>CM061528.1:38970011-39615011 GCA_030068015.2 Neoceratitis asiatica
ACTTGCACCACTGGCAATGGTGATGGTTATAATAGCGGCAACAACACCATACACAACAACGCCACAAATAGAAACATACTTTTTTCTCTACTTTTTTATGCACTTCTCTTCTGCCAAGCCATCAACGTCAACTTTATTGGAAACAATATCGCGCCAACATCAATGCTGGTGGTTGAGGATATCCTCAGCACTCAGCGACATTTTTTAATATTCACAAGCACTCAAACACGCACATACATATGTTTATATGTTATTAAATTGTACCCAATAAACAAGAAAGATATTTTCCCAATTTTTGAGAATCTTACAAGTTCTGAAGTTGATAACTAGAATATTCTCCAAAAATTATATTTTCCAAAAATCTATGCATGCATTTGAACCAATTGCCGAAGCACTTTTGTCGCTCTCTTTGAAGTATCTCCAAAACATGATTCAACCGCCTCTTCAGGTCTCGAATTAAAGGAAGTAATTTGGAACCAAGTGAAGACTATACGGTGGATGACTCATCAAACCGATTTTTTGAGTGCTCAAAAATGCAGTTGTTTCAGTCGATGTGTCGATGGGTTCACACTGCCGTGGTGATCCGTCTTCGGCGGTTGGTTTTCCTGATTTCTTGAAAGACTACTACAAAAAAAAAAGAGGCAACCATTTGCATGAAAGTGCTCCGTGCGCGGACAATTTTTTTTCTTGACTTCGGCTCATCTTAAAACACCCCTGGTATAGTCGACTGCTGTTCACTTTCGTGCTCACAATATCATAGATGTGTTTCAAAGCACCGATATCGTATATTTTCACTATGTCTCTCGACCGATCGAGACGAGCATTTTTTAGTGATTGAAAAATTGTGTGGGATCCAACTTGAACAGTATTTTTTGGTACAATCAAATGTTCATGCACGTCGAAAATTGTCGAAAATTATTACGAGAAAATTTTGGTAGTTTAATTTTATTTTTTTGGTCGAGATGCATATTTTAAGTTGCAGTGAACAACACAAATAGCTTGCGTAGGCCAAAAAGTTCTCAGTATGTATAACATCAAAAATGTCAAACTTTGCGATAAATCCCGAAAAATAAAGTGCAACCTCCGTAAAGAAAATCCCGACTAGAGAAAATACAGATAAATCAATATCCAGAGAAAACAAACCCCCTGCAACTATTTATCTCAAAAGTACAAAATAAATTACTATTCGTTCTAAGGCAAATTTTTCCTTTAACTTTGTGAAAAACGAGACGACACAAATATAAAAAATTAAATTTAAAAAAATTTAAGGCCAAATGTTTATTTTTTGTCACTAAAAAATTAGTTTATGTAGCAATTCATTCACTACTTCTCTAGATATCTTTTTTACGTGACTTTGAGTGAAAGAGGTGGTAGCGTTTCACACTCAATATTTATGATTTATTAAATTTAATATAAATAAAAACTAGCAAACATCAATTCATTATATTATATATTTAATTTTTTCTCAAATATGTGGCAACTCTTATCTCTTTATATAGAAAATAACTTATCCAAAATGACTGGCGGGTTAAATCACAGCCTAAAAAACTCATTGTAGATACTTGAAGCATAGAATTTGCGATCTGTGTATAATGTAAGTATCCGATAAGAAAGAATTTTCCGGGAAGTGGACCTGTAACCGATCTATTCGAAAAAAATATTTTTTGTTTCGATATGTCTAGAAGAATTTTCTTTTGCGGAAGTAAAACTGGAATCACTTTTCCTTAGGTTAATAAGTGATTAACTTTTCTTTCCGGTCAATGGAGTCGGGACGAATCTATTCGAAAAATTTTATTTATGGTATATATGTATATATAACCAATACATAGGTTATATATTCTATAAGTGCTCAAACATAATAACATAATAATTTATATGTCAAACTAAAATAAATGACCAGAAAAACATCATATCACAATTTTGAAATTACATGTGGACGACGAGGTCACACAGTGTCGCGACTAGTGGCAAAACTACCAAAAAAGTATAAAAATGCATGTCATACTCGTAACTGTACAATTCTTGCCTTATTGTAAATACTTTAATTAAGAGAAATTCAAAAGTGAGCTCTGAAATTGGACTCTTGTTGCACTTTGAAAAAAAACCCGAATATGTACAGATCTTTCCCTCTTCTTAGGATAAAATATGTCAGAATATACTAGGACAAATGTCCAAAATGGATATGTTATTATAAGTTTGTGATAATTTCAATCTAGCAGATCTGTACCGTTTTGAAGAAAAAATAAACAACGAAAACTACTAAATTTAGGTCAATCAAAAGTTTGAAGAAGAACGTAATTTATAAAGGGGTTTCCAATAGGGATGATATGATTTCTAAGTGTCGTTTTGACCATTTTTAATATGTAATAATCAGTCGTTTTTTCATTGGATTTAGTAATGCTTACAATTTCATCATGGCAAGATATACGCAAGAACAACATTTACAAATTATTCAATATTATTATCAAAATAATCGTACTGCAATTGCAACTTTTCGTACGCTTTTGCCACTTTATGGTCGTAATAATCTTCCACCATCGAATTGTTGAAAATTTCGAGCGTACATTTTCTTTACATAATGTTCAAGTGCCAATAAGACAAAGAACCGGTCGAAGTAATGAAAATATTGCTGCCGCTCAGGCAGGTATTGCTAAAGACCGCAATTTGTCGATTCCAAGACGTTCTCAAGAGCTGGGACTGTCTCAAGCCACAATCTGGCGGATTTTGAGAAAGGCTTTGGGCCTGCATCCGTGTAAAATTGTTCTCACTCAAGAACTGAAACCATTGGAGCACCATAAGCGTTGTGAATTTGCTGATTTTGCCTTGGAACAACTTGAAAATGATAAAGATTTTTTTAAGAAAATCACCTTCTCCAATGAGGCTCACTTTCATCTGAGTGGTGCGGTAAATAAACAAAACTGTCGATTCTGGTGCAAAGAAAATCCACACTGTTACTGTCAATGGAGAGCGGTATAGATCGATGATAACCAACTTTTTATGGCCACAATTGGAAGAAGTTGATCTTAACAACATCTAGTTCCAACAAGACGGGGCTACGTGTCACACAGCACGTGCAACAACCGAATTATTGCGAGAAAGGTTTAGAGATTCGAGTATTTCAAGAAATTGTGCCATTAAATGGCCTCCAAGAAGTTGTGATTTAACACCATTAGACTACTTCTTTTGGGGTTATTTGAAGTCATTGGCCTTTAGCAATAAACCAGACTCTCGTCAAGCTTTAAAAATCAATATTGAACGTGCTATTCATGACATACGACTTGATTTAGTGGAAAAAGTGCTCAAAATTTGGGTTCACCGAATTCGTTCCTGCAAAAGAAGTCGTGGATGTCATTCAGAACTTAACTGTATCGATTGTGCGTTACATTAAAAAAAACATTTGAAATTCCTTAACAATTAATTAGTGTGTGTGTGTGTGTGTTTTTTTTTTTTTTTAAGAAATCATATCACTCTTGTTGGAAAACCCTATAGCTTTTCTTATTTTTTATTATAAATTTTAAACAAGTGTGTATATATTTATATTTATATTTATATTTTTCATATTGTTTTGAACTCCATAGAAATCGCAAATATATACCCAGCATTCCATTTTGAGAAGCGTGTGACAAAACGAAAAGGCGAAGAATAGATAAAATAGTTGTTTCAAAAGCTGCTGAAAAAATAAGCAGTGCTGCTAATACGACTACCATAAAAAAAACAGGAGAGACACGAAGAGTTCATCATCTCTTACAGACCAATTACTAAGATTTCGTGTTTATTGGGTAATAAAACAAAACGTTTGCCAAGCTAAAGCTGAAGAAACACTCAAACCCAATCACTATGCATCGCTGGCAGCAAGACAAGTGTGCAACATTTTGCAGCAAGTACCTGATTACACACGTACACATACGAGTATGTGTGTATGTATGTATGTACGTGCACTGAGCTATGAAAGTCGTGTGAAGTGCGAATATCAAGTTCTTTAGTTTCTTTAACTTACATTAATAGAACGTGAATAAGTGCTGTGTTGTATATATGTACATATATGAAGCTGAATCTTTTTTTTATTTTTATTGTAGGTGTATATCTTCTTCTTCTTCTTTTCGTTCTCGCACTGTTACTTACACTTTTTTGTAACATTGCATGTTCATAAGTACTTTGTTGCAACGGTGTTGCACAAAGTGGTTGACTACCAAGCAATCCACATACCGCCATCAACAACAGCAACAACAACACCACCATCAAACAACAATCAACGCTTGAACCATTAAATGAAATGTTGACGGCCACAAGAAAGTCAGCGGCACTGACCATGGCCGTGTTGCAGCGGACCCCCAATACTTATGTACGCAGGTATGTATGTACGCGTGTGCATTTCCAACAAGACAAACATAGAGCAATATGTAGTTAAGTGCATGCCACCACCACCCGTAATTTACTAATTTACATTTATGCACATTTACATTTACATTCACATATTTTTTTGGTGAGCGGAACATTTGCATATTTATTGCTGCAACAACAACAACAACAACAACTGCAAGTGCCATTTGACCATTTGATTGTGAACTGTGAACGGTCAACTCTCAAATGTGCATAGATCATAGATAATGGTTGGTACCCTGCAGAGAAAAATACTAGTTGTTAACTAGAATCCTACTAGTTTGCATTTCTCCACTAACTAATTCATCTTCCATCTCTTCTTCTTCTTCTTTGGCGTAGGCACCGCTTACGCGATTATAGCCTCGTCAACAATAGCGCGCCACTCGTTTCTTCTTTTTGCTGTTTGGCGCCAGTTGGAAATACGAAGTGATACCAGGTCGCTCTCCACCTGATCCTTCCAACGGAGTCGAGTCGAGTTCCTATTCCTCTGCTTCCGCTGGCGGGTACTCCATCGAATACATTCAAAGCTGCAGCGCTTTCATCCATTCGGATGACATGACCTAGCCAGCGTAGCCGCTGTCTCTTGATTCGCTGAACTATGTCAATGTTGTCGTATAGCTCGTAGAGCTCATCGTTTCAACGTCTGCGGTATTCGCCGTTGCCAAAAACTTTTCTCTCGAAAACTCCTAAAGCCGACTCATCGGATGTAGACACCGTCCAGGCTTCTGCACCATACGTCAGGTCGAGAATGATGAGCGACTTATAGAGTTTGGTTTTGGTTCGTCGCGAGAGGACTTTACTTTTCATTTGCCTACTTGGTCCAAAGTAGCACCTTCCATATATTTCACATAAATATAAGCAAGCGGCTGATATTTTTAAAACGGCGATGTCTTACAAACAGTCATATATAAGTATGTGTTGAATTTCTAATTCACCAAAAATAAAAATAAAAATGAATTTGCCTACAGTGAGAATCGAACCTAGAACCTCACGATCTATAGTGACAACCTATAACCACTCGACTATCTTTGTGATTTAAACAGCATCGACTAACTGCGGACTTCAACAGAATTTGATACGAAATGAAACTCAACCATGGTGTACAAGAAATAAAAACACTATACGCTTGGTGTAGTGGGGAAAATTATTATTCCCGTTACTGGTGAACTGCTATACAAATAACGGGCTGTTATGATTTCAATCTACTTCATACTAGTATTTAACTAGAATTTTCGCATACTAGATAACGTTTTCACTGCAGCATATAGTGATTATTCTTGCATTCAACGCCGTTCAAGGGTAACCTCTCTCTCACCAAGTCTGTCTCTTTCCTTTTCCTTGTATAAGAAAAGCCTTTTTAATTTACGCCTCGGTTTAGCTTTCTAAAATTGTACAATGTAGAGATGTAGGTATGTATGTGAGTATTACAGACTTTTAAGAACAGCGATAAATTTATTTATTCTTCGCACGAAAAATCATAATCTTTTTATTGGGCGTTTGAAAATTAGTTAAAAGGTGTGGACCTTCAAAAAACAAACTAATCTTTTCATTAGTAATTAAATGAGGGAAGTTTTTGAAGTCGTAGAAACAGGAAGAAACGAGCACGTGCAATCAGCCGACACAAAATACTACTTTAATTATGAACTGTAGTGACGAGAGGGAGACTTAATAGGCGAGTATTGACATCCACCCGCATCAAAGTAAAGTTCTTCAAACATATCGCTGATTTGCGTCCACGCCCCGATGGAAAAGAAGGAGGATATGATCAAAGATGCCTGGAGCATACTTATGACGCGTTGTTCCCGCCAGAATGTCAAAATTAAGCTAGTTGGCTTTAACGCCAGGGAGGAAAGGAATGTATCTTTCGTACAACTGTCTGAAAATTTAGCTTCCATAACGAAACAATCTCAGATGGGTTGAGGCTGATGGACTTTGCCGGTTCCGGAAATGCGATATTTGTAGTAATTAATATTTTTCCTAATCTAACACCAATTACTATATCAGGATGGGAAAGAACCTCTCCGAGACGTTCGAAACTAAACGAGGTTCCAGACAAGGCGGCTGTCTATACTGTAACTTCTTCAAGTCAAGACTGGAGAAAATAATACGAGCGTCTTGGTTCCCACGTTACTGTTCGCAGTCATAACTTGGAAGTCGTAGATAAAATCATCTATCTTGGAACCAGCATCAACACTCGCAATAATGTGAGTCTTGAAATTTAATTTCAATTCAATTCAATACAATTTTTCAAATTTTTACTGTGTAAGCAATTAAAAAAAATTTAACTCAACGAACAAAGACCAAACTCTAAAAGTCACTCAAAATTCCCATCCTGGTATATATTGCAGGTTCATAGATGATGACAACGTGCGATAAGTTGGGAGTCTCCGAGAAAATGGTTTTGCGTAACATTTATGACACTTTGCGCACTGGTAACGGCGAATATCGAAGAAGAAATGTATATATTTCGGGATTTGGCAACCCTAGTGTTGCAACCTGACAACACTATCGCACGGTTTGAAATTTTTGATGTTATACATATGCAAAACGTTTTGCCATAAAAAATGTAATCAACTCGGCCAAGAGATGGAATGAAATCACGAACATTTTAGGAGGATTATTATTTACAACTTTCGACATGGTTGAACTCAGCAACAGTGCATCGATGAACCTAATTCAATTTTTGGTTTGCAGTGCGCGAATTGATATTACAAGATCATCAGGGGACCTATCGTCAGACTGAGATAAATATAGGCATTAGTGGGACGATAATACATTTATTATTGCTTCAACATTTCATTGTTATTTTGCTCATGTTGGATCCCACACAATCTGTCAATCACTCAAAGAAACTCATGCCGATTGGTCGAGAGAAATGTTAAAGAAAATACAATAGCGGTGCTTCGAAACACGCCTATGACATCTTGGCTGGTGCTGAATCATGTATTTATGCGTGTGAGCTCGAAAGTAAACAGCAGCGGAGTGTATGGATGCTTCAAGATGAGCCGAATCTAACAAAAATTCTTCGAAGCACTTTCAAAAAAAAATGTTACCTGTTTTTCTAGATAAATTGGACATGTCTTAACACTACCACAAGAACAACGCAGAATAGTAAATTTAGAGTGCTACACAAACATTTGTTTGCCAGTTGTTTTGTACGAAATCAACCAACCACCAAAGACGGATCACTCTTCACCACGAAAATGTTGAGTCATCCACCGTATAGTACTGACTTGGCACCGAATGACTTCTTTTTATTCCCCGTATATACAAAATAACGTTTTTCGACACCTGAAGAGGCGGTTGATGCTTTTAGAACGCATATTTCGGAGACAACTCAATCAGAGCGGCAAAAGTGTTTCGACAATTTGTTCAAACGCATGCAAAAGTGTATAGATCTTAATGAAGAAGATATTGAAAAACAACAAAACGATTATAAGTGATTTATTTGTGTTCGCTAATACCGAAATATGTACAGTGGCGGACAAAAGTCTACATACACCCACTGTTTTCTTTGAATTGAAAGTCCAAAAGGTTTATTGGGAAATTTAACGATACAGTTTTTTTTTCTTTTATCTTAAAAAACAAATAAAATTTTTTTCTAGCATGAAATAGTAAAGCTATGACAAAAAATACGTAAATCCAACGATGACAAAAGTCTACATACAGTACATACATAACTTATTTCAGCGCAAAAACTTTGGTTAATATCAGGTAACATGATATTTTTTAGTTTAGTTGGTCCACCGCCCGCTTCAATAACAGCTTGAAGCCATCGTGGCATCGAAGCTACTAAATTTGTCAATTCTGAAGGAGTAATACTGTCCCAAGCTTCAACAAGACGTTCTTTGAGTAATGCTGAGTTGGAAAAAATCTCCCAGACATATTCAATAACATTCAATCTGGGCTTTGAGGTGATGTGTGTAGTTGCCTTGGAGCATGAAAAAGCAACCAATCCTTAACAATATGGGCCGTGTGCTTTGGATCGTTACCCTGTTCAAAGATCCAGCCTGCGCCAAGCACCAAACTGTCCACCGAAGCCTTCAGATTAGCTTCCAACAATGACTTATATTTGAACCGATCCATATTACCCTCAATAAAAACACGCTTTCCAACTCCAGATGCCGCAACCGCTCCCCAAACTATTACGTTGTCGCCGGCATGCTACACTTTTGGTACTATATTTTTGAAGTTAAGTGCAGTGTTTTTTTTTTCTCCAAACTTTTGATCTTCCATCGCTGCCGAATATATTGAACTTCTATTTGTCTTTAAACAAGACTGCCAAAAATCCATTCACTTGTATGTGCTTTAGCGAACTCAAAACGAAGTTTACGATTTTTTTTTTTCAGAAATAAGAGGCTTTTTACGTGGCGTTCTACGTGGCGCGGAAGCCGTTATCGTTCAGAGCTCTTCGAATTGTTCTTGAATGGACACACTTTCTTGATGAACTCGCGATGTTTTTGGCTAATTTTGAAGCAGCAACTTTAGGATCATCATTCACTTCCTTCAGAATAAAGCTGACGTCTCTTCGAGTTAGTTTCTTCGGGCGGCTAACACTCGGCTTTTTTCGGTGGATCCTTTTATTTTTTTTGCAATGGTTTGTACCTTTGGTGGACTGAAATTTAAAAAAATTTTAAATTTCACCATATGATTTCTTCTCTTTTCTGTGCTGAATAACCAAGATTCTTAAGTCAAAGGATATTTCTTTTCGCGGAACCATTGTTGATGCTAATGTGTTCAAACCACAAGTAATTTCAATACTAGCAAATGAGAAAACATAATTTAAAAAAATAGTAAGAGAAAGGGTACCTAGCCGCCATAACAGCACAGCATATCGACATAACTGCTAGTAAAACCGTGGAGTATGAAGACTTTTGTCAAGGATATTTTTGCGTTTTTTCACCATAATTGTTTTATTTTATGTTAGAGAATGGATTTGTTTTAATACATGTGGTTAGAAAAGGCTTTAATATAAAACTGTATACCTACATTTTTCAGTAAAGTGATAGTACTTTCTACACAACGAATACTGGTGGTGCATGTAGACTTTTGTCTGCCACTGTATATACAAGTAATGCAACCGTCTTTTTTTTAAATGTTTTGTTTTTTTAATGTTTTCTTTTCAAAGCTTTGAACTCAGGACAATAATTTTTATTTTTTTTTTATTTAACAGCAACAAAAATAAGTGTCAATTCAAAAAAATATTCTCCATTAAGAGAAAATTGAGGAACACAATATTATCCCGAGCTGTTGCCGAAATATTTTATATGCAATTATTTACTCTCCCAAGCGTAATCTTCTCATAAAAACAACTTTCAAAAAGATTACTCGATTTTTCAAAAGTAATTCCCATTTCAAATTGTGTTCTTTCCTTGAAAATAAAGAATAAAGTGATTTTCGCTAAGCAGCACAAATCGTTTATTGCTCTGATTGCATTTGCCGATTTCTATTTTCCTTCCGCTACCAGAAACAAAGAAAATTATGCGCCAAACACACAAGATAAACCACATAATACAATACGCCGAATCTGCTATGTTTGTGGCCTCTCTCATCGAAAGGTCTTTATTGAAATTGCTGCTATTAACTTAATACGCCCGAGAGCAAATAGAAAATTTCTTCACTTACAAATAATTGCAAGCGTACATATGTATATATTTTGTATTTATAAATGTACTTACCACGTTGATTGCTGTTTGTTGCTGCGCCTGCTGTTGCTGTTGTTATAGTTGTTGTACTGCCATTATTGCCAATATTTGAATTTGAATTCGATGAATTACTGTAGAAATTATTTGCATTATTTATATGACCATTCGAGTTTCTATTGGACGACGATGTCAAGCCACCAACATTGTCAATAGCAGCAACAGCAGCACCACCACCACCACCATCGATGCCTGTAGCACCACCAGCAATTGCTACGTGACCGGCAACTTCGTTGGCGGTTGTGGTGTTTGTATTGATGTCAGTCTGTGTTGTTGTTGTTGTCATTATTGATATTTGTCTTGGAACGCTTGCAGGAGCGGCAAATAGTAGGTAGGCAGGCAGACAGGCGTGCAGTTATTTGCTGTGCACAGTTTGCACTTTTTTATTTTTTTTATTTTTTTCAAAATGTTGTTGCGGTTGCCTGTTTGTTTGTATGTATGGATGTAGTTATTAGTTGTTGTGTTGACCGGCAACTTTCGACACCCCTACTGTTGTGGCAAATGACGCGGCCCTGCCGCGTTGCCGTGTATATAGTTGCTGATTGTTGTTGCCTTTGGTGTTAGCACGTCAGCAGCAACAACAAAAATAATAATAACAATAATAATACTTGTACAAGCCGCAAATTGGCGAAAATGTTTGTAGGCGAAAGGTGCATGCATACATATGTAGTTGCAAAAATGAAAAAAGTCAAAACTTCAACGTGTAGCAGCTGCTGTAAATATCCACACAACGCTAACGGCTTTTTGTTGCTGCGCTTATTTTTTCTTATTTTTTCTTATTTTTTCTTTCTGTTTGTAGTTTTGCAGTTAATTCATTTTGTCTTGTTTGTTGTAAACATTTGCTGTTGTTTTTTGTTTGTTTGTATTTTTTTTTTTGTTTTTTTTGCTTTTTCCTCAAGGTGTTGCAGCAATCATGCAAATTGCGCGCGCAAACAGCACTTTCTTGTTGTTGTTGTTGCTGTTAACGAAGTTCAACGTTGCATTTGCTTTGACAGCTGTTACATTTGTAACTCGTTGTTTTGATCTGACACTCGTTGTTACAATGACATTAACACTAATGCACTCTTTTACTTAGGTAAATGCCTAATTTTGTTGCTTCTTTTTGGTTATTCTTTTCACTTTTGGCGCAAAAATATACATTTTTGTTTTGTTATTATTTTTCTTTTTATTTTATTTTTTTCTTTTTTCTTTTACTTTTTTTTTCTGCTTTCAAATAATAAATTTCACCAGCCACTTAAGTTTGTTGTTTACCCTGCAATTAGAGCGAGGAAAATTTTGTGTTATTTTAGAGTTCGAAATAAATATAAATAATTATATACAATTGAAAATACATATACGAGGTGTGTTCAATGGAAAAAGTGACTTTTGAATTTTTTTTTTTTGAAAACTACAATATCTATTTTGTTCCCTTCAAAATAATTCCCCTCGTATATAATACACTTGTGCCAATGCTTTTTCCCTTCCTCTAAGCACTTCAAAAAAGCGTTTTCCGGTATGGCCAGCAGCTCTTTCTTCGAATCTGACTTGATCTTATCAATTGTGGCAAAACGCTTTACTTTCATTGGTTTATTTAGTTGTGGGAATAGGAAAAAACCACTAGGAGGAAAATCTGGTGAATATGGGTGATTGCGGCATGATTAGGGTTTTGTTTTTCGCCAAAAAAAATCACGAATAAGCATTGATGTGTGAGCTGGTGCATTATTGTGATGCACAGAATCCACGATTTGTTTTTCCACAATTCCGATCGTTTGAGCCGTATTGCATCACACAAACGTTGCGTAACTCCCTTGTGGTATTCCTTATTAAATGTACGACTTTTTGGCAGGAACTCATGATGCATCACACCATTGTAATTAAAGAAAACAAGGAGCAAAACCTTCACATTTGATCGAACTTGTCCTGCCTTTCGCGGTCTTGCCTCATCTGGTTTGGCCTTGGTTTCGACGTCGCAACCATATACCCACATTTTGTTACCAGTTATGACTCGTTTGAGCAAACCCGAATCGTTGTTGACGTAATTCAACAACTCCTGAACGATACTAGTGCGACATTGCTTTTGCTCAAAATTTAGCAATTTTGGAACAAACTTCGCTGCCACACGTTTCATGCCCAAAACATTCAAGAAAATTGAATGACATGAGCCGATTGATATGCCAAGATCCTCTGCAACTTCTCTAATATTGATTCAACAATTTTCAAGAATAATTTTTTTCACTGTTGCGATGTTTTCTTCGATTGGTGACGTGGCCGCGCTTTCAGGACGCTTATCGTCATCATACATCTTCTTTGTCTCTGTAAAGCGCTTGTACCATTTATAAACACTTTTTTGAGACAAAGTGGACTCACCGAAGGCCACAGTCAACATTTCAAGTATCCTTTGAACCATTTCCTTCAAAAGTCAAAAATCGAAGTGCACACAAAAACGTGACTAACTTTTTCTGCTGCCAAAAACATACCACTAATCGAAATTGGCTTCTAATTCAAGCACATGATAAACATATTTGTCCGATTATAACAAAAAACAAATATCGATAATCGAATGTACACAACCCGCGAAAAATCAAAATTCACCTTTTCCTTGGAACATACCTCGTATACTATTTTTTTTAATTAAAATTTGCTAAAATCTGTGTTTATTCGTGTATCTTTGATTAGTAATGTTGAATTCTTAAAATTCTTTGCTAGCAGAACTGACTATTTGCTAAAGATAAAATTTGTTAAGTGATAATTAGCAGATTACCTAGTCATGCTTGCTCCACATACATATTTATGTATGTATGTTGATATTTTATGTAAATAAATAAGTTTTTCAATTTATAAGTTTCTCAAGTAAAAAAAAATATATTTACTGCTGAAATAAATAAATAAATGAAGGGATATTTAGCAATGTTTTGTTGTTGTTAGAGTTTCTTTACGCCCATAATTAAAAGGAAAACTAAGGTTATCCGTGGAAAAAAATTAATAGATGGTTTAGCTTAAGACCCTAATTTTTTCTTCAATTGTCATCGTAAGCAACTCTCAAACTCAAATTAATGTTTTTTTGCTTTCTTATTATTATAGTTTTTTTCTTTTTCTTTTTTTTACCTTAATCTTTCAATTCATGATAATATAGTTTTTAAATATATTTCCCTTGCTCATTACCAACAATTCAATAACAATAAAACCGCTGCGACAGACGATAATATTAATGCACATTAGCATTTTTTAGAATACGCATTAACGTCATGCATATTTAGTATTAATATTGGATAATTAAAAAATACTTAACAGTTTTCGCCACTATATGGTGTGGAGACTCTTTTTTGCGACTACCTTAAAACATAGCGACTCAGCTGTAACAACCTATTATACGAAAACACCATGTAAATGCAAAGTTATCACCGCTTGACGACACCGTTACTGACGTTTGTCCCGTAGAAGCCAGCTTTGCGCAATTTTTGATTTTTTCGTAAAACTGCCTCTGTTGATTGCCTTTTTTGTACACGGTTGTCTTTCAGAAATAAATTTTAAAGAAACTAAGTGCACAAATGCAAATTTTTTTCAAAATAAATGAAAACTGAAATCATTATAAATTATCTAGTACCATATAGATCATTTATATTTGATTGGCGTTTAAATTCGAACATAAAATTGTAAAATTGGTTGAAGAATATAGGAAATTCGCTTAAAATTTGTCATACACACTGGCAACTGGCAACATTTCGTCGTTGCAAGCAACCTCGATGACTTGTGACAACATATCGCTCTTCCAGTCGGCTAGTATGGCGGGGAGGTATGCATGAAATATGGCTAGTTCGGCTATTATTTCGTCATTCGTGTGAAAAGTTGTGTTAATTTGAAAATGCGTGAAATTTACTATGAAAAAAGTAAAAGCAATGAAAAAATGTGGTGGAAAATTTGTGTGGTTTACGGTGAGAATGCTGTAAGTGAACGCCGTTCCGGAATTTCGATCTCAAATATGCATCTCTATCTATACTATATTGTCAATACTGCGCTTTTCTGTTAACAATTAACTAGTTTACATCAAACTTTAAAAAAAAACAGAGTGTCCAGAATTGATCAATAGAAAGTGTGTTGCGTTTTAACATGACTATTATTATTAATCCCAACGGTTTACCCACCTCCCGCCCTTCCGCACGAGGGGCGCTGTGCACAAGACGTACGGAACTTGTTTTGTTTTTCATCAATGCCGAGTCACGATGAGCAGGGTTTGTTTAGTGTTGAGAACTAAATAAGTTCAGCTACAGAGCAAGATTCATCAGCTGATTTTTAAGAATTATATCAAATATAAAATGTTATGTAACGATTAGTTGAGAGTCGACAAAATAGTTTTCTTAATATGAAAAAAGGAGTCAGATATGTCAAATGTGCTTGAATGAGAGTTGAAATCAAGACACAAAAAATGCAAAGGCTCGTGAAATTCAAAATTCGTTTTACAAGTTTTCAGAAACAAAGGCCAAAAATGTCTGGACATTCTGAAGGGAACATTAAATTTGATTTCAGAGAGAACAAGGGGGCTGCAAATTTAGCCTGTTATTATTTTAACCATAAAAATTACACCGAGCATTTCTCGGCGACTGGCGAGAGTAGAGAGATTGATAAGTTTCAGACGACTAGTATAAGAAGGAAGATTGTACTGAGAGTCCCAAAGCAAATTTCTTAAGACAAATAGGAGGAATTGTTTTAGAATAGACTCTATCCTGTCAGAGTAGATTTAATAGCTAGGGTTCCAAATCACCGAGCCGTCTTCAAGTATAGGTCTCACTAATGTTACATACAGAGCTTTTGTAACATAAGGATCATTAAACTCCTTTGACCAACGTTTGCCTTTGGCTTTGACTATCACACCAATGTGATGCGTGAAGTTCAATTTAGGGTCCATAGTGATTCCCAGGTCAATAAAACTGTTAACCTGCTCCAAACTGTAATTATCTATAGTGTAAGTAATTGTCTGTGTGGATCTTCGGGAGAAACACATAACTTTAAATTTTTTAAGATTTAGGGGCATCTGATTTATTTTACACCATTCAACCATGCTTATGTCTTTTTATGTTTATGTCTTTTTGCAGTAAGATATCTTCATTTACCGAAATGTTAGATTTATAAAGTTTTACATTATCCGCATACATTAAAAGTTTTGAAAATTTTATCTGAGAACATATATCGTTTATAAATAGTGAAAAAAGAATCGGGCCTAGATGGCTACCCTGATATTAATAACAATAATATCATCGCCGAAATTATAGAAATAAATATAAGTCGAGCCCGACAGGCAATCCAGGATTGCAAAATACTCGCTAACCCAACATTAAGTAAAAATAGCGGCTAAATATTAGCGCACTTAATAGATGTTGGTTAGTAAAAAATTGAATAATACAACAACAGATTACATGGCAGGCGTTGGCTCAGTTGGTAGAGCACTCGCCTGTGATGCCAGAATCCGTTGGTTCGATTCCTGGCAAAAGAAGTCTGATGAGGAGATGTGGTGATCTCCAAAACAGCTGTCACTGCAACCATTTTTTCTTTGTTGTATAACAAAATATTCAATAAAAAATAATGTTTCTAACAAAAATAGGCCTTTGAAGACAGCTCATTTACTTATAACCAATAGAAAATTTATTTTTCAAATTGCGGTCGCCCCTCGGCAGGCAATATCAATTCAAGAACTAAGTGTGAAAAATCCTTTCTAAAACTTTTTACTATTATTCAACAAGATCACAGATCAAAAACCGTAAAATGAAATTTAGAAAAAGCTACGTGGATTTATTAAGAATTTTCGAAAAAAAATTTGCCGTACTGTTTTCAAATCTACTTCAGATTTTTCCCAAAAATTCAAATGAACATTTTAATATCTAACTAACGCTTTCCATACCACTTTGGAATATTCTGAATGACAACCCCTCCAAGTGTATTTCTGACATGAAATGAAAACAACTCCATAAAAATTAATCAGCCGTTCATGGGCGGCATAGAAGAAAGCTATAAATATATCTCTATATTTGCTGGAGAAAGGGCGCGACTAAAGATCGCTTCAGCAGTGATAAAGCGCCAATTATATGCATATGTAAAAAGTGAGAATAAATAAACTTTAATTATTTCTTTCTTTAGCCACAATCGCATATCAATTTTGTTTAATCAATTTTTTTTTTAACAGAAGCTGATATGGATCTTTATCACTAAGCTACATCATAAAAATCCCTTTCAATAATTCACACAAACATTTCAATTATTTCATAATCTCTAATGAAACGCGTTGGTCGATTAGGAATGACTGACGAGTAAATGCACACTCGCTGAAGGTATTGTTTACGTACGGCAGCGAATGAAGTGTGAAACACCTGCCGTTGCGGCGTGGCGAGACGTGTAAATGTGAATAAAGTGTAAACAAAATGAAATGCTAGAAGCTTATTGACGCCCCATAAACAAATTACAAAACAACAATAATAAAACAACTAACTAAGCCAAATGCGTGTAGTGTAACTACAAAAAGAAGAGTATAAATTTTGTACATATTAATGGAAAAGAGAGAAAAGTTCATTAAACTCCAATGTACGCATGCAGGTGAATTGGCGACAAACAAACAAATTGTCATGCAAGACACGTTCAATACCATGACAATAGTTAGACATAGATATATAGATGATAATAGATGAAAGACAACACCTTAAATAAACAGATTTATGTAGGAATAAAGTAAAATATATTTATATAAATATATTGTTGGCTCTTTTTTGTGAGTTTGCGTGTGTACTTGTACATATGCTATAAATGTTCGTAAAGCCATACATACCCTGCAGTAAAAACGTATACTAGTGTGGAAAAATTCTAGTTGAATACTAGTATGATATGGGATGAAGTCATACTAGTTCGTTATTTGTAGAGCAGTTTACCAGTAACGGGAATAATAAAATTTTAACTACCACACTGTTCGTATTTTCCACGTGTTAAAAATAGCAGTTGCTTATATGGGGAATATATGGAAGATAAACTACTTGGTAGGGACATAAATACTGTTACAACATTAAACACACGCATTTCAATAAAAGAATTGAGCATACCACATAATTCCCATATGATTTATAAAATATAACCTGTAAAGCGTTAGTCTGTATCGGGAATTCTAAATTGTGTGAGTTTTCAACATGGAATGGTCAGATAATGAAAACCGTATCGATGTTATAGCGCTTTTTAAGTGTGAAATGAAAAAAGGTGATATTTTCAAAAATACTCTGTCCGCTCGGCATTAGTCGCATGTTCGTCTACCGGTGCATAAAACTGTTTGAGGAGACTGGGGATGTTAAAGACCGCCACCGGTCGGGCCGTCCACGCACAGTTCGAACGCCGCAAGTCATCAAAGCTGTCAAATCAAGAATTCTGCGAAATCCGCTCCGAAAACAGAAAATCATGGCCCGGGAGGTGAATGTTTCACAAAAGTCCATGAGTCGAATTATTAAAAAAGACTTGGGACTTGGGGCTTTCAAACGCCGTACTGGACATTTGTTGACTGTAGCTTTGAAAAAAAATAGGGTGGTAAAATGCAAAAGTCTTTTGGTGAAGCACGCTGACAACTTGCACAGAAAAATCTTGTGTACCGATGAAAAAAATTTTACCGTGAAGGAAAAATTTAATAAACAAAATGATAGGATGTATGCACGGTCATCTAAGGAAGCATCTGAACTGATTCCGCAGTTCGAAAAACGTCATCACCCAGCTTCAGTCATGGTTTGGTGGGGTGTCTCTTACGATGGGGTAACTGACTTGCATTTTTGCGAACAAGGGGTCAAAACATCGGCCAAAATTGATCAAGAAACCGTTTTGGAAGCTGTTGTAAGACCACTTAACTATTCCATTTTCCAAAACCAATCATGGACTTTTCAGCAAGACTCTGCGCCCGCCCATAAAGCTAAAACGACCCAAATCTGGCTCCAAAACAATTTACCAGCATTCATTTCCTCTGGAGAGTGTCCCTCTGGCAGTGCTGATTTGAACCCGCTGGATTACAAATTGTGGACAGTTTTAGAGGACATGGTTTGCCACAAAAGATACCCCAACATTGATTCTCTTAAGACAGCTTTGATTCGTGCTGTGGCTAATTTCCCAATGGAGGAGGTGCGTGTGGCTACTGATGATTGGGCAGTCCGACTTAAGGCGTGCGTCAAGGCCAAAGGCGAGCATTTCGAATGAATACTGCTTTTTTGTATAAAATATATATCAATAAATATGTAAAAAAAAATTGGTCCAAAAACATTCATTACTTTTTATTTTATAGCATAAAATGTGTGTAACAGTATATATGTCCCTACTATGTATATATGTACATATGATTTGGCGATTTGTAACCGCTGAAGCGATTTTTGGCCAAGCTCCTCCTCCAATTTGTGATTTTGCAGCTTGATATTTTCACCAACAAATAAAGGGACCTTCAGTTTTATTCTAACCCACCTCTGGACGGCCGATGGATTTTTATGAGGAGCTTTTATTTCATATCAGAAATACACTCGGAAGGCTTGACATTCCCTGCGAGGGGCAGAAAATATAATTTTTTATAATTTTGGATGTTACTCGAACCTGAACTCGAACCCAGGCCTTCCGAATTGTAGTACGCAATGCTCATCACTCGCCTATTGCGGCGGAAGACGAACTAGTTGGTGCAAAAACACCAACTAATTGGTTTGCCAATGGGGATGATATGATTTCTAAGTGTTGTTTTGGCCATAATTAGTTTTTATTGCATTCAGTATTGTTTACAATGTCATCATGGCAAGACATACGCAAGAACAATGTTTATATTATATTATTATTATCAAAATGATCGTTCTGCAATTGCAACTTTTCATGCGCTTTTGTATTTTATGGTCGAAATAATCGCCCACCTATCCACCTCGCTATTCGTCAAATTGCTGAAAATTTCGAGCGGAAATTTTCTTTACATAACGTTCAAGTGCCAATAAGACAAAGAACCGGTCGCAATAATGTAAACATTGCTGCCGATCAGACAAGTGTTGGTGAAGACCGCAATTTGTCGATTGCAAGACTTTCTCAAGGAACAGCCTGGCGGATTTTGAGAAAGGATTTGGGCTTGCATCCCTATAAAATTGTTCTCACTCAAGAACTGAAGCCATTGGTCCACCATAAACGTCGTGAATTTGCTAATTTTGCTTTGGAACAACTCGAAAACGATAACGATTTTTTTTAAAGAAAATCATCTCCGATGAGGCTCACTTTCAACCGAGTGGTGCGGAAAATAAACAAAACTGTGCGAAGAAAATCCACAAATTATTCATGAACAATCATTATATTCACCTAAATTGACAGTTTGGTGTGGTTTTTGGTCTGGTGAAATCATCGGTCCGTACTTCTTTCGAAATGAAGCTGGTAGTACCGTTACTGTCATTGGAGAGCAGTATAGATCGATGATAACCAACCTTTTATGATCACAACTGGAAGAAGTTGATCTTAGCAACATCTGGTTCCAACAAGAGAGGGCTACGTGTTACACAGCACGTACAACAACCGAATTATTGCGAGAAAGGTTTGGAGATTCGATTATTTCAAGAAATTTTGACATTGAATTGCCTCCAAGAAGTTGTGATTTAACACCATTAGACTACTTCCTGTGGGCTTATGTGAAAATCATTGGTCTTTAGCAATAAACCAGACTATCTTCAAGTTCAAGTCAATTTAGTGGAAAAAATGCTCAAAAATTGGGTTCATGGAATTCGTTCCTGCCAAAGGTGTCGTGGAGGCCATTTGAATGATGTTATATTCAGAACCTAATTGAATCGATTGTACTTCACATTAATTAAAAAACATTTGAATTTCCTTAACAATTAGTTTTAAAACGAAATCATATCACAAAATTATTGGAAAAACCTATATTAGGATTCTAGTTAACAACTGATATTTTTCACTGCAGGGTATACATATTCATATATATATATATATATATATATATATATATATATATATGTTAGTACATACATATGCTATAAGTATTTCTAAGCACAAGTCGAAATTTATGTACGTTTGTACATATGTAACTATGTAAGTAGCGGCATACGCATGTCAGTCCAAATGTCCATCAACGAGTCGCTGAGCCGCTTATTTAAAAACAAAAGTAGCTGAAGGTAAGCGGCGTGTATGTGTAGTTTTGTTAGTGTCAGGAGTTTTATTTTAAATTTTACTTTATTTTTTCTGCTTCCATTGTTTTTCACCTTTTTGCATTGTAGTTGTAATTTAAATGAAAGTCGCAACGTCACTACAAATTAAGTATTTAAACGATTGCTCAGCTTAATATGGGTTCAAGGCGCTTAAATTAATTTTATGTAGCAAAAAGAAAAAAAAACAATAAAAATAAAACAAAGTAAATGGAAAATGGAGAAAATAAATGTAGGCAAAAACTTAAAGGAAAATATAAATTAAAATAAACAATAAAATTTAGAAATTTATGAGTAAAATGCGGAAGAAAGATGGGGAAAAATGTATATGTGTGACTATGAGCATACAAAACATCTTCCGGGCAAATTGGTAGAAATGTTTGTCACTTTTTGTACACATTTCTTTTGAGTAATTGTATTTTTAATGATGGCATGTGAAAGTTGAGGCGTTAGGTATAAACTTTGAGCATAAAAGGTCGCTCTCTTGCGGCTTCAAGTGGGTTATTTTCAACGCTACACGCTTGCAGAATTATATTTTGTTACTGTTGTTAAAATTTTACTAGTTGTTTAGTGTACTTTTTATATTTTTTTTTTACTGTTTGAACACATATATTACGAGGCTTGCCTTATACATATCGGAATTTGGCAACACTCCATCAAGAGCCATTGTTTATCGATGGTGTGGTGAATTCAATTGAGGCCGTAGATCACTCCAAATTCCGATTTCTTCGAAATCCGTGAAGGTCGTCCAAAAACAGTTGTTATTCCAGAAGCTTTTGATGCTGTGCACAAACTAATATTGCAAGATCTTCATGTGACCTATCGTGAGATTGAGTGGGACCAGCATATATTCAATATTGCATGTACACTTGACATTGTAAAAAAAAACTTGTTCATACACAATTTTTCAATCGTTAAAAAAGACTCATGTGGAATTGTCGAGAGATATTTAAAAAGAAAAAAATAGCGGTGCTTCGAAACACGTCTATGGCATCACAACAGGTGATGAATCGTGGAATTATGTGGCAACCGTTCACTAAAGCAACGCAGACAGTAAAGTCTGAGTAGTACACAACCAATTAGTTGCCAGTTATCTTTCAAGATATCAGGAAAGACAATCGCCGAGAACGGAGCACTCTTCACCACGACAATGCGAGCTGTCAAACACCAACTGAAACAACTGCATTTTTGAGCACTCGACTTGGAACCGAATGACTTCATTTCAATAAATTTCGGTGAATAATATTTGTTTTTGGTCTCTATTACCGTATTCCCGAAATATATGACGCAACCCTCGTATTTATTCCTTTTTTAAATTTTTGCCACTTAAATTATATATGAATGCACAGCGGACCTTGCGACTGTTTACTTTCACTTTCTAGAAATCAGCGAATATATAGTCGACCAGATTATTAAGGCGTTATTTCCGAGCCATAGATAGAACAAGGAGCACAGGAGAGCCCGGAGGAGCAACTCAGCAAAAAAGTAAGGTCCTAATGGCGACAACTTTCAATATCTCCCTTTACGGTGCCGAGTTATGCCCTGACTAAGTCATGAGTAATAACAGATGAGAGATAGTAGCCAATGTGTATTGCACAGCGGCGCACCTGAAGTAATGCGAAAGCGGTTCCTGACGACGTAAGCGCTGGGCATATTTCGGTCGAATTTAATACACTTAAACTTACTTCAGAACACGAAACCCAGAAGAGAAGAATGAAATGATAATTGCCACACTCCGGGTGACACCCTGGAAATATATTCACAATAATGGGTGCAAACTTGAGGGGAGGGAGAAAGAATCAGAGCAACCCGCTTTCAGGCTACCTGACCATTACAGTGTCATTCAGGCGTAGGTAACTGCTATTGGGGAAGCAGCAAAGCAAGTCGAAGCCAGCTTTAAAGATCTTCAGTCAGACAGCAATACAGGCAGCACCGGGCTCGCTTATATTATATTCTAAAAAAGTGCTGCACTGTCGTCGATCTCTACAGGATACGACCAAACAGAACACACTGTTTCTCACGTGGTTTCTGGTCATAGGGGCATTGAACGAAAGTGTAAGAGAGATAAACTTGCTAGGCAAGGTACGACCAAGCAGATTCTTCTCGATTAACTTGCAAGTTGCTTCTTTAGAAATTTACTTATGAACAGGCCGCATCAAGGTGGAATGAAACTACAACTTACCGAAAATCGAGGCAAACCTGAACGAAATAGGACAGAAAGAGATTACGAGATACGAATTCATTAAAAAAGGTGACATGTTCAAGGTAATAGAAGTTCTGACAGACGACATGCAGAGAAACTAGGGGCTCCTTATAAGAGATGCTGCAGAAGCTGCAAGAGCGATAATGGGAAGGAAACGATCATCCATCTTTTATGCGACTATCCTACTTTTCAGGCATTTCTAGGTTTGGGAATTTTTGGACCACACTGCTGGTTGGTCTATCTAAGATCACCGAATTAAAGAGGTTAAAGAGCGAAGCCTAATGATTAATTTTTGATATCACAATCGGTCTTATTCAAGCCTAGCAGTAATCGATGTGATAGATTTGTAGCCACCACAACCTAAACCAATCTAACCTTATGACTTTGGTCATATTGTTTTACGTATGTATGTATTTAAGATTTATTCGAAGATTTCTTTAAGACTCTATTGACCAATATACCTTCCCACAGACGGCATTTCTGGAAGAGTTGAAAAAAAAGAAAGTACTTTAACGTACGTTATTAATGTGCAGCCTCATCTATCTCACCAATTATTGGCGGTTTCTTGAACTTTTTACTGTCTTTCTAAAATTGCAGATTCACTTTACACTGCTCGCTGCTCGCCACTTATACCTAATTCGTATAATGAGACAAACAATGAAGCAGCGTCCAACGCGCTGAAGTGCTTTTCAGGCAAAACCCTTCACGCCATGATCGTGCCATTTGTGGCAACTACACTTTTATACACTCATACACACACATATATACACACACACATACAGTGTGTACTTAGCCAACAATGAATGAGCAGAAATTTGTTGGAATGGGAATTTCAAAAAAGACAGTTTAAACCAAAAACGAACAGGAATCAGTGTACGCTGGTAAACGTTGAAAGACGGGAAAATCGTTATACTTGTGTGTTTTTGTTCTTTTTTTATTTTCAGTTTTGTTTTTTTTTAATTTTTTTTTCATGCACGCGACGCTACAGCACAGCTAAGCGTATTCATGTCAACTTGGTGGCATCAGACGTGCGCCCAGCCAATACCGGTGCGACCGCATTCTTTAGCGGATTTCCGAGATTTGCACTTGAGGCATACATAAGCAGTGTGATTTCGCCGCAAAGCAAAAATAGCTTGCTGCATTCACATGTGTTTAAAAAGAAGATAGAAAACCAAAAACAGTGCATAAAAACCCGCAGCTGCTGGCAAAATTTTCACATAGTAAAAAAAAAATTCCAAAAAAAAATAATAAATTAAAATTGAAAATTTAAGTTAGCTTAGTTTGGCATGGTTGGCATTGTAGGAAAAGTGAAAAGCTGAATGCGAAATTCCTGAGGTGGGAAAAATTTCATAAATTTATGTCCGCACAAACATACTTATGTTACATACATACGTGTCACAATTATTTCTACACTCACAAATATAAGGTTTTATGCCAACTGCTTGGCTGCTTGGCTGTCACTTTTCATACGCACATTCTCAAAAACATTGCAATTTATTTTTATTTATGCGTTCAAACTTTTGTGTCGAGGTTTTTGGTTGCTTGTGAAATAATGAAATGAAAAATGCACGGCAGTACATACGCACAATGAAGGCGCTTCGGCACCCTCTTACTATTCTTCACAATCAGACTATTACGCATACAAAGGGTCATCCATTTAGTGGTTTCGAAAGTCTTCTCCTTTGGCATAGGCACCGCTATTACGCGATTATAGCCACATCAACAATAGCGAGCCACTCGTTTTCTCTCTTTGCTGTTTGGCTCCAGTTGGAAATACCAAGTAATACCAGGTCGCTCTCCAACTGATCCTTCCAACGGAGTGGAGGTCTTCCTCTTGCTCTGCTTCCATCAGCGATTGCAACATCAAATACTTTCAAAGCTGGAGCGCTTTCGTCCATTCCGACGACATGACCTAGCCAGCGTTGTAGCTGCCTCTTGGTTCGTTGCACTATGTCAATGTCGTCGTATAGGTCGTACAGCTCATGGTTTCATGGTTTGCACTATTCGCCGTTGCCAATGCGGAAAGGACCATAAATCTTCCGCAAAACTTTTCTACAGAAAACTCCTAAAGCCGACTTATAGCTGTCGGCATCGTACAGGGACCATATATCAGGACGGGAATGATGAGCGACTTTGGTAGAGTTTGGTTTTGGTTCTTTGGTTCGTGGAGAGAGGACTTTACTTTTCAATTGCCTACTTAGTCCAAAGTAGCACCTATTGGCAAGAGTGATTCTGCGTTGGATTTCAAGGCTGAAATTTTTGGTGTTGTATATGGCCTAGATAGATGAAATTATCTACGACTTCGAAGTTATGGATTTCAACAGTGACGTGGGAGCCAAGTCACGAGTGCGGTGACTGTTTATTTGATGACAGGAGATATTTCGTCTTGCCCTTGTTCGCTACCAGACCTATTCACTTCGCTTCTTTGTATAACCTGGGGAACGCAGAACTTACGGTGCGGTTGTTATGACCAATTATTTCAATATCATCGGCATACACTAACAATTGTGCACTCATCGGTTATAGAGATTGTAAGGCCTGTGCATCATCGTCTTGCTCGTTCCACCTCAAATACCGCTGCTGTAAGTGAAAGTGTAGCCGAAGACCCGAATAGGTCTATTTCTCGACGTTCTCAAGGGGCGTTGTCTGGGACTTTTTTACGGGACTTTATGGCGTATTTTTCGCTTGGACTTACACCTATATCCATATAAAGTGCAGCTCATACAACAACTGAAGCCAGCTGACCGTTCACAACACTGTAGTTACGTCGATAAATGTATACCAAACTCTGGAGCGCGATTTTTTCAGCCAAATTTTCTTCAGTGACGAGGCACAAATAATTGAAGAGAAGCCAAAAAAATGTGTTCCAAGGAGTGATTGGATCTTACTTCTTTGAAAGCATTAGCGGCAAGACCGTTACTGTCAATTCGGAGCACGACTTGGACAAGATGGGGTTCCAACAAGACGATGCCTCATACCACTCAACACTAGCGAATATGGCTTTATTGCGAGAGAAATTTCCCAGCCGCGTAATCTTTCGTCTTGGCGATGTCAATTGGCCAGCGAGATCGTGCGATTTGGCACCATTGGACGTTTTTTTGTGGGGCTATTCGGAAGGCCTGGGTTCCAGTCCAGGTTCGACCAACATCCGAAATTATAGAAAATTAATTTTTCTTATTGCGGTCGCCTGTCAGCAAGGAATTTCAAGCCCTCCGAGTGTATTTCTGACATGAAATAAACGTTCCTCATAAAAATTCATCGGCCGTTCGGAGCCGGCTTAGAATAAACTGTAGGTCCCTCCGTTTGCTGGTAAGAACATCAAGACGCAAAACCACAAATTGGAGAAGGACCTCGGCCAAAAATCGCTTCAGCTGTTACAAAGAGCCAAATATATATATACATGTGTTCAAAGGAAAAGGTGAATTTAGATTTTTTCTTTTTTTTTTTTGAAAAGTACTTATTTGATCATCAATATCCCCTGGTCCCTTCAAAGTAATGCCCCTCGGATATAATACACTTATGCCAATGCTTTTTCCAATCCTCGAAGCACTTCTGAAATGTGCTGTTCGGTACGACCATCAGCACTTTCTTCGATTCTAACTTGATCTTATCAATTGTGGCGAAACGCTTTCCTTTCATTGGTTTCTTTATTTTTGGGAAGAGGAAAAAGTCGCAGGGAGCCAAATCTAGTGAATACGATGGTAGAGGCATGATTACGATTTTACTTTTGCCCAAAAAATCATGAATAAGCATTGATGTATGAGCTGGTGCATTATCGTGATGCAAAATCCACGATTTTTCCACAATTCTGATCGTTTGAGCCGTTTTGCTTCACGCAAACATTACATAACTTCCTTGTAGTATTCCTTATAAACTGTACGACCTTTTGGCAGGAAATCATGATGCACCACACCATTGTAATCAAAGAAAGTAGTGAGCAAAACCTTAACCTTTTCCTTTGAGCATACCTCGTATATACGCGAAAGACCATGTTTGTGCGGAACCTTTGACTCTTGAGCACTTGAAAACCAACATTCGGTAAGTTATGGCTGCGATTGCGCTCAATATGTGCCTAAAAGTGAGCGAAAATTACCTCAAACGGATCGAAGTCTGCGGCAATTCACGACACGGCCTTTTGAATGAATTAGTGTATCACGTATCATGCCAAGGTTCAAACTTTATAATAAAAAATAATTATCATGAAAGAAATTTTTTTCAAATGCATTTGATTTACGATTAGTTTGGAAACCTCAAAATGGATAGCCCTGTATATACATGTATGTTTGATTGTGCGTTTGCATTCAACGAAAACTAGTTTTTCTATGCAATTCTCGCTTTTCACCTTACATTCCGTATTGTACTTGCATTGCGTCGCCTTTGAGCTCAAGTAGCGCCCACAACTGGGTATCGTTTGTGCATATGTATATAAATGTATGTTCATATGTATGTATATGTAGTGAGGTTAGTATTCATATATAGTAACCGATCCAATGCCAAATTCGTGTAGTCATTTTATTCACTGCAAAACAATTTTCAACAGCATGAAAAGACACCAGAGCCGCCACCGTGACTTGGTTTTACGTATAATCTAGCTGGATATATTACAAAGACAATAACATATAATATGTGGACGCTTGTTGATGTATGAGGGAGTACGAACCCTGAAGGAATAATCTACTCATGCTTTATAAAAATAAATAAAACTTTGGTGTCGGATTCATGGTGGAAGAGAGACGGGTCCAGCATTCACCGCAGTAGTTGAATGTCACGACACAATCCACATTAACGTTCTTCAGCAGTTTTTCAGCATATGACTGATTCGCGCCCACGCCCGCACAGAAGAGAAGATGGCTTTTATGAACGCCTGGATCATACTTATGACACCTCGAGGTCAACATGTCAATATGTCAATATTATATTCCCGCGAAATGTGGTTTGTATTACTAGTTTCCAGCATAAGAAATTTCGTCAAATTACTTGGGTGCCATCGGTTCGAAAAACTCAAATCCAGTTCGATGATCTTGTGATGGACGGACGACATGTCTCTAGTGTTCTTGGCGTGCATATGCTCCGACGACCTTAAATTGACTCGAACCACTATCCTACAGCAGAAAAAATACGCACCCGCCTCTGTGCAGAAAAGAACGTGCTTTAACAAATACATGGTACGTTCGATGTCGAAAAGCTGCAATCTAGCAGACATCCAAATGGATTTCTACTCGACTTGCACCACTGCACTCTGAGAACACGAATCCACAACTCGGTACAAGGAAATAAGTGAAGATATTTTAAACTCCCAACAAATAGCTGCAAACCAAACTGTTGGTTTTCGACAATGTTAAAAGAAGAGCTGGTACAATGAGGATTGCCGTGTCGCAGTGGACACCAAACTGATGTTTAAGCCAAATGTAGAGGAAAGGTGATACCCTTTATACATGTCAAATAATGTTGGGCACAACATGAGCACTTGATATGTTACTTGGCCTATCACTAATCGACATCATAGTGACTAGATCCGCAGTGGGACGTTTAACATCTACACGGATGGATCAAAAAAAGCTGATGGAGAGAGTACCGATGTTCGTTGTGCTGAGAAAATTTTCTTAGAAGCAAATAAGCAGTAGACAGATCGGTCGAAGGTAAACAGTTCCATATATACTGGATATCAGACTGCAAGGGCAATACAAAAAAGTCGCTAAAAACGATCTATAATGAAATTTCAGAAAGAGCAGCAAAAGAATCACCCATTTTTTGCTTACACGATCACGCAAGGAATGCGGGACAGTTGTTAGCCTAATGACAGGCCACAACCATTCCATGCAAGCAGAATGGGCTTTAGCATCAGCGACACATGTAGGAAAACGCATGAGCGAGACATTAGAACACCTTCTATGCTTCTGTCTATCCTCAGCTAGAACGTGTCTTAGATATCTTAGTATTTAGCAGTTCAAAGGACTAGAGAAGGCTACAAAACGAGATATTAAAGATGGCTTGACGATCTATACAACGAATACTGAAGATCGCAATAAAACACATCTTCATCTGGCACTGCAAAAAACCAGCGCATCAGCCGGCCAGTGTAACCTAACCTAACATTTACTTAATTTATATTCAGAATTTCTAAGTTAAAAATCATGCCAAAAATCTATTACTTTTCCTTAGAATCTCATTTTCCTACTGGGTATTTTTTTTTATATTATCACAGACCATATCCATAGCCACATATGTTCGTAACATGGAATGTGATTGAAAGTAAATTTCGATTCGAGCATTTGATAACAGATAGAGAGGCAAGATAAGCTAAATATGGCAGGAGAATACAATGGCTGAAAAAATTTAAATGAATTATATCTTCAGTAGAATAATTTAAAAAAAATTTAAAAATTAAAAATGATTTTAGAATTGAAGAGATTGGTGTAGTATCGCCATTGCCACAAAATTCCTCGTGAATAAATTGGAAATATTTTCATCTTGTCACAAGGTTAAACTCTCCTCAATAGATTAATTCAAAATTGTTTTCATACGAATGTATGTACTTGAAAATATAATCCAATGAAATTCAGAAAATCAGAACGTTTGACAAACGAGTATTGTTTATAGTAACTTAAAGTACTCATCTCGATGAAAAAAGAGAATCAGATGGCGAATATCTTCGCGCGATTAATTTTTACAAACTTTTGACAATGAAACTCTACCAAGGACCAATGTTTCACAAAGGTACGGTGAATTCAATCGACGTTGTAAATCACCCCAAGACGAATTTCGTGAAGGTTGTCCAAAAACAGTTGTTGTTCCGGAAATTATTGATGCTGTGCGCAAGTTGATATTGCAAGATCTTCATGTGAACTATCGTGAGATTGAGTGGGACCAGCATACATTCAATATTGCATGAACAATTTCGATACAATCAATTGTAAAAATATTTGTTCACGTTGGATCCCACACAATTTGGCAAACGCTCAAAAAACACGCCTATGACTTCGTGAGAATTGATGAATCGTAAGCAGCAGTCGACTGTAGGGGTGTTTCATAATGAGCCGAATCAAACAAAAGCACGAAGTACTTCCAAGAAAATGTTTTTATAGGACTTAAAAAGAGCTAAAGTGGACCCAAAACTAAAAAAAATGTTAATTAAATGTTTTACACTTGAAAATAATTATTTTTTATATTTTTTCTCCTTTATCTTCATGTACCTATTGTTATTAAACTAGAACTACCGATTTGTGATTAAAGAAAGATCTCAATCATTATATTTAGTTGCATCAATTTTTTTTTCATTATTATATTTTTTTCTTTTCTTTAAATTTCGACCTACTAATTAATCAAAAACAAATATGATTTTTAAAATAATAATAACTACAATTTGGTTTACTATTTACAATACATACAACCGAAATCAAAAATCGTGCAATGAGCAGCAAAAACCGATGACGACCTTGGTGTAAATAACCATAAAATTGTATAATCATTCATATCAAAAATAAATCAAAAAAATTTTATTGCGATTATGTCGGTCAATACATCATCTACCGTTTGTATACACAGCTGAGGTTACATACATACATATTGTATAAATAAATATTGCGTTAATTCAAGCATTAAGGTGAGTCCGCAGTTTAAAGTGTCTATTTTATATTACCCCAAGCTACACATTAAGTGATTTTTTTTTGTTCAACCTGAGTACTTTTTAAATCGTAAAAGCAGTTATTATATCGAGATTTTTATTTTATTTTATAATGTAACTTTTTATTCGTACAAATTGTGTCCATCTTAATACGCTACATAAGCAGCCTAGAAAAGGCATTGAAATATTAACGCATGAAATCATATCATAAAAGTCATCATCATCATCATTAAAAGCTTCAAAGTCAGCGGAGAACCGTTACCGTATGACACAATTTCGGAATTGTGAAAACTTAACGGTCAGCAAGAAATAAGAAAGCGACGCATAGAAATAATCAAAGTTAACGAATTAGCGAATATCACAATCGGCAGCGAGTGACTAAATACATATGTATGTTGTATGTGCAGGATTATTCATTTTGCGGTTTCCAAAATAAATGTAAAAAAAAGCATTTACAATAATTATATATTATATATGTTCGATTCGTTTGAGGTAATTTTCGACCACTTTTTGACACAAATTGGGCGGTATCTCAGTTGTTTTCTAAGTGTTCAAGAGTTAACGGTTTACCCGCATAAACTTGGTCTTTCACGTAGCCCCACAAAAAAGAAAAAAAAAAAACGACACACGGTGTAAAGTCCGACGATATCGGTGGCCAATAGACATTGCCAAGACAAGAGAAATTTCTCTCACAATAAAGCCAAATTCGCTCGTGTTATGTGGAGTGTGGCATCATCTCTTTCGAACCAATATTTTCCAAGTCCTGTTCTTCAATTGCAGGCCAAAAAGTCGGTTAACATATGATCATAACGCTCCGAATTGACAGTGACAATCTCGCCGTTATCGTTTACAAAGAAGTAAGGTCCAATCACTCCTCCGGACCAAGGAGCGCACCAGACAGTAAGTTTTTTTTTCTTTGGTGTAGTGGCCTCTCTTAAATTAACTGAGGATTCTCCGAGCCGAAAATGCGACAATTTTGCTTATTACGTATCTACCGAGTGAGAAGAAAATTTTGTTGGAGAAATCACGGTCCACTGCTTGTTGTTCAAGCTGGACTTGTGTGAGCTACTTTCACTTACGGCAGCAATATTTGAGGAGGTACAAGCAAAGCGATGATGCACAGGCCCTACAATACCTGTAACCAATCTAGTCTCTTCAAATTTCTTTAAAATTTTAAAAATTACTTGAGAAGTTGGCAATTATGTTTACCATAATCTAGCGGTTGTTAAGGGGTCGATTTTCATAAATTTCTGACTTCTAACTGAAACAAAACATGTTGGGTTTGACAGTTAAGTTTGACAGATGTCAAAATACAGCCCTGCACATTCGAAACCACTCAATGGATAACCCTTTACATTCAACTAGTATTTATTGAACGAGCGAGTGACTAACTGTGGGATTTTAAAAATTCAACTGATTCGAATAACACATAGTATAGAGCGTTACAAAAAAATTTGGTAAAAGAAACTAATTAACAATGAGGTTATAACAAAGGTAACAAAAAAGTGACAAATCAGTAGCAGCAACAACAGCAACAAATTTGTTTACTTTACGCTCGTGATGTCACGGAAAAGTGTGTAATAAAGGACAAGCGAAATTAGAAGAAATAACAACAACCACTACAACAGCAGCAACGACGACAACAATTAACTAATGTCCTAAAGACACGCGCGACTTGTAAATTAAAAAAAAAAAACAGTGAAATGTAGGAAGCAGTGCTTTATACCTTTCACGAACATATCAAATGTACTGCAGAGTGCATTTTCGGATTAAATACTAATTCTCATATCTGAAAAATCAGTTGTAGGATGGCTGTATGTTGTAGTCTTTCGATTTCAGTGATTTTGCCAGTTCATGGAATGCATTAGAGACATGCAAACCTACCAAGATCATGTGCAATGGCAGTAAAGGAATCTCCCATTTTTTGCTTATGAGGTCAACCGCAGGGTGACAGGTCATAATCTACTGTTATTCCATACAACCAGAATGGGCTTTAATAGCAGCGTCACATGTCGGAAATGATGGGAAGAAGGCATGAGCGAGACGTTAGAACACCTCCTATGTTTCTGTCTGGTCTTAACTAGAACTCGTCTTAGATATCTTGGAACTTCAACTTCAGTTCAGAGGGCTAGAGAAGGCTTCAAAATGAGATATTAAGACTCTCTTGAAATTCGCGACTACTGTAGATCACAATAAAACGGACCTTCATCTGGCACTACAAAGAACCAACAAGGCGCATCAGCCGGCCGGTGCAGTCTAATCTAACGTTTATTTAATTTATATTCAGAATTTCTAATTTAAAAATCATGTCGAAAATCAGTTACTTCTTCTTAGAACTGCATTTCACTACTGGGGTTTTGTTTTTTTTTTATCATATTACCACAGAATTGGTTGTGTTGGCTTTTATAATATTGCCATCCGATTCCGATTATTTTCGGTGTGAACATTTTTTTATATAGGGTTTTCCAATAAGAGTGATATAATTCTAAGTGTCATTTTGGCCATTTTTAATATGTCATGATCTGTCTTTTTTTCATGGTATTCAGTAATGTTTACCATTTTTCATAATACCACCACTTCGTGAATTTGCTGATTTTCCCTTGGAACAATTTGAAAACGATAACGATTTTTTTAGGAAATCATGAGGCGCACTTTCATCTGAGTGGTGCGTTAAATAAACAAAACTGTCGTTTCTGTTGCGAAGAAGCCATTACATTCACCTAAATTGACAGTTTGATGTGGTTTTCGGTCTGGTGGAATCATCGGTCCGTACTTCTTTCGAAATGAAGCTGTTAGCACCGTTACTGCCAATGGAGAGCGGTGTAGATCGATGATAACCAATTTTTTTTGGCCACAATTAAAACAAGCTGATCTTAACAACATCTGGTTCCAACAAGACGAGTCTACGTGTCACAAAGCACATGCAACAAGCGAATTATTGCGAGAAAGGTTTGGAGATTCGATTATTTCAAGAAATTGTGAAATTGAATGGCCTCCAAGAAGTTGTGATTTAACACCATTAGACTACCACTTATGGAGTTATTTGAAGTCATTGGTCCTTAGCAATAAACCAGACTCTCTTCAAGCTTTAAAAGTCAATATTGAACGTGCTATTCATGACATACGACTTGATTTAGTGGAAAAAGTGCTCAAAAATTGGGCTCATAGAATTCGTTCCTGCCAAAGGTGTCGTGGAGGCCATTTGAATGATGTTATTTTCAGAACTTAATTGTATCGATTGTATTTCACATTAAATAAAAAAACATTTGAATTTCCTTAAGAATTACTGTGTTCTTTTTTGTAAGAAATCATATCCCACTTATTGGATAACCCTATATATACTTGTATAGAATACCAAATTTCACACTCGTAGATGTTTATTTGACGGATTTTTGACCCAAAACCTCCATCTGAATAAATCGGTTATATTAGTGTTATATGTTTTAGTGCTTCCATCTGGCCGGTTCTGACAAATGATCGATATAAAGCTAGGTTTGGTTAAAATATCTCAAAAAGAGAGGGATAGTTTGCTTTCAAATAGACGGACATGGCTAAAACAACTTAGCTCGTCATTCTGTTAGGATCAGTATAAATTTTGATGAGATTTCATGAATGGTATAAATAAAAAAATTAAAATAAAAAAAATTGTATAAAAAACGCAAAAATTAACATTAACATAATGTGTAGGAAGCTGATGTGAAACTTTCTAACAAAATAAAATAATAAAAACTATATATGTATACATATGTATGTATATTTAAATTAAAAAAACAACTTCAACAAAAAACCAGTAGCAAGCAACAACAAAAGAGTTTTATACTTCATGACAACGGTCAATAGCGAGTGTGGTTTTTATATGTTTTCTTGTTGTTGTTGTTGTTGTTTTGCAACGGCGCGCCTTGATTAACTTCTCTGATACTTCTAAATAAGTGTCCCAACTCACTACCAACCAATGCGTCGAAGAAAGTGGTTCACATGTTGGCGACATTAAACAGTGAAATAAATGATCGAAAAAATCTAGCGTTGCCAGGGGAGAGACAACACCGCATGAGGTATCTCTGAGTGTAGCGAAAGGAATAAATGGCATTAATATTAGATACTTATTTTATTTAAACGAATTAGCTTACAGGCGCCACACTCACACACACACACACACACACACACACATATATATATATATATATATATATAAACAGCGTGTTTTTTGACATACTCGCATCATGACATCAAACAAACTCAATGCGGCCACTCGGGCAAAATGCAATAACGGCGTGTAGCGATTAATGCGCGCGGCGTTTATTGACCCGGCAAATGAAACTGCTGCTGGCTGTGAATGGAAATTTATATATGCACGTGCATACATACATACATATGTGTATGTATTTAAAAAATATACTAATGCATAGGAAAATTAATGAATTCTCAAATGTGCATAGAATGTATAATAACACAAGTATGTAGTTATGTTTGTATGTATGCATTGAAATTTAGTTTTTCTATCTCCCCTCCTCTAATCATTTCATTGTTCGACGAACTGTTGAATTTTCCCGATTTTGATGATCTCCATCAGCATACATAGATAAAGTCGAGTGAAACAAGTATACTCGAAGGCAAGAGTTGTAAAAGAAAAAAAAAACAAATCAGTTGTCTAAAATGAAAAGTGTATGAAGCGGACAGCAGAGAAAAAGACAAAATTTTGGAAACTAAGAACTTTGTTACAATACACATACTCACATTAGTGTTTGTAAGTACCGCTGTTGTACGTGGACGTTACCAAAAATTATTAGGAGGGTTTTCACCAATGTAAGTATTAGATCAGATTTCCAATTAAGGTTTTTGTCAAATATAAGGCAAATATATATTTTAATTAAAAAAACGAGAATAAAAAAAATTTTCACACATTAAATAAATGCCGTATCGGAGTACTGAAAGTGACGGACTGCAAAACGGACAAGCAATATGTATCCTTCAACAAATTACACATTCGGAACGATATAAACGTTGTTTATAACATCATAACAATTTTCATCGATCTGTTGATCTGTGATCCCCTTTCAGGAAATAAATTATTCTATATATTAATCTAGGCGAAAAACGTTCAATGTTCCTTATTTCAAGCAAATCGATCCTGATTTATTTCCAGGAGATAAAAGTTATATATATATATACTTATAGGCCACAGTTTCGGCTATCACCTCTTCATTTGATGAAAATTTCCTGCCAGCGAGAATTTGTTTTGAAATCTGAGAAAAGGAAATAGTCGCTGGGGGACAGCCCTGGAGAATACGATGGATGTGGAAGCAAATCGAAGCCCACGTAATAATCACTGTTGATGGTCTTTCCTTTTTCAAGGTAGTCAATGAAAATTATTCCAGGCGCATGCCAAACCTTGCTTACCGACTGTTGCGTTTTTCCACGCCTTGGAGCGGGTTCATCGTGTGCAGTCTACTCGGATGACTGTCGATTGAACTTCACAGTGAAATGATGAAGTATTGTTTCAACCATTGTTACATATCGATGCAAAATTTCGGGTTTATTACACTTTAACATCTCCAAACACTACTTCGAATCATCAACTCGTCGTTGTTTTTGGTCAAAAGTGAGCTCGCGCGGCACCCACTTTGCACAGAGCTTTCTCATACCCAAATATTCGTGAATATATGATGTACACGTTCAGTTGATATCTTTAGAGTACTTGCTATTTCATTTCATTTCTATTTATGGTCATTCAAACTCATTTTGTTGATTTTTTTTTTTTTTGATGTTTTCGTTGGTAACAACCTCTTTTTGCATCCACCACACTCACCGTTTTCGGTGCTCATTTCACCACTTAGAATATCAATTCATGATGGTTGATTTTTCTGAGGCAGTGTCCGGAAACTCGTTATCATGCCATGTTTTTGCTTCAACTGCATTTTTCCCCTTCAAAAAGTAATATTTTATCAACACGCAAAATTAATTTTTATCCACTTTTTTTACAATAACATCTCAACATATCCTCACTCAAAATGCTATAATTTACAAATGATCCGACAGCTGTCATTTATACACAATTTTTTTGAAGGATTTAATTCTAGTAGAGTTATCTAAACCTGTTATCATAAAATTAATACTAATCCTGCATTCATTTAATTTTTTGAAAAAGACCGTAATCTGGTCATAGAAAGAAAAAGAATCTCAAGTAAATCGAAAAATAAACACAATTTTTTTCGAATAAGTCGGTTCCGTATCCACTTCACGGATGAAAAGAAAAGTGTTCATGGTAATATATATAAGCAAAAAGCTTACATTACATAACAAATTTTAAATAAATTGATTTTTTCAAATAGATCGGTTTCTAATCCACTTCCCAAATGTTTGTAACCGTTCAAAACTTCTTTTTACATCAGTGAATATTTTAAGATCAAATTCGTTAAATTGATCCAGCTATACTCAGACGGGCGGCCGCGATAGCCGAGTGGTTAGCACTGCGTACTGACATTCGGACGGCCTGGGTTCGAGCCCAGGTTCGAGCAACATCCAAAATAATAGAAAAAAATTTTCTAATTGCGGTCGCCCCTCGACAGGGAATGTCAAGCCCTCTGAGCGTATTTCTGGCATGAAATAAAGCTCCTCATAAAAATCCATCAGCCGTTCGGAGGCAGCTTAGAATAAACTGTAGGCCCCGCCAGTTGTTGGTAAAAATATCAAGACGCAAAACCACAAATTGGAAGAGGAGCTCGGCCGAAAATCGCTTCAGCGGTTACAAAGCGCCAAAAAAAAATTATATATATATATATACTCGAGACATTTAGCGAGACAAACGTACAGAAATTTTTCGTAACTAAACAAAATTACATTGGTTTTTAACACATTTTTAAGTCTTTGTTTAAATAGATGTTCACATTTTCGACAGAACGCCAATATCATGAATGTTATGAGACCACAGCCCAAGAGTGCTTGTTTAGCACACAAAAAAAAGAAGAAAAAAAACCAACAAACTGGTTTGAAGGTCCGGAAAATCTCTGTAGCAGCTCTCATTTCTTGCAGTGTCCGAAACGGCACGGAAAAACGTAAGCGTATACTCCTATGCTATAAGGTGATATTTCTTCCACAAAATTCAAAAAATAAATAATATGTCGTAAAGCATTTTCAAAGATCTTACCTACGCCTAAGCCATTTCTAATGGAGTTCATTGATTAAACGGCTTCGTGAACAAGAAAATTAAAAACAGACATTTTGCAAATTGTTTAGTGATAAAGCAAGATATATAGTTTCGTTTCTAAATAAAACATAACTAGGGAGAATTACAAGTCAACCTTTACAACAAAAAAATTAAAATAATAATCAGAAAATAATTACCAAAAATCCAGCAGGTACTATTAGAATTATTCAAATAAGGTAAGCTAAAGATAAGATAAAAGATAATTTAAAATCATTGTTTAGAAATTATTGATGTTTCAGCAATTTATTATCACCTTAGCTGTTTTCATTATCAATTCTTTTTAAACTTTTTTGAATTGTTTTGATCACACGTAATTTTAACCGCTTCTAAACCTAACCCCTTAAGGTGGGTTTCAGTGGTTAAAAAAAAGACATGTTCACAATTTTTTTTTTTATATATATACAATCATATATTTTATTCAAACAATTCACCATATCAAAGATACATATTAAAAGGGTATTTTGTTAAATTTTCATTCAAAAATTCCGAAAACTCAGCCGTTGGTACCTCATTTCCCTTAACGTCTCAAAAGAAAATGCTCTCGCCGTGGACAGCATAACTCATTATTGGTTTATCCAAAATCAGAACACTAAAAATATTTCGTGGATAAATCTCGTTATTGGACGAAGGAAAAAAATAATAAAATTTGAATTTTTAACAGAATTTGAACCAAAAAACACATTTTTTGATCAAATTTTCGCCATGCATTGGATCGAAAAAATTAGTTGTATTAAAAAATTACTTCGTTCAATGACTAGATAATGTTATTAGAAAGATGTGTGCCAAATTTGAACATAATCACGTTATAATTTTTCAAGAAATCGTGTCCATCGACTTAAAAAAAGAGTTTTGAAATAAACGCGTTTAAAGTTTCAAATTGACACAGACATGGCCCGATGTGGGGAGCTTCCAAAGGGTCTATCTTTTAGAATTTTACTTCGATCGATTTGAAATTTTAGGAGAATATTTTAAACATATTTTACAATTTAATGAGACAAAAAAATAAAATCGTTTTTTTTTTTTAATTTTCAAACCCATATATTCTTGATTTTGGAAAATTCGATTTTTTTGTTGCATATTTTTTAAGTTCAACTATTTAAAAATATGTCTGTAAGAGGAATTTTTTTCAAAATTCACATTATTTTTGGAGATACAGGTATTTTTTTTACGCGGCATCCATATCGGCTCGGCCTTTACGCGGAACTTTAAACGCATTTCTCTCGAAACTACTTTTTTCAATGCAGTAACCACAATATCTCAAGTTCTAAACAGCCGATTTACTTGAAATTAGGCATGAATATTCTTTAAATATCTATCTATCACATGAAGCAAAAAAAATTGAAATTTGAAATTTGCAAAGTTTTTAAAACATTCGACAGTTAAAAAATTTGTGAACATTTTTTCGGTTTTGCAGTTTTTTGAGATAGCGATATTTGTACTAATTAAGAATCCATTATTGTTGTATTTTTCAGATGACCACAAGGGTGGAAATTATGGCGACGAGGATATGGCCTTTTTCTCTCTACTCTACTTCAAGGAGTCATAACTCCATGAAAAAATTTAATTTTATTTTTTAAATAAATTTTGTGTACTCTTAAAATATAAATAAACAAAATTGGAAAAAATGGATAGTAAACATTTCAAATGCTTTTTTTTATCAATTGCCAAAAAAAACGCTCGAAATTCGGGCCTCTAGACTAGAATACCGCCTTGAAGCATGTATTTTCAATGCACAAATTATATCAATAGAATGCCATAAACACACAAGACGCCCACTTTTAATTTTGACATAAAGAAAAGCACAAAAAAATGATTTAACTTCTCAAAGCATTAACCTCTTCCAAAGTGTAACTTAAAAAAATACTTGTAATAAAGCATACCAAAAATTATTTTAAATCTGCTTGTCTCATTTATCTGCTATATTTCACGATTTTTTTGAATGTATTATAATCAATCGATTATTTCAAATAATAAAAATCGATTATTTCAAATAAAAAAAAATTTAATAAATAAAATTTATTTACAAATTCAAACACAAATAATTGTCACTTTTTTCAACAACAACAACAACAATTTTAGTTAATGTTATCCTTCTAGTATGCAATGAATAATTTATTTCACTGATAAGATAACTCAGGCTTTAATAGATAAAAATAATAATAGATTTTCAATTATAATATTTTTTACACTTTACTTATCCATGCATACAAGTATACTGAATGATTAAAAATTTAATATAATTTTAATACTAATTCAATTACCGAAAGTAATCGGAAAGTAAAAAAAAAGGTAAATCAAGCATGGCACAAAGAAAAGCCCTTTCATTATTATTGATATTTTGGGGTTTAAACAGCGACTATATACCCCCACTCAAGAACTGCCTTTGCATATTTTATTGTGTGTGCGCTTAGCATAGATAGTGATGGAAAGTGAGGGCAGCTGTTGCGGGTGGATGAACAGATAGTTAGATGTGAATGTCTGCGATTTACATACGTACATAAATACATGTGAACTAGTAGAAGATAGAAATAGTAAACGAAGTAAAAACAGCAACTAATGTACGAAATAAACGAATATTTGTACATATTCATATGAACACATGCATATTCATATATTTAATAGAATCAAATAGTATGTACATATTCCTCGATATATATACACTTGGCAGAAAAAGTCTGCGTTTATCTAAATATATTTTGTTTGCAATATGAAAAATCGAATACTATAAATCATTCATAATTTTTTTTACATTATTTTATTTAGTTCAATAAAAAATAACTGAACATAAACTTTGGTAAAAGTCTGCGTTCACTTCAAGAATAATGAAACAAAAGGCTAAAAATTTAAAAACTTATGTTAATTAGTCAATAATTTGTTGGATATCTACGTCTTTTAATGACTTTTAGAAGGCGGTCTTTCATTGACTCAACAAGTTTGGTTGTTACGTCTCGGCTTATAGCTTCCCATTCCTCTTCAAGTGCCCTGCTAAGCATTTCCTTGCTGGGTATAGTACGCTGTCTAAAATTTATGTCTAGTACATACCATAAATGCTCAATAGGGTTAAGATCAGGTGATTGTGAGAGTGTATGCAGTTGTTTAGGAATATTATGTTTAAAAATTTCTGCTGTGTTTTTCGGGTCGTAGTCTTGTTGGAAAATAAATTGCTCGCAGAGTCCCAGCATTATTGCACTTTCTTTTAAATGTGTTTTCAAAATATTAAGATAATCATGCTTGTTCATGATCGACTCAATAAACTGAAATTCTCCTACACCCGAACTTGCCATGCATCCCCACATCACAGCACCTCCATTACCGTGCTTTACCATGGGTACAAGATTTTGCTTTTTCAGCGCTATTCCGCTTTTCCTCCAAATAAACTTACAGCCTTTTATCCCAAAAATGCAAAATTTTACTCTCATCTGAAAAAATAACTTTACTCCAAAACTCTGGGGGCTTGTTTAAGTGTTTCTTCGCAAACGCCATCCGCTTGAGACGATTTACTCTTGATATGAAGGACTTTCTTCGTGCGACTCTGCCATGAAATCTGGTTCTTTTTAGAATTCTTGGCACCGTATCTGGACATAATTTCTTTTGCTACTTTAATTCAATATCTTTTGAAAGTGGCTTGCTGTTAAGATTTTGTCTGTTTGAAGTTGTTTATTACTCTCTGAACAGAGGAGTACTGTCTACTAATAGTTTTCGCGATTTCTCGATAACTTTTAGCATTCTGCCACAAACCAACAATGATTTTCCTTTCGCCAATTTATATTTCTATTCGCTTTTGGTCAATAGTCAAAAAAATAACAAGTTTCTCCTATATTAATATACGCTTAGCTCCTTCCTAATAGCGATTACTATCGTGTATCATTTAAAATTAAATTCAACATAAATAATTTGTATTTTCAATGCAACAAACCATCGCTTTTTAAATTTGAACGCACACTTCTGCTCAACTTACTACTATAACCCCGTTAACGACGCAGCTCGAATTCTACAAAATTTGCTGAAACATTCTTCAAATAATTGTCTTCAAAATAAGTGAAAATAAAATATTGATTGTTTTAAAATGCTTAACTTTTTTAGTTGAATACTTTAACACAGTAAGTGAACGCAGACTTTTTCTGCCATGTGTATATCGTCATACGACTAACTACTACCACTTAATTGAGCACAATTTTCGCATAAATAATGCAAAAGAAGTCAGACGGTATAAATCGATGCAGTGTTGTGTTTTGCTTGACATTTGCTGGATCTTAAACAGTTACCCAGGAAAACAAGAAGTTGATAAGTAATAATAACATAAAAGATACTACAATGAATATCCACACTTTTGAGTGAACTTAAAATTCAATCAATTATATGTAATTATCAACGATTTCTTGAGCCCCCACGATTTTGTTAAATTTCATTGCCTGACTGAGGCCAAACAAAAAAAAACCACAGCCCAATTTAGTATGACCAAGGTCTCCTACCTGATGACGGTCGTTTATCTGTTAGATACAGCTGTGACAGCAACAGCAGCAGCCAATTAGAATTCCAGACAAAAGTAGGCAAACACTTTCGGTTACAATACTACATATTTGAGTCACTTTTCACCAAATACAAAACAGAATTTTACGTTTTACAACTGCAGCGATTCTTGAACGAATAACAAATAAATAAATAAACACAAGAAAACACTTGGCAAAGAGTTGTTGTTTTTTATTCACTTTGCTTTGTACTTTTTTTTTACATATATTTATTATAAAATACACACGGAGAGATACATATCTATGTAAATATGTATTTAATTTTTACGTATCTCGTTGTGGACCGAGTGGGCTAATTGATTTGTTTGCATTTGCACACTTCCAGCTGCAGTTGTATGTAGGTACATATGTAGTTGAATATGTATTTATGTATTTCAATAATCCAGAAATACAACAAATTGAAAACACATAATTAATAAATATTATTCCACTAAATACACATAGAAATGTAGAATTAATTTCACTTTCTTCTGGTTTTTTCACTTTTTATAAAACATTTAATTACACAAATTCATTCAACATTTCAATTTAGTGACTGCAAAGAAATGCCAATGCAGAGCCTTTTGGAGAAAGAAATCACCCGCAACGTAACATGAACATCACTAGCCGTAAATTGTAACTCAACTAATGTTTCTATAAATCACACAAACAATGTATTTGGAGCTCGTATGAAAATCACTCAAATCGAATGTATGCATACTAACACAGAAAATTATTTAGACCAGTTAATGCGACCCTGCGCAGCAGCTGTTTAGTTTGTTTGAGCGTTGCCAGTGCCGATTATTTTAAAGCAAAAAATGTCTGACATAACGGAATTATACCAATTGAAGCGGAAGGAAATGTTATTAGTAGTGGAATATCTGGGATTTATAACTCAGATTTAATTCATACTGTGCAACTATTCTTCTAAATACGCCTGTTTTCAGATCAATTCTGAAATGATTCGGTGGCTAACATTGCAGAAACAGTATAATATTAGGAAACTTAAGGGAATACTGGCGTCATGTCCGACCGATGCTTTTAATACGCTCCTGCATCAATTGCCTATAGACATCTTCGTTCAGAAAGTTGCAGCAAGTTCTGTTATCAGACTCATGAATGCCGCAGTTGGAACTAAAAACATTTTGGACATAGCGATATATTAAATTAAAACACAACGCCTTTAAATAAAACCGACTCTATCATCCCAAGTGTAGATTTCAATAGTTGCTTCAAGGTGAGTATACCTTCTAGACTTGATTGGAAAAGCGATTTTGTAGGAGTGGTGGACGCCATCTCAAACTACCTCCATTTCTTTTCGTCTGCCGATTTCTACTAGTATCCTCCAAGCGGAAGTACTAGGTTTAGAAAAGGCCTATAGAGCTCGAATGAACAACAACGGGAGGATAAAGAACGTAACTATATTCTCGTTTAGCCAACCAGCATTAATGGTCTTATCGTCAGCAAGGATTGTTCAGTTGTCGGAAGACTCCAAGCTCGCTGGTGGGTCAGATTCTCTCTCCGGGTTGCCCAGCTCTTTCACGAATTGGTCACAGAGCAAAGGGAGTGCATAAGGTACCAAACCTTGAATCTATGTCCGCAAAAACTATAACGGATATAAGCATGTAGATTCATTGAGAGCACTAATTATGCCCGAGATCGTACAATTCTTCGATCTGCACTCTTATCTACCGACCCTACTCGTATAAACAATGAACTGCATAATTAACTCACAATTAAACTTAGCAACTTCTCAGGAAGTGGGCGTTTCTTGTAAATTAATGATATACTTATGAGTCTGAAAAACTCCTGAGAACTGAGAATAGCATTAGCAGCCTGGAAAACAGTGGATACATAATGTTTCTAAGTTAAACTTCACTAATCTGGTATAGTACTGAAATTTTTCGATCCTACAAGATTTCCTCAACAAGGAAGGCAAAGAGAAAAACATTGCATCGCTTCGTATTTGAAAAGTGTTCACCGTCTGTGATTTTTTTTAAAGAATTTAGGATCCCTATCTGTTTAAAAAAAATTGATTATGAATCCGCAAATCGTCGATATTGTTTAAAAGGTTAGATAGTTTCAGTATGGATCGTACCAGAAGGTAGTGAATAAAAGCCGGGTTACCTATAACCATACCTAAATTAAATTTGCGTGAGTTCCGTGAGAGAGTTCAAATACTTATTCTAAAATGGCAATACATGGAACGAAGGTGCTGCTGTAATATCCAGACCTTAATTCTATCACTTCAGGTCCTTTGCCTATACTAGGTGAAGCATGAGCACCGATTTCGCCTTTCAAAAAAAAAAGAGCTTGTGGATGGGTGAAAGAATCTCTGTTATTGTCTGCTAAACCGTCGCATTCAGCAGTTCAATGTTATATTGCTTGTGAGGCGACTCTATTTCGAAGAGGTGTCTGCAAGGTGGTTCCCCTCGATTGCATCCCCCAGATGCAGCTCCAAATGCATGTCGTTATTTTTCATATCCGAGAGCACAAATTCTGTCGCTAGGTTTGTGATGTACAGATGACATGAGAGTTCTGCAGCTTTCTTGCCTGAGCGGGTAATTGGAAAGTAAAGTCCTCTCTTGATGAACAAACATTCAATTCTACAAGCCCCTCATCATTACCGCCTCGATATGTGGTGCAGAAGCGGGGATGATGTCGTCATCCGAAGATTTATTATTTATAGATTTATGGATCTTTAGGCATTGACAACGGCGAATACCGCAGACAATGGAACGAACACAGCTACACGAGATATACGGCATTGATTCAACGAATTAAGAGACAGTGGTTACGCTAGCTAGTTCATGTCGCCCGTATGGTCGACTACACTCAAGTTTTGAAAGTTCACGACGTAATACTCGTCGTTGGAAGCAGATCCTTTCAACTTGAATGCAATAGAATTTCGAAAGTTATACCGATTAATACCAGATTTTGTTGAAGAAGTCATTACTCAACTTGATAGTCAACTAAAAGGCAGAATAATAACGGTATCTCCAGAGAAAAAAAGTAAATAAATTACCTTTCAACTGTTTTCCAATTTTAACACAATAAAAATGCTTAAAGGTGAATCATATAAATTTCCCCGTTGGAGAGTGATAGGTGATATCTATATGATCCAGTCCTCTGTAAGCCGTGGTATCTATCGCGTAACAGATGAAATCCATTGTTTTATATTTTTCGATTAGGTTAAGTTGCTTTCTCACGATCTAAAGAGAGCGGCAAGCACCAAAAGAATTTTTCGGTGCATTATGCTCACCATTTATTAGTATTTACGCTTTTTTTGGAGCTTTTATTAAGCTATGATGCCACCTTTCTCTCTTTTTTATTAAAAGGAAAATGTTAACTAATAAGTACCGTTAAAAATTAGTTAACGAATTACATAAACGCATCGAAAGAAGTAACTTAAGGGGTTAGGTGAACTTAAGAGGTTATAAAAAAGAATATTCACAATTTTTTTTTATATACAATCAATTATTTTATTCAACCAATTCACCAAATCAAAGATACATATTTAAGCAGTATTTTGGGAAATTCTTATTCAAAAATTACGAAAACTCAGCCGTTGGTAACTCAGGAAAATAAAAAAAAAATTAAAATTAGAATTTTTGACAGAGTGTGAGCAAAAACACATATTTTTTTGATCAAATTTTCGCATTGGCTCAAAAAAATTAGTTGTAATAAAAAAAATCTTTCATTCAATGACTAGATAAGATGTGTGCCAAATTTGAACAAAATCGTTGTATAAATTTTCGAGAAACCGTGTCCACCGACTTAAAAAATAGAGTTTTGAGCTAAACGCGTTTAAAATTTCAAATTGACACAGCATGGCCTGATGGACGGAACTTCCAAAGGGTCTATCTCTTAGAATTTTACTCCGATCTATTTGAAATTTTAGGATAACATTTTAAACATATTTTACAATTTAATAAGACAAAAAAATCGATTTTTTTTTTTTTAATTCAAACTCACCTAACCCCTTAATTCTACAAGCTACTAGTTTCACTTTATGTATCCAATTGGCGCCGAATGACCAAGTGAATAAACGAATGGCGCGCTGTTGTAGACTCTGCTAAATCGCGTAAGCGGGTGTCGACGCCAATCAAGAAGAAGTAGATAATCACGAACATTTGCTAATAGTGATGATATCTTACAATAACAAACAAACCTTTCGACTATTTTTCCAATGTCATAACTTCTTAACAATAAAAACAACAGTTATTAATATTTGTAAAACGATTATATCGAATGATAACTAAATTTCATTGCTTAGTATTTAAGTTCTAACAATTTTATTATATATTTATATAATAATATGTATGTATATACAACAATTACAAACATATACTTACATTTACATATATATCTAAGTTCAAACAGGATTTTTTCGTAATACATATAGTCAACGTTTTTTTTTTTTATGTAAAATATTGTATGCATATTTATATAAAAACACATGTCTTCAACAAACCATATATAGTTTGGCGTTATAACAAATAAGAAAATATTGCAATATTATTGTTTGACGCATAAAAAATTGCGTTAAACATTTACGCTAGTGAATTACGATTTAACAATATCATTTTTTTTCTTTGTTTCCTTTTAATTTGTATTATAGTTTGACATTAATTATTGTCCCGGAAGACCAAACACTACCTAAATTAAAAAAAACACAGACACATACATATACATATTTTAATAATTATAAATATATTTTATATACACATTTAATATACTCGTACATTTGTGTGTCGTAAGATTAATTTACACCGTTTTTTTCTTCGTCTTAGTTTTATGATTTCGTTTTTAATTCCTTATTGCAGAGTACAAAATATTGAACTCTAATTACAATAGTTTTTAGATGATGTATGTATGTATACCATTTAACTTTTTGTTTCAGCTTCAAAATTGTTGTTGTCAGATCAGGTCGCATATGCCACATATAATTCAGGAATTTGGGAGCTTATTTTCTATTTAAATAAATAAATAAAAACTTTTTATTTGTCATATGATACTGAGCGGGAGTCCTGTGAAACGGTGCGAGAGTCTTCGGGCGATTCGCGTTGTCGCCGCTTTACCGCCCATTCAACAATGACGAAGCAGGTAGTGCCTAGTGTGCCAAATACCACTAAAATTCCCAGCTGAGCACGCAAACCAAGATGTGAGGAATAGAAGAAGCTTATGGCGGCAGCAGTGGACTAAAAAAAAAACAATTAAGATAAAACATTAATGAATAATCAATCACTACAAGAACTTAAGTCAACACAATTCTAACCTGCGTAAATTTAAACAGCGCAAAAGCGCCCACAGAATTCTTCACATACACGCCGCCTAACATCGAATAGATTTGTGTATTCATGCATGCGTCGCCCAAACCCAACATAAACGCGCAGAGTAGAGCAATCCAAGGGCGTGGTGGGTCCAAATACGAAATATCCTCGGTATCCTTGAATGGCGCATTATCGGGCAAATTAAGGAATATCAAGAAAAAGGCAATCATATGGATGACATAACCGGCAATAACAATGGGATCGCGTCCGAAGCGTGTAGTTTTCTTAGAGAGTATGCCGAAAAGACCACCACCAAACACCTCACCAGCTCCAATGCATATACCCGCCAGACCAACAATTTCCTTCGGTGTGGTGTGTATCTTTTTTGTAAAGCCAATGGATGGGCCATAAACGCCACTGAAGAAAGACAATTCCATGCCTGGGGAAAAAAATAAAAAGAAAAAGAAAAATATTTAAAATAAAATTTTTCACACTTTTCCTTCTGTTGTGCTGCCCGCCTGCCTGCTTACCAGTATAAAGAAACGCTACACTTAGCAACAGCATATCCCTTGTAATGAAGAGCTTGCCCGCAGATTTAAACGCATACACAGCACTACCCCAGCCGGTGCGATTTTGTTGCTCTTGACGTTGCGCTTCCGATGTGCCCACCGAATTGTCCGGCATGGGTCGCAACGCCGCTAGGAACACTATACCCAATATGGCAACAGCCGTTAACACACCAATCACTACATTGCGCGTATCGGCATCTATATGATCCTTAGCTTGGAATTGATAGTAAACAAAAATATTGCCAAAGAACATGCTGCATTGCAACAAGGCCCAGAAGATGCCTGAGTTGCGCGATATAGATGAGAGATCACTGCACCGTGCCAAAAAGTTACCCTGACCAGTCCATGTAATGGCAGCACCAGCGCCCAAAACACCACTCATAAGGTAGAGCAACCAATTGGAGGGAAATAGAAAGGTCACCATGAATAAGCTGCAAAAAAAAAATATAGAAGCAAAAATTATTATAACGAAATCAGCACGTTGAAAATCAAAACTAGAAACTTACGTATAAGTGAGTGAGCCCACCAACATGGCCACTCTTGGTCCGGTAAATGAAATAAAGGACGGCGCCAGCCAATTGCATAGGGAAAATGCTGTGTAAATAATAGCCAAACTGGTATAGCCATCGGCGGTGAAATTATTATCCTCTTTCGCAATACTATCCAGAATCGTTTTCTAAAATGATAAAAACGAAAATTTTGTTTAATTTTCATAATTAGCTATACAAATGAAAATGGTGTAATAACATAATAAAACAAATTAAACGAATAAAAAAGGAAAACTTAAGTAAATTTAATAAAAGATATAAAATAAAATTAAATTAAATTAAATAAAATTAAATAATATTAAATAATATTAAATAAAATAAATAAAATAAAAAAAATAAAATGAAAAAAATAAAATAAAATGAAATGAAACAAAAAAAAAATATAACAAAATATAATAAAATAAAATAATATAAAATGAATTAAAACAAAATAAAATTAAATTAAAAAAAATAAAATAAAATTAAATTAAATTAAATTAAAAAAATAAAATAAAATGAAATAAAAAAATACAAAAACTAAAATAAAATAAAAAAATAAAATAATATAAATTAAAATAAAATAAAATTAAATTAAAAAAAAGTAAAGAAACGTAAAGAGAATGAAATAAAATAAAATAAATGAAAATAAAAAATAAAAATAATTAAATGAAATAATTAAATTATTTAATTTAAAATGAATTAAATAAATAAAAGCAAAACAAAATAAAATAAAAATACAAAAAATAAAATATAAAAATATTTAAATTAAATTAAATTTAAAAAAATAAAATAAATTAAAATAAAATTAAGTGAAATGAAATAACATCAAGTAAATTTAAATAAAATAAAATAAAATAAAATAAAACAAAGAAGAAAAAATACTAAATAAAATGAAAAAATAAAATAAAATAAAATAAAATAATAATACAAAAAAAAAATAATTAATTTAATTAAAATGAAATGAGGTAAACCAAATTAAAAAAAATTAAAAAGAGTAAAACGTGAAGAAAAATTAATTAAAAAATAAAATAATACAAAATAAAATTAAATAAAACAATATTTACAAAATAAGCAAAGTAAAGATACAGTAAAAAAATTTAAATTAAATAACATAATTAAATTAAAATAAAGCCAATTGAAATAAAATCAAATAAATTAAAGTAAAACAAAATTAAGTATAATAAAGCAAAATAGAAATTCAATTTTATTAAAATGAAATAAATTAAAGTAAAATAAAGTGAAATAAAATTAAAAGAAATACAATTAAATTAAATTAATTTGAATTAGATAAAATTAAATTCAATTAAAAATAATAACAATAAAATACTTTTTAACAATAATTATATTAAATTATTTTTTAACTTAACACAACATAAATGTATTATGTTAAGTATTTTCATTTCAATTCTATCAGTTTGCAGTTTTTTAAAGCGGATCAAATAAATTGGTGAGTGAATAAATCTTAAATTCATTTTAAACTTTAAATATCAATTATATAGTTGCTAACTCATAAGTTTCTAAAATGATTTTGCATTGAAGCTGGTATGATGAACTAAAAAAAATATTAAAACTACCTTTTAAAGTTAATGGTAATCTAAGGAAACATGGGTTTAAATTTTTATATTTTTTTCTTGCTAAAATAATGTAAACATTTATATCTATCAATTTTTGTAAATTGACTAGGCGACAGAGGTCAGCATACAGTAGCCAAATATATTACTTAATTCCAGTTATTTTGTCTAAGCCAGTTTAAATCCTAATAATTTATATACAGGAATTAACTACGATTTTAAAGTCTCAAAATATTGCCATGAAAAAACTAAATTATTTTATCTAAAATTTTCATTTATTCAACGTATATTTCAATTAATCAAATGCGGATGCACCTTGAACTATTTTTTTAGCCTAATTTTTGGCACACTCCATATGTGCATGTACGTACAGTGGGACGTGCATAAAAATAATTTAATGCCCATCAACTATGCTAATTATTTAATAGTCATATAAGCCAGTCGGAAGTGAATTAAATGACACAATTAGCATATAAAAATCAGCAGAGTGTTTGCTTGCTGTCGTCAATGATAAAAAGTGATTGACCGCAAGCATGCAAAATCATAACAAGAAATTGAACAACAGCCTTTTAACGTACTTATATACATATGTATGGATGTGTATTTATCAAAGTGTGAGGCAATCTACAGAAGAAAACTGAAATAATATGTTATGTGAGAGCACTAGATACGCAAAATATATAGATTTTTGATATATGTACTTATTTTAGATTTTTTAAGTAATAAAAAAAAAAAAAGAATTTAGTAAAAAAAAAAAAAATAATCGCTACAATCCAACTAACCAATAACAGAAACTTTATAGCTTAAAACTTGTATTTTATCAGTCTTTATTTTTCAGTCATTGCTTTTAATGCACTCGTTGCATGCATGCAGACATTCCATATTTCATTTGTCCCCTTAGATATATAAATACACGCTATATTCAACTTAAAATTCAAAATGTGTAGCGCTTTAAAAATGTAAAATTTATATTGACATTGAATATGTCAAGATTACAATGGCCTTCAAAAAATATAACAACAGTTTGGGTATTTCAAAGTGCACAAGAAGATGTAGAAGGTATACGAGTATGGGAGACAGTTCTCCTGATTAAATGCAAAACAAGTATATTTTGGGAATGTATGAAGGGCATTGATCTCTTATTGAACAAGTGGTTTTCTTTCAAAAGTATTAAAAATATTCATATATAAGTATGTTACCCATGCTTATATACATGCGTTCGTCTGCATATGCGTGCTCTTGTTATCCAAGAGCATATTAAATTAACATTAATTAGTAAATCAGAGAAGGTACATAAGTCTAACTTTATAACAGTTACAACAGCGCAAGAAACATTAAATATAAAAATATATAAATAATTTTTAATTTTTTTTTTAATTTATTTAAGTATTTTTGTGTCATTTCATTTTATTTAATTTTTTTTTAATTATTTTACTTTATTTCATTTATATAAATTTATTTGTTAATATTTAATAATTGTTTAAATATTTTTGTTTCATTTCCTTTTTTTTATTTTATTTTATATTATTTTATTTTACTTTTTTATTTTATTTTATTTTATTTATTTTTTTATTTTGTTTACTTTTTGTTGTTATTTTTTATTTTTTTTAATCTTTTTTATTTTACTTTTTTTTTAATTTATTTCTTAATATATAATATTTGTCTGAAGAGTTTTGTTTCATTTTCTTTTATTTTATTTTAATTTATTTTATTTTATATTATTTCATTTATTTTTTTATTTTGTTAATTTTTTGTTTTGATTTTTTTTTATCTTTTTTATTTTACTTTTGTTTAAATATTCTTGGTTCATTTCATTTTATTTTATTTTATTTTATTTTATTTTACTTATTTTATTTTATTTTACTTTATTTTATTTTATTTTACTTTATTTTATTTTATTTTACTTTATTTTATTTTACTTTATTTTATTTTATTTTATTTTATTTTATTTTATTTTATTTTTTATGTTTTTTTTTTATTTCACTTTATTTTACTTTATTTTGTTTTATTTTTTATTTTTTTTTTATTTTTTAATTTTATTTTATTCTATTTTATTTTATTTTTTTATTTTGATTTATTTAATTTAATTTTATTTTAATTTAATTTAATTTAATTTAATTTAATTTTATTTCATTTCGTTTCATTTCATTTTTATTTTATATAATTTTATTTTTATTTATTTTATTATTATTTTCTTTTATTTTATTTTATTTTATTTTATTTTATTTTATTTTATTTATTTTATTTTATTTTATTTTATTTTATTTTAATTAATTTAATTTAATTTAATTTATTTTATTTAATTCTATTTTATTTTATTTTATTTTATTTTTAATTTAATTTAATTTTTTTAATGTTTAATTTTTATTCTATTTTATTTGGAATTAATTTATTTATTTTTTTTTATTTTAAATTTTTTTATTTTTTTTGTTTTGTTTTATCTGTTATTTCTTTTTTTAATTTTTATATTCTTCATATTTATATTATTTGTAATACTTTAATTTTTTTGTTTCATTTATTTATTTTATTTTGTTATTTTTTTATCATATTTTATTTTATTTTTATTTATTCTGTTTTATTTTATATTATTATTTTTTAATTTATTTTATTTTTGTTTATCTTATTTTTTATATTTTTTAATTTTTATTTATTTATTTATTTTTATTTTATTTATTAATTTTTATATATATTATTTCATTTTATTTCATTTATGTTTTTATTTTGTTTATTTTTTAATTTAATTTAATTTTTTTATTTGTTTTATTTTAATTTTGTTTAAACATTTTTGTTTAAATATTAAATTTTTTTTTTTGATATTTTTTTTTTCTATCTCTATCTTTTTAATTCACTTTTTTGCATTATAATTTTTTATTTCTATTTATAAATCCATAAATTGTTTTGTTTTATTATTTTTTTTCAATTTATATTTTTATATTTTCTAATATTTTTTATACTCATGTTTTGATTTAATTTATTATTTTATTTCATCTTATATTATTTCATTTAATTTTCTCATTTTATCTTATTTAATTTTTTCCACCATATTGTACTAGGAAAATTACAGGTCATTTAGTACTAGTGTATACATACATATACATTTGTTGTAGACTTTTTATGGCTTTTTATACGTAACACCCCACCCAGTGTGGAGGAATGTGATATTAAGTCGAAAATATAGCGCAAAAATTAAATTAATGACGCATCCATTACATGCGCTAACTCGCCAGAGGCATTGCAATAAATGATACTAAGTGGAAACTGTAGCCGATGCGACTGAGATTGAAAACACAACACGGAAAATTAAGATAATAAGTACAACAGAAAATAAACCCAGAGCAAATAAAATTCTTATCACGGAAACAGAACTGCAAAAATTAGAGAAAACGTGGTGAGATATAATTATATTTACATTCGCTTGACAACTTAATGAACCTAATCGTCTGGAATGAAAAATGGGAAAGAAGGTACTGGTTAAAACGTGTGTGCCCCTGAATGAAACCTTAAATTTAAGTTAAAATAGCGATAGCTTTAAAATTTAGTTTTTAAAAATTCGGAAATAGTCTTCAAAATCAGATACTTTCCAATTTAAATAAAATTTTTGGCATAGAATATGTCTATATACATTAAAAAATTAGTAAATCGGTATCTAAGCCTTTTATTCCAGTGATATATAATTGTTGCTTTTTTTATTAAGTTGTTAATGACTGGCCCATGTCTAACCTGTTTTTTATTTTTTTATCTTTAATTTTTTGCAGAAAAAGTATCAAACACGTTTTGCCAAATTATTTTACGACGCAAAATGAAGAATCTAAGAATCTGCAAAAGGCAAAACGTACATACATATATATGGTATATACATAAAAAAATATCAAAATTTTTTTTTATAGAAATCATTGAATATCATACACTGTTAGGTACATACTTATACAGAATTATCCATTTAGTGGTTTCCAAAAGAAACGTAAATAAAATGCTTTATTCTTTTTTATTCTTTTTTTAATCAAATTCCTTTTTTAGTATAAAGTTTTAACCATGGCATTATAGGTGAGTTACACAACATCATTCAACTGATCACCTCCTGAATTTTTGCAAACTTCGATCTGAGGTAATTTTCGACCACTTTTTGGCACATTTTAGGCGGTATCTCAGCCATAACTAGTTGGAAAGTTTTGATTTTCAAATGCTTAAGAGTTAAAGGTTTATCAACATAAACACAAAAAAAAGTCCAACGGTGTCAAATCGTACGATCACGATGGTATAGAGATTACGTGGTCGGGAAATTTTTCCAGTGATAAAGCCATATTCGCACATATTGTCCAAGTCGTGTTCTTCAATTGTAGGCCAAAAAAAAAGTCGGTTATTATACGACCATAACGCTCCGGATTAACAGTGACAGTCTCGCCGTTATCGTTTTCAAAGGAGTAATGTCCAATCACACCTCCGGACCAAGGAGCGCACCTGACACTAACTTTTTTCGGTGAAATGGCCTCTCTTCAATTACTTAAGGATTCTCGCAGCTCCATATGCGACAATTTTGCTTATTTATTTATCTACCAAATGAGAAATGTGCTTCGTCACTGAAAAAAATTTTCTTGGAAAAATCGCGGTCCACTACTTGTTGTTCAAGCACCCAACCGACGTAACTACGACGTTGTGAATGGTTAGCTGGCTTCAGTTGCCATAAGAAATTCCCAGCTTTTAAGAACGTCGAGAAATAAACACATTCGGGTCCCCGGCTACATTTTCACTTACAGCAGCGATATTTTGAGGTGGAACGAGCAAAACATTGATGTACAGGCCATACAATATCTGTAATCGATTCATTCCCTCCAAATTTCTATAAACTTATACCAATTGCTTGAGAAGTCGGATGATTTTGTGCACCATAATCTCTTCTTAAAGCACGAAGCGTTGTGCGCTTCTTAAACGATCCATTTTCATAAATGTCTGACTTTCAACTAAAACAAAAAATGTTTGGTTTTACAATTAAGTTTGAAAAATGTCTAATTACAGCCCTGCACTCTCCAACCCACTAAATGGATAACCCTTTATATACCTTCATATTGATATGTGCTCTATACAAATTGTTCTATCGTCAAAGTGTTGCCTATTTAATTTTTTTCTTAGCTTGATTTATAACAAAGTCAACCTTCTCGGCATGTAAAGGTCAGTCTTAGCCTAAAATAAGCCTACATTTGCAATATTAAATATTTGCTTGCTTGGTTTAATTATCAAATTGATAACAAAAATGCAATTATACAAATGCAAAACCGGTGTAGACAATTGCATACCTACAATATTTAATCTAGAAATTAATATATTAGTCTTGATTATTTTACTAATTAATGTGAAAAAAAAATGTGAGTATATATGTAGACTTTCAAAGTAATTGACATAAGTAGGTGCATAAGTCGTAAGAAATCAATGGAAAAATGGGGACCTCAATGCAATGACACACATAAAGCATATCAATAAAGGCCACCTGATAAGTTGCAATACTTTACAACAAGTGCCCACTTCAAAGCGCATTCCAATGGTTTGTGACCTGATTTTTTTCAAAAGTTCTCCTCTTTCATTAACAAATACAAAAAAAAATTGAGTAACGAGCAAAAAATTATGCAAATATTTCGAACCTTTGTTTTAAAAGTGTAATATCCCAAGTGTTTGGGTGATAAATTTGGCAATTTATTGGCATTAACTTTTGTAGTATGCGCTTGAAAGTTGATACTTTTTAAAAGTGGTATGTAATATACAATTGTGATGATATTGATTTCATTGTCCATAACAACCGCACCGTAAGTTCGGCTTTAATCGCGTAAGCGACGCCGCCTACGCCAAAGATAAATATTCAGCCCTATTCTGCATTTCGGCTCGAATCGAAATTTTCTTCGTTCGACGGATTTGGTATTCTGCGTTACGTTCCATTTCGATCCATCTTCGAAACATTCGATTCTATCCAATTCTATGTATTCTGCATATCGATCGTTTCGATTCGTAGTTACGTTTTTGTATGTTGTAATTTAGTTGACGGAGAACAGTTCGATTGTATATTTTCGTGTATTTAAATAATATAATTTTAACAAAAATGTAAGTAAAACATGACTTGGTAATTGGAGAAGTCATAACGATATCTTTTCTTTAGTTTTATGAGCTTAATGACGCTTTTTGATACAAAACAATAGCAACATGAAAAATTAGAGAGCTTTGAAATAATGATGCCGAATTACAGTTGATCCACCAGTAAAAGACTCCATGATTCCGAGAAAATTGTGTAATGGCATTGACACTGTTGAGTGACACATTATAATCTGCACCAACTCTATTTTGGTAACAGCCTTCTGCAAAAAATCGCAAATCTGCTACTATTCGATTAGGTGGAGATAACCATGTCAAAGTCCTTAATTGGGTTTCTTGCGAAAAAATATACAGGACATTCTTGAAAGCATCTTTATTAAGTTTAAAGTTCTTTTTGACTGAATTTATTATATAAAAGATTACTAATTACAAGCTCAATTTCTTAAAATTCATCTGACTCTCAATCATCATGGAATATCGCGCGACTCCTGATTCCATTTAACGTTAAAAACCCATTTTTTTATATTTATTTTAATTATACAAAAATAGTTTGCAATTGTTTACTTTGTTATTTGTTTCAAATACACACATTCACATGCAACCAGCTGATTTCGAAAATGTACTCTTTCTTCCTCTTCTTCTTTCGATTCGATCGTAACTAAAGATACCTAATTACAATTGTGGCGGAGCGGATAGCGGGAATGTAATAGAATTGTAAAATAGCCCTGATTATATATTTATTATATTATCTATGTAGTACTTCTCAAGGAGTCAACCGATTCAACCTAACCTATATACTGCTTATACGGATATGTAGGTATAACTGGTCAATTGAAAAGATGGCGCTACTGGAATTATTTAACTGATGATTTTTAATTAGTCCTACCCATCAAAAGATGTGTGTATAAAATTGACATCTAATGGACCATTAATTAGTAAATTCTAGCATTTTGAGTGAAGCAACTTTTGTTATTGTGAAAAAATTGATAAAAAGGAATTTTGCCTGTTGCTAAAATATTCAGCCCTATTCTGCATTTCGACTCGAATCGAAATTTTCTCCGTTCGGCGGATTTGGTATTCTGCGTTACGTTTCGTTTCGATCGATCTTCGAAACATTCGATTCTATCCAATTTTATGTATTCTGCATTTCGATCGTAGCTACGTTTTTGTACGTTGTAATTTAGTTGACGGAGAAGAGTTCGATTGTATATTTTTGTGTACTTAAGTAATATAATTTTAACAAAAATGTTAGTAAAACATGATTTTGATAATTGGAAAAGTCATAACGATGTCTTTTTCTAGTTTAATATGTTTAATGATGCTTCTTGATACAGCATAAAAACAACATGAAAAATTAGAGAGTCATGAAAAAACGTTGCCGAAATACAATTGATCCGTCAGAAAAAAGACTCAATGATTTCGAGAAAGTTGTATAATGGCATTGACACTGTTGAGTGACACATTCCTATGTTATAATCTGCACCAACTCTATGTTGGTAACTACCTTCCGTAAAAAATCGCAAATCTGCTAATACTCGATTAGGTGGAGATAATCATGTCAAAGTACTAAAGTACTTGATTGAGTTTCTTGCGAAAAAACTATCCAGGACATATTTGAAAGCATCTTTATTAAGTTTGAAGTTTTTTTGAATCTAAATAACTAAATTTGTTATATGAAAGATTACCAATTAAAAACTCAATTTCATAAAATTAATCACTCATCTGAAATGAATAACACTTGTCTCGCAATCCTCATGAAATATCGTCTAGGCTATTGATCTCACTAACCGTTCAAAACACGATTTCATTTATATTTATTTGAATTGCATTTGTTTGCTTTGTTTTGTTTCAATTTCACACATTCACATGCAACCAGCTGACTTCGAAAATATATTCTCTCTTCCTCTTCTTCTTTCGATTCGATCGTAACTCAGAATACCTAATTTCGATAGTGGCGGAGCGGAGAGCGGGAACGTAATCGAAATGTAGAATAGCCCTGATTGCTTTTTGAAGGGAAAAAATCCAGTTGAATAAAAAACCTGGCTTGATGACGAGTTTCCGTACATTACCCCAGGAAAATCGACCATCATGAATTGGTATGCTAAGTTTAGACGTGATGAAATGAGCACCGAAAACGGGGAACTCAGTGGACGCCTAAGAGATGTTATTCCCGACAAAAACATCAACAAAATCCACAAAATGATTTTGAATGGCCGTAAATTGAAATTAAATCAAATGGCATGCACTGTAAAGATATCAACTGAACATATACATCATATCATTCACGAATATTTGGGTATGAGAAAGCTCTGTGCAAAGTGGATGCCCAAAAACAACGACGAGTTGATGATTCGAAGTAGTGTTTGGAGATGTTAAAGTGTAATAAACCCGAGATTTTGCATCAATATGTAACAATGGGTGAAACAATACTTTATCATTTCACTGTGAAGTTCAATCGACAGTCATCCGAGTAGACCCGCTCCAAAGCGTCGAAAAACGCGACAGTCGGTAGGCAAGGTTATGGCGTCCGTATTTTGGGAAGCGCATGGAATAATTTACATTGACCACCTTGAAAAAGGAAGAACCATCAACAGCAATTATTACATAGCATTAGTGGACCGTTTGTAGGACGAAATTGCCGAAAAGCGGTCGCATTTGAAGAAGAAGAAAGTGCTGTTTCACCAAGACAATGGACAGTGTCACAAATCATTGAAATCGATGGCAAAAATCTATGAATTGGGCTTCGCATTGCTTCCCATCCACTGTATTCTCCAGATCTGGCCCCCAGCTATTTCCTATGAGCTATGTTGATTAAAAAATGAATGTTGCCAACAAAATGCGTTTTAATATGGTAAGCCGATGACTTTTCAATTAACCTGTTAGTATAGTATACATATTCCAAAAAAAAACTCAGATTATCGACACTGATTAACCTAGTCACAATTTTAGAAAATAAACCAAACTATTCGACTATGAATGGTCTCGAATAACGGAATTTTTAATCCAAAGCCGATTGACTTAATACCAATCGATCCAACCTAATAGGTACAAATGTTTACCTTCATGATGTATTTTTATCCACATGAAGATATATAAACCCTCGAGCCAATAAAACGAATTAGAGGCTTCTTAACTTCTCACATGTCCAATTTATAAGAAAAATACTGAGAATTGGTCATTGCAAAATAAGTTACTTTTTGAAGGAGAACTCCTTCACGCGCACTGCCTTCAAGGAGTAAATGAGTAAATGTGTTACGGAAGCATTACAAAAAGTGTGATCGGACAGGTCGAACGGAAGCTGAGAGGAGAGATATATAAAGATAATAAGGGCGTGGGTATCGTTCATATGTCAAATACGAGTTGCAGGCCCATTCCTCGATTCTCTTTTGTACAGTTAATCGTGTGTCTTCATTTCTGAATTAAGTTTAACGTCTAGAGTAGAGAGTATATATAAAGGGTGTTTTTTATAGAGGTATAGAACTTTAAGTTTGCATTACTTTTCAAGATGGCGACCGATTTAACAGCTGTCAAGTGATTTATTCTCAGTTTGGTTTGGCAATTCATCATGAATAGACTCACGCCTGAACAACGCTTGCAAATAGTGCAAGTTTATTTGGAAAACATATCGCGCATATAATAAGCAAAATTTTGTTTAGCGATGAAGCGCACTTCTGGTTGAATGGCTACGTCAACAAACAAAACTGCCGCATTTGGAGTGAAGGTAATCTTCAAGTGTATGTTGAAACACCGTTACATCCAGAAAAACTGACTGTTTGGTGCGTTTTATGGGCTGGTGGAATCATTGGTCCGTACTTTTTTAAAAACGATGGTGGCCAGAACGTAATAGTCAATGGTGATCGGTATAGAGCCATGATTACTAACTTTTTCATTCCTGAATTGAATAACCATGATGTCCAGGAGATGTGGTTTGAACAAGATGGCGCAACATGTCACACAGCTCGTGCCACAATAGATTTATTGAAAGACACGTTTGGTGACCGCCTAATTTCACGTTTTGGACCTGTGAATTGGCCTCCAAGATCTTGTGATTTAACACCGCTAGACTACTTTCTGTGGGGCTATGTAAAGTCATTGGTCTATGCGGATAAGCCACAAACCCTTGACCATTTGGATGACAACATTCGCCGTGTTATTGCCGATATACGGCCACAAATGTTGGAAAAAGTCATCGAAAATTGGACGTCCAGATTGGACTATATCCGCGCCAGCCGTGGCGGTCATATGCCAGAAATCATATTTAAAATGTAATGCCACAAGATTATCTTTCGGATAAATAATATTTATGTCAATCGAATAATCCATCGTTGTTTTATTGCAACTTAAAGTTCTGTTTTATACCTCTATAAAAAACAACCTTTATATGTATCGCCTTCGCCTTTATATATATCGCCTTCGTATCGTAGTAAGAGCAAGGGCACACGTAACATATATTTTCGTTCTCTCTCTCTCTCTGTCATATCAACGAATTAAAACCATCAAAGCATTTTTAAATGCTTTTTTTTTGTTTTTTTGAATGAGTCTTAGGCACGAATTCTCTTTTATATCTTTTATCAACTAAAAACAGATGATTCAACAGTGATAATTAGAGTTTTAGAAAAATAAAAAAGACGGCCGGAGGTATACTAAGTGCAATTGTGAGAGCATATCGTGGTTATTTGATGGTATTTGTTGAACTTTTGCCCAGAAATTCGTTCGAAATAACACTCTTGTGAGGTGGAAAACCCTTTAATTTCCTTTTCACAAATTTAAATTTTTTATACGAATTTGCTTTTTGAAAGGCCCCACAATGCTCAAATTTTATTGTTTATTTACCATCTGACCCACAGGCAAGAAATCCGAGTGCACAACACCGTGCCTATTCAAGGAAACAGTCAATATTTTCTGGGCATTTGATCGACTTGACGTAGTTTTTACGGTTTCTATTCAATTGAAAGACGCTAAGCCGAAACTTGTTGATTAACTTAGATATTTAACTCGCAAATCCATATCTAATTACCAGTGACAAAGCGTTTCATGATTGTGGCGTCAAAATTTTTCTCATTCTAGCAAGTTTTCAACGACCTTTAGGCGATTGAGTTTTCGAAGAATTTAAAGAGATTTGCGAATAGAACTGACATTCATACACAACATTCAACACTGTTAACATACTAAACGACAGATCGCGATCGAACTCAACGCCAGTAGAAAGAACAGTTGTGTCAACTTAGCGGCAAAAAAAATTTTGGAATTTTTTGATAAGGGGATTAAACGGGATATTTAAATAACCAATACGGAACGAAAATAAGAAAAAGCAGGCAGAACGTTGTGTGACGTACAAAAATTTTACTGTAATATTTGAATATTTAAAATTTTAATATATAACGGATCTAAAATTGCATGTTTAAAGTTTTTTTTTTTAAATATAGCACCAAAATGTAGGTAATACATTTGTTAGGTATTTGTTATATTCTTGCAATAGCTGTGCACTTCGTAAAATGAAAATGAATTATTGGTGCAGATAAGCATACTTTAAGGCTGGTCATTATTTTAATGAAAATTTCTCTAATTAGGTTTCCCAAATTTAATAAGAAGAAACAAACATGTTTGGAATGAAAGGATCAAAAATAGTGGATTGTAAGGACATACTGTCTCATTTAATTAAATCAGACAGAAGCCAGCAAAAATGGGTTTGATAAGAACTGTTTAAATAGAAATAAATAAAAGGAATTGAAATTGACAAAGTAGAGATAATAATTTATTTAATGATAACCTCCAAAGCTTTTATGATAGAATATTTATAGTCGTTTGCTGAATAACTCATAAATATCAATAAAAAAATTACAACTAAAACGCTAAAGAAGCATTCGAGTGGTTTTACCGCAGAGACATTGTCGCCAAGAATGGTGTCAAGTGGTGCATTAAATGGCGAAACATAAAATTAGTGCAGCAAGCCAGTTGCAGGCAGTTGGAAAAATAAAAATAAATAAAATAATAAAATAAAACCAAAACACTAAAGTGATGAATGAACACCTAAAGCCATATACATTGGTTATAATGAATAGCTGATAAATTGCATGAAATCAAAATGACAACTAAAGTGCAAAACAAAATTGACAAAAATACCAATACAAATACGAGTACATACAAGTACATAAGCAATTACTCATCACAGCATTGAAACACACAATAACGCTATTTCCTGGCTTGCAGTTTAAGTCACTGATATTATACTATACATATGTATGTATACCTACTGTACATATACATTTGTATGTTAATTAAATATTATTAATTACATGTTTGCTCAACGCTATTTCATACTTTTTTGGCATTATTGCGTTATCCATTTTACCGCAAGTAAATACATACATACATATACATATATTTATTTTATTTCATTAAAAAAATTTTTTTTTATTAATAACGAATTAAGTATGAAAACAAAATACAAAACACTGAAGAAGAAACAAAAGAAAATAATTTGAAGTAACCAAATTATAAAAATTTAAACACAAATTTCAAAAGATATGTACAAAGGTATATACAAGATTATCCATTTTTCATTTGCCAAAATAAATGTAATTAAACTCCAATTAAAATACAAGCTCCGATCAGTTTGAGGTAATTTTCAACCACTTTTTGGCACATATTGGGCGGTATCTCAGCCACAACATGACGAATATTGGCTTTCAAGTGCTCAAGAGTTAAAGCTTTATCCGCATAAACATGGTCTTTCGTTTAGCCCTACAAAAAAACGTCCAACGGTGGCGGAAATTTTTTCTCGGAATCAAGCCAAATTCGCTCATGCTATGTGGCGTGTGACACCATCTCTTTGGAGCCACATATTGTCCAAGTCGTGTTCTACAATTACAGGCCAAAAAAAGTCGTTTATTACACGACCATAACGCTCCGAATTGTCAGTGACAATCTCACGGGTATCGTTTTCAAAGAAGTAAGGCCCAATCACACCTCCCGACAAAGAGCGCACCAGACAGTGTTTTTTTGGGTGTAATAGCCTCTCTTTAACTATTTGAGGATTCTCGGAGCCCCATATTCAACAATATTGCTTACACCGAGTAAGAAATGTGTCTCGGCGCTGAAGAATTTTTTTCATGGAAAAATCGCGGTCGACTAATTGTTGTTCCAGCACCTTACCGACGTAACTGGCTTAAGTTATTGTGTGAGCTAGACTTTATATGGATGTAGGTGTAGGTCCAAGTACAAAATTCGTTATAATGTGCCGTAAGAAACTCCCAGAGAAAGTCCCTTCAGAACGTCGAGAAATAGACATATTCGGATCTGCGGCTATACTTTCACTTTCAGTTTTGCGCGAGCAAAACGATGATGCACAGGCCTTACAATATCTGTAAGCGATCCAGTTTCTGCAAATTTCTTTAAAATTTTACCAATTTCTTGAGCAGTTATAGGATTATGTGCACCATAATCTCCTCATAGAGCACGAAACATGGCCACGCTTGCATCACCAGTTTTGTGGTAGGTCTCAACAATTTTAACGCGTTGTGCGGTTGTTAAGCGATCCATTTATAAAGGGTGTTTTTTATATAGGTATAGAACTTTAAGTTGCAATAAAACAACGATGGATTATTCGATTGATATGAATTTTATTTATCCGAAAGATAATCTTGTAGCATTACATTTTAAATATGATTTCTGGCATATGACCGCCACGGCTGGCGCGGATGTAGTCCAATCTGGACGTCCAATTTTCGATGACTGTTTCCAACACTTGTGGCCGTATATCGGCAATAACACGGCGAATGTTGTCTTCCAAATGGTCAAGCGTTTGTGGCTTATCTGCATAGACCAATGACTTTACATAGCCCAGAAAGTAGTCTAGCGGTGTTAAATCACAAGATCTTGGAGGCCAATTCACAGGTCCAAAACGTGAAATTAGGCGGTCACCAAACGTGTCTTTCAATAATCTATTGTGGCATGAGCTGTGTGACATGTTGCGCCATCTTGTTGAAACCACATCTCCTTGACATCGTGGTTATTCAATTCAGGAATGAAAAAGTTAGTAATCATGGCTCTATTACCGATCACCATTGACTGTAACGTTCTGGCCACAATGTTTTTGAAAAAGTACGGACCATTGATTCCACCAGCCCATAAAGCGCACCAAACAGTCAGTTTTTCTGGATGTAACAACTATTTGCAAGCGTTGATCAGGCGTGAGTCTATTCATGATGAATTGCCAAACCAAACTGAGAATAAATCACTTGACAGCTGTTAAATCGGTCGCCATCTTGAAAAGTAATGCCAACTTAAAGTTCTATACCTCTATAAAAAAAACACCCTTTATAAATGGCTGACTTTTAATTAAAACAAAACATGTTCGATTTAACAGCTAAGTTTGACACAAATACAGCCCTGCACTTTTGAAGGCACTAAATGGATAACTCTTTACAAATGTACGTATGTATGACATCAAATAAAACTTCTAAACGCGCAGAAAATGAATTAAACGTGGCTCTAGAACAAAGGCACAGTAAGGTATTATATAAAAAAATTAAATATGAAATGAAAATGAAATATGAATTTACGAAAAAAATGTATTTAAACATTTTTCTTACACGATTAAATATGTTCATTTATAATATACGATTTTTAATTGAATTAAATTTCAGTTTTTCCCCACCAAAATTCATGTGCTGATGTGATTTTTTAAAACGTTGCCTACAATTAGGATGATACTTCATTGGCAGGAATTCTACATCTCTCTTTTTATACCTTTCATGTCATGAAATGGTATATTAACTCAGAAGGAGAAGAGATAGACCCACCGAAATTTATACCGACCGTATAAAAATCACGAGCTAAATTGATTTAGCCATGTTCGCCTATACGTCTGCTCATTTGTCCGTCTGTCTGTCTGTCCGTCGGTCCGTTTGTCTATTTTAACGCAAACTAATCCCGCAATTTTTGAGATATTTCAACCAAACTTGGTAGAAAGATGCACATATACCTATTGGACCACTATAGCATATATACGACCGATTTTTCAGATTTGAAATTTTGGATCATAAATTCGTCAAAAAAGTACCTAAATATAAAATAAAAGCCCTGAATTTTGGTATACTACACACGGCATACTACAGATCCATATATAAAATCCGCCACAAAAGCATCTGGCAGCCTGAAATGTGGTATTCTACAGATGTACATTGAATTTGATAATGAAATTGAAAACTATCAAAATCGAATTTTGCTATTTGCAATAAATTTGATATGTTCATGAAAGGCATAAACACTTCGTCATGGCCGAAAACATACCTTCTTCCTTGTTTCACTTCATTTTTTTTAGCTTCTCAAACTTTTATTTGGAAAAAAAGAATTAAATAAATAAATAAATAAAAATTTACAAGTAAGTGTTTGTAAACACCGTAAACCCCCGTACAACGCCAAAAGTGAATGGCAATGATGTTATTGGATAACTTGGTGCATGCATACCGTGTTGTTTAATTTAGTTTTTTTTTTTTTGCTCTAACTGCACAAAACGAATACGTTTTGGTGGGCTCGTCTCTGCTGCTACCATGCTATCGTAGCATATAAAATATATGAGTGTGTATTAGGGTAGGTAATTTAAACATTTTTAATAGGAAAATTAAAAATGAGAATATAAAATAAAATCCAAAAAATGTAAGATAAAATAAAGTAATCAGCAAGATAAAATAGAATAAAAAATAAAAAAAATAAAATAATTAAAATTTAAATTAGAATAAAATAAATTAAAATAAGAGTAAAATAAAATAAAATAAAAACAAAAATAAAATTAAATAACATAAACTTCAATGAATTAAAATAAAATCAAATATATTAAATTAAAATAAAAAATTAAAAATTTAATCAAAATAAAATGAAATAATTACAAAAAACATTAAAGTAAAATAAAAATAAATAATAAAAAAGATATAAATAAAAATTAAAGACTTAAAATTATATAAAAACAAAGTAAAATAAAGCAAATAAATAATAAAAAGTGCATAATTTAAAATAAAATTAAATGCAATCGATAAATGAAATAAACTACAGAATAATAAATAAAATTAAAATAAAGAGATGAAATAATGTAAAATAAAATTAAATAAGATAATATTGAAATAAAATAAATTAAGTTTTTAGTTAAATTAGGCAAATGTATATATATTTAAAATTTTTTTCTTAAGCTAAAAAAATTCAAAATTTCTGCAAAGTATAAGAATTGACATAAATAACAACAAAAAATGTTTCTGCAAGCATTTTTAGATTTTATAAAAATATATTGAAACCCTAAAACATTTTTGTTTTATTAATTTAAAACTTCAATTCAAATGTTTAGGAAAAAATAATATTTTTTTTTGCTTTATCCAACTTAAAAAGTTAAAAACAATGCAATATTGCGCACGTATGTATGTTTGTATAAAATTCAAAGTCCAACTACCCTAATATTCTGCAAATAATGCACCAAACATTCATAAATGTGAATGGCTAGAGGCAAACAAAGCAACACACACCCTCTTTGATAAAACTAAAAAATAAACCTGTTCCTAAATATAATTACAAATAGACAACATAGGAAATATAGTGTAAAAATGTTTAAAAAAAATAAAATTAAAAAAAATGAATGAAAATGAGAAAGAGGTGAAAAAAGCAAAACGAAATTCCAATTTAATGTTAAAATTAAAGTCGTAGTCAAAGCTAAATTATTCATATATAAATATATGTATGTAAGTGCGTAAGCATATGGCTTAAACATACATATGTTATGAATGTACATATATACTCGAACATATGTTTGCATATGTTATGTGTGTGTATTGCTTTCTCTTTTGTAGTGACCGTGAAACTTTTGCTCCAACTGGTTATATGCAGCATGGCATGTACTGGTGTACATATGTATATAAACACATATGTCCATTTGTACATACATGTATATGTGTTGTTTATTTATTTACAAACAATATCTTATTTTGCCAAAAAAAAAGTCAGCGCACAATTTTCAATTCTTTTACGTCTTTGTTGGCATTGAAATTGCTGTTTGTTGACTTTTTTCGCCTTTTTTTACATCAGAGTTCAAAAAAAAAAGGTTACGCGCAAAATAATTTACATAATGAAAGAGTTAATAACCTTTTTTTAGCGAGCCAAAAGGTATTCTAAAACTAATATTTTTTATATTATACACGCATACACAAGATAAGGGCTTTTAATAAGCATTTAAATATGTATATATTTTGGGTTATATGCCTTAGAAAACCCGAAAAATATTTGGGTAGAATGTTGTATGTAAGACTCTTAAGTAATAGAAGTTAAGAAAATGCATAAATAACTTCATATGTAAAGGGCGTTTTTTATAGAGGTATAGAACTTTAAGTTGGCATTACTTTTCAAGATGGCGACCGATTTAACAGCTGTCAAGTGATTTATTCTCAGTTTGGTTTGGCAATTCATCATGATGAGATGCACTCCTGAACAAGGCTTGCAAATAGTGCAATTTTATTTCGAAAATAATGGTTCTGTGCGGAAAACGTATCGCGCACTACGTCCATTTTAGCGATGTTTAGCGATGAAGCGCACTCCTGGTTGAATGGCTACGTCAACAAACAAAACTGCCGCATTTGGAGTGAAGGTAATTCTCAAGTGTATGTTGAAACACCGTTACATCCAGAAAAACTGACTGTTTGGTGCTCCTTATGGGCTGGTGGATTCATTGGTCCGTACTTTTTCAAAAACGATGGTGGCCAGAACGTTACAGTCAATGGTGATCGGTATAGAGCCATGATTACTAACTTTTTCGTTCCTGAATTGAATAACCATGATGTCCAGGACATGTGGTTTCAACAAGACGGCGCAACATGTCGCACAGCTCATGCCACAATAGATTTATTGAAAGACACGTTTGGTGACCGCCTAATTTCACGTTTTGGACCTGTGAATTGGCCTCCAAGATCTTGTGATTTAACACCGCTAGACTACTTTCTGTGGGGCTATGTAAAGTCATTGGTCTATGCGGATAAGCCACAGACGCTTGACCATTTGGAAGACAACATTCGCCGTGTTATTGCCGATATACGGCCACAAATGTTGGAAACAGTCATCGAAAATTGGACGTCCAGATTGGACTACATCCGCGCCAGCCGTGGCGGTCATATGCCAGAAATCATATTTAAAATGTAATGCTACAAGATTATCTTTCAGATAAATAAAATTCATGTCAATCGAATAATCCATCGTTGTTTTATTGCAACTTAAAGTTCTATACCTCTATAAAAAACACCCTTTACATATGTATACATACATACTATGAATGGAAAATTCCGTTGGTCATGGTGTGCAAAGTGCAATTCTTTCAACAAATCACAAATGCATTTTCTATATCAAGCCTAAATACCAATAATAACGTAGACTAAGCCAGAAGCCTGAAGGTTGTTTTGAATGATTATAATTATAATTACTATGTAACCATATCTTTTAACATTTTTGTATTTATGTAAATGTACCTATAAGTATATATGTAGGTATGTCTGTATGTTTATATACATGAAATAGTTTCATGCAAAGCGCATTGACTTGCTGGTTGATTAGTTGCTCTACTTGCCGTTTAATATTGTATCCACTCACTGATTATCGTACAAAGAAAATGCTACGATCAGCCGCTAGTACAAGCCCCATAAAATGGATTGTGCGGAAAATGGAATATAATGAAGCAATTCCAAAAAAAAAAAAATATTGCAATGAAGTAAAAAATGTACTAAGTAAGAGGCTTACACTAAGTGCTGGTAACAGTGCGCGCGAGATCGAGGCCTATGGCTGCTAGGTAGGTAGGGCAAGTGAATGTAAGCAGAGTTCGTGCATTTTTTGTTGTTGTAGATTTACAACACAATTGCTACAGTGAAGAAATGCTTGCAACCATACACCATGCCAGGTACATATGTACTACATTAGGGCATTGCTTAAGTAAATGTGCAGCTTACAGCCTGAATGTAATACAAAATAATTAAGTCTATCAGTTAATGCTTTTCAAGCTATCTAAAATATAAGTTGTACTTAAATTCACATATCATTTCTACTATAATTCCGTTCTATTTAATTTTATTTTTATTTAATTTAATTAATTTTTTTTTTTTTTTTTTTGTATATATTCTATATTTTTTATATAGTTTTTTTTTCTTTATTTAATATTATTTTATTTTATTTTTTATAATATTTTATTTCATTTTATTTTATTTTATTTTATTTTATTTTATTTCTTTTCATTTCACTTCACTTCACTTCATTTCATATCTCTTCACTTCATTTTATTTCACTTCACTTCACTTCATTTCATTTCATTCCTTTTCATTTCATTTCATTTTGTTTAATTTAATCTTTTTATTTTTGTTTTATTTTCTTTATTTAATTTTATTTTTTTAATTATATTATACTTCATTTTATTTTATTTTATTTTATTTCGTTTCATTTCATTTCATTCCTTTTTATTTCATTCCTTTTCATTTCTTTTCATTTTATTTCATATCATTTCATTTCATTTCGTTTCATTTCATTTCATTTTTTTAATTTTTCTTTTAATTTTTTTAATTTTTTTGTTTGTTTGTTTTATTTTCTTTATTTTAATCTTTTTTAATTATATTATATTTTATTTTATTTCATTTCATTTCATTCCTTTTTATTTTATTCCTTTTCATTTCATGTCATTTCATTTCATTTCATTTCTTTTCATTTCGTTTCATTTCATTTCATTTTTTTTAATTTTTTTAATTTTTTTTATTTACTTAATTTTTTTAATTATATTTTATTTTATTTCATTTAATTTCATTTCATTTCATTCCATTTCATTTCCTTTCCTTTCATTTTAATTTAATTTAATTTAATTTAATTATTTAATTTATTATTATATTTTATTTATTTTATTTTATTTTATTTTATTTTATTTTATTTTATTGATTTTTTTATTTTATTTTATTTATTTTAATTTTTGTTTCATTTTTTATTTTATTTTTATTTTTTCATTTATTTTTATTTTATTTTTTTATTCTTTTTTACTATTTTTTTTTAAATTTAATTTAATTTAATTAATTTTCATTTCATTTCATCTCATTTTATTTTACTTTATTTAATTTAGTTCAATTCAATTCAATTCAATTCAATTCAATTCAATTTAACTTAATTTAATTTAATTTAATTTAATTTAACTTAAATTTATTTTATTTTATTTTATTTCATTTCATTTCATTTCATTTCATTTCATTTCATTTCATTTCATTTCATTTCATTTCATTTCATTTCATATCATTTCATTTCATCTCATTTTATTTCATTTTATTTCATTTCATTTCATTTCATTTTATTTCATTTTATTTCATTTTATTTCATTTTATTTTATTTTATTTTATTTTATTTTATTTTAATTTTTTATATTATTTTATTTTATTTTATTTTATTTTATTTTATTTTAAATTATTTTATTTTGTTTTATTTTATTTTATTTTATTTTATTTTATTTTTTTTAATTTCATTTTATCTTATTTAATTTAATTTAATTTAATTTTATTTTGTTTTATTTTATTTTATTATATTTTATTTCATTTTATTTTAGTTCATTTTATTTTATTTTATTTTATTTCATTTCATTTTATTTCATTCCTTTTTATTTCATTCCTTTTCATTTCATTTCATTTCACTGCTTTTCATTTCATTTCATTTCTTTTCATTTCTTTTCATTTCATTTCATTTTTTTTTTCATTTTTTTTTCATTTTTTTAAATTTTTTAATCAAAATTAAAATTAAAAATTCTTCATTTAGTTATTTATTTATTTTATTTTATTTTATATTATTTTATCTTATTTTATTTTATTTTATTTTATTTTATTTTATTTTATTTTTATTTATTTTTTTATTTTTTTATATTCTTATTGTTCTTGTATTATATTTTAATTAAAATCTTGTTTTATTTTCTTTTAAATTAATTTATTTAAACTTAATTCAACTCAAATGAATTGAATTTTTTAATTTATATAAATTTTTCATTTTACTTTATTTTGTTTAAATTTATTTTATTAATTTCCTTTAAAATTTATATCATTTAATTTAATTTTTTACTGCTTTTTATTTTTATTTCATGTTGCTTAATTTATGTAAATTTAAATTAATTTAATTTAATTTAATTTTATTTGCTATTCTTCTTAATTTTTTTTAATGTTATTTTTTTTTTCCTTTTTTCTTTTTTTTTCAATATTTTTTTGGTTTGGTTTATTTTGTTGTGTTTTAATTTATGTAATTTCATATCAATTAATTTTATACAATTTCATGTCATTTAAATTTACTTAATTTAACTCAAGTTAATTGAATTTTAATTTATTTAATTTAATTTTATTTCATTTTATTAATTTTTTTCATTTATTAATTTTATTTTATTTAATGAATGTTTTGTTTTCATATTTTTTATTTTGTGTTTTTTTCTATTTTTCGTTAACTTTTTATTTTTTTATTTTTAATTTTTTCATTTTTATTTTGGTATAAGTTTAATTTTATTTATTTTTATTTTTTTATTATTTGTTTTATTTTTTTTATTTATCTTCAATATTTTTTTCGTTAATTTTTGCTAATTTTTTTTTCTTGAATTTTTATTTTATTTTGCTTTCGTCCTTTTTTAATTTTTATTTTATCTATTTTGCTCATTTTCCTCTTCTATTTCTAGATGTTTAATAAATTTTTAATTTTTTTACATATCTTTTTTTTAAATTTTTATATATTTTTATTTTTTATTTATATTTTTTTAATTCTTATTTATTGCTATTATTTTTATTATAACTTTCTGTTAGAAAATGCATAGCTAAAGTATGCAACTTAGGCAACCCAAATACGATATAACTTTTACTACAAACGCTTAGGATAGTTTTCACATTGTAATTACTTTATACTTGAATAAATGAACTTAAAGCACACGGTTGTGTGTTAAAATCTAACAGCAACATTTTACACTTTCTTTGTTTTATTATTTTTTATTTATTTTATTTTTTTTTTTCTGTTTTCTGAATTTAATTATTTTAAATTTATTTTGTTTTTTTTTCTTTTACTTTATGTTATTTTACTTTCTTTTATTTTTTTCAAGTTTAATTTACTTCATTTGGTTTTAAATTGAATTATTTTAATTTCTTTCTTTTTATATAATTTATTTTAATTTTATTTTATTTTTTGTTTGTTTTATAATTTGATCTTGTTTTATTCTAATTTACCAAATTTAATTTTTTATTTTTTATTTTTATTTCTTATTTTCAGTGCATATTTTTTATTTTATTATAAAACTTTACTTTACTTTACCATTCGATAATTAAAATTATTTCTTTTGAAATTTAAAAATTTTCTAACGCTTACTCCCAAAACTAGTTTCCCTGATGAGCTTTAATATTTTGAAACCTGGAAACTCATTAGAAATTCAAAAATATAACTTAAGAAATTACGGAAAAGCGCTAGAAATTTATAATGTTTGTTAATAATAACATAACAATAAATACATATGTATGTATATGTATATGTAAATATTAGAGCTCAAGATTTTGTTGGATTTACGTTTTTTTTTGTCATAACTTTACTATTTCATGTTAAAAAATTATTTTTGTTTTGTTTTTTATGATAAGGGAAAGTAGTTGAAATAAATTTTGTCGTTAAATTTTCCAATAAACCTTTTGGTCTTTCAATTCAACGAAAACAGGGGGTGTATGTAGACTTTTGTCCGCCACTGTAGTTTATACGGGTATTATTTGTATATGCATATATAATGCACACATAGAAACACGATTAGGTTTTCAGTGATATAAAGACCTTCAATAGTAAGGAAAGTGAAAACTCATGACGTTACTATACTACCACACGCATAAATACGTCAGCCAACTCTATGAAAGGGCAATATGAATTGAATATTACACGTCGTACACACAAAACATGTTTTTAGCTAATATAAATTCCTTCTTACAACACAAAAGTAACAAAACTTTTTAGTGACTCTATGAGTTATCTTCAAGCTAACAGTGACCAAATATTTGTTGGTTATAAAAATTTAATTAATTTTCATTTGAATTATTCACACATACTTGTAGATATTATGTATAAGCAAAGGAATTTATTTCTAGTTAATTAAAGTTAACTTATTTGAAACTTTGGAATAGTTCTATGAGCATTTTGAAGGCGTACTTGATTCTCTTTCCATTGCGCGACCTGAAGTTGCAAACAAAAATGTTTTGTAATCAAAAAAAAAAAAAATTACGCACTAAATTTCATTCAATTACATAATTAATACTCTATTTATGTTACAATATTAACCGTCTTAGCAAACAAGAAGAAAAAATAATCAATATCGATGATAAAAGGTAGTAAAATAATAGTGTATGGACATACATAACTGAATAACTCGAATGTAACATTAAGGTGTGAGCAACAATAAAATGTATCAAGAATTTACTAGAAATTATTAATTAAATTAGAAAAGTCACACACACACATTTCACTCCCAGGAATACAAACTCGTTAGAATACAGCACAGCAGTCACTCACGAGGGCATTTTGATAAGTCAGTGACTTTTTGGATTTCAATGGCTGTAAATGCAACACTACACCTTTAAACTGTTATCAATTAATAGACTGCTGTAACACCTTAAAATCAGCTGTGCCTTTTAGTTTGTATTTGACAGCCATTAAAAACAGACCTCCTCGTGAATTTTAACGAAAATGGAAAAAAGTGAATTTTTGTGCGGATTAAGCATTATTTTTTGCGTTAAAAAACCATCACAGAAACCAAAGGAAGAACTTGATAAATACTATTGGGGACTCTGCACGATCGTATCGTATCAATGGTTAATAAGTGGTTTACTGACTTCCGTTGTGGTCGTACCAGTACAAGTGACGTCGAAAGTTCAGGTCGCCCAAAAGGGGTCGTCAAGCCAGAAATCGTCGATCGTAGATTTTCCATGGAATGATATTAGACAATCGGAGAATAAAAGTGTGTGAAATTACTGCGGCAGTAGACATCTCAACTGAGCGGGTATAGCACATTTCACAACACACCATAAACCAAAGAAAAATCCATATAGTGGGTTTTTTCGTGAGAACATCCACCAAAGAAGGCCAAGGTATGTCTGTCGGCCAACAAGGTCTTGACCAAAAAGAGCAATACGATATAATTCAGAGCTCTAGGACAGATTTGATACTAATTTGAAGTTGAAACATACACATTTGACAAAAAAAAAGTGATGTTCTATCAGAACAATGCACACGTGTGAAGTTACTATGGTACAAATTCATAAACTGGGCTACGAACTTTTAACCCATCCAGAATATTCTTGAGATTCAGCTCCCTGAGACTATTTCTTGTTTTCAAACTTGAAAAGATGGCTAAGCGATAAGAGATTCGGGTCGAAAAAAAAGGTCAAAAACAACCGCCTGTTTTGAGGGCCTTGCAGAAACCTGCTATTTGGAAGAAATACAAAAATTAGAAAAGAGCTGAACTAAATGTATAGAGTTAAAAGGAGTTTATGTTGAGAAATAAAAAGCTTATTTGTCGAAAAATTTATTTTATTGAAAAAGTCACTGACTTATCAAACTACACTCGTATCTTAAAATCGGAATACAGTTGATTTGAAATGAATGAAATGAATAACACACAACAATTAGAGTATAAAGTAGAATTTGAAACCAAGCGATAGTAAATAAATTTCACTCAAGTTGTGGACAAACTAACCTGAAAAGCAAAGTAAGTACTTCGCGGTGGACTAAGGAAATACCAGTCTCTTAGAAAATAAATTAGGTAATGCTTTAACCGAGTCGAGCTTAACGGAGATTTGGCAAAGTATAGATCAAAAAGAAAGGCTGCATAAGGTACTAGCAAAGACACAGGCGAGAGCCAAATGATAAAAAATAAAGCTAAAATAAAAAAACAACATTGTCAAACAACGAATATGTAAAAAGAGCTCCACAAAAAGCGACTGGTAAGAAATATAATTAATTATCCAACTGTAAAATAGGTCTTTTTCTTATTAATTTCTACAACATCTCGAGAATATTATCCTAAATTTTCAAGTTGACTCGAATAAAAGTTCCGGAGATGCAGCCTTGGGTAGGTGCGCGCTCAGAGTGAACGCGTTTTTCTCGAAATTGAGTTTACAAAGCCGGTTGTCCAAAGTTCTTTAAAACTGCTCAACTGAAGACTTGATGAAATTTTACACTCATCTTCGAGATATTTTTTACGAAGAATTAGACGAAGAATTTATTCTTTTTTTTTTTCAAACATAACTATTTAGAAAAATATAGAGGAAATTTTAGCAAAATTTTAATGTTTTGTAAAAAGGTTTGCCAAAAATCCTTTTTGCCCTTTTTCCTTCGACCAAATTCTAGCTTATGGTATTGACTAAAACACGGATTTATTTCACTTTAGATGATGCTGTCGTAAGTTCTCCTATCAATTTTCTTTCCGAGGGGTCACCGGAAATGACGTCGCAATGGCGAAGTTATAGTAATTTTCTTGAAAACTTCAAAAATTCTTTTTCAAGTGTACTTTTTAAATACAGTAAAAAGTTTCAATAAAATACTTTAGATTAGAAGACGGATACACTACATGCTGAGAAAGATAATAGCTGAAACAACAGTTGATAATGGCATTATCCAAAGGAGAACTGCAACAGTATGTCCACAAGGCGGAGTTCTACCTACACTCCTATGGAGTCTTGCAGTAGATGATCTAATAGAGCTATTAGCAGTGATATATAATGTCAAAAGGTGTACAGATGACATAGCCATAATAGCTGTAATGAAATATGAAAATGTACTCTGCGTTATAATACAATATTACTAAATAAAAGGTGGCGCTCCAAAACTTACCAAAGCAGCCATTTTAGGAAGAAAAGAAAACTTAGAAACAAAAACAAAATCGTAAAAGAACCATTTCATTGCAAAATATACATATGTAGTCATAAAATAAATGGGTATTTTTCCTTCACCTTCCTTTAGGAAGTCGACAAAATCAAGGAAAATGTCCAAAATATATAGTTTCGAAAAGAAATACAGGCTCTCATGGGAGAGAAAATATTTTGGAATCAAATAGAGATGGATAATATAATTAAAGCACACACATGTCTAGTAAACAGGTGGCACCAAACCCAATAAAAGTGCATAAGAAATAGGCGGCTCCAAACTCATTTCCCGCTATTTCAACATGGAGGCAGAAACATTGGTACATTGCTAAAGGAATGTGTAGCGCTAGCAACAAGAGGGCTAAAATACCTCGTAACATTACAGACTGAGATAAATGTCATATGTTGATTCCTTTTGTTGTTATGATATGTCTTATAGGATTCCCAAAAGCTCTAGAGCTATATGGAGAATTGTAGTAAGTATGGAGGACACAATAGATCTTAAGTCGGAGTACGGATCCTTTAAAATATTTATCTATGTATCAGTGGTTCACAAAACAACTGGTTGTATTTTGACATCTGTCAAACTTAGCTGTCAAATCAAGCATATTTTGTTTTAGTTAATAGTCAGGCATTTATAAAAATGAAACCTAATACAAAAATTGTGGAGTCAAACGTGGCCACATTTCGTGCGGTATAGCTAAACTCTCCGCGATTCCTAGATTATTTGAATCACTTATCCACTGACCATTTGACTCATTCAATCTCTTCATTTATATCACATTCCCAACATAGATTTGCTAAAGGAAAATCTACAACCACCAATTTACTTCTTATACCATTCAATGCGTTCAGAAAGGACAGCAGCATTGACGTAATATATACCGACTTTAGCAAAGCTTTCCACTCGTTGCTAATCAAGTTTCTTGATTGACTCCCTGGGTTTCCCACCAAATTTTTTACCACGGATCTCCACTTGTCTGTATGAAATGTTTAAAAAATCCATTTCAGATACCGTTAATGTTTCTTCAGGAGTACCTCAAGGTAGTCTAGGCCTGATTGTGTTTTCGCTATTTGTAAACGATATATCTTCTCAGATAAAATTTTCAAAACTTTTAATGCATGCGGACGATGTAAAACTTTATAAATCTTATACTTCGGCAAATGAAGGTATCTCACCGCAATCAGGCATAAACAGCATGGTTGAATGGTGTAAAATAAATCGGATGCCCCCTTAAGAAAAGTAAAGTTATGTGTTTCTCCCAAAGAGGCATACAGACAACTATCTTCACAATAGATAATTACAATTTGGAACAGGTTCACCGTTTTATTGACCTGGGGATCACTATGGGCCGTAAATTGAACTTCACACATCACATTGGTGTGATAGTCAACAAAGCCAAAGGCATCTTGGCTTTTGTAAAACGGTGCTCAAAGGAGTTTAATGATCCTTATGTTACTAAAGCTTTGTATATAACATTAGGAAGGCCTATTTTTGAATACAGCTCGGTGATTTGGAACCCGAGGTATCAAATCTACTCTGACAGGAGAGAGTCTATTCAAAAATAATTCTTCCTATTTGCCTTAAGAAATTTGCATTTGGACTCTTATTACAATCTTCCTTCTTATACTAGTCATCTGAAACTTATCAATCTCCGTACTCTCGCCAGTCGTCGGGAAATGCTTGGTGTAATTTTCATGGTCAAAATAATAACAGGCTCAATTTCCAGCCCCCTTATTTTCTCTGTATTCAAATTTAATCTAGACATTTTTGCCCCTTGTTTCTGAAGACTTGTAAAACGAATTTTGAATTTCCCAAGCATTATCATTGTCTGTGTCTTGAGTTCAACTCTCATTCAAGCACATGTGACATATCTGACTCGCTTTTTCATATTAAGAAAACTATTTTGTCGACTCTCAACTAATCGTTACATAACATTTTATATTTGATGTAATTCTTATAAATCAGCTGATGTATTTTGTTCTTTAGTTGAACTTTTTTACTTCTCAACACTAAACAAACCCTGCTCATCGTGACTCGGCATTGATGAAAAACAAAACAAGCTCCGTACGTCATGCGGGAGGTGGGTAAACCGTTGGGATTAATTAATTAATTAATTAAAAGAGGAGATTATGGTGCACAAAATCATCCAACTACTCAAGCAATTGATAAAATTTTAAAGAAATTCAGAGAGACTGAATCGGTTACAGATATTGTAAGGCCTGTGCATCATCGTTTTGCTCGTTACACCTAAAGGAGCGCTGCTTTAAGTGAAAGTATAGCCGAAGACCCGTATGTGTATATTTTCAACGTCTTCAAAAGCTGTGACATTCTTACGGCACATTATGGTGTAAGTTTGCAAAAATTCACTCGTCGGTCATTTGAGTGATGTAGTGTTTCATAAGGTTCAAACTTTAAAATAAAAAAGAAATTTCATAAGAAAAAAAAATTTTTTATGCATTTTATTTACGTTTAATTTGGAAACCGCAAAATGGATAACCCTGTATTATAGCAGGCTGATAATTTTCTCACTCATGCGTGTATGCTACAATTATTCTACAAATCTATTTATTGGAGAATATTAAATTAAAGGCCATAGAATTCAATTACCGTATTAACTATTACTACTCTAACAAAAATGAAATAAGTGTACGTACATACATGCATATACATATCTGTTTGTGGGAGTATATGTGAGTATCCACAACTTTCACTTGATTACAACAACAACAAAAACGGAACAATATAAATAAATTATTGTGCTTCTGTATTTGCCTTCATATGTATGCACGACATTTTGTTGTGGCAGACAAAAAGAAAAGTGGGTGGTACCAAAGATATACATTCTTAATACAGAGAAGGCGGATAGACTTGCACGAATACCATATTTCATTTACGCAAGCATACAAACTAAGATTAAAAAATACGGACTTGTGGCGCTCCTTTTTCTATGAATAAATAAATTTATATGTGTAACATATGTTGATGTAGATATATCTATTATATGTATGTATATAAAAAGCAAATATAGAAAAGTAAGTTTAAATGAACAAAAAAAAAATGCAGAAGTTACGCATTCAACTGCGGTTCAATGAAGAACAAAGTATGCGGTCGGTGTTCCTTTTCATATTTGTTTGAACATATATGTATGTAGTTATGTAGGGTAAATGTGCTAGTGACCGAATGATTAACTTTTTTTCAACTTCATGCTCAATTTTCTTGCATACTAGTAATTATGTCAAAACATTTGTAAAATGAGTCATAATTCTCTAGGAACCGAAGGTTTTTTTTTTAAATTAAGAAATATATATATATTTTTAAATATATAAAGTGGCGCACAGAAGTCTACATACACAGACTGTATTCGTTGTGTAGAAAGTACTAACACTTTGCTGCACAATTTTGGTCTACAGTTTTATTTTAAATCCTTCTCTAATCACTTGTATTAAAACAAATCCTTCCTCTAACATAAAATAAAATAATTATGGGAGAAAAACGCAAAAATGTCCTTGACAAAAGTCTACATGCACCACAGCTTTATTAGCAGTTATGTCGATATGTTGTGTTGTTATGGTGGTTAGGTACTCTTTTTTTTACTATTTTTTGTAAAATTATGTTTTCTCATTTGCTAGTATTGAATTTAATTGTGGTTTAAACACATTAGCATCAACAATGGCTTCGCGAAAAGGAATATCCTTTGTCATAAGAAATTTGGTTATTCAGCACAGAAAAGAGAAGAAATCGTATGGTGAAATTTCAAAAAATTTAAACTTAAGTCGACCAACAGTACATACCGTTGTAAAAAACTTTGAAAAAAATGGATTCACCGAAAATAAGTTACGTGTTAGCCGCCCGAAGGAACTAATTCGAAGAAACATCAACTTTATTCTGAAGGAAGTGAATAATGATCCTAGAGTTACTGCTCCAAAATTAGCCGAAAATATCGCAAACTCATCAAGAAAGTGTGTCCATTTAAGAACAATTCAAAGAGCTCTGAACGATAACGGCTTCCACAGTAGAACGCCACGTAAAAAGCCTGTTATTTCTGAAAAAAATATAAACTTCGCTTGGAGTTCGCTAAAGCACATTTAAATAAGGGAATGGATTTTTCGCAAAAAGTCTTGTTAACAGACGAATCGAAGTTCAATATATTCGACAGCGATGGAAGATCAAAAGTTTGTGGAAAATAAAATACTACACTTAACGCCAAAAATTTAGTACTAACAGTGAAGGATGGTGGCGGCAACGTAATAGTGTGGAGAACGGTTGCGGCATCTGGAGTTGGAAAGCTTATTTTACTGAGTAGCTTCGATGTCACGACGGCTTCAAGCTATTATTGATGCGAACGATGGACCAACTAAATACTAAAAAGATCATGCTACCTGATATTAACCAAAGCTTTTGCGCTAAGATAACTTTTTTCAACTTCATGCTCAATTTTCTTGCATACTTTAATTATGTTAAAACATTTGATATCAATTCAGGCCCTTTGATTAAGCTAGACAATTTTTTATAAACATTATATAGTTTTTGTTGTTGTTGTTGTAAAATCCCATTTGTAAAATAAGTCGTAATTCTCTAGTAATCCATTGGGGAATCATTACAAGGTGTGCTCAGTAGACCTACCTCACTTTCTCCGGAGTCTTATTTCGGTATTGTTTTTGAAAGTAGTAAGTAGTAGAAAAAGGGAAATTTAGGGATTCATTTTTATAACCACATTTTTATTTTAAAGATTTGTTCGTTCGGCTTCTTAATTGCCGAAATTACTCATTGTTTATTTGCTCCTCAATAATTACAATTCCATTCACCATACTCAAATTAAAATAAATAGAAAACTGTTTTCGATTATTTCCACTTAAATTTCCAGAAAAGTCGAAAATAAGATACCGATTTTAACATCGATAGCACGGAATAAATGGGTAATTCACCATTACTCCAAACATGTGATGGTCAAAATGGGTTTTTACTACCTATGATCATGAACAACGAGTTTTAAGATGTGAGTTCTAATCACATTTGGCGGAAAACCAAAACGGAGTGCTAAATTTGCCGAAAGAAATAAAGCCACATCTGAAAGCAAAATACTTTCCTCTCTAGAAATTTAACTAGCAACTCACGTATTGTTGATAGAAACATACTCTATTTGAGATGATGCATAAATTTTAAAATAGTTCATAAAATACTCTACTAATAGATCTTATATTCCAAAACCGACTTCAAGGTCTTCCGAATCAAAATGAAGCTCACAAATTTTCGAAATCTTCCAAAGTTCTATTCCACAACCCTTTTCCCATTTTCGTTTTGCCGTTTCTTCTTGCGGCACTTTAAAAAAGTTACGCTTGACACTTGTCCACGTCGTACGACACAAAGTAGAGAAAACATTAAGCATTTTCTACATGCTAAAATCGCAAATATTGCGATCAAAAACGAAATACGAAGTGTGTTCAAAAACTATCAAGAACTTTTTAATATCGCGGGCTTGGAGAGTTCGCTTTTAAACTATGCAATCAAAGCACGAATAGTTTCGAAAAGATATTAGCGTTTCCAAGGTCATGAAGAGACGTTGAAGATAATGAACGCGATGGACGCCCCAGCAAATCGACGTGCAAAAAGTTAAAGAAACGGTTATGAACAACAACCGAATCATAATTACAGAAGTGGTTGAAGATGCCTTAATTAAAGTAACGAATTTCATGTGAATTAACCTAAAATACAGTATTCGGTCCTCATGAACTTTCACTTTAAGTTGTATAGACTTCTCATAGACTTCTAATATAGTTGAACTTCATTTACATGGAACTATTTTTCTTAAATTTTTTTCCTCTTCAATATTTTTTCAATGTAATAAAAAAAAAAGTTTATAACGCTTGATGTTAATTTAAAATCAAAAGACAATATTGTCTATGTAGATTTTCATAAAGAAATGCTTAAACGGAGTACTTTTAGTACCATTTCTCTAGTTTTTTTCAGTGAATTATATTAGAGTGAGCAACACTTTCAATATGACTGCCGATTTTGTCAAAATTATATGTTTGACGTTGCAATAGATCACACCTTTTCCTGATTCCACCATGCTAGTAACCGAACGTTTTTTTTTAATATGCGAATAACCCCGTAAACGGACGCTTTTTTCACAGTAATTTTAACTAAAAATTAATAGAATTTCTAAAAAATAAATATATATATATTATATATGCATATACTTAGTAGGGACATAAATATTGTTACACACATTTTATGCTATAAAATAAAAAATAATGAATGTTTTTGGACCAATTTTTTTTACATATTTATTGATATATATTGTATACAAAAAGGCAGTATTCATTCGAAATGCCCGACTTTGGCCTTTACGCACGCCTTAAGTCGGACTGGCCTATCATCAATAGCCGCACGCACCTCCTCCATTGGGAAATTGGCCGCAGCACGAGTCAAAGCTGTCTTAAGAGAATCAATGTTGGGGTATCTTTTGTGGCAAACCATGTCCTCTAAAATTGTCCACAATTTGTAATCCAGCGGGTTCAAATCAGCACTGCCAGAGGGCCACGCTTCAGAGGAAATGAATGCTAGTAAATTGTTTTGGAGCCAGATTTGGTTCGTTTTAGCTTTATGGGCCGGCGCAGTCTTGCTGAAAAGTCCATGATTGGTTTTGGAACATGAAATGGTTAAGTGGTCTTACAACAGCTTCCAAAACGGTTTCTTGATAAACTTTGGCCAATGGTTTGACCCTTGTTCGCAAAAATGCAAGTCAGTTACCCCATCATAAGAGACACCCCACCAAATCATGACTGAAGCTGGGTGATGACCTTTTTCGACCCGTGGAATCAGTTCAAATGCTTCCTTAGATGACCGTGCATACACCCTTTCATTTTGTTTATTAAATTTTTCCTGCACGGTAAAAAAATTTTCACGGTAAACAAGATTTTTCTGTGCAAGTTATGAGCGTGCTTCACCAAAAGATGTTTGCAGTTTACCACCCTATTTTTTTTCAAAGCTGCAGTCAGCAAATGTCCGTTACGGCGTTTGAAAGCCCCAAGTCCCAAGTCTTTTTTAATAATTCGACTCATGGACTTTTGCGAAACATTCATCTACCGGGCCATGATTTTCTATTTTCGGAGCGGATTTCGCAGAATTTTAGATTTGACAGCTTTGATGACTTGCGACGTTCGAACTGTGCGTGGACGGCCCGACCGGTGGCGTTCTTTAACTTCCCCAGTCTCCTCAAACAGTTTTATGCACCGGTAGACGAACATGCGACTAATGCCGAGCGGACGGAGTGTTTTGAAAATATCACCTTTTTTCATTTCACACTTAAAAAGCGCTATAACAGCGATACGGTTTTCATTATCTGACCATTCCATGTTGAAAACTCACACAATTTAGAATTCCCGATACATACTAACGCTTTACAGGTTATATTTTATAAATCATATGGGAATTATGTGGTATGCTCAATTCTTCTATTGAAATGCGTGTGTTTAATGTTGTAACAGTATTTATGTCCCTACCAAGTATATAATGGAATTGGAAATCATTTTCTATTTATTGCTCACATCTCTCTTCTTACGGTCCTAAAAATAGAGGAGTAGATCCTAGCCACATCTAAATAATATATTTTTAAAGGCGGTAAGTAGCACCTTACTATGACCTTCCCAGAGTGGGAGTAGTTCCTCACCACCTTTAAATACCTAGCATAATGTACAATAGAGGTGGGGAAGTAACCGTCACCTTTTATGGATGCCTAAATAGCGAGTAGTACCATAAAAATTATTGTGTTAGCTACATGACGATATAGCTGCATACTCACGGATACACCATGTTGTAATACAATGTTTACTGATGGTTTTTTTTAACAACCAATGTTATTTTCAGATTTTTTTTTTGATCTCATTTAAAAGTAATACATTTTACAAAGTTATTCATATAACCATGTTGCTTTATTTGTCCGTTAAATATGATTTTGAACACAACTTGCAACTTGTTATTTTTCCTTTAAACGATCTTGGGTGGGAGGCTGAGGGATTCTGTGAATACTAATAAATTTTGGGACAATATATTGGATATCTGCTTAGGCCTGGGTCTATTTTCATTATTATGAACTAGTTTTTTTCATTCCAACTTATTTATGATTCGTTTCAATTATTTTTTTTAAATTAAAGATGACGTGTTGCCCGCATACTGGCAGACAAATTTTCTTATGAATTTTCAGTTACCGGGTACGGGTGTCTGGGTTGCGTCGTGTCTTGATTATATTTTGTCGGGAATTGGTATTTTCTACACATTGTGTTATCTGTATTTTGTCTGTTCGAGATTTTGTTATGTCTGTTTTTTGTAGCGTCGGGATTGTGTGTTGTCTAGATTTTTTAAATTATCTGGACTACGAAATTTAAAGCCGGGATTATGTAGTGCTACCATTTTCATTTCATGAAGCGGACAGTTGAAATTATAAAAAAAAATTGCTTTAACAAATTATATATTCTGATTTAATTATTCTCAGTTAAAATAAACACTCTCAAACCTACCTCAGGGGAAAAAGTATATGTGCATGGACGTAATTTGAAATAAAACAGCAGGAAACACCTTTTAACTATTTAAACAAAATCAAAAGCAAACCAATTTCAATTTGTCTTTTTAAATAATATGAAAATAATTAGCATTTGCACTTCTTAAGGTCGGTATGCAGCTCTAACGAAAACCAAAAGCTCCATATAAAAAAATTTCAAAACAAAAAACTGCTTAGTAAAAAAAATTTCGCGCATTTTTTTTTACTACGAAGCAGTACACACCTCGAACGAAAAAACTCCATTTTCTACTGCCTATTTCTAAAGTTTTTAAACAAATACGAAAGCTCGGCAACACATATTTCCGAGCGAAATAAATAGTCTCACATATATTTCGCGACAAACAAGAAGAAGACTAATTTTCAAACGTATTAAAGCAAGCTTATAAAGCAATTTATGTAATATTTTTAGAATTTTCATTAATTTCTACACCTTCTATTTATTTTCCGTAATGAAAAAGTTAAGAATACATAATCAGGGACAAATATTTACAGCGCTCTACTCATGATTTTCGTATTGTTTTTTTTTTCGTTTGCATAAATTTATCCTTTGTAAAGAGCTGTACACAATAGAAAATCATCTGTCAAATTTCCGTGCCTACTACACTTTTCCATCCACGAAATATATGATTTTTTTTCGCGAGAAAACTGTTTTAACGTTAAATAGTTAATTTCATCCTCTACCACCAATAAGGCCTCCTTGAGTTGTTTAATGGTTTCAAACTGTCTCCCATTTCTATAAATTCTGTTTAAAAATATCCGCCACAAATCTTTAATAGGGGCTAAGATTTGGACTTATTGTTGGCCACGCCAAAAGAGGTGTTTTTTTTTAATGAAAAGAAGTCTTTATTTGCGCGTGCAATATGGATTGGGGCATTATCTTGCTGGAAAGTCCAAGAATCACAATAAAGATTACCGGCAAACTCGATCAGTACTTTATGCAATAGCTTAACATATATTTCCGCATTCGTCCTGGTGGGTATGAAACACACCGGAGATTTGCCATCATATCCATGATTTCGCTTATAGCGAGTTTGGCGAGACTGCTGTACATCACGCCATCAGGACAGTCCAAATTAATTTTTTTTTTCGTCGGAAAAAATAAACATTAACATGAACTCATCTTTCCAAAATTCTAGTTTTTCAAGCCAGACGTGCCTGTATATGTCGACTCCCGAGGCTCATATCTAACCAATTTATTTTGCGTCAAGATTTGGTGGACTCTTCTTCTTGATGCACCTAGATTTAAATTTGTCTTGATTTCCAAGCAAGACATGCTTTTCTTGGTTTTCACGCTTAAATCTCTTATCGATTTTAGTCGTTCTTCCACTGCGCTTAATTGTTCCATAACTTTCTGGATTCTTTTAAAAAATTGTAAACAGTATTTCTATGACGGTTCAATCTGGAAGCAAACTCGTCAATTTTCTTTCCCAATTCATGCAAACCTTTTAATCAGTCCACGCTCCTCCTCTGATAAATGTGTAGCAATTGGCATTTTAACCTAAAAACCATATCCAACATAAATATTTTATGCTAAAAATGAACAGAATTACTTTACTTGCCGAGATTCTGACAAAAATTATCACCAATGCACTTCACGTTACTTAATCGCTCTTAAAAAGGCCCTAATCTCGGAATGCGCATATTATTTTTTCCTACGTATAATGTTTGATAACAATTTCCAATAACAGTAATACGGATAAACTTTAAAGGAGAATTTTGAACATGGAAATACTATATCGGAGAATATAACAAAAACAACTCGTATACCTAAAAAAAAAATTCTGTTATTAAGAGAGAACAAAACTTTGTGAGGAAATATGTACATACGCATAGACCATAAAGTCTGCGTTCATCTAAGTATACTTTGCTTGCTCTATAAAAAGTCGAAAACAAGAAATTATTCATAAATTTTTTTACATTATTTTATTAAGTTCTATAAAAAGTAATTGCTACACAAATTTTGGTACCAATAATTAATATAAATCTAAAATGAGATCACATATAAACAAAAGGGTCACTCAAACCAAACAGAAAAGTCTGCATTCACTTCAAGAATAATGAAACAAAAGGCTAAAAATTAAAAAATATATATTAAGTCAATAACTTCTTGGATATCCACGTCTTTCAATGACTACTAGAAGGCGGTTTTGCACTGACCCAACAAGTTTGGTTGTTACTTCTCGGCTTATAGCTTCCCATTCCTCTTCAAGCGCGCTCCTAAGCATTTCCTTGCTCGTTATAGTACGCTGCCTAATTTTTCTTTCTAGTACATCCCATAGGTGCTCAATAGGGTTAAGATCAGGCGATTGCGGATGTGTACGCAGTTGTTTAGGAATATTGTAAAGCAACCAAAGCTTAACAATTTCTGTTTTGTGCTGCGGGTCGTTGTTCTGTTGGAAAATAAATTGTTCACCGAGTCCAAGCATTATTGCACTTTCCTTTAAATTTGTTTTCAAAATTTTAAGATAATCATGCTTGTTCATGATCGACTCAATAAACCGAAATTTTGCTACACCCGAACTTGCCATGCACCCCGACATCATAGCATCTCCACCACCGTGCTTTACCGTAGATACTAGATTTTGCTTTTCCAGCGCTGCTCTGCTTTTCCTCCAAATAATTTTACGGCCTCATATGAGAAAATAACTTTATTCCAAAACTCTGGAGGCTTGTTTAAGTGCTCCTTTGCAAAGGTCATCCGCTTCACACGATTTACTCTCGATATGAAGGGCTTTCTTCGTGTGACTCTGTCATGAAATCCGGTTCTTTTTAGATTTTTATAGATCGATAGTAGCACTGAATGATTTCCTGTGTCGAAAGCATTCGACAGGTCCAGTGCTACTAGGACAGTTCGCGCACAGGGTCGATTTTGGTTGAGGCCATGAATTATCTGGGTGTTTATGGCGTTAAGTGCAGTTGTGGTGCTGTGCACTTTTCGGAAGCCGTGCTGATGTGTAGCTGGGCTCAGCTGGTGTGTGAGGGACGGGAGCAGCAAGGCCTCAATTGTGTTCGCTACTGGGGAAAGGAGGGATGTCGGACGATATGACTCTCCTTTATTTGCGGGTTTCCCCGGCTTTAGTAGCGGGACCACTCTACCCAGTTTCCACACATCGGGTATAGTTAGGGTGGTCAGGGACAGATTGAGAAGCTTGGTGAGATATTCTGCTCCGCTGGGCCCAAATGTTTTAGCATCAGCATACTTACTCCGTCGGGGCCGATGGATTTGGAGGCTTTCGCCTTCCCGATAACCCCCTGAACCTCTTCCCTGGAGAAATCAAGCGTCGCGCTGGTGTTCGGCAGTTTGCGCAGACGGCGGGTTATTCGTCGTTTCGTTTTGTCAACCGAAGAGTGCAGTGTAAAAAGCCGGCTAAAATAGCTCGCGCACCTCCTCGGGTCCGACGAGGCGTGATCACCGAATGAAATTTTCACCCGATCATCACGTCTCGTCGGATTTGACAACGATTTGATAGTAGCCCAGAGTAGCCCAGAGCTAGCCCCAGAGGAGAGATTGCAGGATCTTAAGTGCTCCTCCCACTTGTTCCGCTTATGGATGTTTACCTTGTTCCGAATCTCGGCGTTGAGTTCCCTGATACGGGGATCGTCGGGATCGGCCAGGCGTAATGTGTTGCGCCTTGTCGCTAAAACCGCCGCTTCGGTGGGGAAATTAGGGCGGATTTCCGCGATTCGACCTGCAGGTATGAAGCGGGCAGCAGCAGACACGACAATTTTGCGGAAAATCTTTTCTGCAGGGAGGACGTTGGTTGGAGTGGGGAGAGCACTGAAGGCGTTCTCAGTAAATTCCGTGAAGCCGGGCCAGTTAGCTTTATTAAAGTTAACAAATGTCCGGTGGTCCACGGAAACGAAGTCGGGAGGCCTGTCAATCGAGATGACTATGGGCAAATGGTCCGATGCGAATGTAAGCATAGGTCGCCAATCTATGCAATTTATCAGACCAGCGCTAGCTATTGTGATGTCAGGCGAGTTATGGCAGTTGCCCACAATCCTGGTGGGAGCTTCGTCATTCATTGTGCAGAATGTCGAATCGTCTATCTGTTCCGTCAGCTCCATTCCTCGACAATCATTTGACAGGCAGGAATGCCAAAGATCGTGGTGCGCGTTAAAGTCGCCCAAAACCAAACGGTTTTCGCCTCTGAGTAGCGCACCTATATCAGGACGGTATCCAACTGGGCAACTTGTAACGGGAGGAATGTATATATTAAATATTTCGAGCTCGACACCACACGGGATGTGGAGCTGGATGGGGGTGGGGGAGAGTTGGGGGAAGATGATTGGGAGTCATGCTGCGGGGAGCTCCTATGGGCCGTGGAGGCCTGGGAGGAGTTACCCAAAGTGGGTAAGTGTGCAGAAGGCACTGCCGTATGGGCCAGAGGCGCAGCTGGGCGCTGGTAGCACTCCCTATGAGTCTTAAGGCCTGAACAGGTCTTAAGATATCTCCAACCATTGCACTGGTTGCATCTAACCGAGGTGGAGGAATGGTGGAGTCGTCTTTGGCACACGTAGCAGAAATAATCCTTCGGACCAGGATTGGTTTCTACTCCAGCCCTAATGAGAAGGATTTGGAGCAGGCCTGCTGCGAGATGTTGCTCCGTTGATGCACTAAAACTAAAATTACCTGATGACCAAAACGGGGTTAGGTTGCCGAAAGGGTGACAGCCCTTGGCCGGATAAAATCCGGGTCAACTCCGGTGCGTACAACCGGCTGTCGTGGGAGTCGAATGAATTTCTCCTATATTTATATACGCCTTAGCAACTTCGTAATGGCGATTACTATCATGTATCATTTAAAATTAGATTGAACATAAATAATTTGTATTTTCAATGCAACAAATCATCGCTTTTTAAATTTGAACGCACACTTTTTCTGCTCAACTTACTTAAGTAGCGGTACTACAATCCCGTTAACTCAGAACGACGCAGCTCAATTTCTACAAAATTTTGCTCAAACATTCTTCAAATAATTATCTTCAATATAGTTTTAACTGAATACTTTAATACAGTGAGTGAACGCAAACTTTTTCTGCCATGTGTACATATGTATACTTTTTCCCCCGATGTATTTCTAAGGATGATAACCAATAAATCTTCATTTAAAAATGGACGGAAATGAGACTTGTTATAACATTATAATTGAATTCCAGCTTCGTTTGTATTGTAGTTCTATTTGATATAAAGTTGTTAAAAGTTTTCTTATTTTTTTATAAAAACAAAAACATATTACTGTCCAGTTACTAGGTGGAGCCCGTTTACTTGCACCCTTACCCTACATATGTATGTATGTATGTATGTATGTATGTATACATTTCCAGCCCATAAACTACAGTAGCACACTTTTTATGTCGCACCCAAATACAAAATCGCTTTATGCGCTATAAGAAATGTCCTATTGGTCTGACAATGAATGAATGAGGGAAGGGGAAGTTAATATTTAGATCGATCCATTGAGCTCCACGTCATGGTATTATGAAATATATAAATTTTACTTGACTTTGAAAAACGTTGTATTGAATAAATATATGTATAAATATACCAAAAATAGAAACTTTCATGTCATTTTCTTCTATTTTTGTATAAACATGACAGCATGTCTATATGTTTGTTCATAGAAAAGGACGTTGATGATTTTGTAATATTGCGACTTTGACAGTGTAATAACACCTACAACATACATACATACACACACATGTACATAAATACATACATACACATAGGTTAGCATTTAGGCATAGCCAAGAGCGTACAACTATTATCGTCCTTGCTGCATGCCAAGGATGCGCGCAATTAAAGTCAAGGATATACCTACATACATAAATGGGAACATCTATCTGTCTCTATATGAAAAGTTAGTTGAAGCAATTGTAACACATGCTTACCTCAATGTTACCCATAGTTTGGAAGGCCGTAAATACGAACATGAAGCCGAAGCCCAATATAAGGACATTGACGAACTTCAAATCCATGTTGAAGCTTGCTATTGTCGAGATGTGTTTGTTGCTTTCAAATTTAAATATTAAATACTTTAAATGCAAAGTAATTGTGCTGTGGGACGTTAAATTCAGCACTGAATCGTCTTTATTGGCGTATTGGTGGTTATGATGGTGGGTCGTTTGAAAATTTTATGCCCCCGAAGAGCAAACACTCGAGACGCTTAAACGGTGCTCGGACGCATGTATGTAGTACACCCACTACAAGCTGCCTACACTTCCGTACTTGCTCATGTGCATGACTATTTGCATATGTCCTCGGTACGTATTGTATGTGGTTCACAAACTGCAAATCCTTTTCAATGTGAAGGCAATGTTGTCACAACCGATTTTTAAGTTTAATACATATGACAAAAAAGAAATATGCATTAAAAACTCACTTTGAAGTTAGCTCATACAAGTTTATTTTTTCACTTTATTTTCATTAGTATATACTAAATTTAACCAAAGTCACGTTTAAAGCAGAAGCACTATAAGCAAATCATTTATTAAATACAGTTTTCAAATTATGAAAAAAATAGAAAAATCTAAGCAAAGGACTATGCACATATGTACATATGTACATATGTATATCTACAAATAAAATTTAATCACTTTAGCTATGTGGGTATACAGTATTGCCCGTGAGCTGTGTGGGCGGTGACTTCCCGTAGTCCATAATAGCCGATACAGACACTTGACGACTGACTTAATCAGCTATTAATGTATTTCCTTTCAACTGTTTGTAATTTGCTGATGAGTTGAGAATGTTTTTTGAAGTTTGATTTTATATTTAAACTATAAGTTTACACCATCGCCTATTTTGATTAAATACAAGCAATATCTATTCGTAATTGAAACACAGTTGAGCGAGTATCCAATTGTAAACTTAAATAGTTATAAAGCGTATGGAATTTGGCAGATGTGCGTCTGTAAATCCGACTGAACAAAAAGAAATCAACTGCTGCACCGACGTTACTGACAAAGAACAACGTAGTAGCGACACGATTTAAGCGACGTTGTCAGTGAATGAAATCAAAATGAGAACTGGAGTCAGAAGCTTCAATTCTGATATACTACATAGCAAGCAAGCTACAAGAGGCTGCCATGAGAGCTCCAAAGCATACAAAGAAAACAAAGACTTAGTGCAAGTAAGATAAGAGCGATAATAGGCGTTTGCGCGTTGATACTTTGTGGTATTTGCTTTGTTCCATGTGTATGTGGGTATGTACCAGAGAGAAGGGGTGAGGGGCGATTGGTATTTAATACGCTCCCACGAATTACAAGTTCTTTTTTTGGAGATATGTATAAAAACAGAAACAACGATGAAAATTTTTTGATAACACACCTGTAAAAAGTAAATAGAAAATTGTTAAAAAATGTAGTTGTAAAATAAGCCGAACACTTCCTAAATCCATGATACCAGATTGTGTGAAATAGTTAGTAGGTTATCGAATTGAGATTACGAAAACCCTATAACTATTGTTTAAGAAAATATAGTAAAAACATTATAAATATATTTTCATTCATTTATTCGTTTATCGACTTATAGCCAATTGATGTCAGAAAAACTATTTTCTAACACGAATAAACGCATGATGGCATATAGCATCGTTTGAGAAGATTGACCTTTCCTCGTCCAATGAAAATTTTGCTTACCATAGTATCCGTAATCCAAAGTAAGATCATTTATTATTGAGAACTTAAAAATTTTAAATTTCATTGTATTTATTAAAGTTCTCCATTACGATTACAAATGTGGTGTAATTAAGAATAGGGTTCTTATAATTAACTTTGTGTACTTTAAAAGACAATCAGTATTGTTTTCTTTCTCTTTTCTAGAGAAAAAATCTTTTACAATAAAGGTTACTGATATACATTCCAATTGAAAAAAAGAGAAAACTATTGGTTCCCTTTTTTAATAAGATATTTAAGCAGCGTCCGTAAACCTCCTTCATTTATTGACAGTTCATTATAATACAAACAACGTATTCCTAACTAATTCTGAAAAATTATTTCTGTATGTCAAATGAAGCTATTTTGTATGACACAATTTTCATCTAAATAAAAATACCTTGCCCTGCTCTCACCTTCACCCCTCGTAACGTGACTAATTTAGCAAACAAACTTATCCAATTCGGGTCGATAAGTTTTATGTAAATTAAATTAATTTCTTACTCTTCTCAACTAATCTAGTTTCTTACAGAAATCAATACACAATCTGGCAGCTTGCCTAGTGAGTGTTGAGTAACAGTTAAAATTATATTTCTACATCACATGTTATATTATGAGTATATAACTACTTTCCAATGCGTAATCAATTAATTCACACTTCAACCAATAAATAATAATTTACTTATATTAGCAACATCCATTACAGTGCCAAATAGATTTCGTACACTTAAATTAAAAATTGTTAACAGTTTATAACACTGACAGGCTCGCCTAAAAATAGGCAAGACTTTAGTTGAAGATTTAACAGGCACTTCTTGTACAATAATCGTAAGCAATCAGGGCTATATTAAAGGAAACACAGTGCCGCATATATTATACACTTCCATTCTAATATAAATACATATATTTTATAAACAAAAAAAGTATAAACGGAGAAGAGGCCATACAAAGAAACGCATACAAGTTCTCGTATTAATAAAGAAGCGTTTGACTGAAGTGGAGACAGCATTTGCAGAACTTTTACCTGCATATTGTATCGTTAATTGAATTAAGTAAAATAACAAGTTTTAAGAAAACGACTTTTCATAAAACAAGCACTGCCATACTTATTCCATAAACTAAATACTAAGGGAAAATGGAATCAAATCTCGTACAGCAACTGGTCAACGCCGCTGAGAAGGCAGCCAATATTGCGCGTATATGTCGTTCTAATGAAGCGCTATTACAGTTATTGGTGCAGGAAAAGACGGGACCGGAAGCGAATGCACGTTTCGAACACGATTTCAAAACCCTAGCTGATGTGCTAATACAAGAGACTATCAAACATGATATTAGTGCGCTGGTAAGTGTTTAAAAAGTTTCGCTGGAAAATGTTATACTGCCATATGTATGTATATATGCATATACTCTGTGTTAAAGTTTCCGGCAATGCGAGATGCCATTAGAGGTGAAGAATCACCGAATTTCACAAATGCAGATGGTGAGTCTGTGACTATTGCTGTGGGTGAGACGGTAGAGGAAACTACAAATTGTCTAGCGTCGATACTAAATGGTATTTATTTTATTTTATTTCATTTGTATAAATATGCTAATTTTTGTCTTTGTGCACAGTTGAAGTAGCGGAAGTGCTTGCCGGTGAAGTACATCGCGATGTGTTGTACGAGGAATCACTTTTAGGTGAAATACCAGCACTGCCTGAAGATTTGGATTATAGTAATTTGGGTATTTGGATTGATCCAATAGGTAAATAAGAAATATATTTAATTTTTAATATGCATATTGGCTTTAAACATGTACCTGTGAACTCATCAAAGATGGCACCGCTGAATATATATCTGGCGATAGCATATTCACCGACTTTCCCGGCATAACCTCAACTGGCTTGGACTGTGTTACTGTACTTGTAGGCGTCTACGATCGTACAACTGGCGTACCGGTCATTGGCGTTGTCTCACAACCCTTTCATAATAAATTAGAAGAAAATATATATCGTTCGCTTGTGTTCTGGGGAATATGTCTACCGGAGCTGCAAGCGAACAATTGTCAATTTGAACGGCCAGCGCGTGACAATCGTTTAGGTATATTCTCCAGTTCTGAAAATGGTGATATTCTACAGCGCATTATGGAGTTGGGTTATGAATTTGCTTTCGCCGCTGGCGCTGGTCATAAAGCAATAAAAGTGATCACTTGGGAGGTAGATCTTTATTTGCTGAGCAAAGGTTCAACTTTTAAATGGGACACATGTGCACCGCAAGCTATATTGCGATCGTTGGGTGGTGATATGTATAGTTATCGTGGTAGTATTGAAGATTGCAAACCTATACCGCTGAGCTATCATGAAGATGGCGATGAAACCGGAGATACGAAATGTAATAAGGACGGTTTGATTGCAATACGTGATGTGAGCTTATTGGATGATTTATTGAACAAGTTAAGGGAGTAAATGTAAAATGGATTGGAAAAAAAACTAATTAAAAAGTGGCTTTTAGTGTCAAGAAAGTAGTAGGTGCATGGTTACAGGTTAGAATACACCATACGGGGTTAAAGATACTATGAGTGATTTTGCTACATTTTATATATTTTAAATGATTATTGTTTATATTTTAACAGTTAAGTCTGCTGATATATTTTAAATAAGATAAAGTTGTAAAATTTATATAACTTATTTAGTGCAATGTAATTAAGCGAAACTAAGTTTATAAGCTTTTATTGCATATTGTTAGGCGACATTAACAGACGAGAAGTATTTATTAAATTTGCTTGGGTATACTAAAATTATTAAAAAGCAATTTCAATACTATACACTTAAGTGGTTAGGCCGGCAGAGTGGGCATTGGGTGAAGTTTGTAATAGTAAAAACCTAAAAATTTATTTTTCCCTCCACATTTTACCTACCTCAAACCAATCGTGAGCACATAATTACATATATTGTTTTTAATCAAGTGACCAAAATCGAATTTTGGAAATTAACAAAAGCTTTAATCGTTGTTAAAATATTTTGTTGTTTTTATTTCGCGCATTTATTATTATCTCAATTCGCTATTGCAAATACAATTACATAAACAATTACACACATTATTTTACGACATTATCAATAAAAGTAATAATTATTAAATAAATTCCAAATACTAAATTAAATGTAATTATTGTTATCGTACAATAAATGTACGCTATAAAACAAATTTTACGACGTGCACTCTTTTAATATGTATATTATGTTAGCTGCTGAACAAGTTTAAATACATAATATAAATTACACCAGATGCGGTTATGGGTGAAGGAGAGTTAATATACATTCAAATAAAATATATCTAACATTTTAAAATTATTATTTATTCAAGTTGTGTATTGAATATTAAAAGGCCGAGCAAAAAGCACAGCAACATAGATACATATACATACACTTGGAAGTCAAATATGTCGGCGAAAAGATGCCTAAAAATTTAAAAATTTTGACTAAAAGTAATGTTATCGAAAGGTTGGCAGTAGTAAATTTTCGTTTTAAGTATACACTTATAAATATAAATATTCAATTTTATTCGGATATGTGGCATTTAGAGTATACTTATGAATTAATAAAAAAATTGCTATGGAAGCTGTTTGTGTTGTAATAAAATTTATTATTTAGATGAGTGCAAGGAACATATAAAATACACTCATATTCTACTGCCTTCTGTGTGTTGCTGTATATTAAACATTAATTTTACTGACTATTTTATCGCTTTTACTATGCGCTTATTTATGTGTGTATATTGTGCTTGTGTTTGTGTTGACAGTGGCTATAACTGTCTGTACATACATATGTATATCAAGTGTTGCGTATTTTAAATACAAAATCTGTAGGCACTTAGTTAACGCGTTGACCATTTAGAACCAACGGTATGGTAAGACTTCAATACGAAAATATCATTTATGATTTGCTTTTGGCTTTATGATCTTCTTTTGCGCATAACTAAAGTTGTTGTTGCGAATTAGAAGGCACAATTTGCAATGATAAAATGGGCATTTTACTATGTTTGTGTTCAGAAACTCTTTTTCATCGACATTTCATGTGCTTTACGTAAACGCTGTCTCAGCTCGCTGGGGAAACGTTCATAGCATTTTTTGCATACCGGTTTCTCATCATATTCGTAGAATTTCGATTTCTGCGTCATTTTCATATCGCATAAGGAGCAAGCGAAATGATGAACGCACCATGCTTTATTGAGTGCGGTGAATACTGCGGAAAAGAATGAAAAAAAAAAAATTATAATATATTAAAGCGATAAATTCATAAGAAAAAAAATATTTAACGAACTTACCATCACCAGCTATAACTTGATTGCAAACAAAACACAAATTGCCAAACAATTGGTGGTAATGTGTTTCGCAGTACGCTAAACCACGCTTTTCGTAGTGGCGATGACCTAAGAACGGCTTCTCGCATTTGGCACATACAAAATGCTGCAAAAGAATTTAAATAAGAAAGTTATCAAATTGTGAATTAAGTGCTTTTTAATCAGGAATTCACTTTAATTTAAAAACGCACCTCAACATGCCAATGTTTGCCCAAAGCGGTAACAACACGTTCCTCAATCGGCCGACGGCAGGCGCCACAAATCGGTATGCCCATTTTGTCGTGACAACGCAAGCAGTATAATTCGTTCTTAATATATGCAAATGAAAGATAAAATCATTTAAATAACATAAAAATGGCAGTTTATATCAACGCTCACCATATCATTAGCCGTTAAGCCCGGTCGACTCTTGACTTCGCGTGCCGTTGAGTCTAATTCCACGCCACAGGCAGTACAATTGAAATGATAACCATGATAGACTTCGCCACGGAAACGCAAAGGCGCATCATCAATGACGCCACTGAAAAAAAATAATTTGAACATGTGAACGATTTTAAAAAGAGAAAAGTTATAGAAAAAAAAAGAAAATGCAAAGAAAAACAAAAATTCGCACATAAAAGGAAATATGTAAGCAACTTTTGTGTTTGATTTCGCACGCAATTTCATACGCCGCAACAACTTACTGGCATTTATGACACATATAACGACCCGTTATCTCGGCCTTCACTTTGGCATTGCATTCATGGCATAAGGCACGATTTTGATTGCGTATAAAACCGGTATCGGCTAACTCTTTGGCACACATTTGACAACGGAAGCACTGCGGATGCCAACTAGCGCTCATCGCTTTGATAACACGCCCAATAACGAATTCACCACATTTATTACAACAAGGTGCAAAGAGTACATGAAAATCGCGTTCACAATATTTACGACCTTCGAACTCGTAAAAGATGCCATCCTCAAAGGGGCGAAAACACTGCGCACAGCTGGAAAGTAAAATATGGTTTATTAAATATTTGTAGATTTTTATAATTTTTTTTTTTACAAAAACTTACACAAAACACTGTGTATGCCAGAGTTCACCATTCGAGTTGACAATCTTTTCGTTGGGCTCAAAACCATCCGCACAGCGGGTGCAATGCATTGCAGCTAGCGACATGTCAGCTGCTTGTACTCTATAAAAAAAAAATATAAGCAAAACACATTATTAATTATTGTCTATATAGGTAAATTTGAATATATAAATATTTTTTCTTTGCAAAAAATACATTTTAATTTTCGATGACATCTTTGGTTTCTGGCAATTTTCAACATGCACACTTCCACTACTTAAATTACACTAAGCGCGCCTATATATGCACCATTGGCGACTATAAGTCTTGGAAACCTTTTTTTTTATCAATATATAAAATGATTCGTTGGCTTTTCGGGTAATAGTGATTCATGTTTATATACTTCGTGTTTAAAATATTAATGATATAAAAAGGCACGACCTTCAACTTGGGTGTAAATGCATTTTTATTTATTTTTTATTTACTTAACAAAAAAAGTGTTAAACTGATAAGCTGAACATGCCTTATTGCATACATACATACAAACATGTTTGTATGAAGGAATTGTTGTAAATAAATTATTTATCAACCAGACGCATGCGACTAACGTGCGCAAAATTTTTAATGATATCTCTAGACAGAGAAGGCACATAGTGGAATTTAAATAAAAATTGCAAATTTACATGCTTCAGATTTAAATTAGTTGATCGTTTTTTATGTACATATGTGTGTGTATATGAATGTTTTAGATTTTTCACTGAAGAGTTGCACTATTTATCAACATTTTCCTAAAATTTTAACTGGGTCATATAGGTTAGAGCTATATTTAATAAATGCTGCAATCTGCAGCTACATATATGTACATAATTAATTACATTGACATTGCGGCCCACATTACACAAACACACAAATTAGTATCGAATTTTACATTTGTTAATTTTGATAATTTTTGATGTTTTTAAGAACTGAAATTGCAAAAAAAAAGCTCTAAACAATGACAAATTTTTATTATACTTTAAATTTATTAATTCTTTTCATAATTTTTATATTTTTTATTTTATTTTTACTTAAATACAACTTCAGACCACTTTCATTAGTTTTTCACCATATATTTTTTATTTATCAATTTTTTGCAAAGAAAGATTAATGCATGGGCATCAAGAACGATTGCATCACCACCAATAACACTCACTCAATCAGCTAAACAAATGCTAGGTAATTTTAAATGATAAATTTTATTAATTGATTTGAATATTCTGAAATATTCGTTTGCGTTGCGCTTGATACTGAAAGTTGTTCTCGCCCACTGAACGTGTAGCCACTAAATCAGAGCAAACTCAGTGTGTGAAGGTGTGCTACCAAAATGGAAAATGAACGTGTGCTGCACGGCATAGCGTGACCGTAAAATATATTGCAAATAGAAAATATAGTACAATGCGGGCGCGATATTGGAGAGCTGCGACAGCGATTGTGGCAAGCGCAAACAATATACAAATGAAGTTTTTGTTTTTTATATGTAGATACCTACATAGGTACGTTTAGTTGGCGGCAGCATAATTCATTGCAATACATATCTATGGTGAAGTCAAAGAAAGGGCATACAATACTTTAGGTATGTATTTACTTTCGATGAGGGGAATAAAAGTCAGAAAGGGTCTTACTGAGGCACAAACATAATTATGTACATATGTATGTGTATATATCTATGCCTTTGTCCGAGGGAAGATTACTCACGAATTGGCAGATGTTCAAAGAATAATAAAAAAAAAACATATTTTCTCCGTAACAGACAAGAATACCTCTATCTATACATAAATATATACATATGTCGACATGCTGAATATTAATAAATTGTATGCATTTGTATATAGAAATGTGTGTATATCTTAAGGTCTCTACCGTATTAGTGGATTAAATCGTGTCATGTTTGGCTTTATTTAGATAGCAATAAAACGTATAAATTGGTAAAGAATTTATTCTAAAATACAAGTAAAATATTACCAGCCAGATACTTAAGCTTATTCTACTTTTTTAAGAAATAACATGAAATTGCGCAAGTTGTAGATAAAGATGGAGATGGAGATAGGTGGGTACATACTCATAAAAAAATCATCAACATCACATATTTATATGTGTGTTTATAAATATGCTTTCAAATTTGTGTTCACTATCTGATTGACGATCAACAAAACGTAAGAGTACCCAACACAAGCTATGGCGCTGGGTATTCGTAAAATAAACACATTAAATTATTTCACTATAAATAGAATTGTGTTGGTGGATGACGTCACTGATGAGAAAACACACATCTCGCGTAAAACAGTTCGTATATAGAGTAAGACCAATGTTTTACATATATAAAGACGAATTCAAGAAACATTTATGCCCATAGAACTTTGAAAAGATCTGGTTTATTACTTGCACTCTATGTTGTAGATCTTGCAATTGCATACTTCAATGCGCCTTAACAACATCAAAATATCACACAATCCATCCTCCATACATAAGTACACCGTGGGCGTCATTCACAAATAAGTAAATGAATGAAATCTATCGGAATGCAGCCAATCAACGTTATAAACCACTCGACATTCATTTGTGCCCCAATTTAAATGTTAAACTTGTTATTACCGAGTATTAAAGCTGTTTATATATATATGTACATATTTATTTGTATTGTATAGGTATAAATTTCTTACGGCACAGGCGACATTATGGGCGTTCACTTAATTGCAATGAAGACAGATTATTTAAAAAATATATTAGCACTTTCTTGATCTTGACTTTTGGCTGAGCATCTACAACTCACGTACAGCACGTTTGCTTTCCAACTGCTTTTCACTAGCGCTCGTATTGACTGTTTTGGTGGTTTGGCAAAGTTGGTTGATTGCTGAATGGTAAGAGCACACTTGTGATCTTTGCTATTAACATCCCAAATTTGGCAAAATCGAGATTCTTCGGTTTCCGTTGTCTCTCCATTAGAGGAGAAGCATTCCTTTGGCGATTTTAACCGCTTTCTTTTCACAAATTTCTCTATTTAACACACCTTAATGGTTATTTATTTACGTAATTTTTGTTTACCTGTTGCACTTACTATCAAATCTATAATTTTGCTGGCAAAAAAACGCGAAAAATCAGAGAAATATTTCCAAAAACTAGCACAATACGAAAATCTAAGAGAATAATGAATAAAAATTGTCAAATTGACAAAATCTCAGGTAAAAATAATGATGCCACCTGAGAGAGATAAGATAATGTTTAAGTGCGCCATCTGCAGGAATACAGTACAGCTAACATTTATTTAAAAAAGAAGAAATGTTTTTATTCCGCTTATTGAATTTGTACAATCCAAATTTTTTTATATTTCAAATAATTGTTATTTTCCCTAATAATTCCTTGAGTTTTATTATTCCTGTTCTGTTTTATTATTTGTTTACGAACAACGTTCTTAAGTGGCCACACTATTGGGGCATTGTTCGATGTAAATACAAACAGCTGTTTCGTTTTATCACTGGCATAAAATCAAATTTATACAAGCACAGTTATGAATATTTTTCGTAGTGCAACTCGTAAGTTTGCATATGAAAATGTAAATATTTAACAAAAATAATTTTCACATTTTTTTAGTTACATTACGATCTGCACAATTGCATAGAATGTCGGCAACTCCACAAACTGCGCCAATAGAGTCGGCAATACGTGCAGCACTCACGAATGAGTTGCTACCGGTCCATTTGGAAGTAATCAACGAATCTTATATGCATAATGTACCAAAAGGCTCAGAGACACATTTCAAAGTGTTGATAGTATCTGAGAAGTTCAACGACTTAACCTTAATAAAGGTATTTCAACAGGATATTTATGTTTATTGCCTCATATTCTATATACTTTCCTTTTTATTCTTAAAAGCGTCATCGCTTGGTAAATTCTATTGTACAAGAGAAATTGGCGGGTAACTTCGTACATGCACTGTCTATTGAGGCCAAAACACCAAAACAATGGGATCCTAATTACATCGTAGAACCTAGTCCTAATTGCCGTGGTGGTTTTGGCAAATAAGTTTTAACACAACTAATGTCCACTGTTAAATCTCTTTTTGTTTATTAAAAAATATACAATATAAACCTCATAATAGCATAGTTAATAACAATTCATATTATTTGATAAAGTTCCTTGCACAATATCAACGTCAACACCTATTTAGTTCAAAGTAGCTACTTCTCTGATACTCTCAGCGACTCCACTTGTGTTCGTGCCGATAATATAACATCATTAATACCAACGCCATCATATGCTGCACCACACAGAGTTAATGGCAGTTTATAGTGATTTATATATCGTCGTATGTCGGCAACACGTTGTTTATGGCCCACCGTATACTGGGGTATACATTTCTTTAGGACGTGCACTCGCGTGAAACGTGGTTCTTCCTTAATACCCATCACTAAATCCAAATGCCGTAAAGCTGTATCCAATAACTGCTTCGGTGTCGGGTCCTTGCCGAAATTTTCTTCAAACCAACGTCCACCCATCATGACCGTAAGTATAGTATTGCCTTCCATATCGAAACAGCAACTATCGAAGATGACACCGAGTATGGGTAGGCGTTCGATGGGTGGTACCAAAAAGCCGAACGCTTTCATTTTAAGTAATTCTTTTACATTATATTGTAAATTAACCACAGCCACATCTACGTATGGTATAGACATTAGTAATGCTGCCAAAGATGGATGCTGATTTTTCACACAAGTTGCCAGTTTATAGGAAGGAATTGAAGAAATAATATGCTCTGGATAAATGTCACGTCCTTTAATATTCATTTTGGCGCCATTCTGCGTGAATGTTATATCTCGACAATCTGCCGAAAACTGAATATCAATCTCTTTACTCTGCAAATGATTACGTAGCGTTCGTGGTAATGTTTCCAAACCATCCGGCACTCTGTACATACTCCATTTCTCCTTGCGCGCCTTATCGTACAACTTTGGCATTGCTTCTGAAAAAATACCCTCACTAGCGGGTTTTTCATTTTGTCCAAAAAGTTTCTCAAATATTACGCCTTTTATTATGCCACCCCATTTCTGTTCCTTCTCAAACAAATCATTCATTAGAAAACGCACACTTATTTCCTTTGCATCACCGGCACAGATACCACATATCAATGGACTGATAGCATAATTAGCCAACTCAGCGCCGAATCGCCGCTCTACAAAGTCATATATAGATTCATCTGCAAATTTTAACTTCTTTCTACCTGTCGTTAAATCTTGTTTGATTTGACTTATCAGTGGCTTGCTAAATGGTGGTAATGTTTTAAAAATACCACTCAGACTATTAGGCAGCAAGCACAGTTGGCCCTTGGCATATATCATGCGATTTTTGGCAGCAGGATGCCATGACTTAATAGGATCAACCGGTAAATGTAAATCTTCGATTAATTGCAAAGTATTAGCACCTGGAATACCCTTTGGTCGAATTGTGCGCGGACCAACTTCAAATAAGAAACCTTTATCTTTGTGCCTTTCTGTGCGTATCCAGCCACCGACACGATTAGAGGCTTCATATATTGTTGCAGGATATCCAAATGTTCGCAGCAGATAATAAGCAGCCGATAGACCACTGATACCAGCGCCTAAAACAGCGGTCATTATGGTATAATAAGTTACTAAATAATAAGTGTAATGACTTTTACAAAAACGACTTAAAAAGAGTAAAAGTAAATGTCGAAAATTACTATTTGAGAACAAATTTCGTAAGAAACAAAACCAATAATTGAATGTGATAATACAAGCAGTACTCTTTGTTTTGTTTATAAATTCTTTGCCATTGTTTTGATAAGAACAGCTGATTTTTAGGCATTGTTCCATGGGTGGACATAAAAAAGGCATCACAGTGGCGTAGCAGCGAAAAGTCCTCTTATTTTTATTACCTATTATTTAGTTTTGTTTTTTCTCCAATATTTCGGATCTCACTTCCTAACCACTCACCATGAATAAAAGAGAATAGAAATTATGAAGTTCAGTTAATGAATGCAAAAGGTCAAGTATCAGAAAATCTTGCTTCTTCAAACCAGAATTTAAAGACTTATTTCTACCCTAAAATTTTTCTCATATTGGTTTACTTGGCCGGATAAAAATCCGGGTCGACATCAGAAAATTCCCTAAATCGTGCTTTGGGGAATATTGCGGGAGTTGCGGATAAAAATCCGGGTCGTTCCGGTATAAAGACCCGACTGTCACGAGAACTATTGGACTTTAGTCGCAGTTCATAATGTAATATGTAAAAATGTATTTTGCTACTATAGGAAGACCTAAATTAGAATTTTGCGAACCCACTAATCCTTTTAATCCTTAAAAGTAAAATAAAATTATTTTTCCGTTGTGTACTGCATTCACATAGCTGTGGGCGCAAACTAAAATTAGAAAAGTTTTGTTCTTCATGTTTATATTCGACCACCCTAGTCAACATGCACATCTGTCATTGTCAAACGCACGTGCAACGTATCGAGCGTGAAGTTTAATTTTAGACGGAAATTAAAATTTCAAACCGGATATGTTTCCGATTATCGCATAAACAATTGTCGCATTAACAAAAGCAAATGGTACAAACGATAAGCAAAGCAAGGCTCATATTATTATAGACTTAAGCGGAAGTTAAAAGCGGAAAACAGAGATTGAAGAGAGCACCAGTGGAACTATGGGAAAGCAGACGAGTTGAAGCAAGGTACGCGAAAAAACAATGTAAATAACGGTAAACATCCCACATATTTCGCTTCTGTGCGCCGAAAGGAAAGGACTAAAACAAAGCACATAAGAAATTACGGACAACAAAGCAAACGAACACAAATGCAAACAATTCGGCGCAAAACAAATTTACTAACATAATAAAATTACAAAAACAAGGAAAAAAAACGAAATAAAGAAGCACGAGAAAGTCAACAAAACTGCTAGTGAAAACGAACAAAAGCCAAATGTTGCGACGCATTGTTGTATCGATTCGGAAAGGTCGACAAACAGGCGCATACCGAAAAAAGCTTACGCCACGACAACGGCAACGACGGCAGTTACCAACGATGGCCTGGAGAAAGTCTGCACCTTTCAGACTTGTATCCGCTGCCGTTGTGAAAGGTTCGTTCGTGTTTGCGCTGCGTGGCCGTGTGTGTGACTAAAGCAGAGCAGTGAAAAAAAAACAGTAACACAGAAAAGAAGAAAAACCAATTTTCCTTCAACGTATACTAGAAAAAAGCAATTCAAATTGCAATAGAAGCACAGAAATTGAAAATTCGCTTGAAAAAGTGTTAATTAATTGTGTTGAAATTATTGCAAAGGCTGCAAAATGCAGCAGGAAAAATTTATATGCTGCAAAGAAATGTTGCCCTAATTTCAGAAAAAATCGCAGCTAAAAAAATTTTTCATGCAGTAAAACGAGCACGGCAGTGCAGGCAAATAAGACATTTCATGAATCCTTATTAAAAGCAAACGAAAAATATTTAAACAAATTCTAAAATAATAAGAAATTAAATAAGGCCTGCAAAAAACCCAAGAATTTGAAGCAATTTTTATACAGAAAAGTGTGCAAATTTATAATGAAAATGCAGTGAAAATTCGCAAGAAAATTTTCGGTATGTGTGTATTTGCCAGCTTGTAGGTATGCATACCTTTACATATGTTTGTGTATGTATTGGTATGTATATATGTGTACACATATTAGTTTGATATATGATATATGTTTGCTTGCTTCCTTGCTTGCAGGGGTGTACTAGGGCTTCGTGACTAGGACACGTTCATATTTTTTTCACGTTCGTTTTTCGTTTTCTAATGAACATTGCTATCAACCAACATGGTGAGTCCTGTCCTGAAATAACGAAGTCAGTGAGTGAGTAGTTAAGTGTATGTGTGTATGTGTGTGTGCCAAACGAGCAAGTGAGCGAGTGCACGAGCGAACGGAAACTCGTCAAATTTGTGGCAGACAATGCCAATATAATTACAATAACTGGTACATGTGTAAAGGAATTCAGAGTTTTTGTGAAAAAATTGAGGAAATGTGAAATTAAAAAAAAAAATTAAAAATTAAAAAATTAAGTTTTATTGAAAACGAAAAGGAATAAATTAATTTGGTGAACATAAAATTTAATATAGAAATGTTAGATAGGATGAAAAAGTATTTGGAAATACGAAAAAATTAAAAAAAAATATTTAAAAAATATATTAAAGAAAAAGTCACATTCAAATAATTTTCGTTGCAAACATTCATGACAATCAGTAATTTTATAAAAACAAACGTTGAAAACTTTTTTCATTAAATATTTCAACGCAATTCCCTTGTGCGCTACTTCACCAACACATTTTGGCGCTTCTATTTGTCCGAATAACAACCTCCTCCTGTTCTCTATTTCATATATTTCCCACTTTTGCTTTTTGCTTCTAGTTAGTTAGCACTTCTACTCTCAACTCGTCCTTTATTTATTTTTTCATATCAGCGTTACTTCGTACACACACACAACGGTATTTCTCATTTCCTTTTTGTCTGTTTATACACATGCTACAATCACGTCGTTCAACGCTCATGACTACTATCTCCTGCTGCTGCTATTTTTTGTCTCTACTCATTATTCTACAGAATATACATATATGTATTATATAGATATTCGCAAAATTTAGAGCAACACTGCAGCTCCTTTCCTCCCAACGTTCACCCACATATATATATATATTTATATACGTAGTAACTGAATACCCGAGAGTTGCTACTTTTTCACGTTAAATTTTTATTTCACGTTTTATTACGATTTGTAGCGTGTTTCTTGCTCGTTATACGCCCTCACCCCCCTATGTTGAGGTCTTCGTCGTGTTTTTTTTTGTTAGTTATTTGTTTGTTAATGTGTTCGCTGGCATTCATTCCTTGAATAAGTTTGTGCTTTTGTTTCGTGCGAGTTGGGGTCTGACATTTGAGTTCGAAAAATGTGCTTAGTAGGCTTTGGGGCTGAAGGTAAGAAGGGCTTAGACGTCAGCATGTGAGTAGGAATTTAAAGTAATTAAAGAAGTAAAACTGGAAAACAGCTGTTAAGGTGGAAATTTGTGAAAATTATTTCTGGGTATTCCTACGCTCCGTCACAAAACAAGTTATAGAACAAACAAAAAAAAAAACAAATTAGTGTAAAAAATCTCGGATAATCATTTAGTGTGTTTGCTCAGTTTTTTCTGTATTATATATATATATTTAATTTTTAGAAAAAGCTTTTCCTACAAGTCACTTATAGCGTGATTGTAGATATGAAGAGATGTGTACTTTTTTGAAGGCATGTTATTCAAAAACACCCTCACGCAAAGCCTGCACGGAAATCCAATTTCAACATATTCCTTTCATATTTTCTAATTCCTTCATAACAGTTTTCTTGTTTTCGTTTTATACATAAATACATTCTTACAAATTCCGCCGTACAGAGTCCGTGTGTTAAATAAATTTATGATTCGCCAACGTGCCCAATTTCGAAATGTTTAGAGCTTTGTGAACGCTGAGCAATAAAAAAAAGATGCTGGTAACATTTTTTCATACCTTCAGTGGACTTTAAGTAATTTATTTTTAAATCTTTTTATTTCCTTATATCTTTTTCTTTTATATAATTTAATTTAAATTATTTTATTAATTTTAATTTAATTTAGTTTAATTTAAATACATTTTATTTTAAAATATTTAATTCTTTAATTCGTCTTCATTTTCTCATTTCATTTCATTTTAACTAAAATCGTTTATTTTATTCATATGTTCTATATTTTATTTGGTTTTATTTTACTATGGTTTTAGCTTTTTATTAAATTTTTGTATTTTAAATTATTTAAAATTTTTTTAGCTCATTTCAATTTACTTTATTTTATTATAATTAATTTCTTTAAATATAATTTAAATTAATTAATATTAATTTAATTTTATTTTTTTATTGTGTTTATTAAATTCTTTTATTAAATTTTATTTTATTTTTATTTTTTATTATATTTTAATTTGTTTTACTTTATTTTATTTTACTAAATTTGAATTTTTCTTATTTATTTCATTTTATATTTTCTCTTTAATTGTTTAACTTTGTTTTATATTTAGTTTTTTCCTTTTTTCTCTTTTGCTTTTATTAAATTAAATTAAATTTTCTTTCCTTTTCTTTTCTTTTATTTACTTAATTTTGATTTATATTATTTTTTTTTATATTTTTTTTCATTTTGTTTTATTTTGCTTTATTTGACATCATATATTTTATTTTATTTTAATTTTTTTTTTTTTCATTTTAATTGGTTTATTTTATTTTATTCCGGCTTTTAAATTTATTTTTAATTTTTAATTAATTTATTTTATTCTATTAATTTATTTTATTCTATGCTATATAAAGTTAGGTATTTCATTTTATTTATTTTTATTTTATTCTTTTTATTTGTATTTTATTTTTAAATATTTTATTTTATATTATTATAATTTTTTTGGTTTAGTTTATTTTTTTATTTTTTTTTTTTTTTTGTTCATTTAATTTTGTTTCATATTATTTCGTTTTAATAATATTTAATTTAATTAAATATTATTTTGCTTTATTTTATTTTATTTTTCCTTTCTATTTTATTTAGTTTATTTTGTTTCATATTATTTTTTATATTTAAGTATTTTTTTTTAATTTAATTTTTATTTTTTTATTTAATTTAATTTTATTTTATTTTATTTTATTTCTTTTATTTTATTTTATTTTATTTTGTTTTATTTTATTTTATTTTTTATTTTTTATTTTTATTTTTTATTTTTTTAATTTACTTTATTTTTTATATTTTATTTTTTTTTATTTTTTTTATATTATTTTATTTTAATTGATTTTTTATTTTATTTTATTTTATTTTATTTATTTTTTATTTTATTTTATTTTATTTTATTTTATTTTATTTTATTTTATTTTATTTTATTTTATTTTATTTTATTTTATTTTATTTTATTTTATTTTATTTAAAGGTCGTTTTCCTATTTGTTGATATCCTCAGCAAAATACTCGTAATTTTACATTTGTTTTCCTTTTAAATTAAAAACCACCCCCTCCCTGTAGGATATTCATGCTCCGCAACATATTCTATTGTGAGAGTAAACAAGTGCATAACACATGGTCTAACGTTGGTATTGCTTCTATGTATACGTACTTATGTACATATATTTACAATGTAAGATGTGATTTTATATCTCGGTCACATAACGCACGCCTGCCTGTAACTGTATATGTGTATATACACTGTGCTGCGCATAGAAACTGGGGCAATGTGCGTGCGTTTGAATACCTTGGGAATAATAAGCAAAAGAAGTAATCGAACTTGTAAACGGATGAGCCGCCAACCGACCGAAAAGTATGGAGGGCGAATAAAGCAACGACCGACCGACTGACCGAGAGATTGAGCGAAATACGCCAACAGTCGCCGCAGTGTCTCAGTGTTTGGCGTGTGAATAGCCTCGACACATCAAATACACGACAACGAGTTGCAGATATATGCGAAATGTTTGTTGATATGCCAACACATACATACATACATATGTGATTAAATAGATGTGCATTTGCTTAAATAATTTTGTGGCAGATACTTTTATGAAAATGAAAAAAGTAAAATGAAAAAAAAAATTAAATTATATAATTAAATAGTTCATTATTTTCTTAGTTCATTTTGGTCAAGAAATATCTTCTACTTAAGCAGTGACTTAACATGTGCTACTATGCGTATGAATAACATTGTAATCTGAAGAGATTGCACGGCGGGGCGTATGATGAACAATAATAAGCGATCAAGTTGAAATAGTTATTTATACATATATATTTCCTTTTCAAACATAATGGAATTACGTGGAATAATTGTGAAATTAATTTATAAATAAATTAAATAACACCGAATTAAGAAAATAAATACAATAAAATGAATTAAAGATTTAGTAAAAACCCAAAAAATATTATATATATAAAATTTTTATGTAGAATAAAAAAAAAATATAATAAAATAAAAAATTTAAACTCAAATTTTCTACTAAATCAAGTAAATGAAAGAAAAAGAAGTCTAATAAGTTAAATTATTTATTTTGTTTTAGTACTTTGAGTCAGGTTGAATAACAAAAAAGAGTGAATAAATTTAGTAATTAAAAAAATTGTTTTTTAATAAAATAACTATAAAATAGTATTTATAATATATTACAAATAAATAAAATAAACACGTTTTTGTTATTTATAATCCAAGTAACCTCCATGGCGTATGATGAACATTTCCCCCTCTCATTTGTTATATGAACATACAACTTTTTATTTTCAAAAAAATTAATTGAATACAATGCCATTGAATTTTGAAAACTCAAAACAAATTTCTTAAAAGAAATAAAAATATATAAACTCAATTAAAAAAAAAATCTTCAAGATTCTTATTTACTGAACATTTTATGCATATATTAATTATTTAAAAAAATTAAATATATACCAAAAATTAAATATATAATTAAATACGAAGCTTCTTATTTTTTAAATTTTTAATTAATTTTTTTAAAAATAATTTTTACAAATTTAAAAAAAAATTTTCTAATCAAATTTTTTGTTTAATTAACTATTTTACTAACAAATTCAATTTTTTTTACTTCAAATATTCATGAGCACATATTTTACTTGTTTTTGCATTTTTCTCGCTTTCTCTGTCGTCGTGAGAGTTATCATTGTTGCCGCTGGTAAGCTTTTTCGGAATGTGAGCGCACAACTCGTTAATACAGAGCGCAAAGTTGCAAACAAACGAACGTTAACGAAGTATGGAAGTAAATATAAAGGAACGAGGCGAAATAGGGATAGCAATGTGTAGCTAAAAAGCAAAATAGTAGCATTTTTTATGTGCTACAGACACCACGTACGAGCGGGAAAATAATAAAATAAAAAAACCTTTTTTTTTTTAATTAAGAAAGCAAAAGTGAAATTTGCATAGAGAAAGGCAAGTAAATGTAAGGTGACAAGTGAAAATATAATAAAATTAGTTAACATGAAAAGGCATGGAAATAGAGAGAACGTTTGATAAACAAAACAAAAATATAAGTAAATATAAAAAAGCAGCAATAAATAACAAGCGAAGCAAGCAAACAGTGAAAGTATTGATGAAAAGTTTAACTAAAAAAACTTCATTTCATTTTTCTTTTGAACATTTTCAGCACGACGTTAATAAAGCAACGAAAATTTCTAAAATAAAAATTCAGCCATTCGAAAATGCGAAAATGCATACATATAAATGAAGTGAGGAAAATTAGTTACCGTTAATATTCAACGCTATTATATCTAGTAGAAAGTATTTGAAAGCAACAATCAGCAAATATAAACCAATTGTGCGGCAAAATTATTAAAAAAAAACAACAACAGCAAAAAGCATGGTAAAATCTACGCACAAGTACATTGCAGTGTAAAATAAAATTAAAAAATTTATATATATATATATATATAATTAACGAAAAAAAGGAATAAATACAAATTCATAGCAATATTAACTGTAAAGAAAATAAGCAAAAGTTTATAAAAGTTCTCAAATACTCATAAAATAAACTCGCGCTTATCGTTTAAATAAATTCTAAAAAAAATACATATACATATATTACTACTTCTAATACTACTACTACTGCTACTACTACCACTACTATTACAACTACAACCGCTACTACAAATACAACTACTAAGCGTACCCACTAAATTATAAATATATATATAATGTATGTATGTATGTATTTACAATATAACCAAATTTACTTAACCGTTTCGAGCGTAAGCGTTGCGTGTTCAACATTAGCTCTTAGTGGATTCTCAGCAAATATCAGCAAATCAATCAATCGTTAATTATTAAATATCAACTACAACAAAAAATAACAAACACACACTTTACAATACGCATACACTGAAATAACCGTTATTCATTGAAATATAAATAGTGTTTTGAAAAAATGATACAATAGTGGTGTGTGTGCGTGCGTATGTGTTTGTGCGTAATAGCTTTGCGCAGGTGCGCAATCGATAAACAGCAATAAAGAACCGCTACTAGCTGAAACATGCAAAATTGCATAGTGTGAATGTTGGCAACGCTGGCGTGCCTCGGTGGTTTTGCCTGTATTAGGAATAGGTGAGTGGCAAAATTAAATTTTCTTTTAATAAAAACAATTAATTAAGTAAGGTATTTAATGTTGGGATTTTTTTTGGTTAGGAAAAACCAATATATATATAAGTATATATATGTATATATATAAACTATGCCTCAGTACGTGGGAATCTCTTTTATAAATATTTGCCGGAATTTCTATAAATATTTGCTGTCAAATAATTTATTTCCTCTGCAATCCAATTTTTTTCTGTAAGTATCTTTTGCCTCCTAGTCTGAGCAAAAAAAAAAATAAGGAAAGATACGAGTGGTTTGATGAGTCAATGACATTTTGTATAATAAATATATATATTTTTCAACAAATAAGCGTTTTAACACTCAATAGGGTCTCCTTTTAGCTGTATATACATAGTCCAGCGTATTTCCAATTTTTTTATTTCTTCCAAATGATGGGTTTCTTCAAGGCACTCAAAATAGGCATTTGTTTCAATGATAAATGACCTCTTCAATTGACCCAAATCTCTTACAGCTGAGTAATTTCTTTAGGTTTGAAAATAAGTAATAGTCGCCGGAGGCTAATTCTAGAGAATATGCTAGATCGAGTGGCAGTTCATAGCCAAATTTATGAATTTTTGCCATGGTGTGCACACGTGCATTATCCTGATGGAACAACACTTTTTTCACCAAATCTGGTCGTTTCTACTTCAAATCAATTACGAATATGTCGCAGAGCTCTGAATAGTATTCGCCCGTGATCGGTTCTGCCCTTTTTGGCCAACAGACCCAACTTGGCGTTCTTTGGTGCACGTTCACTCGGAAAAAACCCACTGTATTGTTTGTTCTTTAGTCTATGGTGTGATGTGGTGGAAACATGTTTCGTCTACTGTCACGAAACGGCTCAAAAACTCATTTGGATTGCGGTTGAACTTCGCCAAAAACTACTTTGAAGTGGTTATACGGTTGCGCTTATGATCATGTGTGAGCAATCGCGGATGCGGCTTTTTCATGTCCAAATATTCATGTAAAATGTCATGCACCCGCTTAGTTGAGATGCCTACAGCCACCTCAAGCTTTTGTATTCTTCGATCATCCAAAATCGTTTCATGGATTTTATCGACGATTTCTGGTGTGACGACCTCTTTTGGACGACCTGTACGTTCGGCAGCGTCACTTGTAGTGGTACTACCACAACGGAACTCAGTAAACCACTTCTGAATCATTGAAATTGATGGTGCAGAATTCCCATAGTCTTAATCAAGTCTTTCCCTGGTTTCGCTGAAGGTTTTTTATGCAAAAATAGTGCTTAATCAGCACGCGAAACTCACTTTTTCTATTTTCGTTAAAATTCGCGAGGACATCTGCTTCCATTGGTTGGTTACGAAAGTTGCCGGGTCAACTAGAGCACTATAAACATTTTAAGTTGCAGATATATAACTAAGATTAATTTAATTTGAATGCTCATGTTCTCATAGAACTCCGTAAAAACTTTTTCTTTTTATTTTTTATTCGAAAATTACGCCATAAGTGAATATAACAAGTGAGCCACGAAAAATTGGCGTTTTAAAATTGTTGTAAAAAAAAAGACGAATAAAAGTTTTTCAGTGCTTTTTTGCCCTTTTCGAAATGCCTCAACATTCTGGTTAATGGAGAAACAGAACTTCTTTCTTTCTATCTCTCTGTCGACTAAATTTTTCAATTCAGTATAAATTGTTTAGTCCTCAATGGCTGCAATGACAACTTCAATTTCATGTTTCAAGTCATGAATCATCTTTGGATGGCTATTGTAGCACTTATCTGTAATAGTTCCTCACAAAAAATAGTCCAACGAAGTCAAATCGCTGCTGCGAGGCGGCCATTCGGCATAGTGGTTAATTAAGCGATTTTCGAACACAGTGTAATGCCATCGTGTTGAAACCACGCATCGTTCATTTCATTCCATTCAAACTAAACAAATAATCACTTAGCATACATAGCACGGTATCGACCGTCATTGACGGCAACCGCAGCTCCTTTGGAGAAAAAACATACAAATGATATCGTCCGTCCACATGCCGTACTAAACAGTCACTCGTTGAGGATGCATTGGATTTTCCATGCATAGGTGTAGGTTTACTGAGCCTCAAATACGGCGGTTTTACTTGTTAATGTAGACGATGAGATGAAAATGAGTTTCTTCGGAAAAGTCATCTGCTGCTACGCGATCTTCGGCCCATTAAACGAAAGGAAATCGCATCGAAATTGGACCTTATAAATCTGTATCAGATCTCGATCTCGTATGCATATTAGTTTGACCGCTAACGATACGGTATGGCGAACTCGCTGACCAAATTGATCTCGAAACTGTCTGGAAAGCAAGTTATTTCGCCCAATTTTCATGCAGCTGCAGTTGAAGACTCACCATTTCGAAAGTATGTAAATTTTCAAAATTTCCCAATTTCCCTCAAGCCTCAATAAGCAATTTTAGGTTTTAATTTCAAGAAAATGTTAACTTGTAGTTTTAGGCAAATGAAAGTGTTATTCAATTCAATATTGAATATCTACATTCACCTGTTGGAAGAAAAATGGGAAACTCCAAACTTATCGTTTACTGAAAGTAAGTTTGTTAGTTGTTGAGGTTGCTCGATTAAGGGACACTGATGAAGTGCGTTGTTATACCTATGGTGAGCCTATGAAAAGAAGTTCCTCTCAACCTCCGAGATATTTAAACTATTTGGTGCGTTTTATGAAATAAATTCTACAAGACAGTTGAAATTCAAAGTACCATGAAAACGATGTCTGGCCGCTGGATAGTGCCAGAGGTAAACTTCTACCAACTCCTTCTCGTCTATGTCCATATAGCTGCAATTGCTATGCCCATGGAGGTTCTGCTCAGAACAAATAGAGATTTTTTCTCTTCACATCGATCAATGGCCAGATCTATCTGGTTACATAGCATTTCATCACCATTCATCCCACAATCTGCTATTCATCCCACTTTTGAAGGAAAGATGTGTGCGCACTACGTGTGTAGAATTCACCATGTTTAGAACTGTTCTTCTCCTAGCTAGCTCTGCGGCCTTACAGTTGCGTGGGTGTCAGGATAAATTGTGATAGGTTGAGTTACCATGGCATCTTTATTTAGTAGAAGACAATTGGAAAATATTATTTCTTTAAATAATTTATTATTGAATCTCAATTTGTTAGATTTGGGTAGAGTGGCTACTAATAAAACATTTAGATTTCACTCAGCCTATGATCATGTCTTCACTATCCAATGATTATTTCGACTCGTTGAAGATGTTCTATATTTTTAAGGTATAAATTTTAATCTACATTGGTCAGATTTGCGGTCTGTTTGTGGGTAAATTCTTTAAGGAGCTATTTTTCGATAGCATTACCTGCAGAGCTCGTCGAGAGTTTAGGAAAAATTCTAGAGCTTTAGAGCGTGCCAAAAACTTTTAATGTCATCTAACTGTCAACTTGTGTTCTTACTCCCGTGACAAATAACAGAGATCTACGCTTGAAAAACGCTGCAATGATTTGGTGAGAAGACACAAAAAAAAGCAGAAAATTGATACATTCTTTCAAGAACATTATTATCGAACACTGTGAACGACTTTCTATTCTATTCTATTTACCAAAATTTACACCGATCGTATCAGAACGACGTACTCAGTTAATTTAGCCGTATCCATCCGTCCGTCTTTCGCAACGCCAAACTAGTCTCTCAGTTTATGAGATATTTCAATCAACTGGCTAGGCAGTTGCACTGGGACATTTATACGTCGACAAATGTACCGGCCAGATCGGACCACTATAGCGTACGACCGATTTTTGTTATTTGAAATTTTGTGCCATAAATCCGTTAAAAAAGCATCTAAGAGAGTGAGATTTTGTTTCATACACACATATAATGAAGTGCATTTTGGTATTAAAAGTCATCGAAATCGGAAGACTATATAATATAGCCCACAATTAACCAATTTGTTCAATTATGAGTTTTTGCGTCAAAAATCCATCAGAACAACAACTAATAGCATGAAAAATAATAAATATTGGTACTGAAAATCATCAAAATCGGTGGACACATATAATGAACTACCCACTGGGACTTAAAATCATCGAAATATATGAGGTTTCGCCGCAAAACTACGTCAAAAAGCATCTAAGAGCGTGAAATTTCACGTGCTATTTACGTAAATTCAAATATATATTGACACTGAAAATCAACGAAATCGATTTTTGCAAGTTGCCATAAATTTTATATGCTCATTATTATTTTTTTTAATCCCAAAGGTTTACCCACCTCCCGCCCATCCGCACGAGGGGCGCTGTCCGCATGACGTACGGAACTTGTTTTATTTTTCATCAATGCCGAGTCACGATGAGGAGAGACTTTGTTTAGAATGTTAGTTTGTGTCGAGAACTAAAAAAGTTCAGCTACAGAATAAAATTCATCAGCTCATTTTTAAGAATTATTTCAAATATCAAATGTTATGTAACGATTAATTGAGAGTCGACAAAATAGTTTTCTTAATAAAAAACAGCGTGTCAGATATGTCAAATGTGCTTGAATGGGAGTTGAAATCAAGACACAAACAATGCAAAGGCTGGTGAAATTAAAAATTCGTTTTACAAGTTTTCAGAAACAAGGGGCAAAAATGTGTGGACATTCTGAACGGAACATTACATTTGATTTCAGAGAGAATAAGGGGGCTGGAAATTGAGCCTGCTATTATTTTAACCATGAAAATTACACCAAGCATTTCCCGACGACTGACGAGAGTACGGAGATTGATAAGTTTCAGGCAACTAGTATAAGAAGGAAGATTGTACTGAGAGTCCCAATGCAAATTTCTTAAGGCAAATAGCAGAAATTGTTTTTGAATATACTCTAACTTGTCAGAGTAGATTTAATACTTAGGGTTCCAAATCACCGAGCCGTATTCAAGAATAGGTCTTACTAATGTTATATACAAAGCTTTAGTAACATAAGGATCATTAAACTCCTTTGACCAAAGTTTTACAAATGCCAATATGTCACACTATCACACCAATGTGATGTGTGAAGTTCAATTTAGGGACTATAGTAATCGCCAGGTCAATAAAACTGTGAACCAGTTCCAAATTACAGTTATCTATAGTGTAAGTAATTGTCTGTGTGGATCTTCGGGAGAAACACTTAACTTTTCATTTCTTAAGATTTAGGGGCATCCGATTTATTTTACACCATTCAACCATGCTGTTTATGTCTGTTTGTATTAAGATACCTTCATTTGCCGAAGTGTAAGATTTACAAAGTTTTACATCCTCTGCATACATTAAACGTTTTGAAAATTTTATCTGAGAATCGTTATATCGTTTAAAAATAGTGAAAACAGAATAGGGCCTAGATGGCTACCCTGAGGTACTCCTGAAGAAACATTAACGGTATCTAAAATAGAATTTTTAAACAATACTCTTTGAGCTCGATCATGCAGATATGGAGAGATCCATTGTAAAAATTTTGATTGGAAAAGCAGTAAGACAAAATTCTTGATTAGCTACGAGTGACAAACTTTACCAAAAGCTTTGCTAAAGTATTTATATATTATGTCAACGCAGCTGTTCTTTCTGAACGCATTGATGATATAAGAAGTGAACTCAAGTAAATTGCTGGTTTTAGATTTTCCTTTAGCAAATCTATGTTAAGAATGTGATATAAATGAAGAGCTTGAATGAGTCAAATGGTCAGTGATAAGTGATTCAAGTATTTTAGGAATCGCAGATAGTTTAGCTATTCCTCGGTAGTTTTCTATTATAAGATCTGTTACCGTTTTTCTGAAGGGGTACAATAAAAGATTCTTTCAATGCAGATGAAAAAATGCTCTCTTTAAGTGATAAATTGAATAAATAAGTCAAAGGTTCGAAAATACTCAGCACAATTTACGGGGAAGCCAGAAAGTATTTGGTCAGGACCATATGTGCATGACTTTTTTAAGAACTTCAGATGGATAAATACATCTTCAGACGATATTGTGGGTGTATGGACTAAGTTACTTGAACATAATTGATATGGGTAATATGAGTTTACTTGAATACTAGGAGAATAATTAGATTTGGAAAATTTAGCGAACAAATTGGTGATTGTCTGACTATCACTGGAAATGATATTTTGAAACGTTATAGTAGAAGGAAATCCAGATACCTGGCACTTAGCGTTTACGAAACCATAAAATGATTAGGATTTGTTGTTAAACTACATTTAATTTTGCACAAATAAGTATTATAACATTTTCGATTTAAATCAAAGAGCTTATGTCGCAAAATTGAGTATTTTAAATAATGTGAGTGCATACCTGCACTTTTATTAAGCTTGAAATGACGGGTTTTTTATTTTTCAAAACTCTAAGTTCTTTAGTGTACCACGGTTGGGCAGGTCCTTTATAAACACAAATGCGTTTAGGAACAAAATTTTCAAATAAGTTTAATACAGTTAAGTTAAAATGCGCGACGCTTTGATCAATATTCTCATTGTATCTAGGCCATGATAATTTTTATAAAGTCTTATTAAGATCTTTAAAGTTAGCTTTCGAGAAATCAATAACACTGGCCTACAAAAAATTTTTTTTGCTTTGGTGCAGCTCTGTCACATCTATATTCGGTAAGGTAGGTAGTATGAACTACATTGCTGCTACTAGATGTCAGCTGACAGCTCTGGTTTACCTACGATTCTTATTTTAACTTTTTTCCGGTTTTATTCGAAATCAGTCAATGTTATAACGACTTTTATGACATTAATCGTATAAATTTAGTATGGCAAGTAAGTCGAGATGTTGCATTAACGAGCCTGATATGTTTTGTTACATATGTGGTGAGTATATAATGAAAGATGAACGGAAACCCATTAATGACACGGTAATTCGCTTGTATTCTGCATTCTTTGGTATTGAAATTAAAAAAAAAAAACAAGAGCTGTTATGAAAAATGTGACTAGTTTTCTCGTATCAGCTCACAAAATATACCCAAAATCAGGTCTAAAATCTTATGCACTAATATGAGTGTAGGCCAGTGTAAGTTTTTAAAATCTGATCACATATAATTTCGGAGATAATAGCAAGAGCAGGACGGTAAACGGATGGTGGTGTAATTAGAGGACTGCTTCTTTCTGTTAGTATTTTAGTTGCATTATCAACAAAAATTGAGTCAAGGATGTTGCCAGACTTATTTTTATATAGATTCATTTGATTTAGGCTGAGATCAGTCATCTCTTCCAAAAAAATTCATTGTAAGATGCTCTTGTGGAGTGAGGTACGATGTAACCGTCAAATTTATTCCATAATACACATGGAAGATTAAAATCGCCCAAAACAATCACTGAATTCAGTATCTTTCATCATTATGTTAATTGATTTCAAAAGAGAGATATGTTGCAAATATACAGAGAGGTCCGATTGAGGAGGAATATAACAGAGAGCTATACACATATATATAACCTCTTCCAACATGTACTCGAATACACTTAAATTCAACTGGTTCTACAAAAGCAAGGCTAACCCCTCCTTAGACGGAATCGAGGAGCTCACAGCAAAAAGTACTCCACCGCCGACTCTGTTTTCATGGTAATTTCTAAAAATTGGATAAGTACTCGGAAGAATCTCCGAGTTAAAAACATGACGTTTAAGCCAGGTTTCATTAAAAGAAATTTCATCATAATTATTATCGAGACATTTGAGATATAAGTTAGTTAACTTAGTACTCAAACCTCTTACATTTTGGTAGTATAAATTTAAAGCAGGTTTCAACTTCAGTTTTTTGGAATATATTTTTCAGGTGGAATTTTAGCCAAATTATTATTATTTTTTTGGTTTGTATTCGAAAGGTAATAAAGACAGCTCTTCGTTCTTGTTTTAATATAATTTTAATAACATTTGATATCGCATAATTTTAAATATATACATATTTTATGTTTATTTACTTTTATTACTTTTTTAATTTATTATTAATTAATATTGTATTAAATAATAATATTTTTCTGCCCCAAACTACAAACACGTAAAATACTTACAGATAAAAATCTAATGAAAAATGCTAACGTGATTAATTAAGTACCAATAATAGCCGCAAACTTGATTAATTACTAATAAATAATACAAATGGTTTATTGGTGTCCGAACTGTCATGATGTGTCTGTATTGCCGCCACCCTCCGCGCAGGTAAAATTACTAATTCCTAAGTGCAGAGTATTAACTAAACTAGTATACATTAAATATGCATAAACAAAATCAATATATTGCAAACGTTTGAAGTATGGCTAGAGAAAGAGAGAGGAGAGAGAGAGAGAGAGAGAAAGAGAAAGATCGCATTATTAGTGTGCCATGCACGCATATAAATATATAAATGCTTGTAAATATATATGTATCATCATTAAGTAAATCACACTCACTAATGAGCCTCATACTCCCCCCTGTAATTTTCCTAATGCAGTAAAATTATAAAATACTTTCTGCGATTGTTAGTCATTCACTACCATTCATATATACATACATACATACATTCGTTATGAAACACACAACACCGTGTGTGTGTGACCTCTCTTTGAAGGTCAAGACAATTTATTGTTTATTGAAGATAGTGACAAATGTCATTTGCACAAATTATTGTTATACGCGCTTAAGAACCAACGTTTGCACATATGTGTGTGTGTTTGTGTGTGTGTGTGAGTGAATATACTTTCGAGCATGTATTAGTTGAAGGTTAAAAAAAATTAACATTTTTCTTCGCTCACTTTGGCCACGAGCGCCTTATGGAGAGAAGATAAAGAGTTGCTTCCATAACTGTATGCTCAGTTGTGAGCAGAAATTCAATTTGAAAGGCCAAAGAAATGTGTAAAATTCCACAAGAAAATCAATTCATTTGGTTTAACGCATTGAATCCAAGCGCTAGTGTGTGCTTGTGTGCTGGTGTGCTTGTGTGAGTTGAGTTCAGGTGTCTTTTGGTCGCACACGCTAAATGACAAAATGACAAAATGACACCATATTAAATGGAATGCCAGCGAAATGACAGGTTGAAGGCTTAAATCGATTTTTTTTACCTATTACAATGCAAATTTAAAGCCGCGTCTACACACTCATCGACAAATCTCAATACGATCAGGCGTATGAGTACTTATGGATATCTGTGGCGGTGAATATTTGTAAATATATTTGTATATGCATGCCAAAACTCACGCGCCATTTCACTTTTCTTTCAACTATATATATATATTTGTATAATGTTTATGTAGCAATGACGACAATTCGTCTGGAAAATATCAATCGACAGATAACGACGAACACGTCTGCCTGTATGGGCAAATGAGTAAATAGGTAATTTAAGAATTAGGTCAACATTACTGTTTACAATATTCATAAATATTCATAAAAACGTGTAAATACATAAGCCGAAAGCTTGCTATAACAAATTAGCCGACCAAACGGGTTGAGGGTTAAGATAAGAACGCTTTGAGGCTTTTATGAATTCTTGCAGTCATAAAAATATCTATGAGACATCGGGTTATTTGACAGATATGTATATAGATATAGATGAATACTTTTTTTATTTTTTATTTAAAAAATTTTTTTTTTTTTGTATATGCAACTATTCGGATAGCAATCAGGAATTACATCACAAATTGCAGGATAATCACGTTAAAAAAATCGTTTAGTATTTAATAAGGCTTCAATTATGTATAGAAATAAACAAAATATTCAATTTACTACGGAGAAAAGTGTCTTTGATGGATTATGTCACAATGCGCCTGTATGTAGGCAACGTTTATAAACAATTTGGTGTCATATTTCTTGTTGTAAGTAAGGGAGCGCGATAAACGGAATTCACTAACTTCCAGAGGAGGTTTCAGGTGTTCTGATTGTTCGTGAGGACTTCTTGAAATTTTTTCCTCTAAAAAGTCACATCACTGAAATGATTATTGAAATTTTGCATGATACATGAATAGATATAAGTTGATTGCTTGGTCAAGGATATGATGGTACTGCAGCAATGAAAGGAAGTTTTAATGATATTGAAACCTTAATTTGGGAAAATATCCTACAGCGTTATATAAAATGTAACTCAGCTCATGCTAGTGAAGTCTCCCATAGTTGGCACTGCTTGGGAGTAGTTAAAGATCTTTTTAAATTCGATCAAAAGGACGCAGGCACTTACTAAAAAAATTAAGGAATTATTAATACTACTATCACACTGGCGTAGGCACCGCTTGAGCCATTATAGCCGAATCAATCACGTCCTTCTGAACTTGATCTTTCTTCCTCTGCTTCCATGTACGGGTATTGTTTTAAAAGCCGGACGACGTGGCCTATGTCAGTGTCGTCAACGCGCAAAAGGTCATAAATCTTTCTCAAAACCTTTCTCTCGAAAACTCCTAGTGTCTTCGCATTGTATAGGCGACACCATCACGCCTCTGCACCCTCTGTATATCCCACCCCGTGCGTGTGGTGGTAGACCGCAACGTTGCGAGCTAGGCGGCAATCTTCGTCGTACCAACTCATTATTTTCCTTCCCGAAATCCAATTGCTGCTGCAGCAGCACATTGATGTTGTTAGACGTTGTGGTTGTTAAGTAACAGTCCTTGGCCGGATAAAAATCCGGTTGTTCCGGTATAAAGACCTGACTGTCGCGTGAACTATTGGATTTTAGTCGCCTCTTACGACAGGCATTCCTTACCGCGGATAAATTCTAGAACCCCTAACCCACAGAAGAATATTGTTAGACGTTCATCCATCGGGTTGAATGTTAGGACTCGGCGAACGAGGCTCTCTTCCACTACGAATCCAACTCCAAATTTGCTCTCTTTTATAATACCGCTGAAGTAGATTTCACAAGGACTCACCTTCTGCCGTCCTTGCGTTCATCACGCATCGAAATTATTATTTGGTGCGAATTCAAGTACTGGGCGAAAAACCATGATCGCTTAATTAGATTTAAAGAATTGTATATCCCAATCATTGAAGCTCTCGTAGAGTTGGTGTATGCAACTGACATTGAAGTTCCGTCAATGGTAAATGTTTTCCGTTTTAATAGTTATTCAAGATATTCTTGCAAATATTGATGGAAAATTTTCAAGCATTTTCCAGTCAGCGACTAAACTCTTTAAGCCTATGAATGGAAAAGTAAATCTCGTAAAAGGACAAAATATATGGTATGTCTCAGATGGTCCATCCATTGAGTCCAATTTTCGATGACTCGTTCAAGCATATCGAGTGGTAACTGGCACATGACACGCGTGATTTTTCGCTCCAAGACCTCAATCGAATTTGTATTGTCCGCATAGACTACAGACTTTACATATCCCCACAGGGAAAAGTCTAACGGTGTGATATCACAAGATCTTGGTGGCCAAACGACCGGCCTAAAACATGAAATTATCTGCTCACCGAAGTGTTCTCTCAATAAATACATTGATCAATTTCAGGCATTAAATAGTCGGTTATCAACCATTGACGGTTACGTTCTCACCTGCAACATTTTTGAAGAAATATGGACCGACGATTGCACAAACCACACCAAACCGTTGTTTTATTTTGGATGAAATGGCAGCTTTTGAATCTCTTCAGGTTGTTCTTCGTCCCAAATGCGGCAATTTTAATAGTTTGCATACCCATTGCGCCAGAAATCGACCTCATTGCTGAACAAAATTTGGCTCGAAAACGTCGGATCTTCTTGGAACTTTTCAAAACTCCATAGAGCGAAGCGGTGTCGCTTGGGAAGGTCGAGCGGCTTCAGTTCTTGCACAAACTGTATTTTGTACGCATTCAATTTAAGATGTCGACGTAGAATGCGCCAAGTCGTTCCATACGTCCGTCCGAGTTGCTGTGAACGGTGCCGAATCGACTCTCAACGGTCTTCGTGTACACTCTCAGCTACGGCCGCTATATTTTCTTTACTGCGATTATGTTAACCATAAGTTCAGCGAAGCGTGCGAAACACATTCTTTACAGAACGTGAATTTTCGTAATAAAGTTAAATGATTTGGAAACGTTGTTCAGGCGTAAGTCTTTTCATGATGAAATATCAAAGAATACTGAACAAAAATAACATGAAGGCTTGACACGAATCACGCGTGATTTGTCAAAAAAGGCTATTGAAAAAAGTACCTCTACTTGGATCACCCTTTATAATGGTTTCCATGGGTGAATCCACGAGCTACTTTCGGCAAATGTGGATAGGTGGGAGTTAAACCCAAAGTATCCAAATCTCTATTGTGACGGTATTGGTCGGATCTCGCAAGGCAGTTCGTGCTCTTCGTGCAGGCTGACTCATTGTAGATGACATTTAGGGCTTGCTGGTAAGTCGTCCATTCTGGCGGTTCCGCTTTGTGGTGCTAAGTGAAGTCTTCTAAGTCAAATCTTCCTTTCCCAAGAGGTGAAGGTTTCAAACGGTATCCCATTACGGTCCTCAGGTCGGTATTTTGACAGACTTGTAATTTCTTCACCTGCTTCTCACTAGTCTGCGGTATCCAAGTCTGTGTGGTATAATTGATGAACGGCCAGCTATTTGCCTCGTAAATTGTAAGCAACGTTTCTTTGTCTTTTCCTCAGGTGCTGTCGGCTCGCGATTTGAGGATTTTGTTGTGCTGCAGGCTATAGAACGGGAATCCCAGTAACTTGGGACTGTTTATTTTCGCAATTTTGATGGCGTCGAATTTCACATTCTGTTCGAGGGGTTTATCTTCTTCTGCTCCTAACGGCGGCTAATCAATTTAAAAGTTGGGAATTGTTGCTGTTGAATATTAACTTGCTGAGCTATATCAATATCTCGTTCCAGCCTTCGAGGTATTCGCTCGCCGATAAATGCAGAAAGGCTCATACTTCTAGTACCGCCTCACTGAATTCCCGCTTCTGCGCCATAAAGTAGAATGATATTATTGAGTGCTTGTGGAGTTTGGTCTTTGTTCGATTGAATAGGGCTTTAGTTTTTATTTTAATTTTAATTTTAATATTAAATTTAATTTTTTTAATTTTTAAAATCCATTACAATTATTGTCGAAAGAAGACATCACTTCACATAAGAAGAATTTAATATCTGCCACGCGTGCATATCGTTCTTCAATGGTTTAATTCTTCGTTGTTTTCCGCTTGCACTTAAATTTTTTGATATCTTTTTCTTATCTCATTATTCCTTTCAAATTTTTTTTATTTGCCAAAACTACAAGTGCCAAAGAACAATTACATGCTTTCAAAAAAATATAAAAACAAGGTCACCAAAAAATGATGAGAGAAGGCGAAACCGAAGAGGTGCTGCTGTGTAATCGACACGGACTTTTCGAAATGGATAAACAAATAAAATGGCAAAGAATGCGTCATTTGTAAGAATAATACACTTCACTTTCTCAGCTCACTCATTCACTTTCAATCGGCACTCATGCTCTCATGCACATATGTACATGCATATGTGTTTGTTGTTGCGCATGATTTCAACTGATGCCATTATTCTATCTGTTCAAAGTATGAGTATATGTGCTGAGCTCTTCAGCTGTTCGGTTGGAACAAATGTACAATAAATATATTTGTATGTGTGTTTATACATGAGTATGTATTTTAATGTTTGCCGGCCATTTGCCTTTCCTCAACACTGCTTGTTCTCATAATTTTACATTTTATTAATATTTTCTGACAATAAAAGACACGATCGACAGCTGTTGTGTACAAGTTTGTTTCTATGCGAGGTAGATTGAATGAACTTAAAATCTATAAATTCATGAGGAAGAAATAAGTACGCATAAGCGTACGGACCGCTATATTACCAGGCAAAGTAAGAAGACTTTATAAATAAATATTACCAAAATGAATGAAATAGAGCAAAAAATTTTAAGAATTCCTCTTTTATACCATTTATGTACCTTAAATAATATATTAACTTTGGTCCGATGTATGTATGTACCAGAAGGAGAAGAAATAGACCGAAAGAAGACCGTCTGTCTCTTTGATTACAGTTTAGTCCATCCATTTTTGAGATATTTCAAACAAACTTGGTGAGCAGATGCACCCATACGTTTCAACGATCATTTGTCGTAACCGGATCTAGATCGGACCACTATAGCATATATACAACCCATTTTTTCAGACTTGAAATGGACTGCATATTGGTTCTGAAAATTGTCGAAATCGGAATACTCTAACATTCAGCTCCCAAACACCGATGTGTTCAGATGTGAGTTTATTGTCAAAACTTTGTCAAAAAGCATCTTCTTCTTCTTTGGCGTAGGCACCGCTTACGCGATTATAGCCTCGTCAACAATAGCGCGCCACTCGTTTCTTCTTCTTGCTGTTTGGCGTCAGTTACAAATACCAAGTGACACCAGGTCGCTCTCCACTTGATCCTTCCAACGGAGTCGAGTCGAGTTCCTCTTCCTCTGCTTCCGCCAGCGGGTACTCCATCGAATACATTCAAAGCTGCAGCGCTTTCATCCATTCGGATGACATGACCTAGCCAGCGTAGCCGCTGTCTCTTTATTCGCCGAGCTATGTCAATGTCGTCGTATAGCTCGTACAGCTCATCGTTCCATCGTCTGCGGTATTCACCGTTGCCAACGCGCAAAGGACCATAAATCTTCCGCAAAAACTTTTCTCTCGAAAACTCCTAAAGCCGACTCATCGTATGTAGACATCGTCCAGGCTTCTGCACCATATGTCAGGACGGGAATGATGAGCGACTTGTAGAGTTTGGTTTTGGTTCGTCGGGAGGGGACTTTACTTTCCAATTGCCTACTCAGTCCAAAGTAGCACCTGTTGGCAAGAGTGATTCTACGTTGGATTTCAAGGCTGACATTGTTGGTGTTGTTAATGCATATAGAAGCGTGAAAATTGGTATGCCACACACATATTATCAACTGCACAGTGAAAATAATCGGAATCGGTGTACTATATCACATAGCCCCCTACAACCGTTTTGTTCAGATATGACGTTTTACGTCCAAAATTAGCCAAAAAATCTTCTAAGAGTCTGAAATTTGGTGTGCTACTCACAAATATTCTTCTTCAGCCCTTCTTCCTTGTTTTGAATTGATTTAATTTCACAGCAAACGAAATATACAAGTCGGAAAAATTTCATAAAATCTCTATAAAATACCTAAACCAGTTGTTTAGGTTAGGTTAGGTTAGGTTAGGTTAGGTTCGATAGGTTGATAGTGATTGAAGGTGGTTGACACAGCACTTGACGCCACTTAGACAATTTTATCGCGTTCCCTTTGGGATGCTATGTTTTCCACTTCCTGAACAGTCGAGATGACACTTTCTCATATCAGATATCCTTCCCGGTTTATTGAGGATATGAGAGTTGAAAGGTGCTTTATCCTTAGTATCGCGGAGACAGAATAGTCTAAGACTCCATCTCTCCATTTTCCATGCAGCTCCTGCGATTGACCATTTACTTTGCTTACCAATCGCACAGTGGCCAGTCAGAGTCCTTACAAAAAGTAGTGTAACTTCGATGATATCGACTCAAAAAGGGCAGAAATTCTAAACTTAATTGTAAACGGCTGACCCAAACGCATCGAACCATTTATGAAGAGGTTTACAGCCCCCGAGGCGTCTTTATCATTTCAATCACCGATATAGTGAACTCTCTACCAAGTACACTCTACTACAATGCAAGTCAACTAACGCCTGTTGGCAATCGATATTCTGGGTTGGAATACAAAGTGGTTCCAAGATAGACGAAATTATCTGCAACTTCAAAGCTATGACTGTCAACAGTGACGTGAAAGCTAAGGCGAAGTGCGTTGACTGTTTATTTGATGACATGAGATATTTCTTTCGTCTTGCCCTCGTTAGGTGAAAGCTGAACTAACGACACACGGCAACAGCTATACGCTCTTATATAAGATTACATTTTCTCTGGTCAGCTGTGCAGATCGCATTATTTTTTCCAGCATTACGTTAGAGAAGCCTCACGATAAGAAATCACCCCGAGCGAAACCTCACGTGGCAACCGATGCCTTGGAGAGATGCTTTCCGATCCTTGCCGATCCTGTTGGAGCTTTTAGTCTGTTGTACAATGTCAGTTTATGCAGTCGTATAAGTTATGTGGGGATATCTAATCCTGTCATAGTGCCATAGCGGCAGCTCCTTTTTTTTCTCAACTTTATTTTATATGATTTGACGATTCGTGAATATCTGGTCAATTATAGATTGACCAAGATCCAATCAGTGTTTTAACGGTGAGCTTTAGTCTATCACACAGTACGCGCGATAGGACCTACTATGCGATATTGAGGAGGCTTTTCTAACGATAATTTGTGCAGATTTTGGGGTTCCCTTTTGTGGATTTGGCATATCACACTTTAGCTAAAATCGGCAGGCATGTTTTTGTCCAATCATATCCGCAAAGAAGTCGATACATGGATCTAGTCAGTTCTTTGCCATCATATCTGAATAGTTCTGCCAGAAAGTCATCGGCTACTGTCACTTTAACGTTCTTCTTTTTAGCTCTCTTCTCTCTTCAATATTCTTAAGGCGGCTTTCTTTCAAAGTCTGATTTCTCGGTAGAAAGGTAGGTATAGTGGGTATCTGTCTTCACACCTTGGCCCTTAGGAGCCTGATTGTGAAACTACCGAGACTGAAATCTACCCACACCATCATGTCCTCTCTAAACCACGCTGAAGTCTCATTAATGCTGTTTAATTCGAATAGTTTTATATGTACAACTTTCGAGACATCGTCCAGAAAACCGTGAGCGATAATTGTAATTCTTTTCATTTATAAAGCCTTGAACCGTATAGAAGATGGATAGTAGTTGTTGTATGGTATCCCCAGTCTGCTGGTGTTTCTGTCAATAACACCGTGACCCATTAGAACTCCTACTAGACTTCTTCATTCTTTTTAAAATTCAATAGTTGACATGTGCGGCATATATTCCATTCAGGTCACGTTTTTTTGCGTATTGAACAAGTCAGAGATTGGTTCAATAGATGCTCAGCTTTATCTATAACACGTTGTAGCGTTAATGACTACGATAAATAGCACCATAAAAGGACGCCACCTTATAAGATGCCACTACTGACTGACTGATGGCCGCAGGTGCTACCGCCCTCAACCAATACAATTATTATTCCAAAGAGTTAATTTTTATACACTCAACTCAAATGTTGTAAATGCCCCATCGATATCGAAAAGGGCTTCTACATACTCTTTGTGTGTAAAAGTTTCCTTTATGTATTCTAAGAGCGATGTCTACGCATCCGGAAATCCAAAAGGAGGACATAAAATAGCTTACCGGCCTTCGATATGAACTTAACTTGCCTCCAAGCACCGATTGTGTACTCCAGTGCAATACTGCTCGAGTAGACGGATGTTAGCTGTGTATAAATTTTTGAAGCTGACCAAGTACAGTACCACCAAGCCCTATCGACTTGAAGAGCTTACACATTCCAGTCGATGAACATTCAGAACTAGTTTCCTGCCTCGTCTCCCAGATCACCAGTGGGAGTAGAACTCCTATCGATGTTGTATTATATGCATAGTAACGAATTATAGGAAAAAATTAAAAATTGCCAGTCAAAATGAGGTGAAAAAAAACAAAATATTTCCACCAAATTTGCTTTCACTATTTTTCATACACTCTACGAGCGCCACGACCACACTGTGCGCTGATTTTCCGAATGTAAATAAACATTTTGTTAGCTGACAGACTGACGAATTGGCGCCACGACCGTTTGCCAGCCGGCCACAAACAAAGCCAACAGAGTCTTTATATGTCAACCACTTTGTTATGCCTTCGGGTTGATTGTGGTGTGGCAACGGCGGCTGCGTCTATTTTTATTTACCGCGTTCGCTGCTTACACATGCATATGCGTGATTACTATAAGCAAATGCATGTGTATGTTTGTACATGTATCCCTTGCAAACACCCTGCAAATATCTATGGACCATATGGTCCATTGGAGTACATACAAATATACTCCTCTGTGTGAGCTATTGGACCAACTCATGTTCTTATATGAGCTTAATGCGACACGACCATTCTTCGCGTTTTACCGAGCGCAATCACTACACGAATTTACAATTGTGCAATAAGTTTTAAACTCGTATACAGAAAATGTGTGGAAATGGAACTGAGTCAGTCAATCGATTCGTTGTTGAGCTCTGCTGGTACGCAAAAGGCGTGCAGAATTTATTATTATTTCATTGAAAATACGAAACTAAAAAGTATGTTCGAATGTAATTTTTCGCAGTTATTCCATAATGTAATTCCCTGTAGGTACTCTATGGAGTAATAGGATGTTATGCAGAGGTGGATTATATGGTCCAGCCTTAGGATATCACAACGTTAATTGGACCATATTTTTTGTTTGAATTGTGGCAGGTTTTGGATTACTCTATTGTCCGCGTGAAGTATATATTTCACATGTGCATGTAGTACTCGCGTGGTTTGCTGGCGTTTGGCCACTACAGTAGCCGAGTCACAGCTGCAGTTCACAATCCATGCCACGGTTGTTGTTTATGGTCACAAGTGTTGTTAGTTGCTTGTTTGCTATTGTTGTTGCTGCATTTTTATATTTCTTTTTAGCAAATTACAACAATAACAATTCGATAGCTAAATTAGTTTAGGTTTGCGTATGCTCGTTTGTGTTGGCGCGATTTATGATTCACATTAATTAATAATAATGCCAAGGGTGTGACTTTAATGGGCGGCAAGTGTTGTCAACAGCCAAAATTGGACAAAAAAATAAATAAATATTAGTTCCTCTATTAGAAGAGAATTCATTTTTCTTTTTTACTTTAAGAAATTCTTAAGTGAAACTAAACATGACAGGAAACACAGATCATTGCAATTGAAAAATATGAAAAAAATGTTTGTAAAGTTTAAAATTTAAATATGAAAACATTCTAAAGAAAAAATGTCACATTAGCCGGTGGAAAAAAATTCCCATGTCAAATTTACTTAATTAGTGACGAAAAAGCAATTATAGCACTGTTTCCGCACCTTGAGTGTAGTTGATTTATGACTGCCACTTCCTTGTACTTACATATGTATGTAGATAATTTTTTAACAAAAGATTAATTACGTTTGCACTCTTCTACATCCCTTGTTGGTGTTTTTATTACAAATGAAATGCACTTTCCCTAATTAAATGAGGTAATGCCGCCGCCTCAAATGCACTCATGATCTGTGAGTGCATTATGTAAGTGCACAAATAGAATTTTAGAATTCAAAGTATAGGGTTTTCCAATAAGAGTGATATGATTTCTTAAAAAAAAACACAGTAATTGTTAAGGAAATTAAAATGTTTTTTTATTTCATTTAATGTGAAGTACAATCGATACAATTAAGTTCTGGTTAATGGCCTCCACGAAGACTTCTTTTGCAGGAACGAATTCGATGAACCCAATTTTTGAGCACTTTATCTACTAAATCAAATCGTATGTCATGAATAACACGTTCACTATTGACTTTTAAAGCTTGAAGAGAGTTTGGTTTTTTGCTAAAGACCAATGACTTCAAATAACACCACAATAAGTAGTCTAATGGTGTTAAATCACAACTTCTTGGAGACCATTCAATGTCATAATTTCTCGAAATAATCGAATCTTCAAACCATTCTCGCAATAATTCGGTTGTTGCACGTGCTGTGTGACACGTAGGCTCGTCTTGTTGGAACCAGATGTTGTTAAGATCAACTTCTTCCAATTGTGGCGTCGATCTATATCGCTCTCCATTGATAGTAACGATGCTAACAGCTTCTTTCCGAAAGAAGTACGGACCGATGATTCCACCAGACCAATAACCACACCAAACTGTCTATTTAGGTGAATATAATGATTTTTCATGAATAATTTGTGGATTTTCTTCTCACCAGAATCGACAGATTTGTTTATTTACCACACCACTCAGATGAAAGTGAGCATCAGCGGAGGCTAAAAAAATCGTTATCGTTTTCAAATTGTTCCAAGGCAAATCCACGACGTTTATTGCGGTCCAATGGCTTGAGTGAGAATAATTTTATACGGATGCAAGCCGAATCTCACCTCTAAAAATCTCCCAGGCTGTGGTTTGAGACCCAGGCTGAGGTTTGAGACAGTTCGTTCTTGAAAAAGTCTTGGAATCGACAAATTGCGGTCTTCAGCAATACTTGCCTGAACGGCAGCAATATTGTCATTACTTCGACCAGTTCTTTGTCTTATTGGCACTTGAACATTATGTAAAGAAAATGTACGCTCGAAATTTTCAACAATTCGACGAATAGAGATCACAGGTGGACGATTATTACGACCATAAAATGGCAAAAGCGCACGAAAAGTTGCAATTACAAAACGATTATTTTGATAATAATATTGAATAATTTGTAAACGTTGTTCTTGCGTACATCTTGCCATGATGAAATTGTAAACATTACTGAATACAATGAAACTGCACTTAGAAATCATATCATCCCTATTGGAAAACCCTTTATTAATTTTTTACGCGGAAATACTCAAAACTCAAGTTCTAATTTCCCCTTTCGTTTTGGCATAAATAATAATGTAACATAGATACTTTTAAAACTTTTTATGAGGTTTTGGCAAAGAACTCGTGTTTAATCAAATTCGTGTATTAAAATTCAGGTAGAAAGAGAACTCAATATAGTTCAACTATTTTCAATAATTTTATGTTAATGCAGATTATTCAATTTTTTGATTTTTTATAGCTTCTTTACCTTATCTTACTTATAATTCACAACAATCTTTGGCTTTTGTATATTCATGTTCATTAAACGTTATTTAAAGGAAAAACTGTGGAGTAGGAATGTCAGTCTACCAAACTCATAGTTGCTGCATACAAACAGTCAAAAGAATTTCATATTGCGTGTCCATTGAGCATTTCGATGAAATAAACAAAATAGCTAAATGTAGTACAAGAAAATACATCAAAAAGTAGAAATAGAATAGCTTAAAAAGTTGTCATGGCAGAGTAATTCATAAAGAAAAGTAATGAAAGTGATTGGATAATGAGGTGACGTCACACAACAATTCTAGAAAAAGAGTGAAATAACGAAAGTTGACGACGATATATCTCTGTCCGATACCAAAGTCAAAATATCGTGGTGTGACGATAATAAGAGGGTTGCATTATATATTTCGGCATTAGAGAAGTCGCTTTATTCTTTTTCAAAATATTTTCCATTAAGATCTTTACACCTTTGCATGCGTTTTAACCAATTGTCGAAGCACTTTTGCCACTCTCATTGAATTGTTGCCAAAACCTGCGATCTGAACGTTTAAACCGCCTCTTCAGGTGTCGAAAGACATTGATCTATCAGTTTATTTATTACACAGGGGAATAAAAAAAGTCCATTAGTGCTAAGCTAGGACTATATTGGATAACTCATGAAATCGATGTTTTGAGTGGTCAAAAATGTTGTTGTTTCAGTTGATGTGTTAGAGCACGCATTGTCGTGGTAAAGAGTAATCCGTCTTCAGTTGTTGGTTTTTCTGATTTCTTAAAGGACAACTAGCAAAGGTATGGTTGTGTACCACTCACTGACTTTATTGTTCTGCTTTGTCTAGTGGTACGGTTGTGACATGTCCAGGTTCTCTAAAAAAAAAAAGATTGCAACCATTTGCGTCAAGCACCTGTGCGCGAACAACTTTTATTATATTCGGCTCATCTTGGAAAACCATACTGTCGACTGCTGTTAACTTTCGGGCTCATGCGCATAAATCTATAATGTATTACCTGTCTTGAAGTCATAAATGTGTTTTGAAGCACCCCTTTTAATTTTTTTTTAAACATTTTTCTCGACCAATCGACACGAGCCTTTTTCCGAGCGATTGACAAATTGTGTGGGATCCCATGTGAAATTATTTTTTTTAAATTAAAAGTTCACGCAATATTGAATAAATGATAGTTCCACTAATACCTATAGTTGTCTTAATCTCAGAATAGGTCACATGACGATTTTGCGATATCAGTTTGCGCACAACATCAATAGTTTTCGTAAGAACAATTATTTTTGGACGACCTTCACGATATTCATCTTAGAATGATCTACTTCCCCGCTTGAATTCATCATAACATTGATAAACATTGGTCCTTGATGAAGCTTCATCGCCAAAACTTAAACTAAAATAATCCAAGCGCTGTTGCTGAGTTAATCCACGTCGAAAGTTTTAAAAAATAAACGCTCGAAAATATTCTCGATTTCAACCCATTTTAGGAACGAGATGAATATTTTAAGGTACTGTAAACAACACAAATATCGCTCGTACTCGTATGTCAAAATGTTAAATCCCGACATATAACACGTCGTTGAAAAGTCCCCGGTCTACCATAGTAAAACATATTTTTTTTTGTCAAAATTAATTTTTTTATTCAACAGTAATCAACAGTAATACTACAGGTAATTCCAAGTTCATGGATTTTTACGATCTATTTCACTGACTTCTGACACTGTGCATTGTCTTGGTGAAACAGCATTTTCTTTTTCTTCAAATGCGGCCATGTTTCGGAGCTTTCGTCCTTCAAATGGTACAATAATGCTATGTAATAGTAGCTGTTGATGGTCCTTTTCTTTTTTAAGGTTAATCAATGAAAATTATTCCATGCGCATCCCAAAATACAGACGCCATAATCTTGCCAGCCGACTTTTGCGTTTTTCCATGCTTTGGAGCGGGTTTATCGTGTGCAGTCCACTCGGATGACCGTCGATTGGGCTTCCGAGTAATGATGGAGCCAAGTTTCATTCATTGTCACTTAACGACTTAACAACTCTCGTTTATTACGCTTGAAAATCTCTAAACATTTTTCCGAAGCATCAACTCGTCGTTGTTTTTGGTCAAAAGTAAGCTCGCGCGGCACCCACTTTGCATAGAGCTTTCTCATACCCAAATATTCGTGAATGATATATTTAGAGTGTCTGCTATTTTATTCAATTTCAATTTACGGTCAGTCAAAATTATTTTGTGGATTTTTTTGATATTTTCGTCGGTAAAAACTTGTTTTCCGTGTCCACTACGTTCACCGTCTTCGGTGTTCATTTCATCATATTTAAACTTAGCATGCCAATCCTTGATGGTTGATTTTCCTGAGGCAGTGTTTTATCAACACGCGAAATGCATTTTTATCCATTTTCCCAATAAGAAAAGTTGCTTCACTCAAAATGCTATAGTACACAAACCAATGATTCGACAGCTGTCAAATTTATATACGCCTCTTTTGAAGGTTAGGTTAATTCTAGTAGCGCCATCTATGTGTCCGGTTGGGGACTTTCCAATTGGCTTGTTATAATGCAACCTTCGTATGACGCTCTTCTGCGTGTGACTAATAGCTGAACTAACCATTGTGCATACTTCCCAGTCGGTCGGGTGAACTGGTAGAGTGATATGTCGTCAACAGTTATCGATGTTGCCTGCAACGACGAAATATTGTCAGCTGCCAGTGTGCTTGTACATATATTAAGCAAACTCATAGTTTTCGTTAATAAATATCGGCATATATATGCTCGAATATAAAAGCCAAGCAAATATACAAGATCTATGTATATGGTAAAAAATATTTATTTACGATCTCAATTTTCATTTCTCCTGAATGAATGAAAAAGTGCATTTTTTTAGTTTATTTAAAATTTATTTATAAAAGTCCATATTGACAACCTTCTATAGAAGCTATCAGCTGAGTAAATTTTACGGAAAAAATAAAATCGCCGTTGGTTGCTACGGAACAAACGTCAGTAACGGCATCGTCAAGCGGTGATAACTTTTCGTTTACATCCTGCTCTCATAAGATCGGTTGTGACAGCTGAGTCGTTGAAGCATAAAACTACCTCCACCAAGAAAAAAAGCAACAAGAAAAGAGCAGTCAGAATGACGTGTACAAACACTTGTGAACACAATTTCGTACAATAGAGATTCACAACAATTTTTTGGCATCATTAAAAAAAAAAAAAAAAAGATGCGCACCGTGATGCGCTGCGTCCACTACTTTTCCCAGCGGGCACTCAAATGTTTTCATTTATTTTCTTGGCCACCAAAGAGTGACGTGCTAAAAACTAAAATGACGTGAACACGCTACAGCAAGCAAGCGAAACTGTGCTGCTGATGCCCGAAACGCCACAACGGAGGCGCAGCCAGCTACCAACCGAAAGGCGACCAACAGAAACGCGACAATTTTTCGCAAAAGTCCGCGCCTCAGCACTCTTTCGGTGACAATTTTTTTTTTAGAATTTCAGTTGGAAAGAGTGAGTCTTGGCGTGCGTTCCTCGCGACGGGATCTACGCGTAACATCGCAGTTACAAGTTTATACCTAAAAATATTCAAGTTCAAAGTACAAGTAAAGTTGTGCCGAAGAAGTGATGCAAGTGTTGTATTAAGTTTAAGTTTTCATTCTTAAATATTACTTAAAATTGTGCATTAAAATTGAAAATTTATTTGCTTGAAAAAATACCGTATAAAGAATGTAATTTCGAAAATTTCTTTTCGCAGCCGTTGCCAAAGACAACAACAATACGAAAACCAACGAGCAGATTGAGTAATCAAAGTGAAAATTCGAAAAAAGAAAGAAATTTCAAAAAAAAAAAAAAAAATTGTTGTGTCCAAGTGGGCGCGCGCACTCATCATCATCTCGCGCCCGTCATAGAGTATTCAAGTATTGGCGTTTATGTTGCTAGTGCTTTTATTTTGGTTGCGCTGCATGACGTAGCGAGCAACGCTACGGTTGGGTGCTCGCATCTAATACAAATACGAGACCGAGCTTCTTCGAGAACGTATAAATGTATTCTTCCTAGTTACGCGCCCATTTTCTAACTGTTCTACAGAATTTTGGCCAAAAATCGCTTGCGCTGGTTTTTGTGTGCAAAGAGTCAGATTTTTTTGTTTGCTGTCACCACATTAGCGCATTGTTGCTGGGACAAACAGAAGCGGCATGTACGAGGCTTTCGCGCGTTTCATAGCAACTCATCAAAATAATAAATTAATTTTGTTGTAATACTAAGCCAAATTGAAAAATTTCAGCAAGAAACAAGGAAAATTTTTGCAAGCAACAAAAATAGAAAAATATATATATAAAAAAAATTCTCTATTACGAAAGAAAAAAAATATAATCTTATGCGTTCATTGCCTTAAAATAAGTTGAAAGAAGCAAAATATGACAAACGTGTGCACATACAATTCATTGGTATGTGATAAAGTGTAGTGCAAATAATAATAAGAAATTAGAAATTTCACAAAAGTGCGCTTTTTCCCCTTCTTCTCACTATTTTCGTGTGACATAATGTGAGTATGAAGCGTCGTGTGAATGTTTTCAACCTCCACGGCGTATACTAGCGCTATCGAAGGGTGCAGAAAGTACGCGCACAAGAACACTAGTGCTATTTATGAGCGCTACTGGTCAGGGTGTTGAGTGAGCAAATATCATAAAACAAAATGCATTGAAAATGGTAGAAAAAACGTTTAATCGAAAAATAATTTTATTTGCAGAAATTATGTGAAAAAAAAACACGAACAGCCATCATTAAATACGCATATAAATAATTGCAAATAATTTTGTTTTATTTATTTCGACCCAAATCCTGTGTGTTCGCGTGTAAAAATGTGAAAGCAGAGTGTTTTTATTTTCATTATTCAAAGGTCTTTCAGTTATGGAAGATTTTGCGTATGCGTTCAACGAAAGCGATATCGAACAAGTTATGGGCAATGTAAGCGCAGTTTTAGGTTTTTTTTCTATGTAATATTAAACTCAAGTTAGTATTGTGTACTTGAATGTATGTGTGTTGTATTGCGACATAGTTGGAGTTAATTTCAAGCTTCCTTTATAATAATAAATAAATTTCAATCTTATAACAGTCAAAAATTTTTTAATGAGAATGTGTTCCAAAAAAAAAAAAAAAAAAAATATCCAGATTAAACAAACTATAAACTAATTCCTTTCTTGAAAGGTTTTCTCTCGACGTACCAACATTATATTTTCAATACATTAATTCTTTTGGAATTTAATATTTTGATTTATTTTCACAAAACAAATGAAATATTGTAGTATGTAAATTTGAAATTTTGTTTCAATTAACTTTCAAAATCAGAAGGTTTTCAATTAACTAGAAGTTAACTGAAGGATATTCATTGGTTTACTTTAGTTTAACTCAACATTGGAAAAATGAAAATTCGATAATATATTCCACCAAACTAAGTTAATTATGCACTGTAAAATTGGGCGTAAATATGTGAGACTAGCGGTGGGATACGCTTCATCAAATTAAATACTGAAAAACAAATTTTAAAATCCACGAATTTTCTTAGATCTTATCTTAATCTCTTGTGTTATTTTATATATTTCGATTGTTTTAATTCCTATGTAAAGGGTGATCCAAGTAGAAGTACCTTTTTCAATATGTCATGTCTGTCATGTTATTTCTGTTCAGTATTGTTTGGCATTTCATCATGGAAATACTTAAGCCTGAACAACGTTTACTAATCATTCAACTTTATTACGAAAATTCACGTTCTGTAAAGAATGTGTTTCGCGCGCTTCGCTCAACTTATGGTCAACATAATCGGCCTACCGAGCGTACTATTCCACCAGTATTCATTATTGGATAATATTCGACCGAATAGACCACGTCCAGAACGCAGTGAAGAAAATATAGCGGCCGCAGCTGTGAGCGTACACGAAGAACGTGAAGAGTCGATTCGGCGCCGTTCGCAGCAACTCGAACTGATGTATGGAACGACTTGGCGTATTTTACGTCGAGATCTTAAATTGAAAGCGTACAAAATATGGCTTGTGCAAGAACTGAAGCCGCTCGACCTTCCCAAGCGATATTGCTTCGCTCTATGGGCTCTTGAAAAGTTCCAAGAAGATCCGACGTTTTCGAGCCAAATTTTGTTTAGCGATGAGGCCCATTTCTGGCTCAATGGGTATGTAAATAAGCAAAATTACCGTATTTCGGACGAAGAGCCACCTGAAAAGATTCAAGAGCTGCCATTTAATCACAAAAAAACAACGATTTGGTGTGGTTTGTGGGCCGGTGGAATCATCGGTTTGGGCCAGTCGGTTGGTCACCAATATCGTGTGATATCACACCGTTAGACTTCTTGCGGGGATATGTAAAGTCTAAAGTCTATGCGGACGATTCCGCTTCGATTCAGGCCTTGGAGCAAAATATCACGCGTGGCATTCGCCAGTTACCAGTCGAAATGCTTGAACGAATCATCGAAAATTGGACTCATAGATGGACCATCCGAGACGTAGGCGCGGCCAACATTTGAAAGAGATAAGTTTCAAAGAATAAATGCCAAAGAATGTTCTTTCGAATGATAATAAACATTCCCCATTAAGTTTAAATTTTCTGTGTTATTTATTTAAAAAATTAGGGAGCTTTAAAATGGATCACCCTTTATATTTATTTGGCGTTTTGTAACCGCTGAAGCGATTTTTGGACGACCTCCCGCTCCAATTCGTGGTTTTGCATCCGTTTGAATTGAATGAATTGAAATTAATTTATATAAAATAAAATTAAAATATATTTAATAAAATAAAATAAAATGATTAGAATTAATTTAAATCAAATTAAAATAAAATAAGTTAAATTAACTGAAATTCAATTAAATAAAACTTAAATATATTGAAATTAATTACATTTAAATAAACTGAATTAAAATGTTATTAAATTATCGCGTCCGCGATAGCCAAGTGATTAGCATTGCGTTCTGCCATTCGGAAGTACAGGGTGAATTTATGACAAGAAATAAAAACTTCTCATAAAAATTCATCGGCCATTCGGAGGCTGCTTAAAATAAACTGTAGGTCCCACCGTTTGCTAATAAAAAAACATCAAGACACAAAACTGCTCAATCAAAAATTGCACCAGAAATAAACTATAAAACTATTATAAATTAAAAAAATTTAATTTAACAAAATTTCATTACATAAAATAAATTTAAATTCAATTAAAATCAATTAATTTATGTTGTATACTTTTTCTAACTAATAAATAAAAACAAATGCTCGAAAACTCCAGGTCAACTAACATTTGCGGAAATTTTACAGAGTGTTACTCAAATTTTATATATCTCTATTTTTCGAAACTAGTAGTTGCAGATTACTTCACTTACATACTTGATGCTCAACAACTGTACTTCTCTTCATTATTCGTGCTCTAAATAAAAGTACGTGTAAGAATCATACTCACAAAAAAACTTCACATGAAACAAAATGCATTCCGTTGCCGAGCTCGAATGCATGCTAAGGACAAAGCCGAATGTATATTACATATTGACAGTCTGAATGATGCGTTTACTACTTGCGCTCTATCAAATGGTGATATCTTTAAATTTTTTCCATGTGCTTCCGGTTTCATATTCGCGAGTGCCATTTGAATTTTCTATCTTAACGGAATGTGACAATGTGACGTACTCAATATTAAATCTAATGCAGTCGGTGAGGATGGTCTACCTATACGATTCATAAAGCTAGCTTTGTCGTATATAAAGAATATGATATGATTTCTAAGTGTTGTTTTGGCCATTTTTAATATGTCATGTTCTGTCATTTTTTTTTTCATTGTATTCAGTAATGTTTACAATTTCATCATTGCAAGATATACGCAAGAACAACGTTGCCGATTTTGTCTTGGAACAACTTGAAAACGATAACGGTTTTTTTTATAGTAGGGATGTCCAAGCGGAGATTTCGGGTTTTACTGAAGTATAGCAGGTCAAGCGGATGCCTTGTACCCGGTTAAGTACCTCCACCAAATATGAGCCCTTTATATGTATGGCCGCCCGCCAAGGATAAATGATCAGATTAATAAAAAAAAAATTGATCATTGGAAATTCTCGAGCGAGATATTCCACTAATCTGAAAATTTGCAAATTACGTAAAGAAAGGGGAGGGCTGCAAGTTGTAAAAAAACTTCATCTCGACATTCTCGAGAGTGGCTGAGTTTTTTCATTTATTTTGAAGGAAAGGTAACGAAAAATATATAATCTGACGATTTCTGCTATTATTATTTACAACGTATTTCCAACGTTTTGGCTTATTTTGTTTTTTTAAATATAATTTATGTGAATTAAAGTTTAAAAATATTAACTATGAGTGATATTAACATAAATTGTGTATTTTGTAGTGAAACTACTTTGCAAAAAAACAATTAAATTTACATTAGAAACATTACTAAAATGTATAAATATTTTAGAATATCGTCATAGCAAACCGGTTCTCCGAAAATCACGAACAACATACGATAATCTTGAATTTCGATAGAATCATCATTAAATGGATTATATCACACACAGTACTATAAATTATTTACAGCAGTAAAAATACCGCGTGACGTTCAGCATGTAGAACAGCAAAGTGTAGTGGTACGTGGCAATGCATCGGAAGTTTCTGGGAATAGCTTCGAATCTCCTCGAATGCTCCTGCTTCTGGAGAGTGCTCCAAATTACATGCTACTGTTGATTCCACATCTACTGCGGCTGCTGGTACATCTCAAACAATTAAGTACAATGATTTAAAAAGATTAAACAATTTTTTTTTATTTATAAGATTAAGCGAATCCCTCCAGATAATCGTCAGACAGCACGTCAAGGACATAAAGATGAACCATATATATTTTAATCGCTTGAGTATTTTTTAGCACATTGCAATAATGGCCGCGATTTTGCGTCTCATCCAAATCGTCAGATTATTGGATGAGAGCATTCTTAGAAAATCCGACACGCTCGATAATTTTTTTCTTCTCATTTTCAACCCTTACGTGCGACCACCTCCATCATGCAAACGATCAGATTAACATACGTATATTATTAAAAATACATAGGACATGGAGTCTATCAATATCTGACGAGCTCGAGTATTTCCATGCAATAGTTTTTTTTTACACTTTTGAAAACCTATAGCCACTCCCCCCACCGATGAAAAGGCATACATCATATAACATTTTTTTGTTTTTATTATCTAAGCCCTTGGCTCAATAGGTCTCTATGACGCTCGAATAAACCCCCATTTAGCATCGTGGGCTGAGTGGTGCGGTAAATAAACAAAACTGTCGATTCTGGTGCGAAGAAAATCCATAAATCAACAACCATTACATTCACCTAAATTGTTATTGCCAATCGATAGCGTTATAGATCAATGATAACCAACTTTTTATGGCCACATTTGAGAGAAGTTCATCTTAATAACATCAAGTTCAAACAAGACGGGGCTACGTGTTACACAGCGCGTGCAACAACCGAATTATTGCGAGAAAGGTTTAGAGATTTGATTATTTCAAGAAATTGTGACATTGGATGGTCTCAAAGAAGTTGTGACTTAACACCATTAGACTACTTCTTGTGGGGTTATTTGAAGTCATTGGTCTTTAGCAATAAACCAGACTCTCTTCACTCTCTTCAAGCTTTAAAAGCCAATATTGAACATGCTATTTATAACATGCGACTTGATTTAGTGGAAGAAGGGCTCAAAAATTGGGTTCATTGAATTCTTTCCTGCAAAAGAATTCGTGGAGGCCATTTGAATGAATATTCAGAATATAATATTCAGAACTTAATTGTATCGATTGTATTTCACAATAAATAAATAAAAATTTGAATTTCCTTAACAATCAGTGTGTTTTTTTTTACTAAGAAATCATATGACTCATTGGAAAACCCTTTAGTTACTTCTGTATGATGAACCATCTCTACGTTTTATTCATCTGTATTATCTCTGTTCAATTTAATGTATTATATGCGCTTATATATAATTTTTAATTCTAAATTTGTATACAAATAATTTGACTGCTGTACTATAAAAGATTGAATCTTATTGTATTAATGAATAACTCGAAATAAATGAAATTAAGAATTCTTCAATATATTCGTAATTCAAGATGGCATGTTGACAAACATTTATGCACGAGTATATAATTTTGAACAATTGAAAAATTAAGCTATCAAAGCGTCAATGTCAATATTTGTACAAGTCATTCATGTACAGTTTCATCTTAATCACATTAATAACATACACATTGCCAAATTTTGCCTCTTTTATTCGCCATTGTGAGTGTGCAAAAACTTATAGCACTGAAAATTATTCAAAGAAAAATACTAAAAAAACATTTTGATTATAAATTGGCAGTAAAAACGGTTGTGTATGAGTAACACTACGAGGGTTGCATTATATATTTCGAGATTTGACCAAACTAGTGCTGCAATCTGGCAACTGACGATTGACATTTTTAATGGTATACATACTTGGAACGCTATTTGTGTTGTTTACAGATATTCAACTCGACCAAAAGGTGGAATTAAATCGCGAATATTTTCGCGCGATTATTTTTTAAAACTTTCAACGTAGATTAACTCAGCAACAGCACTTCGATGTTTTTCATTCAAGTTTTGGTGACGAAGCTCCAGCAAGGACCAGTGTTTATCGATGTTATGATGAATTCAAGCGGTGACGTAGATCACTCTAAGAATATCATGAAGGTCGTCCAAAAACAATTGTTCTTTCGGAAACTATTGATATTGTGCAGAAACTGATATTGTAAAATCGTCATGTGACCTATCCTGAGATTGAGACAACTATAGGCAATAGTGTGGCCTATTATAGGCAATATTGCGTGAACATTTGATTGTAAAAAAAAATTTGTTCACATTGGATCTCACACAAAGTGGCAATCGCTCAAAAAAAGACTTGTGTCGATTAGTCGAGAGAATTGTTAAAAAAAATACGAAGGCGGTGCTTCGAAATACGTATGTGACATCGCTACATGTTTTCCAATAAGAGTGATAAGATTTCTTAGTAAAAAAAACACACACTAATTGTTAAGGAAATTCAAATTTTTATTTAATATGAAGTACAATCGATACAATTGAGTTCTGAATATAAAATCATTCAAAGGGTCGCCACGACTTCTTTTGCAGGAACGAATTCATCAAGTCATGTGTCATGAATAGCATATTCAATATTGACTTTTAAAGCTTGAAGAGAGTGAAGAGAGTCTGGTTTATTGCTAAACACCAATGACTTCAAATAACTCCACAAGAAGTAGTCTAATGGTGTTAAAACACAACTTCTTGGAGCCATTCCTTGAAATAATCGTATCACCAAACCTTTCTCGCAATAATTCGGTTGTTGCACGTGCTATGTGACATGTAGACCCATCCTGCTGGAACCAGATGTTGTTAAGATCAACTTCTTCCAATTGTGGCCAAAAAGGGTTGGTTATCATCGATCTATACCGCTCTCCATTGACAGCAGCTGTACTACCAGCTTCATTTCGAGAGAAGTACGGACCGATTTCACCAAACCAAAAACTACACCAAACTTTCAATTTATGTGAATGTATAAATAATGGTTGTTCATGAATAATTTGTGGATTTCTTCTCACCAGAATCGACAGATTTGTTTATTTACCGTACCACTCAGATGAAAGTAGGCCTCATCGGAGCGAATGGTTTTCTTAAAAAAATCGTTATCGTTTTCAAGTTGTTCCAATGCAAAATCATCAAATTCACGACGTTTATGGTGGTCCATGGATGAAATTGTAAACATTACTGAATACAATGGAAAAAAAGTGACAGATCATGACATATTAAAAATGACCAAAACGCCACTTAGAAATCATATCACTCTTGTTGGAAAACCCTATACATCGTGGATTTAGGCGTATGAGACCAAAGTTACACAATAGTCGACTGTATGGTTGTTTTAAGATGAGCCGAATGCAACAAAACTGATCGCGTACAGGTGTGTCGTGCAAATCCTTGTCAACTCCTTTTTAGAAAAACTGGACATGTGCCAACCGTACTACTAGAACAACGCAGAACGATAAATTCTGAGTGGTAAAAAACCATTTGTTTGCAAGTTGTCCTTCAAAAAATCAGAAAAACCAGCCGCCGAAGATGGATCACTCTTCATCGCGACAAAGCGTGCTCTCACATATCGACTGAAACAACTTCCTTTTTGAGCACTCAAAACAGCGATTTGTTGAGTTCTGACACCGTGTAGTTCTGATTTGGCACCGAACGACTTCTTTTTATTCCCCGTACTTAAAAAATAAACTAAAAAATCAGCGTTTTTCGACACCTGAAGAGGCGGTTGATGTTTTCAGAATGTATGTTTTGGAGATATCTCAATCAGAGTGGCAAAAGTGTTTCGACAACCAAAAGTGTTGGTTCAAACGCATGCGAAAGTGTATAGATCATAATGGATAATATTTTGAAAAACAGTAAAGCGATTTTCCATTATTAATATCTGTTTTGGTTCTCTAATACCGAAATATATAATGCAACCCTTGTATGAAGAGTACATCTTTACATAAGTATGTATTTCGCTTTTCATACTTGTAATCTATAAAATAGACAAACATGATTTTTGCTTTTATATAGATAACTATATATGTATGTATATATGTATGTTTATCATACATATTTCAAACACACATTTGATGTGTGCGAGCGAACGGGCTCCACTACGGGCTCCTAAATAAATTCATTCTCATTCCTTTTGTAAATATCATTAAAGTGCGTAAATTTCATTGATTTGCTGCCTGCCATATATATTTACTTTTGGCTTAGTTTATTTTGTTTATTATTTTGATGGTTATTTAATGATATTGATATTTTGTTTATTTAAAAGCTAATAGAAATTTCTATTATTTGGGTGTGTATTGGTATGACTAAAGTAAATATTTTATTTTAAATAATGTAAAGAAAATTTCGAACTTATTTTTATTTTATATTATACGTACATATGTATGTATTAAAGTGCAAAAAGTACGTGCTCTAGAATAGTACTCATTTCCGTCATGATTAGTTTGTTGTACTTGGAACTTGTATGCTGTGACATATTCGGATTATTTGTAATTTCCGAAAATGAATTCCTTTAAAATAATTAAGTTATTTTCTGTCGTAGTTTTAAATGAGACAAAAAATAGTTAAAAAGCGAAAATAATTTTTGTTTATCGAAACGGTTCAAAACTAGTAACTGCTCCGAAACTATATTTTCTATTCACTAGTCCCTCCTAGGCCGTATTTATTTGCAATTAGTTTAAAAAGTGTTCAGAAACGATATTTCAATCATTTCAGATACATTTTGTAATTATATCGGAACTAATTTATCATATCGGAACATTTCGGTATCAGCTCGAAATTATGCTTGAATTTTCATCTTAAATCTTTTTAAGACAAAGTGGTATATTTCTTATTCTGGAGACATTAGATGCTAAGTTTTATTATATTTACATAATTACAAATATGTGTATACGTAAGCAGAGTAGTACAATTATATTCACTTCATATTTATTGCTTCTAAAATCAATTTTATTATTATTCTTTATTTACCTTTTACTATAATAAATGAAACATTTCTCTTACCACTCATTCAAATTTTTTCAGGGGATGTCGGGGTGTGACCAAAGCACTGTCGAATCATTGGCCGAAGATCCAACAGATTCACCATTCGCTGCCGATGAGTGTCTCAAAGTACGCAAATATTGGTGTTTTCTGCTCTCCAGCATATTTACCTTTCTTGCTGGTCTATTTATTGTGCTCATATGGCGGGCATGTGCATTCATTTGTTGTCGCAAAGAGCCCGATTTGGGGCCAAACGATCCCAAACAGAAAGAGCAGAAGGCGTCACGAAACAAACAAGAATTCGAAGGGACTTTTATGACAGAAGCAAAAGATTGGGCTGGCGAGCTTATATCGGGACAAACAACAACGGGAAGAATTTTGGTGAGTTGCATGAAAGAAAAATATTGCAAATATTCAGTTCAGATAAAGTGCTTGAAGAGTTTTGGAAGAAGTGAAATTTCATGTGTATCACATTGAATTTAAAGATTAACATTTTATTTAAATTTAATTCTGAGCTCATTTTGTGCTAACAGCCAATGTTCAGTAAAAATATATAAATTTTTTTTAATTTCGGAATCGCTAGAAACTAGTTTTGGAGTGCTTTGGAACTCTAAGAGGTTCTCAAAATTAATTTCGATTACTTACTTTGTTTGGAATCTGTTTGGGACGACGACGTAGCGACTATTCTGAACCAAGTCTCTTTCGAGATACTACATGGGCGTATTTAGTTCAGTACCAGTTTAGGACTATTGGAAACAATTTGAAACAAATCGAGAGCATCCAAGAAATATTCGATATAAATACGAAAGTTCTCCATATCGGAAAAAGGAGGAAACAACTTTTTTAAGACCATTTTGTAATCATTTGTCGACAAAGTCGGAAAAAATTCATAGTTCGGGATTTGTGCGTAAATGATACGAGCTCTGTTTAAAATGGATTGCTTTATTGAAAATACCAAATTCAGTTAAGGAAGTAACTTAAGATTGTACAGAACAATTTCAGAACGAATTTAAGATTATTTCGAAAGATTACTCTTTAACTTTTACTTAAGTATTTCAGTGCAACTTCAAATAGGTTTCAAATATTTTAAGACTTACGAGTGTTGTTTGATTAGCCAGTGACCTAAATATAACACATCTCCCGCCAACTGTTATAGATAGATTAGACTGCTGTAAAATTTTGAACAAGTTGGGAGAAGTGTTTGACAGCTATTGAAAGCAAATGACCTCATGAATTTTAGGGTAAATGGAAAAAGGTAAATTTCATGAGCTAAATAAGCATGATTTTTAGCGTAAAAAAAACCAAGGAAAGACCTGATAAACACTACCTCGGGACTCGACACCATTAATTCCAATGGTTTAGAAGTGGTTCACTGAGTTCTGTTGTTGTCGTACCGGTACAAGTAACGCCGAAAAGTGGTCGTTATGCCAGAAAACGTCAATAAAATCCATGAAACGATTTTGAATCATTGAAGAATAAAAAAGCTTGAGGTGGCTGAGGCTGTAGACATCTCAACGAAGCGGGTGTATCACATTTTACATGAATATTTGAACATGAAAAAACTATCCGTGGAGTGTTTGGTGATGTCCAATCGCAATCCAAACAGATTTGCGCGAAGTGTCATTCATATCAATTACATTGAAATGGTAAAAACAATCATCGGCGTATATTATTCAGAGTTTTGGACAGATTCGATATTGATTTGAAGCAGAAACGACCGCATTTGGCGAAAAAAGTGTAATCACAGGACAATGCACACGTTTATAGTCACCATGGCAAAAATTTAATAAATTTGGTTACGAACAGTTACCCCATCCAACATATTCTCCAGATTTAGACCCCTGTGACTATTTCTTATTTCCAAACCTGAAGAATTGGCCAAGCGGTAAGAAATTCAAGTCGAATGAAGAGGTCGTCACAGAAACTAAGGCCTATTTTGAGCGCCTTGAAAAACGTATTCGAAAATCAAAGTATGCCAAAGTTATTCATAAAAAAATTCGAAAGCAAGAGATTTTCAGGACCACTTCGTCACTAGTTTGAGTCCAGTACAGAATGGTAAAACCAAAATTTAATTGGCACAAGCTCCTTAATATTGAAATTCATCTAGAATTATGCGCTTAATTTTATCCAATATCTTACAAGAAATATTAACAACGTACTTAAATCAAATATGAGTATCGTAATTATAAGTTCTTCCGACGTATGCACAAACTCTACGGTTGTTATAAAAAATTTTAATAACGGTGTTCGGCTACATTGCTGCTTGCACTTAATTGGCCAATGTCCGCTTCATTTTAACACATATTTCTCCTTAAATGTATTTTGAGGTACACCATGGCGTATGCGTGACTTTCCTTCTTCTCATTTTAACATATTTTATAACCTGCCGCTGTCAAACCGAGTGAATGCTCATATAAAATAACGCCCACTTTCCCTCCAAACAACTTTATTTGACATATTTTGGTGTGGAAACTAAATAAAAGTAGCCATTGGGTTATTCATTATTCACCATTTGCATACTAACACACATGCACACACATACCGCATGTAGCTTTTATGAGCTGTGAAGTGAGAATAGCTCAAGTGAAGCAAAGCCAACTTTGTATATGTGAGTTTTAGACGGAAATTATGGCATTTAAACTTCCGAGTTTTGACATGCTAATCGTCGCTTTTGAGCACTTCATTGGAGTTAAGGCTTTCAAGAAGTGCCATAACAGTTACTTTTGTTTTTTTTTTATGCAAAGTATAGGTATGCTGCTTTAAGAAACAATTTATAGCGTTGAAAATGTTGGATATTATTCTTTCGAATGCGGAAATTATAAAAGAAATCGCTATTTTTCCACTATTAAATGCTGAAAATGAATTTAATGAAATTTCTTAAAACACACTGTGCATTGCGTAGGAATTTAGTTATACTCATATTTTTATGGGCCGCCAAGATGATTGCGCATTTTATAATTTTAGTAATTTTTACAAAATTAATTTTTACTACGCGAGCACACGGCCCATGGTGACAAGTGCACTTCATATGTAAATAGTGCAAACACATATTTTTGTGCATATATATATTTCTGTGTTTGTATGCAAAAAAGCGCTATTTTCGGCCAGCCTTCTTGTCTGCACAACTACATAGACATAGATGAGTGAAAAGTTTTGCCAGTCATAAGCGGTGACAAAAAGGTCGCGTCAATGGCATTATAGACATATATGCATATAAAGGGTGTATCTTATAGAGGTATCGAACTTTAAGTTGGCATTACTTTTCAAGATGGCGACCGATTTAACAGCTGTCAAGTGATTTATTCTCAGTTTGGTTTGGCAATTCATCATGAATAGACTCACGCCTGAACAACGCTTGCAAATAGTGCAATTTTATTTCGAAAATAATGGTTCTGTGGTTCCCGATTTTCATAAGCGAATTTTGTTTAGCGATGAAGCGTACTTCTGGTTGAATGGCTACGTCAACAAACAAAACTGCCGCGTTTGGAGTGAAGGTAATCCTCAAGTGTATGTTGAAACACCGTTACATCCAGAAAAACTGATGTTTGGTACGCTTTATGGGCTAGTGGAATCATTGGTCCGTACTTTTGCAAAAACGATGGTGGCCAGAACGTTACAGTCAATGGTGATCGGTATAGAGCCATGATTACTAACTTTTTCATTCCTGAATTGAATAACCATGATGTCCAGGAGATGTGGTTTCAACAAGACGGCACAACATGTCACACAGCTCGTGCCACAACAGATTTATTGAAAGACACGTTTGCTGACCGCCTAATTTCACGTTTTGGACCTGTGAATTGGCCTCCAAGATCTTGTGATTTAACACCGCTAGACTACTTTCTGTGGGGCTATGTAAAGTCATTGGCCTATGCGGATAAGCCACAAACGCTTGACCATTTGGAAGACAAGATTCGCCGTGTTATTGCCGATATACGGCCACAAATGTTGGAAAAAGTCATCGAAAATTGGACGTCCAGATTGGACTGCATCCGCGCCAGCCGTGGCGGTCATATGCCAGAAATCATATTTAAAATGTAATGCCACAAGATTATCTTTCGGATAAATAAAATTCATGTCAATCGAATAATCCATCGTTGTTTTATTGCAACTTAAAGTTCTATACCTCTATAAAAAACACCCTTTATATGCATATATTTGTGGTATTATAAGCGCATAAATGTTTATATTTTGGGTAAAGATTTCTTAATATGTATATATGTATATACATACAGTAGCGGACAAAAGTCTACATTCACCCCCTATTTTCGTTGAATTGAAAGTTCAAGATGTTTATTGGAAAATTTAACGATACAGTTTATTTCAACTATTTTCCCTTATCATTAAAAACAAAAACAAAAAAAAGAACGTTTTCTAACATAAATTAGTAAACGTAAATCCAACATTGACAAAAGCTTACATACAGAACATACATAACTTATTTTAGCGCAAAAACTTTGGTTAATATCAGGTAACATGATCTTCTTAGTATTTAGTTGGTCCACCGTTTGCATCAATAACAGCTTGAGGCCATCGTGGCATCGAAGCTATTAAATTTTTCAATTCTGAAGGGGTAATACTATCCCAAGCTTCAATAAAACCTTCTTTGAGTAATGCTGGGCTGGAAATCTGATTTTTTCTACTAAATCTCTCAGAAATGTTTAATAACATTCCAATCTGGGCTTTGAGTTGGTGTGTGTACTTGCCTTGGAGCATGAAAAAGCATCCAATCCTTAACAATTTGGGCCATATGCTTTGAATCGTTGCCTTGTTGAAAGATCCAGCTCTAAACAGTCCACCGAAGGCTTCCAATAATGACTTATATTTCAACCGATCCATATTACCCTCAATAAAAAACACACTTTCCACTCCAGATGCCGCAACCGCTCCTCAAACCATTACGTTGCTCCCACTATGCCTCACTGATGGTACTATATTTTTGGATTTAGTGCAGTGTTTTCTTTTCTCCAAATTTTTGTTTTTCCATCACTGCCGAATATAATTAACTTCGATTTGTCTGTAAACAAGACTTTTTGCCAAAAATCCATTCCCTTGTTTAAATGTACTTCAGAATAAAGCTGATGTCTCTTCGAATTAGTTCCTTCGGGCGGCCAACACGCGGCTTATTTTCGGTGAATCCATTTTTTTCAAAGTTTTTTTTACAATGGTATGTACCTTTGGTGGACTTAAGTTTAAAATCTTTGAAATTTCACCATACGATTTCTTCTCTTTTCTGTGGTGAATAACCAAGTTTCTTAAGTCAATGGATATTTCTTTTCGCAGAGCCATTGTTAATGCTAATGTGTTTAAATCACAACTAAATTCAATACTAGCAAATGAGAAAACATAATTAAAAAAAAAGTATTAAAAAAAGTCTACTTAACCACCATAACAACACAGTATACCGACGTACCCGCTAGTAAACCCGTGGTGTGTGTAGACTTGTCAAGGACATTTTTGCGTTTTTTCATCATAATTGTTTTATTTTATGTTAGAGAATGGACCTATATTTTTCAGCAAAGTTTTGGTACTTTTTAAAGAATACAAGCGATGTATGTAAACTTTTGTCCGCCACTGTATATAGAGGCTACACCCTACACAATCAATGCGTCTGACGAGTTTACCGTTGCGCCGTGTCGCCGTGTCGCAGCGTCGCCGCGTCGAGATGTCAGAGTGAATTTCACATTGCTTTCAGCTTTAATTTGCATTCCTGCACATTTCAATATTTTTTTTCCCTCATTTTATTTTTAATTTTTGAAATTTTTTTCTTTGATTTTTTGCATATTGCATATTGCTTTCCCTTGAAAACTGAAATTGGACACGGTCAAGTGCACTTGTTTGTGCGCAGCGCGGTGCAAAGCATATTTCACGTTTTGTTGTACATATAAACTCACATTAGTAAATATCGTATGCATAACTAAAAATAATATGTATGCATGTATATGGCCACTGTAGAAAAACGAACTAGTTTTAGGGTAGTTCCCCAGCTACACCTCTGCCAAGAAAAATTAAGGAAGCAAAAAAAAAAAATTTGAAATTGAAACGAATTTTTCGGCGATTGTTAAAAGTCTGTGAAAAGTAATGGTTTGGAAATCGTAAAAAATTAATTTGTATCTTTAAGATATTAGTTTTCAGAATTTTTATTCCTTCTTATACTAGTCGTCTGAAACTTATCAATCTCCCTACTCTCGCCAGTCATCGGGAAATGCTTGGTGTAATTTTTATGGTTAAAATAATAGCAGGTTAAATTTGCAGCCCCCTTATTCTCTCTGAAATCAAATTTAATGTTCTGTTTTGAATGTCCAGACATTTTTGTCCCTCGTTTCTGAAAACTTGTAAAACAAATTTTGAATTTCACGAGCCTTGGCATTGTTTGTGTCTTGATTTCAACTCTCATTCAAGCACATTTGACATATCTGACACGCTGTTTCATATTAAGAAAACTATTTCGTCGACTCTCAATTAATCGTTACATAACATTTTATATTTGAACTAATTCTTAAAAATCAGCTGATGAATTTTGCTCTGTAGCTGAACTCTTTTAGTTCTCGACACTAAACAAACCTCTCCTCATCGTGACTCGGCATTGATGAAAAATAAAACAAGCTCCGTACGTCATGCGGACAGCGCCCCTCGTGCGGATGGGCGGGAGGTTGGTAAACCGTTGGGATTAATTATCTATCGAACAGTTCTAAGAAATAGCATAAAAAAATTTAAATTTTTCTAATGTTCTTCTCGATCCACGTATTTGGAAATTTTTTACAGTATAACTATGATGTGATGATATGTCCCGTCGAATACAACTATCTGAATACAACTATCGATATCTCAGTGATCAGATATCGGAATCTTATATACATTTCTGGCAAGGCTATTTTGGATTATGTTGGCAAAAAATTTATCTCCGAGTGTTTTGTCATCGAGGTAATACAACCAGTCTCCAGAGATTTGATCGATGGAACGCCTGGCATTGAGGTTTTCGTCAAAACCGATAAAATCAACAACCACAAACTATTACTGTACGCCAACTAGAAAGGAATAAAGTTTCCTAAAACACGCCCTCCCTTGAGCAACTGCAGTTGATTGCACCAAAGGTTCTTGAGAAAGACATTGAATATTAATTCCGTCATTTCTTTATTCAGTTCGTCTTACAAATTCTGTCTGTTGTAAACTCGAAACATGTCGACAAGAGAGTAACAAAGTGAATGACTCTGGGTCGGGATAAATATCTTCTTCTTCTTCTTTATTGGCATAATCACCACTTACGCGATTATAACCGACTTAACGAAAGCACGCCAGTCGTTTCTTTATTTCGCCATTTGGCGACAATTGGATATATAGAGTCCTTCCTCTGCGAATGGCTGGTCGAATACTTTAAATGCTGGAATTCTCTCATCTATCCCATCGACTATATAATCCAGTAAGTGTAGCTATTATTGTTGTTGCGCCGTTGAGGTAATCACGCAAAAGTCGCTCTCACGACAGCCGTTGAGGTCAACAAGTAATACAGTCTAGTAGATAGTAGTTGTCTTTGTATAACTCGTACAGCTCCTTGTTCTATCGTCACTTGAATTCGCCGTTACCAACGCGAAAAGGGCTATAAATCTTCCACAAAGCCTTTCTCTCGAAAACTCTCCTAGTGTTTCTGCACCATACAACACGGGACGGGAATAATGAGCGACTTGTAGAGTTTGGTCTTTGTACGTTGAGAGAGAGTTTTACTTTTCAATTGCTTACTCAATCCAAAATAGCAACTTTTAGCAAGAGTGATTTTGAGCAGGATTTAAAGGTTGGCATTGTTATAGGTGTTAATTTTGATGCCAAGATAGACGAAATTGTCTACACCTTCAAAGTTATGACTGTCAACAGTGACGTGAGAGCCGAGTAGAGAATGCACTGACTTTCGTATTGTCCTCGTTCACTGCAAAACCTATACGCCTCGCAGCTGTTGTGGAAGATTGTACTTTCTCTCTATGTCAGATTAAAGAATTCACAAGATAAGAAGTCCCGTAGTTGGAAAACTCGTTTAGTATCGAACGGCTTGGAGATGCCCTTCCCGCTTCGGACGTAGCTTTTGGTAGAGCTCAACGTAAGTTTACACAGGCGCATAAGTGTTGCGGACACACAAAATTTAAGCATAGGTGCATAGCGACGAAGAGGTTATGTGTGCTGATCCTCTCCTCACGCTTCATTTCCAATATTTGGTTATGGGCTTTAGACTTTTACACAATATGCTCTGTAAGACCTTATACGCTGTACTAAGGCGACTTAACCCACTATAATTGTGGCAGATTGTGTCGTCCTCTTTTCTCTAGATTGGGTAAAGCATAGTAAGATTATATTCGAGTATTCACTCACCCGAAAATATTCAGTTGAGGTCCGCCATATTCTGTGATTTCTTCATTAGAGGCTGGAGAAATGCTCCCTCATTGAACTCAGTATGATCTGAACATCGATCATCTCGGTCCTAATTAAATATGCTCCGATCATGAAATTTTCATTAAGTCACCGCATGTCGAACCTTCCAAGTGTTTGCTCACGAACGTTCTTCACTGCATATGGGCGAGTGTGTATCTTAGCTGTTTGAACAACCTATTTTCTCTAAAAACATATTGACATCCCCTCTACTTCTCAAATCTTCTGTGCAATCCTGCGTTAATGCACTTCTCTTCTACGCTTAGACAGTTTGATTTACTGCATGGCTATGTTTATAGATAAATGCACCCTAAAAAAACTCATACATATTCATGCGAGTACGACACTTGTACGCGCATATGGCATTTTTAGGTTTACCCCACAAATAATAAATATTTCATTGGACACAACATTAACATTGACATAGTTTTCTCTGACTGCCATTTGCTTGTGCATCTCTTTTATTTTATTTATTTAGCATTTTTTAGAATTTTATATTTTACTCTCCACTCGCCTGCCATGTTGTCATGTTTGTCACCTCAGTAATGTTTCGTGTTTAGTTTTTTTTTTTTTAGTATTTATCCCTTCAACCACATTCCTTTCGCATGTTGGCTGACATTTGCCGCTTGAATGTCAATATCGCGTGGTAAATTTAGTGCTTAGACACGCCAAGGGCAGTGGCGTAGAGAAAAAACGAAACTAAAATGTGATTTTTATTGCTACGGAAGTAATTTTCGTTGGTGTTTTACTCTTTTAATATTTATAAAGGAATGGAAATGTTGAAGAGTTTGTAAAACATACGCAGATATAGTTATGTTTCCATGATATAATTATTTACTAAAGTTTCAATATTATAAATTTTCTCTAAAGTGAATAACTTTCCATTCGCCTTCCTTCTGAATCAAATTTTATAGTACGATAAATATAGAGTTTTCCAATAAAAGTGATATGATTTCTTTAAAAAAAATCACACACACAAATTGTAAAGGAAATTCAAATGTTTTTTTTTAATGTGAAGTACAATCGATACAATTAAGTTCTGAATATAACATCATTCTAAGGGCCTCCACGACTTCTTTTGCAGGAACGAACTCGATGAACAATATTTTTAGAGCACTTTTCCCACTAAATCAACTCGTATGCCATGTATAGCACGGTCAATATTGCCTTTTAAAGCTTGAAGAGAGTCTGGTTTATTGCCAAAGGCCAATGATTTCAAATAACCCCACAAGAAATAGTCTAATGGTGTTCAATAAAAACTTCTCGGAGACCATTCAATGTCACAATTTCTTGAAATAATCGAATCTCCAAATCTTTCTCTCAATAATTCGGTTCATTTCGAAAGAAGTACGGACCGATGATTCCATCTGACCAAAAACCGCACCAAACTATCGATTTAGGTGAATGTAATGATTACTGATGAATAATTTGTAGATTCTCTTCGTACCAGAATCGACAGTTTTGTTTATTTACCGCACCACTCAGATGAAAGTGAGCCTCATCGGAGAAGATGATTTTCTTAAAAAAGTTGGTTCAAGGTAAAATCAGCAAATTTACGACGTTTATGGTGGTCGAATGGCTTCAGTTCTTGAGTGAGAACAATTTTATATGGATGCAAGCCTAAATCCTTTCTCAAAATCCGCTAAGCTGTGGCTTGATACAGTCCCAATTCTTGAGAACGTCTTGGAATCGACAAATTGCGGTCTTCAGCAACACTTTCCTGAACGGTATCAATATTTTCATAACTTCGACCGGTTATTTGTCTTATTGGCGCTTGAATATTATGTAAAGAAAATGTTCGCTCGGAATTTTCAACAATTCGACGACTAGCGAGCACAATTGGACGATTATTACGTCCATTACAAAAAGTTGCAATTGCAGAACGATTATTTTGATAATATTGAATAATGTGTAAACGTTGTTCTTGCGTATATCTTGCCATAATAAAATTTTAAACATTACTGAATACAATGAAAAAAATGACAGATCATGACATATTAAAAATGGCCAAACCGACACTTAGAAATCATATCATCTCTATTGGAAAACCATTTATACTTAATGAGCCTCAGATAGATATCGCTCTGCATCACTGCAGGAAATATTGGTACCAATAAGATACTTTTATACTGCAAGTCTAAGATCTCATTTTATTATCATTCTGGGAAAAATAGATTTTTTCTCAATATTAGGAAGCAATTTTTTCTCAGAATCTCGTAAAGCGTTTGATCTTAATTCTGGATATTTGCTAGGTGATAACAGACAACTCTAAGGAAAATAAAGAGCTAAATCAGCGCAGACACAACATTAGAAATACTACTAGTCCCAATTTGTTTGTAAAAAAATAGGTTTTTAATTTTTTTCAATATGGTGTACCGTTTTTTATGTCATTCGTGTATAAGCAATGGTATATATATTGAATTTAGTCCAAAGTATGAAAGTACCAGAAGGAGAAGAGATAGATCTACAAAATTTAAACCGATAGTATCAGAATGACGAGCTGAGTTGATTTAGCCATGCCCGTCGCAATGAGAACTAGTCTGTCAATTTCTGAGATATTTCAACCAAACTTTATAGTACATTTCATCAATAAAAATAGACACTGGTACATTTATACGTACATTTGTAGGCAACGGCAAGATCGGACCACTATAGCATATATACGATCCATTTTTCAGATATGAAATTTCGGTTCATAAGTCTGTAAAAAAAGCATATAAGAGTGTAAAATTTAGTATTCTATGTGTAAGTTAAAAAATAATAATTGGCAACCCCGTCTTATTGCTTTGTACATCCAATTTTTCAAATATGAGAATTAATATTTAATCCTCAAATGCATAATATGATATGTTCATGTGAGATGTATAAAGTCTTCGGCATGAGCGAAGACGACACTTTTTGCTTATTATAATTTACGATACTTCTAAATGTATAGAAAATTGAATGAGGATTTTGAAAAAAAAGTTTTAAATTCTGCCAGAATCGCAATACGGTTAAAAATTGCAAATTACGGTAATTGTCAACGTAACCTCGGCTGTTTTGACGAATCTTTCGTACAGAAATAGCTCTTGATTTTTATCGTAAAAACTACTAAGTGAACCCACTCTTACTCGCTCTTTATATTTCGGAACTTGAAAACCCTAGTGTTGCAATCTGGCAACTGACAACTTTATCGTAAATTTTGACATTTTCAATGTTATACTTATACATACTCAGAACATTTTGGTCTACGAGCGCTATTTGTGTTGTTTACAGTAACTCAAAATATTCATCTCGATCAAACTTTCGACTTGGATGACCCTAATTTAAGTTTTTGGCAATGAAACTCCATCACGGGCCATTGCTTATCTATGGTAATGCCCATTCAAGCGGGGTCGTAGATCAATCCAAAACAAATTTCTTGAAGGTCGTCCAAAAACACGTATTGTTCCGGAATCTATTGATGTTGTGCGCAAACAACGGTATTGCAAAATCGTTAAGTGATGTATCGTGAGATTAGGCAACTATAGACAAGAGTGGGACCAGCATGCATTGAATATTACATCAAAAATTTCGATACGAATTGATTGTAAAAAAATTGTTTACGTTGGATCCCACATAATTCTTCTATCGCTCATAAAAGGCATGTGTCGTTTTTTCGAGAAAAATTTTAAAAAATTACCATAGGATACTTCGAAACACACTTCTATTACATCATGACAGGGGATGAGTCATGGATGACTTACGCGTATTACTGTATGGTTGTTTCAAGCTGAGCCTAGTCCAACAAAAGTTGTCACATGTCGCAACCGCAACCGTACCACTAACTAGAACAACGCATAACAGTGAATTCTGATTTTTTCCAGTTGTCTTTCAAGAAATCAGGAAATCACCACAATGCGCCACATCGACTGAAACAACTGCATTTTTGAGCACTCAAAACATCGACTTGATGAGTCATCCACCGTATAGACCTAACTTTGCACCGAACGACTTATTTTGATTCCCGTACGTCAAAAATAAACTGAGAGGTTAACGTTTTTCGACACTTGAAGAGGCAGTTGATGCGTTCAGAACGCACTTTTTGGAGATATTCTTGATAAAAGTCTACATACACCACGGGTTTACTAGCAGTTATGTCGATATGCTGTGTTGTTATGGCGGTTATATACCCATTTTTTTACTATTTTTTTTTAATTATGATTTCTCATTTGCTAGTATTGAATTTAGTTGTGATTTAAGCACATTAGCATCAGCAATAGCTTCGCGAAAAGAAATGTCCATTGACGTGAGAATCATGGTTATTCGGCACAGAAAAGAGAAGAAATCGTATGGTGAAATTTCCACCAAAGGTACAGACCATTGTAAAAAGCTTTGAAAAAAAAAATGGATCCACCGAAAATAGTCCGCGAGTTGGCCGCCCGAAGAAACTAACTCGAAGAGACATCAGCTTTATTCTGAAGGAAGTGAATGATGAACCTAAAGTTACTGCTTAGTTACCTTCCAAGAATGATTCGAAGAACTCTGAACGATTATGGCTTCCAAGTAGAACCTCACTTAAAAAGCATCTTTTTTCTGAAAAAATCTTAAACTTGGCTTGGAGTTCGCTAAGGCACATTTAGACAATGGAATGGATTTTTGACAAAAAGTCTTGTTTACAGACGAATCGAAGTTCAATATATTCGGCAGCGATGGAAGAGCAAAAGTTTGGATGAAAGAAAATACTGTACTTAACTCCAAAAGTGTAGTACCAACAGTGAAGCATGGTGGGAGCAACGTAATGGTTTGGGGAACTGTTGCGGCTTTTGAAGTTGGAAAGCTTGTTTGTATTGAAGGTATTATCGTGCGGTTCAAATATAAGTCACTGTTGGAAGCTAATCTGAAGCCTTCGGTGGACAATTTGGAGCTTGGCGCATGCTGGATCTTTGAACAGGATAATGAACCAAAGCATACGTCCCATATTGTTGGGGATTGGTTGCTTTATCATGCTCCAAGGGAACTACATACACACACTCAAAGCCCAGGTTTGAATGTTATTGAACATGTCTGGAAGATGTTTGAGTGAAAAATTAGAAAAATTCAGATTTCCAGCTCAGTATTACGCAAATAACGTCTTATTGAAGCGTGGTATAGTATTACTCCCTTAGAATTGACAAAATTAGTAGCTTCGATGTCACGACGGCTTCAAGCGGTTATTGATGCGAACGGTGAACCAACTAAATACTAAAAAGATCAGGTTACCTGATATTAACGAAAGTTTTTGCGCTAATATAAGTTATGTATGTATGTACTGTATGTAGACTTTTGTCAATTTAGGATTAACGTTTTTTTTTGTCATAGCTTTACTATTTCATATTAAAAATTTATTTTTGCTTTGTATTTTAGGATAAGGGAAAATAGTTGAAATAAACTGTATCGTTAAATTTTCCAATAAACCTTTTGGACTTTCAATTCAGCGAAAATAATACGGGGTGTATGTAGACTTTTGTCCTCCACTGTATTTTATTGGTACCAACAATTCCAAAAATGATAAGCCGGGCCGTTTGCATATACAAATCGTCCTATGTCCTTTAAACTAAAATGTGTCATATTAGTTAAATATCTTAACTGTTGAAAGAAAAAAATCATTTAACTTTGTTCGGTATTCATATACTACATAGCAATCTTGTTTTTCTAAAACCAAAGTGTTAATTACTCGCTTCTGCTTTCCTAAGTGTATCTTTATCGTTATATGATCTGAAAATGGCAGGATTATGTAAACAACTAGTCAATACATATCGACTATTTGCTTCTTGTTATTTGACATGAGATTCATACATATGTATGTGAATGTGTATCTGAGTATACACACAATCATATAACTGAGTAAATGTTACACAATATACATCCGTATATATATATATATATATATACATACATACTAGTCTTCCAATAATAAATTAATTTGTCCAGCGTATTCCTGTGCCATTGATGATGGTATACTCGTATGTAATGGTGATTGTAAACTTTCAATTAAGCCATTCAAGGAGACTAAAAGTAGTAACACAGTGGGCGGTAGATATATAAAGCTAAAAAAGTAGTAAATATGTTGTTTGTAGCTTCCAGTTAGTTGCTGAACATATAATTAGAAATCTGTTTTCAAAACAATGTGGTGTAGCATACACATTTGCATGTGTAAGTGCTGGCTTCTTGTTGTTGTTGTTGGTTGTACTCAATTACTAGCATTCTAATTAGTTGAAACAAATCTGTGTGAGAGTAAGGCAGTTAGATTTAAGTCAAAAAAAGTTAACTTTTTGTGACAACATTTTTTTTTTAATTCTTATTAATACTGCTTGTTAAATTGAAGTTGAGTGCTAAATGTCCAATGAAAAAGATTTTTAAATTACGCGATCCTTCTTTGCATTTTCAAAACGTATTTGATGTTTGTCTTATTTATTTAAGCGACAACTTTCTCATAAATATCAATCGTTGGAGAATATTGAATGTCGAATAGCTCGGGACCAAAAAGTGTCGTACAGAAAACTGAAGGAGGAGTACGGAAAATGAAATAAATTCTCTAAAGGATGTAGCTATTTTTCCAAAAATTTTTCCATTTCTTACTGGATTTTGAAATTTTGTGTAGAAAATCACACGCAGAATAAACGTTATTTAGAAAACGACTAATGTTCAATGTGCCCAAAAAAACCAAAAATTTTGAACAGTTAAACTAGCTGAATCTCGGGTTACATTTCATTGATTCACCTAGGCATGCTGAGGAAATTTGCAAATTCATCGGTGCTGCGATTATTTTAACACTGTTGCTCCGCACTCTCTCCTTGGCTCGTCTTGATACGATTTATGGGCTATCTTAATTGTACGAGTAAACAGTTATGAGGTAACTTTGGCAGCTGTTAAGAGAACGGAGATATTTTTATATTTATACATTTCATGTATATTAAATTTTTATTAACTATGGTTCGAAGTATGTAAGTACCAGAAGGAGAAGAGATAGACTCACCAAAAAATGACTGATTTGGCCATGGCCGTCTGTTCATCTATCTGTTTGAATGCAAACTTCCTTATTAACTGTACGACTTTTTGGCACCATACCACTGTAATCAACGAAAATCGATCGAACTTGGCGTGCCTTTTTCGGTCTTGGCACATCTGGTAGCTTCCATTGGGCTGATTGGACCTTGGGTTCGACGTCATAACCATATACCGACTTTTTGTCACCAGTTATGACCCGTTTGAGCAAGCCCGGATGGTTTTCGACGTCATTCAACAACTCCTAAGCAATACTAATGCGACATTGTTTTTTTTTTTTTTTTCAAAATTTAGTAATTTTAGAACAATTTTCGCTGCCACACGTTTTATGACCAAAACTTTCGAGAAAATTGAATGGCATGAGCCAATTGATATGCCAACATCCTCTGCAACTTCCCTTATAGTGATTCGATGATTTTCAAGAACAATTTTTTTTCCACTGTATCGATGTGTTCTTAGGTTGTTAATGTGGTCGCACCTCCAGGGCGCTCAGCGTTATCAACATCTTCTCGACCTTCTTTAAAGCGCTTGTACCACTTATAAACACTTTTTTGAGAAAAAGTTGACTCAACGACTGCCACAGTCAATATGTCAAGTGTCATGGAGCACTTTATCACATATTTAACGTAGAATTTAATACATATTCTTTGATACATTTCTTCAAAAGTCAAAAATCAAAGAGCACACAAAAACGTGACTATCTTTTTCTGTTGTCAAAAACAAGCTATTAATCGAAATTGCCTCCTAATGCAAGCACATAAGAAACATATATGTCCGATTATAACAAAAACAAAATATCGATAATCGAATGTACACAGCCTGCGAAAAATCAAAATTCCCCTTTTCCTTGGAACATACCTCGTATGTACATGTAAGGTAAAAAGACTTCGGTATGGCTGAAGACAGCCCTTCTTTCTTATTAGAGTATGAAAGTTAAGCTTCCACTGAATGTGCTCATTGATCTTCTGTTTTTTACCTCAATACAAAATCTTAGTGTAAGCTTGTTTTGACAAATTCCCTTCAAGTGACATATTTATTTGTATTATGTTGGTATTTGACTTAACGGTATCATACAAAGTAAAATCTTCACTCGTTAAATGGTGACCTACTTTCAAGTACTTACCTAACGACTAAGTACATCTACTTTGGCGCTTTGTAACCGCTGAACCGATTTCGGCCGAGCTTCTCCTCCAATTTGTGATTTTTTCGTCTTTGATGTTTTTACCAACAAATGGAGGGAATTGCAGTTTATTATAAGCCACCTCCGAACGGCCAATGGATTTTTATGAGGAGCTTTTATTTCATATCAGAAATATAGAAAAATTTATATTCTGTAATTTTGGATGTTGTTCGAACCTGGCTCGAACCCAGGCCTTCCGAATGACAGTACGCAATGCTAACCACTCGGCTATCGCGGCCGCCAAGTAAGTACAAATAAATACTTTATAAATTAAGCTTCTGCCGCTTCCCCAGCCACAAGGGATTGTCGTCTAACGACCTGAAAACAATAAAATAGTTGTAACAAATAGAAAATCGATAAAGCGATTAGAAGACACTCCAACATATGCTCTACTACTCACCAACAACAATGAAATAAAAATAGAGTATGAGAAAAAAAACAACAAAATTAACAGCTGCAAGAAGTTGAAACAGTAGGAAGAAACACATTTAGTGCTCTTTTTAGGTTAACTGTAAATGTGAAGAATTGTAGTAAATCCATTTATGTAGTATATATATGTATATGTATACATATATACGAGTATTTATACTTAGTTTTATTACATATTTTTCACATACAAAATATAAATAAAATATGTACATATATACATATGTTTGCTGTAATGTATTTGCTTTGCCCTGTCAGTTTTTTATTTGTCATTCGTGGGTGTGTGGGAATAGTGCACACCTGCCACACGCGCTAAATTCAATCGATGACGTTGTTAACATCATGCCACAAAAAATACACACACACACACATACGTTATATACAAATATATAAAATACTTGCTCACAATATTCGTAGCAAGTATGTTGAACTCCATTGGGGTTTGGTTAAATTTAGTTCAGTTCTATATTAATTCAGTTCCGTTGGTTTGTTGTATGCGATGTATTTTATATAAATAAAGGGTTTTCCAATAGGGATGATATGATTTCTAAGTGTCATTTTGGCCATTTTTAATATGTCATGATCTGTCATTTTTTTATTGTATCCAGTAATGTTTACAATTTCATCATGGCAAGATATACACAAGAACAACGTTTTTTTGTAATGGACGATTATTACGCCCAACTGTGCTCGCTAGTCGTCGAAATGTTGAAAATTCCGAGAGAACATTTTCTTTACATAATGTTCAAGTGCCAATAAGACTAAGAACCGGTCGAAGTTATGAAAATATTGATACCGTTCAGGCAAGTGTTGTTGAAGACTGCAATTTGTCGATTCCAAGAAATTCTAAAGAATTGGAACTGTCTCAAACCACAACCTGGCGGCTTTTGAAAAAAAATTTCGACTGGTATCCGCATAAAATTGTTCTCACTCAAGAACTGAAGCCATTGGACCACCATAAACGTCGTGACATTGCTGATTTTGCCTTGGAACAACTTGAAAACGATAAAGATTTTTTTAAGAAAATCATCTTCTCCGATGAGGCTAACTTTTATCGGAGTGGTGCGACAAATAAATAAAACTGTCGATTCTGGTGCAAAGAAAATCCACAAATTATTCATGAACAACAATTACTTTCACCTAAATTGACAGTTTGGTGTGGTTTTTGGTTTAGTCTGGTGGAATCATCGGTTCGTACTTATTTCAAAATGAAGCTGGTAGAACCTTACTGTCATTGGAAAGCGGTATAGAACGATGATAACGAACTTTTTGTGGCCACAATTGTAAGAAGTTAATCTCAACAACATCTGGTCCCAACAAGACGGGGCTACGTGCCACACAGTACGTGCAATAACCGAATTATTGCGAAAAAGGACTTAAAACTAAATGAATTTGAATTTCCTTAACAATTAGTGTGTTTTTTTATTTTAAGAAATAGTATCACTCTTATTGGAAAACCCTATATATATACATGTAGGGAAAATAGTAATTTTTTCACCCACGCATAATATATACATAAGTTCTATCAGGATTTTGAATTTGCTGGTATCGCTAAAGCTGTTTTCGGCCGAGTTGATCTTTCCATTTATGCTAAGCGTTTTGATGTTTTCCAATTGAAGCAGAGACGTACAGGTTTGTGCCATCTTAGAAAAGTTAATGGATGTGAATGAGCTTTTTATCGCATGTGAAACTTGGAGGGAGCGTTATTTCCTGCCAAAGGCGCAACCACATTTTGAAAGAAAACTATACTTCGAAACCATTTTCTGCTACCTACTAGGCTACAATGGCCCTTGGGGAAATTGAACCAAAATCACTCCAACCACCAACATAACGGTAATCATCTAAATTAATTTTAAATTTTAAATGAATTTAAACTTCCGAGCATTAGGTTACTAATAAAGCGAATTCGGTGAAGTCCATGAAATTAAATAAATTAATTGGTATTTTTAATGCGGCCTGTAATTGTTTTTGGTTATAAGTAATTAGCTGTATTCAAAGGCCTATTTTTTAGATGAGGAGATGTGGTGATCTCCGAAACAGCTGTTTTTTCTTTGTTGTATAACAAAATATTCAATGAAAAAATAATGTTCACAACAAAAATTGGCCCTTGAATACAGCTCATTACTTATAATTAAATAAATTAATTTTAATTTATAATGAAGATTGCTCAGCTCTTCTCTCCAGGCATATCTTACGATCCTGATCGCCATAGCTCGGCAGAATTCAAAATAATGCGGTTTCTTATTTCTATTAGAAGCATAGTTTAAATAATAGACAAAATCTGTTAAAAAATTCGACTGGATCCCATATAACGGACCTACCACTTTGAACTAATATGTCGTTACAGCATTGTTTCAATAATATAATTGATCTTTCCAACAGAGTGGAAATCTTGCTCTTCTTCTGCTTCCACCCGGGACGTGCACTGTACGAAATACTGGAGAATAGCTAGGGTATTCGCATCCATCAGAACAACATGAGCCAGTTAGCTTACAACTCATTGTTCCATTGTCTGCGCACATAAGTCAAATGTCGTTATCGTCCAGGCCTCCGCACAATGTAATAGGACGGGAATGTTGAGTGAATTGTAGAGTTGCACCTGTTGGAAAAAGTGATTCCGCATTGGATTTACTTATCGATTGGATTACTTATCTAGCCTGGATGAAGCAGAAATAACGCTATTCTTTATTCAGCTCTGACACTCGTATTATATTCTCCGGCAATATATTAAAGAAGTCACACGATAAGGAGTCCCCTAGTCTGAAACCTAATTTGGCATGGAACGGTTCGATGAGGTACTTACCGTTCTTGATGAAGCGGTTAGTATTGCTCAGCGTCAGTCTACACGACAGTATGATTTTTGAAGAGATATAAAATTATAGAAAATTAATTTTTCTAATTGCTGTAGCCCCTCGGCAGGGAATATCAAGCCCTCCTAGTGTATTTCTGACATGAAATAAAAGGATTATTATAAAAATCCATCGGCGGTTAGAAAGCGCCAAATATATATACATATATAATATTGGTTTCACTAAACCTTAGTCTTCCTTACTTGTTGTTATTGTTACTGCATTTTCGTTGTCTTCATTAGTGCAGGTGCAGCCAATTTCTTTGATGACGCTATAAGCCTCATTTGCGTTGGTCGTGTATACGCTGTGGACTGCGTGGGTATTTATTATACTTTTATACTTACTTACTACAGTAAATACATCAGCGGAGTCTCTACTATGTAGTATAAATAAATATGAAAATATATGTACTTACCATAGATATATATGCATAGCGACTTGTTATGACATAATAACCATTCTTTTCATGTCACCAATTTTCTCATCTAAGTAAGGAAAAAAGGAAAAGAATTATTGTTTTTAATTTTTTTTTCTTCTTGCAAATTGACATTTAAAACACATGTCATTTTCGCTTTTTTCTAGTTAAACCTTTTCTTTTGTACAATATAGGTTTTTGTTCGTTTAGTCATATGCTCGCCGCTAGTAAATGTTCACTTATAAATAATAAATTTGTATGAATTCATGTCATTTGTCGTTTATTGTGTACTCGCTGCTTGTGGGGTTACCGATTGTGGGCTCGTTAGTTGTTTGTTGTTGCTTATTGAACGGCGGCGACGAGCTTGTTAAGGCGATTAGCTAGTAAATTACATTTCTAATAACTTAAATGACAAGAATTAATGCTGATTTGATGTACACAGCAAGTAGTTCAATCGTGAAAGACAATTTATTTATTTATAAACTTTCCTTTATATGAGTATTGAAGAAACTTTTGCTTTGAATACTGATTCAATAGAACCAAGGAGGTAATCTGGTCACTGAGTTTATGGAGTGAACACTTCTCCAGCCTCGTTTGTTTGTTTAAAAATTAACAAAGCGACGCTAGCCGATGGCTTACCCGCCGAGCTATTCAAATGCATGCATCAGTTTCTTTGCAGAATATGGACAGACGAAAACATGCCCGGCGGTTAGAACCTCAGTATGCTTTGCCCAGTCCATAAAAAGGGTTCCCCCTGGTTTGCGCCTAGCTTGGCATCGCTTACAAGGTTACAAGGTTCTATGGAGCGTATTGTGTGAGAAATTAAAGCCAACCGTCAACAAACTTATTGGAGTTTGTCAGTGTAGCTTTAGACCTGGTAAATTCATCATTCACCAAGTCTTGGAGCAGTCATCTGAGAAAATAGTCGGTATACAACACCTCTTCATCGTTTTAAAGCTGCCTTAGATAGTACAAAATGAAGGCTGCCTCTACCCGCTATATCGGAATTTGGTGTCCCACAAAACGTATACGGTAAACTGACGCTGGACAATACCACAAGTGCAGTCAGAATTGGGAAGAGCCTCTCCGAGCCGTTCGGTACCAAACGAGGTTTCAGAAGGGATGATTTTTGATCATTTTTTATTCAACCTGATGCTAGAAACAATAATAAGAGCCTCAGAGCTAGCTAGAAATTGAAAATCCGCAGAATCACTCTTGCCAATAGGTGCTCCTTAGAACAAATCCAAACCGAATTCTGCAAGTCGATCATTATTTTCGTCCAGCTGTTTGGTGCAGGAGCGTGGATAATGTCGACATCCAATGAGATGACACTAGGAGTTTTCGAGAGGAAGGTTTTGCGCGTTGGCAACGGCGAATGTGTCTGCTTTCAACATAGGATAATTTAATTTGATTTCAGAAAGAAAAAAAATACACTCAGCAAGATTGGGGAAGGGGAGATTAACAAGTTTCTGATGATAAGTATAATTAGATTCTCAATAAATTTATTGAGATTCTTTATGCAAATGTCTTAAGGTAAAAAGGAAAATTTGTTTTTAAATAGATTTTATTCGAGTAGAATATGTTATGTTCTCGGTTTCCAAATTACCGAGCCGTATACCAGTATAGACTTTACCTATGCTGTGAACAAAGTTTTATTAACATTGGAGTCCTTGAAATTCTTCATTTCGTACTAAAGAGAAAACATTCTTATCTTAACAAATAAAAAAGTGGAACCTAACATTCGATATTCGATTGATATTTACATTAAACCCCGGTCAGTTTGAATGACTTTCACAAAAATATTGAGTCTAGTTACCTGGCTTATTTGTCGATCCATGCTAGTATTGTACTTTTTACAGATATTTGGAACTCACTGCAACTATCCTAAGTATCATGTAATATCAAGTTATTTCGGTAAAAACCTTAAAAATAAGACCTTAAGGTCCAGAGTTTGGTAATAAATGGAATATCTGTTGTATGGCAGGCAAGTGTTAAAGTAGAATACCTCTCATATTTGGTTGAATTCTGTTGTTTAGTACCCTAAATATTCGACTGAGAGTCAAGCGGGGGGTGAAAAGAAAAGTTCGTTATATGGGACAGAGGCGTTGTTGGATCCGAATGTGATTTTAGATTATGTGAAATATCAAATTTTATCCAATTCTATCAAGTGGATTCTAAGATATACTTTTTTATTCGGGTAGCGTGTAGTTTTTGACCTAAGCCCACCCGCAATTTTTCCACCTACCATTTGTTTCTATTTATTACGATCATCGTAAGAAATATTACTTTTGTAACACATTTAATAACTGAACTATCGTGATTTTTGTGTTTTTCAAAATGAGTGGCATATGGAAAGTTAAGGAGTTAAGCCACTCTAGAATTTTCGGAAAATGTTTGTTTTTCTTTCAAACGATGCATTATGGTCTCAAAAATGTTATCCCGAAAGATTGCGACAAATAAACATTTCTAAATGTCGCAATTTCGTTCTCTAGTTGAAGCGTCTGTTTCAGTCCGTAAGGCATACTCAAAACTTTTAACAAGTTTATCTCAAAACTGCTTTTTTCAAGTTGTCCGGAAGCATAACTCAAACAATTTACAACCGATTCACTTGAAGTACGTAGGATTTTTTTATTTTGCATAGTTTTTTTTATTAACAAATTCCGAATAATTTTTTTTTTAATTAATGTTTCTTCAAAAATATTTATAAACAGTTAATTATATGTATAATAAATGCCTTTTGTCAAAAATCAGAGTTATTTAATAGTTTCCCGAAAAAAAATCTCAAAAAGGGGCATATTTTGTGGGCCTCTAGAGTGGCCTTACCCCTTAAGGTGAACTTGGTCCGATTCCACCCATTCCAAATAGCATCCCTACCTACGAATAGTGGCATGTACTGCTAACTACTCAGCTGCTACTGTAGTAAAAAAAAATCCAAGAAAAACTAAATTAAATTTGCCAACTCCAGTGAATTGTAACCCGCCCTCTGGCATTAGGAATAAAAACTTCCGTTGCAGTCGACACTCGAATTTCTTTACCAGCTACGAATTATGTGACTGCGGTTGCACTCAAGAACTTCCATTTTTCAAATTTATAACAATTGGAGTGCATTTCTCTTCGAAACCCACTAACATTACTAAGTGCCCACATACATATGTACGTATGGCGTCAAATGTGCCAAAGACTTCTTGCAGTGTCAGCAGAAAATTTTTTGTAAAGAATCATCTTCTTAACGTCCATTTCATTTGTTACATTGCCGAGTTCTTCAGCAAGAAAAATATTTCTTTATTTGGCGTTAAAACCAGAAAAGAGAAAATCCACTTATAATTGTTTGGCAGAAGTCCAAAGCAATTGATGCCAAAACATGTGTGAGTGTTACAATATGACTATAATGGGGTATTAGCAATAATGCCATATTAAACTATATTATACTCATATGCACCTACGAGTACGATATGCATGTGTAACTAAGTGGTTACCGCATGTGTGTGTGTAATTTTAATATTAAAAATAAAAATGTTTTTGTACGTGCATGAGTAAATTTGTCACTTACGTACATTTCCACTTGAGCAATTTTATGTGGGTACTCATATAATCACAAAATTATTGCAGGTTAATATTATATTGAAAATCTATTTTGAAATTTTTCGAACCATTAATTCGCAATAAATTTTACTTGATTATTGTTTCTTTTAGTCATAAAAGTGAAATAAACAAATCACTCACATCCGGCAGTAGTAGAATTAGAGGTGATTGTGAAAATCATAATTAATTCATTATTTATGGTTATGCATTGAAAGTACTACTCTTTGATCTAAAGTTTTTTTTATGATTTAATTTATTTTTAATATTTTCAAAAATACCGCACACTTACACAACACTGCTGGATAGTACTCGAGTGGTAAAAAAAACGATCTGGTGTTTTTTACAAGCCTAGAAAAACTGAAAATGTCATCACACAAGTATAAATATAATGCAAATTTATTAAGCTTCAAGGCGTAAGACATGATTAAATATATTTCACGTTCTCTTTGAAGCCTAAGAGGTACAGTGGCGGACAAAAGCCTACATACACCTCCTGTTTTCGTAGAATTGAAAGTACAAAAAGTTTATAGGAAAATTTAACGATACAGTTTATTTCAACTAATTTCACTTATTATAAAAAACCACAAAAAATAAAATTTTTAAAATAAAATAGTAAAGCTATGACAAAAAAACAGAACTCCATTATTGACAAATGTTTGCATACAGTACATACATACATATATAACTTATCTTAATGCAAAAACTTTGGCTAATATCAGGTAACCTGATCTTTTTAGTATTTAGGTGGGCCACCGTTCGCATCGATAACAGCTTGATGCCGTCGTGGCATCGAAGCTACTAAATTCGTCAATTCTGAGCGAGTAATACTATCCCAAGCTTCAATAAGACGTTCTTTAAGTAATGCTGAGCTGGAAATCTGATTTTTTTTTTTAATTTTTCGCTCTAAAATCTCCCAGACATGATCAATAACATTCAAATCTAAGCTTTGAACTAGTGTGTGTAGTTCCCTTGGACACACTTTCTGGATGAGTTTGCGATATTTTCGACTAATTTTGGAGCAGTAACTTTAGGATCACCATTCATTTCCTTCAGAATAAAGCTGACGTCCCTTCGAATTAGTTTCGTCGGGCGGCCAGAACGCGGTTTTTTTTCGGTGGATCCATTTTTTTTTTTAAGATTTTTACAATGGTCTGTACCTTTGGTGGATTTAAGTTTCAAATTTTTGAAAATCACCATACGATTTCTTTTCTTTTCTGTGCCGAATAACCATGATTTTCACGTCAATGGATATTTCTTTCCGCGGAGCTATTGTTGATGCTAATGTGTTTAAACCACAACTAAATTCAATACTAGCAAATGAGAAAACATAATTTAAGAAAAAATAGTAAAAAAAGGGTAACTAACCGCCATAACAACTCAACATATCGACATAACTGCTATTAAACCCGTGGAGTATATAGACTTTTGTCACGAAAATTTTTGCGTTTTTTCACCATAATTTTATTTTTTTAAGTTAGAGTATGGATTAGTTTTAATGCATGTGATTAGAAAATGACTTAAAATAAAACTGTATACCTACATTTTTCAGCAAAGTGATAGTACTTTCTACACAACGAATATAGGCGTTGTATGTAAACTTTTTTCCGCCCTTGTATTCTTGATTGTCTTGCACGCAATCAAGACAAGCCATGGACTACACATGTTTCTTGTTATTATTGTAAAAAAAAGTTTGGAAGATACGAGTAAACAATTTTTAATTAAGCGTTTAATCAAATATAATAGACATATTAGTTTCCATTGCTATATCTTAGAGTGGTATCGAGGTGAGAAAAAGTCTTAGAAATTTACAATATCAAGGATCTGGCGAGTACCAGACAACTATATTAATTAATAGGACCAGCATGAACATTTGATTGTAACAAAAATTTGTTCTCGTTGGACTCCACTAAATTTTGCAAATGCTCGTGTCGATTGGTCTAGAGAAATGTTAAACAAAAATCCAATAGCGATGCTTCACAACACGTCTATGACATCGTAAACAGCAGTTGTATGCATGGTTGTTCCAAGAATATCCGAATCCAACAAAAGTTCTTCGCGCAGGAGGCACCACCATGTTTTTTTTTTTTTTTGGAAAAAGTGAACATGTTGCAACCGTACCACAAGAACAATGCAGAACAGTAAATTCTGAGTAATACAGAACCATTTTTTTGCGAGTTGTCATTCAAGAAATTAGGAAAATATTGTTACGATCTTGCTGATTAACTTCTTAATCTTTCGGGTACGACCTCTGGATTGTTAAATAAAATCGCCCACTTAGTTTGCAGTCTCTTTATTTATAAAGACTTAATTAATGTCCTTTTAATTATTCGGTAATTCACAATTCAATTACAATTTATGTTACTATTTACAATCACTTGTATACAACTTTCACAATGTACTGTTTTTATTACTTTACTGTAATGTAATCTCCACGAGTTTAATTCACAACTGATTGCTTTTGCAGCCGTACGTCGCCCTTATATACTTGTTTGCTGCTTGAAAACGAAACCCCCGGAATAATCTCGTCCATACGATAATCCTCTCGGTTACGATAATCGTTTCGGTTACGATAATCGTCTCGTACGCTCTAGAAGATGTCAGTTGTCGGCTCCTCTCTTTCATCTGTCATTCGCTTCGCATTTTCGCCACACTGCCCTCCACCTAAGTCTGATCGTCCCGATCAGACACATTCGCTGTTCCAAACGCAGCAAGCCTCTCTAGGTGGACCACTTTCATCTTGTTTCTCGGCCTCCCTACAGTTTGAATTCGATACACTACGTCGTTTAGTCGTTTGATTATCTTGTATGGACCTTCCCAATTGCATTGAAGTTTTGGGGACAAACCTCTCTTTCGTTGTGGATTGTACAGCAACACCAAATCTCCATTTTGGAAGCCTTCGGAGTTCATCGCCTTGTCATACCGAGCCTTCATTTTGTCACTCATAATTTGGGTTCGCTGCCTCACAAGAGCATGTATCTCTCTTAACTCTTCCTCGAGAACAGTAGACGCTTCCTTCCCAATTCTTCTCGCATCACCAGTTATTCCAAATTTTAAATCGCTGGGCAACCGAAGTTCAGTTGTTTCATGCACTGCGGACCGATATCCCATCAGGAAAAGCGGTATGTGTACATCCCAATCATCTTGATTCTTGTCCACCACTTTCCGCAAGTGCTCTTCCAGGGTCCGGTTGAATCGCTCTACCATGCCATCTGATTGAGGATGCAGGGCTGTCGTTCGGGTTTTGCGAATACCAAGTATCTGGCACATCTCCTGGAACACCGCCGATTCAAAGTTTCTTCCTTGGTCTGAGTGCAATTCTATAGGTGCACCGTATCTGGTAACCCAATTGTGAGTGAATGCATCCGCAACTGTTTTCGCTTCCTGGTTTGGAATTGGGTAGACCTCAGGCCATTTACTAAAGTAGTCCATAACCACAAGAACGTATTTGTTTCCTTGTTTGCTTAGAGGGAATGGTCCGGCTACATCCATGGCAACCCGCTCAAATGGTGCACCTGAGTTATACTGCTTCATCTGCCCATGACTTCGTGACTTTGGCCCTTTAGCTGCCATGCACTCTGTGCAGTTAGCAATCCACTCAGCGATCGACTGCCGACAGCCAACCCAATAGAACCGCTGCTTGATCTTCTCCAGCGTTTTTGTAATACCTAGGTGCCCTCCACTAGGAACATTATGGAATTCCTTAAGAACATCCGGAATTCTTAACCTCGGAACTACTATAAGCTTCCGAGAGCACTGGCCATCTTCACTTTCCCATACTCTATGCAAACAGCCAGATATCAATTCTAAACTGTTCCATTGTGCCCAGTATGCTTTCGCGATGGGACTTTCCGCTGCCATTTGTTCTTTACTTGGCCGTCTGTTCACCTCCAATCCGTGCATTACCAATTCCAAGTCCGGATCTTCTTGCTGATGATTTCCTTATTGACTTTATATGCTGGTCTGCTTATGAGTGCCGCCGTTTCACGTGTTTGAGCATACGCCACTGTTTCAGCGAATGTTAACTTTGGATTCGCATATGTCTCTCGCTTGGTGTAAACGTCTTTTATGCCGCTGATGAATTTTTGTATTTTCACCCTTTCGATATGCTCACCCGATGCGTCTCCGATGGCTAAATGAGCCAATCTCTCAATTTCCGAAGCATATTCCTGTAGAGATTCGTTGGGTTTCTGGTCGCGCTTTTCTAACTCCATCTGGTAAATTTGTCTTCTGTGTTCGCTACCATAGCGTCTTTCCAGGGCTCGCATCAATCCGTCGTAATCATTTCTTTCATAATCAGGTACAGTTTGCAAAAGTTCTGCCGCAGGTCCTTCCAACGCAACGAATAGTGCAGCAGATTTTTCCTCCATGCTCCATTTATTGGTTTCAGCCGTCTTCTCAAACTGGAGCTTGAAGACTTGGAAGGGAATTTTTCCGTCAAAAGATGGTGTTTTTACCTTGGGAGCGTTCACTGAAGTGGTTGGACGATTTAACTGCAAATCCCACTTCTGACACCAATTGTTACGATCTTGCTGATTAACTTCTTAATCTTTCGGGTAGGACCTCTGGATTGTTAAATAAAATCGCCCACTTAGTTTGCAGTCTCTTTATTTATAAAGACTTAATTAATGTCTTTTTAATTATTCGGTAATTCACAATTCAATTACAATTTATGTTACTATTTACAATCACTTGTATACAACTTTCACAATGTACTGTTTTTATTACTTTACTGTAATGTAATCTCCACGAGTTTAATTCACAACTGATTGCTTTTGCAGCCGTACGTCGCCCTTATATACTTGTTTGCTGCTTGAAAACGAAACCCCCGGAATAATCTCGTCCATACGATAATCCTCTCGGTTACGATAATCGTTTCGGTTACGATAATCGTCTCGTACGCTCTAGAAGATGTCAGCTGTCGGCTCCTCTCTTTCATCTGTCATTCGCTTCGCATTTTCGCCACAATATTAATCTTCACCACGACAATGCGAAATCGCACACATCGTCTGAAATAACTGCATTTTTCAGCACTCAAAACATCGATTCATTGAGTATAGTGCTGACTTGACACTGAATGACTACTTTTCTCGACACCTGAATAAGCGGTTGATGCATTCAGAATGGATGTTTAGCAAAAGTGCTTCAACAATTTATTCCAACGCATGCAAAAGTATATAGATCATAATGGAATATATTTTGAAAAACAATAAAGTAAGTAAGTAAGTAAGTAAGGTAAACGATACTGGAAGTGTGGCCAAAATGGTAAGAAGTCGCAATACTCCAACAGTTCAAAACTTCATTTGAACAGTCAAAGAACGATTTTTTTGCACACCACAACCTGCACTCTTCTTTCAAAGCGGATGATGACATCTTATCTTCGAACTTGTCCAACTCATTCACCTACTTACTACAGCGAAATCCTGGAAGAGGCAGTTGAAAGCTTGGTAGTATAGTTTCATTCTCGAATACGGTTAGTACAATTTAATTTACGATAATTTTTTTTCTAAAAATCCGTACTAGAGCGTCGATGAATGGAACAAATATTGCAACTCTGAAGTGAGCTCCATTTGATGAAGTTTGCGAATTCAGTGCCGAAAACTTCTTCGATATACTGCGATGCGGATCGAAAAATATCCTAAAAAACAACAGCTGTAGTTTTTAGAATTTGCTGAAGTGAGTATATTATTTCCTTTGTGCGAGTAATAGCAGGGGCAAAACCTAAAGAAACACCGACAAGGGAAGAGTCAAATTGCATAGTTTTTCGTAAACGGCAAGGCTTAACATGAAATAATTTTTCTGAATCGCAACAAGAAGCGACGACGACCACGTCTTTCCAGTGATTTCTTGTAAATTGATAGCAATGCATTCAAAATGTTCCAAAAATGTGATAATGTCATGCCTTTTTTTTACTTTCCGGAGCATGTGTTTAAATGAGTTCTTGGAAAGGTTTGTATGCATTTGAAGGGGGTTTTTAAACAAACTTGACCGACAACTCTATGAGAGTTATAAGTTTCAGGGATAAACACAGCAAGTACCAGAAGGAGAAGAGATAGACCCACTGAAATTTATACCGATCGTATCAGAATCACGGGCTGAGTTGATTTAATCATGCCCGTCTCTCTGTCTGTCTGTTTCAACGCAAACTAGTCCCTCAGTTTTTGAGAAATTTCTACCAAACTTGGTGGGCAGATTCACCTATGTGTTTAAACGATATTTTGTTGTAACCATTCAGATCGCACCAGTATAGCATATATACAACCGGTTTGAAATTTGAGATTTGAAATTTTCGGTCACAAATTTGTCAAAAAAGTACCTAAGAACGTGAAATTTTCTTATACTATTGCATATTGGTTACGAAAATTATGGAAAATGGACGAATATAACATAGTGCTCTCATTTACCGATTTGTTCAGATGTGAGGCTTAGGTCAAAACTCAGTCAAAAAGCATTTAGAAGTGTGAAATTTGGTACTATCCATAAATATTATGAATTGAATATTAGTACTGAAAATCATCGAAATCGGACTACTATATCATATAGCCCCCATACAACCGTTGTTTTTTCCAATATAAGGTTTTGAGTTGAAAAAATTCGCCAAAAATGAATCTAAGAGCGTGAATTGCAATCAAATTGATATGTGCATGAAGGGTACATATAAAGACTTCGGCTTTGCCGAAGATAGCCGTTCCTTCTTGTTCTTAGTTGATGTAAATACCACTTGATCCCACCAATGATTTCATCCATCCTATATGGTAACTCTACCTAAAATTTAGTGTCGGTTAAAAAGAGTGGCAGCAACAGCTCGTAAATTTCAAATTTTTCAATAAATATGAACAAAAAATTTAATTTAAAAATAAAATATTTAATTTTTTTATTTTTATATCAGAAAGCTTTTTTCTTCTTCTTAGTTATCTTTGGTGCCGAGCTTGCCTATTCAGAATTTCTTCTTTTTTTTACGTACTCACTTCATTGTAGTGCTACATTATACTCTTTAGGTCCTCGTATGCATCTATTTCTTGTTTTATTTTCTATTTTTTGAAGAGCTTTATATTTCCTTTTTGACTCCGCATTTTTATTTTTTATTTTTTATTTTTAACTCTATAGAACTCACTACTTTTATACTGCATCCTTATGAGAGCTTACATATGTATGTATATACATTACGTATGTAATGACGTATTTTCAGTACTAGTACCTACTAGTATTAGCATTGTCATGTTGGCATTTCAAATTACTTTCACTACCATTTGAATTGTTTACCAGACATTTTGTCGCATTTCTGTTCTATTTACAGCAGGATTTCAAGGAAGGTATTATTACCACTTCAATTGCGACACGCTTCCGTTTTATTTCAATTGTGGCAATATAGAATGACGCATAAATAACAAATTTTCACTCTCATAAACACTCGCATGAATGTCTCCTCGCGCGCATGTTTGTTTTTGTTCTTTCCTTTGTTTATTATCATAAGCGTTTTCTCCTCCACTCGCTTGGCACGCGCTCATTGCAATTTTATGGCATTTCCTTTCGCACCTTCAGTCGTGCATCGTTGCATTCCACTTACTACTGACTTGCATTTCTTTCCATGTCACTTCATTTTCATTGTGGTTGCATTGTTTACTGCTAGACTCACCCGTTGCACTTAACTTCTTGCTTTACTACTTGAATGTAAAGCCATAAATGAAGCTTTCGACGATTAAACGTACAAATTGTAGAATTCTTTCCATATAACATACGTGAGTAGTAAGTATGTGTGACAGCATAATAATGTTTTCTTTTGTCTCTATAAAGTGTTTGTTGTGTATGTGAGCTGGTTAATAAAAGCGTACAATGAATGAAATGTTTTATTATCTTCCTGCTTGCCTGCCGTCTATATGCTTTCACGTTACTGTTACTTCCTCAGTCCCTCGCTTTATAGTCTGCTGTAAAGTAATTTTCTTCGTTTTGTGTCGACAAAATGGTTCGAATGTCTGTATATATGCTGAAATGTAAGTAAAATGATTTTAATTACAGAAAAGCATTAATGCACGGAAGGAAATCCTGCTGCTTTTCATCTTCATTCGTGCATGTTTTATGTGTTTCAATTTGTTAATTGCTACAAAAATGTTATATTATGTTAATGAAAACGTAACAAATATAATAACTGTAAATTAAATGAATGATAATTGATGTAGGGGCAAAAAATGCATATGCAAAAAAATTGAATTGAAAAATAAAACACAATTTTTTTTAATTTTTTGTTTTCTTGCGGAATAGAATGAGAAAAATTACCGCATTATCATTTTGAGGCCTGCATCTCAGAATCTGTGCCCGATCTTCCGATTTTAAAGTCTGTTATATGATGCTGGTTTTCTACGCTAAAGAAGCCTTACTTGTACGACGATGTCCACACCCTGAGATCCTAGCGAGTTCTTCAGTGCCACTCTTTCCATTTGGCCATCGTTAGCATTTATAAGTAAAAAATGCGTACCGTCCATCTGCCGCAAAATCCATGTTTCCAGCGGCAATCAGATACGTGTCATTTGGCATCTTGAGATTTCATATATCGTTGCAACTGACATTCCGGAAATCAGGGCCGATAGATGAGGATTGGGCTGTGCAAATAAAAGAGGGCAAAAAAATAAAAATAAAATTAAATAAATAAACTAAAAAACATTTAAAAAAAATAATAAAAAAATAAAATAACAATAAAAAAAAAATAAAAAAAAAATAAAATAAAATCAAAAAATTAAAAAAAGTTAAATAAAAAAATAAAACAAATAAAAATAATAACAAAATAAAAAGAAAAAAATATAAAAAAATATATAAAAATAAAATAAATAAATAAAAATAAAAAAAGTTTAATTAAAGAATAAAATAAATACAATAAATAAAATAAAATAAAATAAAATAAAATAAAATAAAATAAAATATAATAAAATAAAATAAAATAAAATAAAGTAAAGCAAAATAAAACGAAATAAAACAAAATAAAAAAACAAAAATAAAACGAAATAAAATAAAATACAATAAAATACAATAAAAAAATTCAATTAAAAATAATAATATAAAATAAAATAAATTAAATTAATATAAAATTAAAAAAATAAAATAAAAATAAAATAAAATAAATAATATAAAATAAAATAAAATTAAATAAAATAAAATAAAATAAAATAAATTAGAAAAATAAAATAATACAAACCAAAATAAAATAAAATAAAATAAAATAAAATAAAATAAAATAAGATAAAATAATATAAAATAAAGTGAAATTAAATAAAACAAAATAAAATTTAAAAATTCGTTGCAACTAAATTTTTTCCTTTCCAAGGACTTATACAAAATGCAATAAAATTACTTTTTATTTGGCGTTTAGTATTTTTTGGGGAGTTTTTTTTGTAATCCATGTGAATTGTACAGCTGTCAGGAAAATCAAAGTTTATATGTTTTATATTTCTCATTATTGTTATTTTACCACATTTCTCTCTGTTTAACCAAGTTGAACCGTTATATAAACTCCTAGCCTCTCACAGAAACGGTTATTATCGCTAATAATACGTTTACTGCTATTTTTATAACAACGGTTTGCAGCACAGTTCACTAAGCTCCTTCACCTCTGTATGTATGTATATATACAACTTGTTAATTTTAATACAATTGCTCATTCATATACATTTTTACGTGTATGCATGTTCTCCATATGTTTTTTAAAAGTTGCATTCTCTCGAGTATATTTGTATGCATACGAGTATGTCACGAGGTTTTCAGGAAAAAACCAACAACAGGAAGGCGTTGAGTAGTTGATATGAAATTATTTCCCCGTGGGAAATAGTTAAAATGATTTGTTACCATTTTGTTTGTTAGCCATTTCAACGGTTTTTACAAGCTTACTAACACATTTATAGCAGCGCAAATATATATATATATCGCCATAACTATGCATAATGATTAAGTTCATAAATTTGAAATTCAGTTGAATGAATGAATGAAAAAATAAGTAAATATATGAGTGTTTACTTTTCACAAATATATGTGCATTAATTATTATTATTGTTTTTTTGTTTTTGTTGCTAAGTAAAAGTATATAAAATAATAAAAATATTTAATATATTTAGTGTTGATGGAAATCAGCAAAATAGTGTGAAAAGGAAAATTTGCCGCATCAAAATATTAAGGTGATTTCAAGCAAAACATAATGCGGAAATGAAATCATACGAAAAACAACATTATTTGTAAATTTATTCACTATATATCTATCGTGAAAACTAAATATTTAATTAAAATTTTTATTTTATTTTTTTTATAATAAAAAAAAGTATTTTTTTTTGCTAAGAGAAATTTCGGTTAGGTAATAGCTTATATAAATTAAAAAAAAAATGAATAAAATTTAAATTTGCGACTAATGAACGTATTAATCAGTATGACTAAATGAAATTCGCTTAAAAAAAAACGAAAGATGACGTCGTCTTTATACTTTTCATATACCTATCAAATTTATTGCAAATTTCACAATTCGATTTCGCTGATTTTCAGTGTCAATATTAACTTGTGTACTGTAGAACACCAAATTTCACGCTCTCAACTGCGTGTTTGGCGAATTTCTGACCCAAAACCTCATATCTGAAAAAATCGGTTGCATGGTGGCTTTATGTTATAGTATTCCGATTTCGACGATTTTCAAAACCATTTTTTACATAAATTTACTTGTGTAGGATGCCAAATTTCACACTCCTAGATGCTTGCTTGGCGGCTTTTCTTATTCGGTTTAAGATAATTTTGACACCAAATTTCACGCTTCTGGATGGGGTTTTTGCGTTTTTTTTTTCATCAAAGTCTCACATTTGAACAAATCGGTATATGGGAGCTATATGTTATGGCCGTCCGATTTAGATGATTTTCATAACCAATATGCAGTTAATTATGTTGGTATACTACACAATATATACGTTCTTTGGTACCGTTGAGGACGGATTTATAGCCCAAAATTTAAATCTTAAAAATCGTTCGTACATATGCTATATGGGTTCGATCTGGCTGGCTCCGACAAATGATCGTTTAAACATACAGTTGCATAGGTTTGGTTGAAATATCACAAAAACTTAGTTCGTGATTCTGGTACGATAGGTATAAATTTCGGTGGATCTGTATCGTTTCCTTCAGGCTATGGGTACCTACATACTTCGCACCAAAGTTAATATACCAAATTTCATGTAAATAAAATAGATAAATATTCAATCTGCGATTGATCGATGAACGAGCATGACTAATTGAAGTTATCTAAAAAATTATTCTTTAAACTCCCATAAATTATCATCTAATTCAAAATATTAAAATTAAATTTACTCAAATAATATTTATATAAATGAAATATAAAGAAATAATATTTTTTAAATTTTTATTAAGATTTTTTTTGAATTTTCCAAATTTCGTATAATCAAACCCGATAATTTTTGATTGTATAAAAAAATCAATATTTAAACTCTCATTAATTATAATTTAAAAAAATAAAATAAATAAATTTATTTAAATAATAATTACTCAGAGTCAAAATTTCTGCATTTTTTTTAATTTACAATTGCGCATTAGCGGAAATAAGCTTTATTTCGAAGTTTTTTTTTATTCACTTAAAATAAATTTCTTCTATATACAAAGCTATAATATATTTTATATGTTTGAGGTGAACGTGCCTAAATTCGTTTAAATAATGTGTAAACTCAGAGGACTTTCCCTACAAAAGCGAAAATATCCAAAATTTAAGACTTTGCAATGAAAAAAAAAATCATATTTTATTCAACTAAGTATTTATAAAACACTTAATTATAAATAAAAGTCTTAAGTAACAAAAAAAATTGCAAAAAAAAAAATTATAGTCAATAATAATTAAAAATAAAGAAAGAAAAATTAGGTAGTGAAATTTTTAAAACGTCACGCGCACTCACTGTATTCCAAACATACCCCACACACTAAACGTGTAATTATACATAAAACATATGTGGACCATATCGTCCATTGGAGTACCTAGAATATACTACTCTGAGTATACTATTGGACCAATTCACGTTTCTATACCAGCTTAGTGCGGCACGATCATTCTTCGTATTTTATCGTTCGCGATCGTTACACGCATATATAAGTACAATTACATAACAAGTTTTATACTCGTCTACAGAAAATGAGTCAGCTCCGTTTCGTGGGTACGCTCTGCTGGTACACAGTAGGCGTGAAAAGTTCAAGTTAAAAATTAAAATATGTTTTATGCATATTTATTACTATCAATATAAATTTATATAAAAAAATATTATTTTTTTTACTAACTTTTCACCAAAGCCTATGGTATTCGAGAAACTAAAAAATATGTTCGAATTTAATTTTTCCCAGATGCTCCATAATTTGGTCTCCTGTAGGTACTCTATGGAGTAATCGGATGTTATGCAGAGGTGGATTACATATCTAAATGTCAAACCCTAGGAAATTACAATGTTAATTGGAGGTTTTGGATTACTCTATTGTCCGTGTGGAGTATATACATATTTAACGCGTGCATGGAGTACTTGCGTAGTTCGCTGGCGTTTGGCGCTACAAACGCCACACATACACACCAAACAATCACCCAACGCCAACACACTAATTGTGCGGCATGTACTCACGTATACTTATTAGCTGGGGAGCTATTCATTGTCTCGCTCCTCAACCAAATTGTGTACTAAACTAAATAATGGGTATCCCATGGATTTGTATATTTTGATCTCGGCGATTATTTATTTGCCATTTGATGTGTTGATTTGTTTACTGTGCGGATTTGATATTTACCCTCTGGTGTGGATTGTTATTGTTGTTGTTGGCGGCACTTTTAATTGTTATATGTCGAAATCTTTCTCTCTCTCTCTCTCACTCTGTCTCCTCTCCCGCTTTGCTGCTCTACGAAAGAGTGCTAGTTGATTTGCAGCTATTAATCGATTATTTATTTTGCTTTTATTTAACGGTAATGAGTGAGTAATTTAAATTTAAATTTTAAATTTTATTCTTATTATCATTAATCGACCATAATTTGGCATTAAAATTGATGCTACTTAATTTTAAATTTAGTATTTTCAATGAAGAAATCTTTTTTTATTTTGCGTTAAAAATACCATGAAAATCACTGTGTGCAAGTGTGGCGAATAAAAAAGATTTCTAATACATATGTATATGATGTATGTATAAAACTTCATGAATGTGAAAAAAGTTTGTGATTGTCATTCGACTGGAAGTAACCAGATATAATTATTTTGCCTACGACTAAAGCAGCTCACAACTTTCACTTTTAGACCATTATCCCCTCGCCCCGACCACATTTGCTTTCTATAAACATTTTGAATACGTTGATTAGCGCTACATTCTTGTAAAGAAGATCTCTTCGGCAAAACGTTCGAAAAATTCAGTTTCTGTGACAAAACTACAATAATATGTTTATTTATAGCATCAGATTCTAGAACGAAAAAAAAAATAATTATCAAGCTTCGTGGCTCTCGCTGGATCGAAAAGTAAAAAGCTGAGAGCACAATAGACAACCAGCTGGTTTCCTACTCAATTTGCACTCCTGCTTACTAAGATCACTCCCACATAGCTTCTTCTTCTTCTTCTTTATTGGCGTATACTCTGCTTACGCGATTATAGGCGAATTAGCAATCGCAATAGCCGAGTGATTAGGGTACTGCAATTCTTACATCTACTGACATCTTTATTCGCTGAACTATGTCAATGTCGTCGTATTTCTCGTACACCTCATCGTGACATCGTTTCCGCTATTCTCTGTTGCCAACGCGCAAAGAACCATAAATTTTCGGTAATTTTTTTTTTCGCGAAAACTGCAAGCACCGACTCACCAGTTATCGTTCCTACAGGGAAAAGCTCCGCTATCACAACAGACAGTCGAAGGTATCTTTACTGCTTCACGATAGTGGTCCTCGGAGCGTACGCACTTTAAAAACACTAAAGATATATCGTCCGTCTATCATAATATGATCGGTCTGATTGTCAGCTTCTCGCTCCGGGGACAGCCAAATTGCTGGAATTCTTAACTAAGGACAACCTTATTTCGGGACCAGGTAAAGTCGAACATGTGCTGTATTTTCCGAGAGTTGTGCCAAAGGTACCGAATCCGATACTAAGTTTGTGCCTCTTTGTATGGCTGTTGTAAATGTCGCAAAGGCCTACTCGCCTCCGTCCTTGTCTCATTAGTCGCGCTTCTTGGATGGCGGTGATGTCAGCCTTTAGTCATATGAAGACATCACTCAGCTTATCAGCGCCACCTTCCCAATCAAAAAGTCGGATATTTCAGTTGCATGCCCTCATAAAAAGTGCGATCTCTCATCCTATGCTGTTGTCTCTTTTTCATTGGAGCTGCTTTCTACAGCGCGGATCACAAACCCAGCGTATAACTTTGCTAGGTGAGCAGGTTTAAAATTTCCATATATTTATATAGCGAGCAGGTTGTTTCAAGAGCAACACCTGCTTGCAGTCGCACTTGTTGTGAACCAACGATGCAATCAGACTTTAGCGAACCCTTAAACCGAATATGTTGGAGCTTTCATTCGGATTAGTTACAGCATCTTAAACTGCACTGCATAGATGCAAGACTACGCCACATTACACCCATTAATGTTTAAAATCCTTTTTAAGGTTAAAAATGAGAAGCTCAGGATTTAAAAATATCGCTGCATGAATTATTTGAAATACAAAATTAATGTTGGCTCAGTGGTTAGAGTACTCGCCTGTTAAGTCAGGATTCGTTGGTTCAATCCATGCCTAACCTTAAGAAATCCATTGAGAAGATGTGGTGATCTCCGAAACAGCATTTCACCATTTTTCTTTTCTAAGGCGATAGTAAAATTTTTTGTCTGAGTTTATATTTTAGGCTATCTTTTAATTTTATATTGAGACTTCTTTGAACAATTTACACTCCCCCTAAGAATACATAAATAAATATAGGGTGATCCATTTTGAGATTCGCTACTTTTTTTAAAGAAAAAAAACAGAAAATTCTAATTTAATGGAAAATGTTTATTGTCATTCGAAAGAACATTTTTCAGAAATTAATTTTTAATGATTATCTCTTTCAAATGTTGGCCGCGGCTAAGTCTAAGATGGTCCATCTTTTGAGCCCAATTTTCGATAACTCGTTCAAGCATTTCGACTGGTAACTGACGAATGACACTCGTGATGTTTTGCTACAAGGCCTGAATCGAAGGGGGATTGTCCGCATAGACTTAAGACTTTACATATCCCGACAGGAAAAGGTCTAACGGTGTGATATCACACGATTTAGGTGGCCAATCGACCAGCCCAAAATGTGAAGTTATCTGCTCACCGAAGTGTTCTCTCAATAAATCCGTTGATTGGTACGAAGAGTGGGAAGTGGCACCGTCTTGTTGAAATCAAATGTCGCCGATATCAGGAGCTTCAATTTTAAGCATCAAAATAGTTAGCTATCATGGCGCGATAACGGTCGTCATTGACGGTTACGTTCTCACCGACATCATTTTTGAGAAATGGACCGATGTCTCCACCGGCTCATAAATCACACAAAACCGATGTTTTTTCTGGTTATTCAGGTTATTCTTCGTCCCAAATGCGGCAATGTTACTTGTTTACATACCCATTGAGACAGAAATGGGCCTCATCGCTAAACAAAATTTGGCTCGAAAACGTCGGATCTTCTTGGAACTTTTCAAGAGCCCATAGAGCGAAGCGATGTCGCTTGGGAAGGTCGAGCGGCTTCAGTTCTTACATAAGCTGTATTTTGTACGCTTTCAATTTAAGATCTTGACGTAAAATGCGCCAAGTCGTTCCATACGTGAGTTCGAGTTACTGCGAACGGCGTCGAAACGACTACCAAAGGTCTTCGTGTACACTCTCAGCTACGGCCGCTATATTTTCTTCACTACGTGCTGGGCGTGATCTATTTGGTCGAATAATATGCAATAATGAATGCTCTACTCTGTACCTCTACTGGGATCACCCCTTATATGTGTGAAAATAACTTAATTTCCATTATTCTTGCAGTTATACCTACCTTTCTTTCCGTTATCTCTCATACATACATCGTTCAACTCCAGCTGGCCCGTAAGTAATTAACTATCACAGCGGTCATTTACGAATATCGCACAAAAATCGATTTACTTTCCGTTCATTCGCTTTCATTTCAATGTATTGCCTGACCTTAATCCATGAACAAAAGTGGTGAAAAAGAATGCACATATATATATATATATGTATATGTATAAGTACATATATATCAATGTGTTTGTATCTGTGTTGGTAGAACACCAAATTTGCATGTCAAAAGTCAGATCAACGATGGCCTTGCAAGTTTATGCGCAACGTGCGCCAAAAAGAAGCAACCACAAACACATTCTAACTAATATTACCCACAAAAAAATATATATATTTTCACCCAAAAACTACAAGCAACATTTACACAAGCGTTCAACCCAACAATAATAACAACGTGAAAACAATTTTAATTCCCTTAAAAATAGATAAATATTTGGCTTAGACTGATTACATGAATTTTAGGTAAGAAATTTTTAAATCGAAATAATGACCAACTGCACGCAATGTTTGAAGGTCAAACGGTGTTTTACTACACATCAGACAGAGTATTGCTTACTACAAGAAAATCACATAAATAAGGTTCAGTTTATGGTGAGTTTCCAAATAAACAAACTATTTTCAACCCACTGTTGAACCAAGGCTCTCAAGTCTTATCGAATGATGACTTTATGATTACTTAAAAAATTCTACCCAAACATATGTCGATGGTCTTTCCGTTAACTTCTTCGAAATTTTTCCATCGTTAGTTACACCTCTAAAGAAAATCTTCAATAAGTCTCTTCCAGCTTAAATCTTTATTGATGATTGATACTTTAATTTTTAAATCTAGAAAAAAATTAGGTGGGTATAATAGGCCGCTTTCGAAAGTGAGCACTGTTTGAAAGCTCTGTAAAAACAGAAGAAAAACAGACTATGTTCCAATATTAAACACATTATTTTTCTTAATCAACATGGTTTTGCACCTAATTAATATACAGTTACCAACCTTGCTGTCAGATACCAGGGCTGTTTGATTGGTCAGTGACATTTTGAATCTTCCATGCAATTACTGTAAATACCACACACCTCTACCGTCGTTTAGTGTGTATTTGACAGCTATTGAAAGTAGACAACCTCGTGAAACGAAAATGGCAAAAATTGAGTTTCGTGTGCATTATTTTCTACGTAAAAGAAACCATCACTGAAACCAAAGAAACACCTGGTAAATACTATGGAGACTCTGCACCATTAATTTCACTGCTTAAAAAGCGATTTACTGAGTTCCATGGTGTTCGTAACAGTACAAGTAATGCCAAACGTGCAGGCCGCCCGAAAGTGTTCGTCACGCCCCAAATCCTCGACAAAATCCATGAAATAATATTGCATGAGCGAAGAATAAAAGCGCATAAATCTCAACTGAGTGGGTACATCTCACTTTACATGAATATTTTCACATGAAAAAGCTATTCGTGGTGAGGCGATTGCTCACATACGAACAAAATTGTAACCGTGTAACCACTTCAATCCAAATCACAGCAAACCAAATGAATTTTTCACCGTTTCGTTACCGTAAACGAAACATGGTTCCACCACAATAACACACCAGAGACCAAAAAAATATTAAGACAGTGAGTTTCTCCGGGTGAACATACACCAAAGAAACTCAAGTTTAATCTGTCGGAAAACAAAGTCATGGCCACAGTTTTCTTTGATGCACGCGGTTTTATTCACATCGATTACCTTGAAAAGGATAAAAATATCATCGGCGAATATTATTCAGAGCTTTTGGACAGATTCTATATTTATTTGACGCACGAACGACCACTTTTAGCAAAAAAAAAAACAGTGCTGTTCTATCAGGGCAATGTGCGGGTGCAACAGTGTGTTGTCACCAGTGTAAAAATTTAATAAATTGGGCTACTACCCCATTTTCCATATTCTGCAGTTATGCGTCTTTAGTGGGAATTTATTCAAAGGTTTTCAGTCTTCCCTGCGTGCAAATTTCATCTTTAAATAAAAAATAAAAAATTTACTCTGTCATAGGAAATCTCAATGCCTCGTCAGAGCTTCAATTAGAGCTTGATAATTCAATCTACCCTCTATCATATTTCAAATTCATACTTGAAATCAGTTAGTAAGGTTAAGTTGCCTCGAAATTCTCGTTTCACATGCATTATAACTTCATAGTCGCTAATTCGTAGACCAAACTTTATTTCATTCGTAGAATGAGTAGTGACCTTTATGATCCCTACTCATTAAAAGCTCTATACTCTGTTAACGTACGTTCGGAATTGTATACCCCCAAACTATTATAAATCTGACCTTCACACAACTGAAACCTTCGTATTTTTCTAGATGTCAGCTAATAAATCTAATGATCCTCAATAATCGGAGAGAATTTATTTCAATCTCCTTCATGCTAGATGCTTATACAGGGTATTTCATTTTTCGGTTTCCTTTTTTAACATAAAGTTTTAACCTTGGCATGATATGTGAAACTCTACGTTATTCAAATGACTACCTCATGAATTTTTTTTCCATACTTCGATCGGTTTGAGGTAATTTTCGCACATTTTTTGGCGCATATGAAGCAGTATCTCAGCCATAACTTGAGAAATTAAGAGTTTGAAGTGCTCAAGAGTTAAAAGTTAATCCGCATAAACATGGTTTTTGGCGTAGCCCCTTAAAAAAAAGTTCAATGGTGTCAATTAGCACGATTTCGGTGGTCAATTGACATCGCCAAGATGAGAGATTACACGACTGACTTGAAAAATTTTCTCGCGATAAAGCCATATTCGGTCATGTTGTGTGGCATGTGGCACCATATTGTTAGAAACACATATTCCCAAAGTCACGTTCTTCAATTGCAGGCCAAAAAAAGTCGGTTATCATACGACCATAACTCGCCGTTATCGTTTTCATAGAAGTAAGGTCCAATCACACCTCCGGACTCCAGAGCGCACCAGACGGTACCCTCAATTATTTGAGGGTTCTCGGAGCACCTGGGACAATTTTGCTTATTTACGGATCCACCGAGTTAGACATGTGCCTCGTCGTTGCAAAAAAATTATTTTTGAAGAAATCGCGGTTTTTTTGTTTAACACTGCTTGTTGTTCAAACACCCAATCGACGTAACTACGGCGTTGTGAATAGGTCAGCTGGATTCAGTTGTTGTCACATTCACTTTCACTTAGAACAAGCACGATATCTGTAACTGAACCAGTCTCTTCAAATTTCTTTAAAATTTTGCCAAAAGCTTGGGTAGTGTGCACAGCTTACGCGATTATAGCCTCGTCAACAATGGCGCGCCACTCGTTTCTTCTTTTTGATGTTCGGCGACATTTAGAAATACCTAGGTCGCTCTCCACCTGATCCTTCCAACGGAGTAGAGGTTTTCCTCTTCCTCTGCTTTCGCCAACGAGTACTCCATCGAATGCTTTCAAAGTTGGAGCGCTTTCATTCATTCGAACGACATGACCTAGCCAGCGTAGCCGCTGTCTCTTGATTCGCTGAACTTCGTCATACAGCTAATCGTTCCATCGTCTGCGGTATTCGCCGTTGCTAATATGTGAAGGACCATAAATCTTCCGCAAAACTTTTCTCTCGAAAACTTCTAAAGCCGACACGTCGGATGTAGACATCGCCCAGACTTCTGCACCATATGTCAAGACAGGAACAATGAGCGACTTGTAGACAAAATTATCTATGACTTCGAAGTTGTGACTGTCAACAGTGACGTGAGAGGTCGCGAGTGCGATGACTGCCCATTCGCTTCGCTTCTTTGTCTAATCTGGAGAACGCAAAACTCATGGTACGGTTGTTATGACCAATTATATCAATAACATCGACTATGCCAACAATTGCACATTCTTGTAGAAGATTGTGCCTGGTCTATTTAGCTCTGAAGCTCGTATTATTTTCTTCAGCATCAAATTGAAGAAATCACACGATAACGAGTATCCTTGTCTGAAACCTCGTTTGGTATCGAACAGCTCGGAGAGGTCCTTCCCAATTCTGACTGTGTTTGTGGTATTATGCAGGGTCAGTTTACATAGCCCTATGAGTTTTGTGGGGATATCAAATTCATATATAGAGGCGTAGAGGCAGTTCCTTATCGTGCTGTCGAAGGCAGCTTTAAAATCGATAAAAAAAAGTGTGGTGTGTATCGATTATTTTCTCTCGGGTCTACTCCAAGATTGGGCGCATGGTGAATATCTGGTCAATGGTGGATTTGCCAGGTATAAAGCCACACTGATAAGATCCGATCAGTTTGTTGACGGTGGGCTTCAATCTTTCACACAATACGTTGGACGGGACCTCTTATATGCTATATTAAGGAGGCTTATCCCACGATAATTGGCGCAGACCGTGGGGTCTCCCTTGTTGTGGATTAGCAGAGCACACTTAGGTTCCATTCGTCGGACATGCTTTCGTCCGACCATATTCTTCAAATAAGCTGAAGTATGCTCCTTGTCAGCTCTTCGCCAGCTCTTGTAGACTAAATAAATAAATAAATAAATAAGTAAAAAATATTAGTTTTTAAAAGCCCATTTCAAGTGTAGGCTGGGTTTGCCTTTATCTTTCAGCATTTGCATGTGTCTATCTGCATGTTTGTTAATATATGTATGTATATGCAGCACATAAAATTTACTATCAAACTATCGTGCTCATGCATTTATTTAACTAGTTTTCACAGGAGATTCGTGTTTTTTTTGGCAACCTCGCTGCTAATATAAAAATGTATTACATTTATTTACTACCTACATACACAGAAGCAGAATATTTACTTGGTTAGTAGTAATATGCATAAAACAAAATGTGTGGCAACTTGAGCCAAGTGCTGTTGGCGGCCAGCAAATAACCGCAAGTTCAGAACAAATGTTGGTTATTGACACAAAAAAACAAAACAAAAAAAAGAAATCATACATACTTACACTCCAGTACAAATAGACAAGGTCTTAATGTCTTAATTGAGGTTATGTAGTATATCACGGAAATAATTCCAGGTTCCAGATTTTAACTACACAGCAAACGCGCAATTCCCACTAATATGGAATACAGCGTTTTTTTCCAAAGTAAAGAAATCCTAATACATGGGACCTATCCCTAAAGCTTAGGCTTATTACTTTATGATGCATTGGCATGGAAGACCATGTGCAAAAAAGCCTCATATTGAAAACCACTAGAAAATATCCAGTGGCTCACTGCCCCCTGTATAGCAGGGAGATACTCTAAGGACTCCTCCAATGGTCGCACTCTAAAGGTTGCTCAACCTACAGCAAATCGACATCGCGCTGGAAAATATCACAGTCAAATGCATTGTTAGATGGGCGGCCTCGGGTCAATTATCTATAAAAATCTTCAGCCATACTTCAATAAACAAGGATTAGGTAAACAGAATATACTACATACCTCCGCCTTTTAACTGGAAGGTTTTATGCTACAATAAAAGTGGTGGGTGGATGGTGCAGAAGCGTGCACTTTGACAACGGAACTAAAACATTTACACGTACAAAACGAAAATGACCGACGGATAGAGCAACTGCGAGCAGCAAAGGCATTGTGGAAAATGAACTAGTTGATGAGAATGTCCGAATTGTTAACGAAAACGCGAAAAAATTACATATAAGGATTTCACGAAAGCGCTGAAAAACGGATCAGGGCGAGTGGGAATGGCTGCATAGCTTGTTAATATCATATGCAAGGGCAAGCGAAGGATGTTACGGTAAACTTTTACTCCCGTTATGACGAAACGCGATTCTTTGAAAGACTATAACTTACTGGCGGCATATGCGTGTAAGCTGGGCATTACAACGAATGATATATGCAGACAATTTAAGGTGGCAGGCATGAGTGGGACGCTAGAAAACCTCTATTTCTGTCTGGTCTTATCAAGACAATGACTCAGCCATCTAAGAGCTTTGCAGTACAGAGAACTAGTAGAAGTCTCAAACTACTGTAACAACTTTCATATCTCAAATGTAACTAAATCTCCATTTGACACTTGTTGTTGTTGTTGTTGTTGTAGCCGCAGAAAATTCTCCAAATAGGACTTCGGGGAACATTGCGGGAGTGACAGTCCTTGGCCGGATAAAAATCCGAGTCGTTCCGGTATAAAGACCCGACTGTCGCGGGAACTATGGATTTTGGTCGGCTCTTACGACAGGCATGCTTTACCGCGGATAAATTCTTGAACCCCTAACCCACAGGGGGTTATATAAAAGGCCAACAGGTCTGTGTACGGCGCACTAGGCAGCCAGTGTTATCTAACTTAACTTAAGGAACTCACATAACATAACCTTGTGTATAGCATTATCAGTATACATTGTACAATAAAACAAAGCCACCCTCCGCATTTGTCCGTCTGTTTACGATAAACTCAAATACTACTAAATGGATTTTCAAGCGGTTTTCACCTAGGTAAGGTTAGGTGCATACTCCTATTGATGTCTTGTTGTGGGTGCCAGGGTAAGGAGATTGTGATACAGTGTTGTTGACCCAATTACTGTCCTGTCTTCATCGATCTGCTTAAAAATATTTTTAGGTCATCTAACTTGAATTTTGCTATCTTAGACCAACAACCAAGATATTGTAATCTAGCTCTCTTCAATGCTGGTTAATCACTCAAAAGATGAGAGGTTTTGTCTTCTTTCTAATTGTTCTTACAGATTTTGCAACATTTCCCATGAACCTGTTTCAGGTCTTGACATCTTTGAGTTGTTATCTCTTTTAAAGAAGTATAATTCTTCTAATCATATTTTCGTCAAGTTTGATTAGATCTGCTGATTTGCAGCAGTTAATGCTGCGAGTCTATCTACATATAACCGGCCTGTGCATAAAGGTATTCCTTATTGGCGTTCCTTATTGGTCGTACCTTGACTGACAAGTTTGTCTGCCTTATAGTTATACTCTATGATCAAGTGAGAGATCGTTTCTCCTATTCGTATATATCTCAAAACTATTGACAGGAGAGTCGAAGCTAACGTTCCCTGTTTACCTTTTTTGGGGTTTATACCTTTCATGTACATGAAATGAATATTAGCTTTGGTGCGAAGTATGTAAGTACCAAAAGGAGAAGAGCTAGACCCACCAAAATTTTTACCGATCATATCAGAATGACGAACTTGGTTGATTTAGCCATTTCAGTCTGTCCGTCAGCCAGTTTGTCTGTTTAAACGAAAACAAGTCCCTGAGTTGTCCAGATATTTCAACCAAACTTGGTAGGCAGTTTGACTGGTATATTTATATGTACATTTGTTGGAACCGGCACCACTATAGAATATATATATATACGTTCGATTTTTCAGATTTGAAACTTTTGTGCTACAAATCCGTCAAAAACGCATCTACGAGCGTCAAATTCATCTACACATATAATAAACTTCACTTCGGTACTGCCACGTGCTTCAAATTTATCAAAGGAGGAGCGTGGATTGATTAAGGGTTTGCACGAATGGGGAAAGGAAATTGCCGAGATAGCTTCCAGAGTGAATCGTCATAGAAATACTGTTTACAATTTTTTTTTTAAATCCCGAAACTTATGGAACAATTAAGCACAGTGGAAGAACGACTAAAATCGATGAGAGATGTAAGCGTGAAATTCGGCGGCTAGCAACAAAGAAAAGCATGTCTTGCTTGGAAATCAAGGCACATTTAAGTCTAGGTGCATCAAGCAGAAGAGTCCACCAAATTTTGACGCAAAATAAATTGGTTAGATATGAGTCTCGGGAGCCTGTATCCAAGCTGCAAAATCGGCATATACTCGGACTCGTTTGACCTTTGTTAAAAAACTCAAATTTTGGATAGATGAGTTCAAAATGGTAATGTTTTCCGACGAAAAAACATTTAATTTGGACTGTCCTGATGGCTGCCATAAGTACTGGCAGCCTCGCCAAACTCGCTATAAGCGAAATCATGGTGAAGGTTCACTGATGTTTTGGTCAGCCTTTGGATATGATGGAAAATCTCCGCTGTGTTTCATACCCATGAGGACGAATGCAGAAATATATATTAAGCTATTGGATGAAGTACTGATCGAGTTTGCTGATAATCTTTATGGTTATTGTAGGACTTTCCAGCCATACGATGCACCAATCTATACTGCGCGCGCAACTAACGACTTCCTTTCATTAAAGAACATACCTCTTTTTGGAGTGCCCAGCTATAAACACAGATCTGAAGATTTGTGGGGGATACTTTTAAACAGAGTTTATAAAAATGGGAGACAGTTTGAGATCATTAAACAACTGCCTGGGATGAAATTAACAATCTAACGTTAAAACAGTTGGTTGATTCCATGTCAAATAGGATTAAACAAATTTTTCTAAAAAAGGGGAAGCATATCAATTATTAAAAAAGTCGAAAAAATGTTTACTTAAGCTAAACTTATTATTTTTCTTTGCACGCATATTGAAATTGCTTTGCTTTTGTATTTGTTGATACTAATAATAACTAGAAAATCAGATGAATTTAATTAGTAAAAAGGAATTTCCGGCAGTTTTATTTGAAATTACATCCAGGCACATATACTTTTTTCCCTGAGGTACTTCCAAAGTAGGTTTGTAGGCTTAAATTTCTTTTCTGCAAACCATATCCATCGGTATTTCCTTTTTTTTTAATTTTTAATTAATGATTAAATTTCATTTTCAAACATTGTTAAGCCCTGATCTGACCCAACCAAAGTGCATACACATCTAAGCTTTACTCAGCAGACCCAGTTTTTCTTACAGCAGATTTTTCACGTTATTAAGGTGTGATGATGCAATTATATGAAAATTTTATCTTTATAAGAAATAACTATGGACTTTAAAGATTAGAAACTAAGGACGAACTATCTACTTATAGCATACAAAGAATTTGTAATTTCCTTATTTCAACGAAAAGCAGAAGAAGAAAGAGTAAGAATTTTCGAATTTCCATTGATTCTCAAACAAACAAAAAATTACGCAAAACCTCTATCATAGCACTGCATTTTGCTAACAGCGCTGACGCCAAAATGTATGCAACATTTTTAAGATGAAATTCACATCAAAGAACTAGCCATTCAAACGACGTCATTACCACTTACACACACGCACACACTCTTACATAAATATATTCAAAGCGCCCACGACCACCCACTACTATAATAATAAAAACTGCCAGCAGCGCCAGAAAAAAAAAAGAAAAAAAATTACCAAATCAGCATATATACGTAGTAAAAATTAGTAGAATAAAAGTAACCAATTGAACTTAGACAGCATGAGGTGATTGCGCCGCATTGCATGATATTCAGAATGTGAACTCGACGTGCCGCATGCTGTAGTAATTGAAAGGAGGTGAATGCAGACGAAAGGCGGAAGCCTAAAATGAATGCTTGAGCACATGCGCTGCTGCTGCTGCTGCTCATTCACGGCCACCCAAAAGCGTATGGGTCACACTATGTGCTTCGTAAATCAATTGTGTCACACACTTACTTATTACATACACACACATATATACACACATATGCTGGCAACTCTTTCATGCAACATACATTTACAATATATACATATAAGTATGTATAGATGCTTGTGCGCCTCCACAATTAAAAGTGAATTTCTCACGCGCGCTCTGCCTCTGTAGCATCCGATAAACAAGACAAATGGGAGCAGATTTCATCGCCGGTTCACTGCGTCCGCCTTCAGTTGGTGTGGTCGATTGCACAGTGGCAAATGCGCATCTGAAAAAACACTACACCATGAAGTGCTGTAGCATCTACATGTGTAAAGTAGGTATATACTGTGTGTGTGTGTGTGTGGGTTTGTGTGTAATTAGTTGCCGTTATGTCCATCGTTGCCAGCCGTATAATCGATGTGGACAGAAAAGTGGCAATTTTGTAATCTCGAATCAGCTGCAATATGTATAATTTCTTTCCTTTTCATTTATGCGCATACACACAGGCGTATATATAAAGGGTTATCCAGTTAGTGATTTCGAAAGTGCAGGGCTGTACTTTGACATCTCTCAAACTTAACTGTTAAACCAAATATGTTTTGTTTCAGTGAAAAGTTAGGAATCTACGAAAATTGATCGCTTAATAAACCGCACAACACGTTGAAATTGTTGAAACTTCAAGAGATTATGGTGATCATAATCGTTCAGCCACTCAAGCAATTGGTAAAATTTTAAAGAAAATTGAAGAAACTGCATCGGTTACAGAAATAGATTGCTCATTCCACCTCAAATACCGCTGCTGTAAGTGAAAATGTAGGCGGAGACCCGAATGTGTATATTTTTCGACATTCTCAAGAGCTGCGACTTTCTTACGGCACATTATAGCGTATTTTGCACTTGGACTTAGTGAAGCTGACACAACAACTGAATCCAGCTGTCCCATTTTAAACGCCGTAGTTACGTCGACTGGGTGCTTGAATAACAAGCAGTGGACCGCGATTTTTCTAACTAAAGTGGATACGTAAATAAGCAAAATTGACGCATTTGAGGCTCCGAGCATCCTCAAATAATTGAAGAGAGGTCAAAGAAAAAAAAATTGCATTGTCTGGTACGCTCTTTGGTGCGAAGGTGTGATTGGACCTTCTTCTTCTTATTCTTTGGCACTGCTTCCGCGATTATAACCTCGTCAACAATAGCGCGCCACTCGTTTCTTCTTTTTGCTGTTTGGCGCCAGCTGGAAATACCAAGTGATACTAGGTCGCTCTCCACCTGATCCTTTCAACGGAGTAGAGGTCTTCCTCTTCCTCTGCTTCCGCCTGCGAGTACTCTATCGAATACTTTCAAAGCTGGAGTGCTTTCATCCATTCGGACGACATGACCTAGTCAGCGTAGCCGCTGTCTCTTAATTCGCTAAACTATGTCAATGTCGTCGTTTAGCTTGTACAGCTCATCGTTCCAACGTCTGCGGTATTCGCCATTGTCAACGCGCAAAGGACCATAAATCTTCCGCAAAACTTTTCTCTCGAAAACTTCTAAAGCCGACTCATCGGATGTAGACATCGTCCAGGCTTCTGCACCGTATGTCAGGATGGGAATGATGAGCGACTTGTAGAGTTTGGTTTTGGTTCGTCAAGAGAGGACTTCACTGTTGGCAAGAGTGATCCTGCGTTGGATTTCAAGGTTGACATTGTTGGTGTTGTTAATGCTCGTTCCTAGATAGACGAAATTATCTACGACTTCGTAGTTATGACTGTCAACAGTTACGTGGGACCAAATTCGTGAATGCGATGACTGTTTTTTTGATAGCAGGAGATATTTTGTCTTGCCCTCGTTCACTACCAGACCCATTCGCTTCGCTTCTATGTCTAATCTGGAGAACACAGAACTTACGTTGCGGTTGTTGTGACCAATTATATCAATATCATCGGCATACGCCAACAATTGGACATTCTTGTAAAAGATTGTGCCTGGCCTATTTAGCTCTGCTGTATTGGACTTTACTTCTTTGAAAATGAAGCATTATGTTCGGTTATTTGGATGGCTTAGTGTTTCACATAAAATGCCAAGGATGAAATTCTATAATGAAAAAAGATTTCAAGAAAGAAATTATTTTAAATGTATTTCATTTACGTTTATTTTGGAAACCGCAAAATGGATAACCCTCTATAATGGTTTGTATGTAAAAAAAATGTGACTGCATGAAGGTGTTTCAAATCTGTGACACTTGTGCCACGATACCTTTGAGTATGACATAAATGAAAATATTGACACATTTTTAAATTTATAATGTCACATGCCCAAGCTACATAACATATGTATGCATATACATAATATGTAGGGTTTTTTTTTAATATATAGTACCTATAATACATATGTGTTAAGCGTATGTTTGCTCTTCGGCACATATTTTGTAAGCACTTCATTCAGGTGGACAAAAGTGCACTTGCTCGATGACTTAAACGCTATATATAGGTGCATAAATAAGTATATATGTATTATGCAAATAGATTAATTTCGACGATTTCATAATTAATTAAACGTTGGCATACATTATTCACGCTTTTGGTTTAACGATGTCGGCACAAATTTTATAATATATGGGAATTGTATATAAAATTGTGGAAAAAATTAAAATTAAAATAAATAAAAAATTTATTACATACGTTAAGCTTTTTAAAGTATTGATTCCTTTTGTTGTTTTGATCTTCCGACAGGGTGGTAAGTTTATTTATAATGGAACGATTTTCCGTCATTCCTTGTCAGTTTTCGATAACGGAACTAGGCATTGAAGATAGCGGAATGCCGAAACCGGTTTGTCGCAAAACCAAAATTGACAAGGAATGACGGAAAATCGTTCCATTTTAAATCTTTTTAAAGTAGATAAATAAATAAATTGTTGCATGAATAAAATATAAATATTTCGAAATTTATTAACTTATTATACATATAAAATATTTGTCTAACTTTAATTAATATTTAATACTGATTCTTAAAATTAATCGATCTATTTTTCGCAATTGCTTATTTATACTTCCAGGTCGTGCTTGTATTTATACTCAGCATTGCATCACTCATTATATACTTCGTGGATGCATCTAGCGAAGAAGTCGAAAGATGTCAAAAATGGAGTAATAACATTACTCAACAAATCGATCTCGCATTCAATATATTTTTTATGGTTTACTTTTTTATACGAGTAAGTTGGATTTTTAAGTTTTTATCCTTTGATTTTTAAACCCAAAAATATGCTAATCTTACTGAAATATAATTTTTTTTCAAATATTTTATGTCAATATAATTGAGTTAATACATATTCAAACTGCCTAAATTTACACATCGAGATTTTTTTGAAACTCATGCAGCGAGTATTGAACAGCACGCACAAATAACAGCAACTTCTCAGCATAATTTGCAAATTTTTTTCATAATTTACCATACAAATTCTCGATTACCAACACATAAAGCTTACTTTAAAATTGTCAAAAAAAGGCACCATTCAACATTTGAGCTGCAGCCTTTGAACTCTGTCTGGACTGTGATGTAATAATTTGTTTTCGAAGTTTCGTTTCTACTCAGAAATCGGACTCTCAATTTTCAATTTTTTTGAATAATATAGGGTTTAAAAAAATTAAAAAAAAAAACACACACTAATTGTTAAGGAAATTCAAATGTTTTTTTATTTAATGTGAAGTACAATCGATACAGTTAAGTTCTAAATATAACATCATTCAAATGGTTTCCACGACGTCTTCTTTTGCAGGAACGAATTCGATGAACCCAATTTTTGAGCACTTTTTCCACTAAATCAAGTCGTATGTCATGCACAGCACGTTCAATATTGACTTTTGTAGCTTGAAGAAAGTCTGGTTTATTGCTAAAGACCAATGACTTCAAATAAAATCACAAGATGTAGTCTAATGGTGTTAAATCACAACTTCTTGGAGACCATTCAATGTCACAATTTCTTGAAATAATCGAATCTCCAAACCCTTCTCGCAATAATTCGGTTGTTGCACGTAGCCGCGTCTTGTTGGAACCAGATTTTATTAAGATCAACTTCTTCCAATTTCCTATAGCCATAAAAAGTTGGTTATCATCGATCTACACCGCTCTCCATTGACAGTAACGGTGCTTCTAGCTTCATTTCGAAAAAAAGGACGGAACCATGATTCCACCAGATCAAAATCTACACCAAAGTGCCAATTTAGGTGAATTTAATTGTTGTTCATGAATAATTTGTGAATTTTTTCATTCCGAAAGCGACAGTTTTGTTTATTTACCGCACCACTCCGATGAAAGTGCGCCTCATAGGGGAAGAGGATTTTCTTAAAAAAATCCTTTTCGTTTTAAAGTTGTTCCAATGCAAAAGAAGCAAATTCACGACGATTATGATGGTCCATGGATGAAATTGTAAACATTACTGAATAAAATGAAAAAAAGACAGATCATGACATATTAAAAATGGCCAAAACGACACTTATATCATCGCTATTGGAATACCCTTTATTTTCCAACTATGTAGTTCTTGTGAGTCTTCGAGCCAGAGTAAGTAACGAATTATTTCTTTGGTCCATTTCTTGGATCCATTTTGAGATTCCCTACTTTTTTAAAGAAAAAACACAGAAAACTCAAATTTAATGGGTAATGTTTATTTAGATAGAACATTTTTGACATTTGTTTTTTGAAGATTATCTCTTTCGAATGTCGGCAGCTATTTCGACTGGTAACTGGCGAATGACATGCCTGATGTTTTGCTCCAAGACCTAAATCGAAGCGGGATTGTCCGCATAGATTCGCATAGACTTTACATATCCCCACAAGAAAAAGTCTAACGGTGTGATATCACACGATCTTGGTGGCCAATCGACCGGCCAAAAAAGTGAAATTATCTGCTCACCGAAGTGTTCTCTTAATAAATCCACTGATTGATGCGATGTGTGGGTAGTGGCGCCGCTTTGTTGAAACCAAATGTCGCGGAGAACACGAACTTCAATTTTAGGCATCAAATAGTCGGTTATCATCGCGCGATAACGGTGGTCATTGACGAACGTAACCGTCACCGATATCATTTTTGAAGATATATGGACCGATAATTCGACCGGCCCACAAACCACACCAAACCGTTGTTTTTTTCTGGATGAAATAGTAGCTCTTAAATCTCTTCAGTCCCAAAAGCGACAATTTTGCTTGTTTACATACCCATTGAGACAGAAATGGGCTTCATTGCTGAAAAAAATTTTTGCTTCAAAACGTTGGATCTTCTTGGAACTTTTCAAAAGCCCATAGAGCGAAGCGATGTCGCTTGGGAGGGTCGAGCGACTTCAATTCTGGCATAAGCCATATTTTGTACGCTTTTAATTTAATATCTCAACGTAAAATCCGCCAAGTCGTTCCATACGTCAGTCCGTGTTGCTGCGAACAGCGCCGAATCGACTATCCACGGTCTTCGTGTACACTCTCAGCTACGGCCGTTATATTTTCTTCACTGCGTGCAGGACGTCGTCTATTCGGTCGAATATTATCCAATAATGAATGCTGGGTCTCAATATGGGCTATGGTGTTGCGAATAGTATGCATAGTAGGCCGATTATGTTGACCATAAGTAGAGCGAAGGGCGCGAAACACATTACACGTGAATTTTCATAATAAAGTTGAATGATTTGTAAACGTTGTTTAGGCATAAGTCTTTCCTTGATGAAATGCCAAAGAAAACTGAGCAAAAATAGCATGACAGCTTGACACGACTCACCCGTGATCTGTCAAAAAAGGCTATTGAAAAAGTACCTCTACTTGGATCATCCTTTATTAACATTTATAGAGATTTCAGGGCATGTTCTCTTTTTTTGGGGTAATTCTATTTGCATACTCTTAGACTTATTGACTTTAATTCTCCAAGCAGTTAGCTGAATTTTCGTTATTTTTAAATGTTGAGACTAGAATATTTACGAGGCTTGCATTGCATATATGCTGATTAGAGAACAAAAACGAATATTAATAACCGAAAATCGATTTATTGTTTTTCAAAGTATTCTCCATTAATATCTATACAATTTTACATGCGTTTGAAGCCATAGTCGAAGCACTTTTGCCAATCTGATTGAAATTTCTCCAAAACATGCGTACTGAACGCATAAACCACCTCTTCAAGTGGTTCTGTTCCATTCAGAATTTATTGTTCTGCCTTAATAAAATGGCATGATTGAGACATGTGCAGTTTTTCCAAAGAAACAGGTAACAACATTTGCTTGGAAGTGCTTCGCACGTAAACAACTTTCATTGGATTTGGCTCATCTTGAAACAACATACGGCCGACTGCTGTTTACTTTCGGGCTCATACGCGTAAATCCATGATTCATCATCTGTCACGATGTTATGGACGTTATTTGAAGCATCGCCATCGTATTTTTTTTAACATTTCTCTCACATAACTAGACGTGCTTTTTTTTTTTTTTTTTGAAAGATCCATTTTCATAACTTTCAACTAAAAAAAGCATTTTTGGTTTGATAGTTAAGTTCGGCAGATGTCAAAATACAGTCCTGCCCTTTCGAAATCACTAAACGGATATTATTTGATAAACTGATTTCAAACTCAAAACTTTAAATCTCGCAATATTTGAAAAAATAAATTTTCAGAACTTTCAAAAATAGTAAGAGAATATTATGTCCGTTCAACTTTGCCACTTCTAAAATAAGGTCAACTTTTTGGAACTAACCTAGTGTTTAAGAAATTTTTGAGAAGAATTAAAAACATTTTGTATTTCATTCTGCCTAACCTTTTTTAATTTCCCTAGCGTGTTATTTTTCTGTTCAATAATAATTCTTTTTTAATTTATGCAACAATTTTATAAAATACTCGAAAATACTGTATCAAGCAAATACAAAAGAAATATGTTTTATAATCTTGGGCAAGTTTGATATGTATGGACTCAATCATTATGACAAGAATTATAAATTGCTTGCAAAGCTTTGATACTTATGAGCTGTTACTCTGTATCATAACTCTAGGTTCCAAATGACTAAATTCCTATAGGTAGAAAACGCTCTCAAAGAGATAAGGCTGGTATTGGCTCGTTTACTGCTAGGCGAGTATACAGACCTTTAAGATTTTCAAGTTTTTCTGGTCTTCACGAAATGTCAAAACGTTAGAATACTGCACTCTGTCAGCTCTGATAACTGCACTTATATAATAGAACCCTTTAATGGACAATAGTTATCGCCGAATAAATTTTATATTTTATTATATAAATTAAAATTTCTAATTCTTGCTCTCTATTGAGATAAGCACGGTTCGAGATCAGTATGTTGATAACTGTCGATAACAACACGTTTCATGAACAATGTCAATCCAATATCACGCCAAGTGCGAAATAAGCGGCATCCCATATCTCGTTTGGAAGGGTAAACCTCCGTTTGATATTTATAATGAGTTGATGATAAAGCTATGAATCGTACGATTGTGTACAAGTGGTGTTGTGAGTTTAAAAACGGTCGTATGTCTGTGCATGATTAACGGAGGAGCGAAAGACCTTCAATTATGACTGACAAAATGTCTAAAAGAAATCAAAATTGCGCTCTGTGACGATCGCAGATTGACTGTGACTGAACTTTCTGCGATGTTTCCGCAAATTTCCAAATCTTTACTACATGAAAAAATCCCAGAAACCCTCAGATATCGAAAACTGTTCACGAGATGGAGTTGGCGTGAAACTAACAACCCTAATGCCGGTTGTTTGAATATTGAAATTGTAGTTGGTGTTAACGCTGGTTCCAAGATAGGCAAAATTACCTACGAACGGTCTTCGTTAATTATTCAGAAAGCAGAAGCTACGGAGCGATAATTGAGACCAATAACACCGACACACGCCAGCCGTTGCACACGATTTATTATCGAGTGGTTTGACGAGGTTTTTCTCAATCTTGATGGAGTTTACCCTGTTACCCAGCTTCAGTTTAAATAGTCGTCAACGTTTTGTGTGGTACAAAATTCCGATATAGAGGCTTAGAAGCAGATCCTTTTCGTGTTGTCGAAGTCAACTTGAAAATCAAAATAGACGGAGACGTGGTGAGTGTCTATCCTTTTCTCACAAGTCTTTTCAAGATGGTGAATATCTGGCCAATGTTGGATTTATCATCTCTAAAGCCACACAGATTAGGTGCAATTAGTTTGTTGACGAAAGACTTCACTCTTTCACACAATTCGATAGATGGGAGCTTATGTGTGATATTGATGAAGCTTATCGCATGTTAATTGTAACAGATTGTCCGATTACAGTCTTTGTGGATTATGGACAGATACATACGACTAGCTTAGCCAGAAAACCATCAACTGCCGCATCTTTGTAATTTTTAAGCTGAAAATTTCTTTTGAAATTATGATAAAGTCGAGTGATGCATCGGCTATGTTAATTTTCACTATCATTCAGCAGACTGGAGAAATATAGTTCCTCTATGAAGTCAATATACTCTAGATATCAGTCACAAGATATTATATTAGAGGAGTTTTCGAACTCTAGTCCTGTCGGCCAGTTTTGCACGCTTTTATCCTTTTCTATTTGCAAATGCGTACTGCTTCACTACTCCATTCGCAATATCTTTTCCACACAGAGCACATTGTGATCGATTGCAACATTGAGAGGTGGGCAGTATTTTATCTCTTCACTGTGCACTAGGACAATCCTCTCATTAATAGCCCTACTTTCGATTGAAGGCCGTTTTGTAGGGAGCTAAAAATATCGTCCGACAGTTCCCTTATGCCAAGCAAAAATCCGTTTGGCTGTCTGTTTCGATTACGGTCATTTTCGATTTCAAACATTACTAGTGTTTTTTGACGGGCGTTCTTTGTTGCTTAGGGATTCATGCACATCTTAGCTGCTACAAGCTACAGGTCAAAGTCACTGTTTGAACTTCGGTGCTTAAAACATCACTGTGGATTTAGTTACCAGCTATTCCTTCCGGAAACAGTGGTGTAGCCTGATGAAGTCTTTTATGCCGAACTATGGTGTTACAGACAACTATATTTCGTGTCGCTGCATAGTTGATCAGTCTTAGCCCATTTGGTAATATTTCGTCACGCTCGTAGGTATATTTAAAAGCATGTAGAGGTTAGCTTTGCATATCATCCCTCGAGGTGTGAGCAAAAATGGGAGATTAGGGGAAAAGCTCTCTGATCATAGCCAGCTGTGCATCTACAAGGGTTAACGATTGACTCTGCGGCGAAATCTCAAATTTTGCTTTCCTTTATATGAATGTTGTCGCATATGTCACAAGATCAATTGGTACTTATGGCGTCCATTACGTCGCTTTTATGGCAGTCTTAATTTGAGCGAAGACATCAACGAGCTGGACAACGTCAACTTGCCACTTAAAAGACCAGTCTTTGGTGTATACCCTCAAATCATAGTACTTTGTACGTTTGGCAGTACTCATATATAGACAGAATATAATAATTTCCGATTTCATTGAGTATCTGAAAAGATATGAATTACTATGTACACATTAAGGTGTGCCAAAAACTAACTTTTAGCATTTATTGGTTAAACTGTACGTAAATAAAGAGAAAACAATTTGCCTTCAAACCAGAAACCCTTGTATTCACTTAAGGTGTTTCCTCCGCAAATAGAGGCATTTTAGCCTATAAATTTGATAGGCTATTTTTTGGCTAACCCTAATACACATTTAACTTATAGGCATTTAAATGTAGACGGACAAAAATATTTCCTTCTTCAATTGAAATTTAAATTTAATATATTTTTCTTCTCAACATTGAAATAATCAATCAAAGCTTTAGCAACGAATTGAAGTTAATTTCAAATATTTAATTGAACTATTTTCCTTTTACTATATTATTTCGTAGACAGTTTGTAAGTATATAATCATTTATGTATTTTCTATTTACATTTCCAGTTCATAGCGGCGTCCGATAAACTTTGGTTTATGTTAGAAATGTACAGTTTTGTAGATTATTTTACAATACCCCCGTCCTTTGTATCAATATATTTAGATCGGACATGGATCGGTAAGCAATATTTGCGTAAAATGCATTGGTTGTAATAAAAATAAATAAAAAATTTCAATAAATTCTAAATTGCAAAACAAAAATTTACACCTATTTATGTATGTAAATATTTAACAAATTTTCCTTTTCTACTTCATATCTATGCATATGCGCCACACTATACGCACACGACACAACGACAAAACGAAAATCATCTGTAAACTACTCTGCACCAACAAAAAATAACATAACTACAAACATATACACACACACATATTTATATAACAACATGCAACATACACTATGCGTATGTGTTGGCTGATCGAAATGACTGTATGCAATGGATTTTACTCCCAAAACCAAAAACAAAAAAACAACAAACGAAAAAAAAAAATTAAAAAATTGAAATTCGCCAAAAAATAAATGCCAAAAAACAAAAATTTCCAATTTGCTGAACTAATGGGTTGCTGCAATGCTACGCGTCTTACTTCCCACGGCACACACGTCTCATCACACAGGTCTTCGATTTCTGCGAGCGTTACGTCTCATGACTGTACCGGATATTTTACAATATTTAAATGTTCTAAAAACATCGAGCTCGATACGCTTGGCTCAACTAGTATCAATTTTTATATCAGTATGGTTAACAGCAGCGGGCATAATACATCTGGTATGTATGGTTTCAACGACGCTAAACCAAATATATATACTTGTATATGCACATATTTATATTTACGTAATAATATATTCGTATATACGTATGTATGTACAACTAATTATAATTCTTTGTTAATTAGTGACTTTTATGCATCACTGCATCTACCATGATTTTTGTGTATACATTTTCAAATAAATTATCACTTACTTTTTCTCGTCTCGTCTTCGAAATTGACAAACAAACGTTTTGAGCAGCTGCCAGTTTATAGCCAGAGAAAAGTTTACAACAGTGCGCCACTAGTGGTCGCTCCTGCATGAGCCCACCTTCTGGTGAACGCACTGCCAATGGCGCTGTTCATTGTGTGTGTTGGTTATTCGATTTAAAAAAATAATTATTATTTAATTAAAAAAAAAAAAATAGTCCAATAGTATAAATCGTCAAAGCTGTAGTGATGTGGCATTTTGCTTCAAGGTAGCTGCTATGCGGCTAGTGAATTTTAAAGCAGGCAAATTTGTCACCACTACAGTTGCACAATTGCAAACACAGAAATAGATATTGTAGTGGTCAAATCACTTAGTTACTCGCAATACATAGTGATGGCACGCAAATACATTAATATAAATTGTCGGAAAAAAATTATTTTTTAATTAGTATTCAATTGATTTTATAAGTTCAGAAATTAGCAATTGGTAGAGCTGACTGTAGCAATTTTAAAGCAAAAATTATATATTATATATTTATCCAAATTTATAAAAATTATAAATCTATAGAGGTTTGTACTACGGATTGCAACTTCGCTAGGAATGAAACTAGGTATGAAAAGGGAATTTAAAAATTTATCTTAAATAAAATATTCATTACGATATTATGTCATAATCCACTAAATTATAATAATAAAAACAAAAAATAAAAAAAAATTGAAAAAATGAAATAAAATAAAATAAAAATTTGGTAAAAATTAAAATAAAATGAAATCAAATGAAATTAAAAAACTTTAAATAGAAATATACAACAAAATAAACACAATTAAATAAAATTAAATAAATAGATTTAAATAATAATTATTAATTGAAAATATATTAAGATAAAACAATTATCTTAAACTAAGATTGATAAACTAAAAAAGAAGGAAATAAAATAAATTAAATAATAATTAAAATTAAAAAACTAAAAACTAAATAAATAGAAATTATAAATTAAAGTAAAGAATTAATTCAATTATTTAAGAAAAAAATAAAGCAAATTTAAAACTTAAATAAAATTATTAAAATTTGGTTACAATAAATAATATTAAACAAAATTAAATTACGTAAAAAACTTGTAAAAAATAAAAAACAAATTAAAAAAATTTGAATTTGAAAAATAGAAGTATATTTACAATAAATAATGTTAAAAAAATAAAAATAAAAAATTAGTAAAAAATATAACAAGACAAAAGTTACTTAAATAAAATTTAAATAAATAATATTGAGTAAAATAAAATAAATGTACTTATATAAGATAAAACATAAAATTATCTTATACTAAGGTAAATAAAAAAATAAAGTAAACTAAGATATAATAATTGAAACCAAATAAATTAAAAATATAAATTAAAGGAAACAAAATAAAATAAAAGAAATTTAAAAATTCAAATAAAGTAAAAAAAAACTAAAAATTAAATTAAATTAATCGACATTAAATTTAAATAAACAATATTAAATAAAATTAAATTATATTGAATAAAATAAAATAAAATAAAATAAAATAAATTAAAATAAATACACCTAAATAAAAAAATAAAAAGAAGGGAACATAAATTAAATTAAGATAAAATATAAAAGAAAACTAATTAAAAATTAATAATTTTTTAAAAAATTTAAAAAATTAATTAAAAGAAATAAAAATAAATTAAACAAAATCAATCTAAAAAACCTAAATAAAGCAATATAAAAAATGAAATTAAAAAATCAATCGAAATAAAATTAAAATAAATAATATTAAATAAATAAAATAAAATTAATAATAATAATTAATCAAATTAAAATTAAATCAAATAAAAAATAAACTAAAATAAAAGAAATTTAAACATTTTAATAAAGTAAAATAAAAAATCTAAAATTTAAATTAAATTAATCGACATTAAAATTAAGTAAACAATATTAAATTAAATAAAATTAAATTGAATAAAATAAAATAAAATAAATATAATTAAATAAATGAATAAAAATAAAGTAAAATAAATTAAGATAAAATATAAAAGAAAACTAATTAAAAATTAATAACTTTTTAAAAAATTGAAAACATAATTTAAAAGAAATAAAATGGAATAAAATAAAATCGTTTTAAAAAACTTAAATAAAGCACAAAAATAAAAAATAAATTAAAATAAATTTTATTAAATAAAATAAAATAAAATTTAATTTAATATAATCAAATAAAAGATACACTAAAATAAAATAAATTGAAATCAAATCAGTATAAAACATAAAATTATCTTAAGTTAAGGTAAATAATATTAACAGAAACAAAATAAACATATTAATATAAGCATAGGGTTTTCCAATAAGAGTGATATGATTTTTTTTAAAAACACACACTAATTTTAAAGGAAATTCAATTTTTTTTATTTAGTGTGAACTATAATCGATACAATTAAGTTCTGAATACAACATCATTCAAATGGCCTCCACGAATTCTTTTGCAGGAACGAATTCGATGAACCCAATTTTTGACCACTTTTTCCACTAAATTAAGTCGTATGTCATGAATAGCACGTTTAATATTGACTTTTAAAGCTTGAAGAGAGTCTGGTTTATTGCTAAAGACCAATGACTTCAAATAACCCCAGAAGATGTTGTCTAATGGTGTTAAATTACAACTTCTTGGAGACCATTCAATGTCACAATGTGATTCAATGACCAAAAGTGTGACACGTAGCCCCGTCTTGTGTGAACCAGCTCTTGTTAAGATCAACTTTTTCCAATTGTGGCCATAAAAAGTTGGTTAACATCGATCTATACCGCTCTCCATTGGCACATAACGATGCTACCAGCTTCATTTCGAAAGAAGTATGGACCGATGATTCTACCAGACCAAAAACCACACCAAACTATCAATTTAGGTGAATGCAATGGTTGTTCATGAATAATTTGTGAATTTTATTCGCACCAGAATCGACGGTTCTGTCTATTTACCGCACCACTCATCGGAGAAGATGATTTTCTTAAAAAAAGTTGCAATTGTAGAACGATTATTTTGATAATAATATTGAATAATTTTAAACCCTTTATATGTATATAAAGGTGAACTTTTGAAAATTCTGGCGACACCGGTGACAATTTGATAAAAAAGTATATTCGTACAAATATAAAAATCTTCTGTATGTATGTTTGATATTTAACTCTTTCCAAGCGGTTGGACTGATTTTAATGAAACTGTTTGAATGAGCTAAAGTGATTTTGGAAAGGTTTTGAATATTTTTTTTCAAAAAGTGTAACAAGGCATGACCTATTTGAACAAATCATATTTATCGTACAATTTTTTTTTTAAATATGATACACCGGTATTCTTTTGCTTATATTAACTAAGCACTAAACTTTCTTCCGAGAAGTAGCCCAAAAATTGACCTAATCGAAAAAAAAAATTAAGAAGAGATCGACCTATTCGAAAAATTCATATTTACTTTTCTTTTCTTTCCAAAGATGGAGCAAATAGCGATCTTTTTGAGGCTTAATAAGGGCTGCTCATCATTTTTGTTATGTCTTCTACTTTACTATATCAATTATAATATCTAAATTGAACAAGATGCAGAAAACTTTAACAACTTTTGGCCATATCTTCTAATATATATTCCGTATAATATATTTCTCGAATGCTCCTAGATGAGAATGATATCTCTTTGTTCGCGTCCGCGTTCTGCGCCATACCAAAAGGCGAGCATTATGAGAGATTTATTGAGCATAGTTTTAGTTTGTTAAAGGAAGGCTCTGGTTTTCCATTTCTTACTGAATTCAAAGTAGCACCCGTAACCTTAAACTCCAAGCTAACGCTAATGATGGTGTTGTTGTTGGATCCTAAATAGAGAAAGTTCTTTACAACTTCGAACTTATAGCTGCCAAGTTACTTTGTTTTGTTGCTTTTGGAGGTACTTTGTTTTGTCCTCGTTCACTGGTAAACCAGCCATATTTTTCTCCTTTTCTAATATGCAGAAAGCTGCGCTAATTACCCTGGTCTTGCTTTCAATGGTATCAATATCAACTATCTTTAATATATAAGGTGCCGTAGCGATTCAGATCATCAGCACACATTACACTCTCCAACAGCAAATTGAAAAAGTACCAGCGAATCACCGTGTCACCTCGTTTAGTTTCGAACGGCCAGACAGTAAGTTTTCAATTGTCGTGGATTCTCGGAAATGCGACAATTTTGCTAATATACGTATTCACCAAATGAGAAATGTGCCTCGTCGCTGAAGAAGATTTTTTTTTTTTTGAAACATTGCGGCCCACTACTTGTTGTTCAAGCACCAAATCGACGTAACAACGGCGTTGTGTATGGTCAGCTGGCTTTAGTTTGGATGTAGTGGTAGTTCAAGTGAAAAATTCGCCATAAGAAAGTCGGGTCTTCCGCTACACTTTCACTTACGGCGGCGATATTTAAGGTGATACGAGCAAAACGATGATGCACAGGTCTTACAATATCTGTAGCTGAACCAGTCTCTTCAAATTTCTTTAAAATTGTACGAAGTACTTGAGTAGTTTGACAATTATGTGCACCATAATCTCCCCTTAAATCACCAAACGTGGCCACATTTGAATTACCATTCTTTTAGTAGGTTCGAACAATTTTAACGCGGTGTGCGGTTGATTGGTGATCCATTTTCATAAATGCCTGAGTTTTAGCTAAAACAAAACATGTTTGGTTTGACAGCTGTTAAGTTTGACAGATGTCAAAATGCAGCCCTGCACTTGCGGGACCACTGAAGGGATAACCCTTGGTTAAACGAAATATGTTTTATTCAAATAGGCCTATCCAAATGCATCTTGTATCATTTAGCAGCTTCCAGTTCTAATGCAGAAAATTTTACTAGGGCATTTTGGAAATTTAATTCATGTCAATTTAAAAAACTACTTTAGTACAATTAATCTAAGCTATAAAGCGCTAACGACTGACCTGATTTCAAAGGCAATTTGCAATCCGTAATACAAGAAATCAAAATCGTATTTGCGTTTACAAATAAATCTATGTATTATGTTAAGTTACGTTTTCTGTTTTATGTTTTTTGTTGATTTATTTATATCTACTTGCATTGCTGCATTTATTTAAAATTTAGCTGGAAAACTCTGGCGATCCGCTGGATTTTAATAATGCTCATCGATTATCCTATTGGACCTGTGTCTATTTCCTAATTGTGACCATGTCAACGGTAGGATATGGTGACGTTTACTGTGAGACTATATTGGGAAGAACATTCCTTGTGTTCTTTCTACTCGTCGGCTTGGTAAGTTGTAAATTTTACATTACCTTAACAAACAATCTCTTATATATACATCCATTACACTAAAAAAAAAATCTAACTAAAGTGACAAAACAAGAAATGAGAAACTAAAAAAAAAGGATTAAAAAAAAAGGAATACAAAAAAATTAAAATAATAAAAAATTTAAAAATAATAATAAAAAAATGTATAAAGAAAAATAAAAATAAAATAGAAAAAAATTAAAAAAATTAAAAGAAAATTGTTAAATATCAAAAGAAAATTTTTATGCCGTCTTCGACAGTGATTTAGAAAAAATGAGTGAAAAATAGAAAACAATTATAAAAACTGTTTGATAAGTCAAAAATTACACTTATACAACGCGTCAAACAAATGCACTTCGAAATTAGTTGGTAATAAAAAATTAAATTGCATAATAAGGTATACAAGAAAAGTGAGTTGAATGATTGCCAAAAAATGTTATATTAAATTATTTTAATTAATTTAGCTCACACCCTGCCATTAAAAAAATATATATATATTCTTATCGATTAAGATTTTATACCAGAAACCAAAAAAAAAAAAAATACAGAAATACCCTGATTTTGCCAATATTCATATAAAAACTGAAAATAATTTAGTGGCCTGCTTTAAAAATGAGAGCTTGTTTTTTAGGAATATCCCAACAATTTATGTACGTACATGCGCTTCGGTAGCCAAGAGCTTTCTTTGAATTTAAAACAAATTTTTTTTTAATTTGTTTCGCATGGCAACAGAAAACAATTGAATGACAGATATAACAAACACCCTTGCATATATATAACCAACTCGAACTATTCCCTGCAAAAGTAGTAGTGGTGTGAATGAAAGAGTTAAAAAAGAGTTAAAAAGAAAATTTAGTTAGCAAAATTAAATTATTTAAATTATTTTCCATAACTAATATTTTTGCCAAATAAAGTTGTAGCCTTAAAATACGAAAAATTGTAAAAAAAGGAACCGAAAATATTTTTAACTAAATTAGTGTGTATGGTAATATCTTGAAGGTGTTAAAAATATTAAAATATATATATTTATTTTAATTTTTTCTAATTTCTTTTTTTTTTCATAATAATGAACTAGCAACCGTACAAATAAATAATGTACTCAATAGCGTACCAAATCAATTTTTTCTTAGGATTTTTATTTGAAATTTTAATTAGTAAATAATTAATACTAGTACTTAAATGCAGCAGACATTATTTTGTTAGTTTCAAATTTTTTTGCTAAATTGAAATAAAGTAAATTTTAATAGTTTTGTCTTAATTCCTACAATAACAATTTCTTTACGTTTCGAAAAATTTCTAAGTATTAAAAATCATACAGTTAGCAGTAATAAAAAAAACTAGGATTAATAAATTTATCATTTTTTTTAAACTTCACATATTTAATTAAAGCTTCATGTGCCCCCACCCCGTCACTTATATGACGATTTTTTTTTTAGCTTAAACTAATTTTTATATTCAAATTTGTATATAAGATATAATGAAAAGCCATTACACATTTATATACAGGATTTTTTTTTTAATATATTATGCTTCCCCCAACCCTCTCTCTTTACTATTTCACGCTTAAACATTTGACTTTAATGCCAAAAAAAATCGAAATTACTTTAATAAATTCCAAATTTGATTTTGTTCTTATTAACTTTGCTTTTAGTAGTAATTAATATGTTATATATTTTTAATTATGTTGCTTGAGAGCATGCAACTAATTTTTATTTTTTTTTTTTCAATAAAAAAACTTTAAAAAACCATACAATAGTAATTATATAATATTCATGCACATTAGTATTTTCAATTTTTATTTTATTTTCTAAAGAGTTCTTCAGTATTTTTTCAGAAAATTTTGTTCATAAAGTCATAAAGAATATCTTACAGCGTTGACAGGCGGCAGCGATAAACACGATTAACTGCTTTAAGGTCAGTATGCAGCTCTGACGAAAAGCAAAAACTCCATATAAAAAAGTGCAAGAAAACGATGCTCGAAATTTTATTTTGCAAAACAGTACGCACCTCGAACGAAAAAAAAAATCCATTTTCTATTACCTATTTCTAAAGTTTTTAAACAAGTACGAAAGCACGGCAACACAGGTTTCCGAGCGAAATAAATAGTCTCATAAATATGTTCAAACGTATTAAAACAAGCTTATAAAGCAATTTATGTAATGTTTTTAGCTTTTCCATCAATTTCTACACGTTTTATTTATTTCTAGCCATGAAAAACGTTATTATACATAATCAGCGACAAATATTTATCGCACCCCACTCATGCTTTTCGTTTTGTTTATTTACGTTTGCATATCTTCTTCCTATGTAAAGAGCTGTTCACGATAGAAAATCATCTGTTGAATTTCCGTGCCTACTAAATTTTTACATCCACGAAATATATGAGTTTTTTTCGCTAGTGGTGCATACCTTTAATTGCGATTAATTCAGGAGTTGCCAACACCAAAAATTACTACGAAAAATATAAAGCGTTAGTGAGATTTTCGTTGAGAGTATGGTGAATGAAAACTAAGCAACGCTGACAGCTGTTTCTCAATTATATTTACTTACATACTTTTGAAATGCTTCGTTTTTGAGCCATCTTAACCAAATCGTAGTCTCAAAAATATGCCATTGCGCTGATTTTAATAATGACATATATGAATGAGAGATCTATATATATACATAAATATGTATGCATATTAAATACAAAATATATTAAACTTAAAAATTTCGTGAATCTTCTTTCCTTTATCTCTGCAGATGCCATTGCAGTGCTAGTTTCGAATATAGCTTTTTTCATTTCATTAACAAATTTTATATTTTGCAGCATTTTTAAGAATAATATATTTACATTTTTTTTTAACAAATAGCGATTTTGTGTATCAACCATTCGGATAATAAGCGCATTGTTTGTTTTCCATCCATTTTTATTCTATCAAATTGAAAATATTTGAAAATACCAATCAGCTGTTCACTAATTGCTCTACCATTACTGCTCTCTGTCACCTATAAATTGTGATCTGATCCCGCTTAACTGCGCACTTAGTTAATCTGGATTAACGCTGCCGTTTGTCTATGCTATTATGTTAGGTTATGGTAATCTTCTAATAATAATAAAATATATATGTACTTAACGTAGACGAACATCATTAAGCCGATTAAATGTCGGTTGATATATTTAGTTTGGGTACCCGAGTGTTCTTGAAGTTATTTAGGCTTTTTCACACTTTAAAAAACAGATAGTCAAACAGAAAATGAAAAATTGATTTCAAATTTTTTTTATAGGCAACCCTAGCAAAAAATTTGCAAGATATTTGTATCTACTAGTAAAGAAGATCTCTTGATTTTTAAATATTCAGCTATTCATTCTTGAAAGGAATACACTTGCTACTTTGCTATTATTTGCCCTTCAACAGCGATACGATTCCTATCAAATTCAATTCGTTGGGAGATCAAAATAGTTAGTTGGAGGCATCATCAGTGCCAGCAGTTTTACATTGTCTGCACAGATGCTATATTTCGTCGGTTATATTGTAAGTTGTACTATGTCAACAACTTTTTATACCAGTGAAAAAAAGCAGGAAGAATAAAGCAATTAGTCAAGCATAAAATACTGCTTCCCGTCGCTTTGTTATTTTTCAAGCTGGCAATCGCTATTCGAACTTCATCAGTCAGTCAGATGATGGAACTTCTATACTATCGTCATTTAGTGAAGTTTTGGATTCGCCATGTTAGAGTGTGATTCACTTTCACTGTCAATAAGCAGTCTGGAGAGGGTGTTTCCTCCATACAATATGTATGCTCTGGATATCTATCGCCAGATTACCTCCTTGGCTCCTACATGAGCTTGCTTAAGTCTTGAAAACTTCGGTAAGTCACCACATTTTTTCATAGAATTTTGGAGCATTGCCGTTGTCGGTTCTCAAACTCTATATACTAAAGAATTTCGGTGGTCACTCACTCTCTCCACTACAATTTGATATTCCTCATCGTACCAGCTCTTTTTCTGACACTGTTGGAAATCGATTGTTTCCGCTGTTTTCAAAAAAAAAAAAAAAAAAAAAAAAGTTTTTTTTTAAATATATGAAATGAATTTTTCTTCACATAAAACTTCTTGCATTATCACCGACGAAATATGCTGAGACATTTTGAATTATTCATAATTATTTCACTCATTTTGCAAGGAAAAAATAACTAATAAGCGTCAATGCGGAGAAACAATTAAGAAACCGAGGCTTTCAAGGTGTCCAGAAGTTTCATTTTCCAAGTATAATAACAACTCCGTATATAAGATGTGTTGATGAAATCTCTCCTCGGTGTTTTCGTACTTCTAGCAAAAAGAGGTTTCAAATGAAAATCTTCAAAATCAGAAAAACAGAAAATACCTTCCCAGAATTCTCATCAAATCTTCAGCAAAGTATATACAAGTACATAGGTGATTTTAATGTTATTTTCTCAAACAGGCTACCTCGCTCTGTACCTGAAGGCAGATTGAAGAGAAACACACGAACAAGGCAATTTCTAGGTCATACTGAAAACTCAAAAATTTACTATCAAAAATTTACTATCAAACTATTTAAGGGAATCCAATATTTTCTCATCGCTTGTATATGTTGAGCACTCGTTACTTATGAAAATTTTATTTAAAAATATTTACAACAAAAAAAAAATTTTTTTGCGCAAAAAACAAGTGCTCGAAAACATTTCACACTATGAAATTGTGGTTACTACAAAAGAAATTTATTTATTATTATTATTTTTAACCATATTTTTTTTTTTGCTAAAAAAACACTGGAATAAAATTAAATAAATAAATAACGTTTATATCAAAAAATTTCGTATAGATTTTAAATACATAACATATATACACATTTCAACGAGTACACATATAAATATATCATATAATAAAATTCTAGGCAATGTTTGCCAGCAGTATACCGGAAATAATAGAGCTCGTTGGTAGTGGCAATAAATATGGCGGTGAACTGAAAAGAGAACATGGAAAGAGGTAGTCTAAAGAAAATCAATTTGTTTGTTTGTTAACAAAACAACAACAACTACAGCAACAACAAAAAAGAAAAGAATAAACTATAACTATTTTCAATTTAAAGAAATACAAATAAATTTACATATATGTAATATATACCAGATACTCGTATTAAATACATTCGTACATACTACAACAAATAAAAAAAATTATTCACATATAATCGTACATAATAAATCTAAAAAATATAAAAAAATACTTATGGTCAAGTTATATGTTTGTTAATAATTGCTATAATTATTACTCTTAATTATCAAGCTAATAAATATACACAAACTGCGTTTAGACGCTCAAGGGATGAGATACATAAAATGTTATATAATCATTTTTATTTATTATGCGTAGTTTCATTGCTATTATTATTATTATTGTCTTTATTTCTTACCGAAATACCGTAAAAACCTGCAACACTATGTTTGAAATTACCGATAAAATTTTGAAAAAAATTATTTATTACACACTATTAATATTTAAATTCAATTTCATGCAATTTTGCTGAAATCCTAAATGTAGGCAACGTTTTCGCCTTCAACACAGCGATGTAGGGAGTTAAGCAAAACGTTGCCTACAATTAGGCACATTGTTTTAATTAAAAGCGATATGTCAAATAAAATAGTGTTTTTAATGATTTAGTTATTAGTATCCACTAGCGTATAACTGTTTTCAATAAAAACTCTAAGAAAAATTTTTAATTAGCAATTGAATATAATCTAAAAATTTAATGGGAAATAAAGTAAAATTCGCTTATATTTCAAAACCAATATTAAAATTATCGAAAAAGTTGGCTTGCAGTCTTTTACCAGTATTTCCAGCACAAAAAAGTAAAGTAAAGAATTTAGAAAGCAAGCGCGTTTGATTACTGTTCTTTTAACCTATATTTTTTTTTCTTAAAATTTCTTATATTTTCTATTGAAATAAATGAAGTAGTTGCATGAAAATGCATTTTTTGAATTTTCAACAAAATCTACTTGCATATAACACTCTGAATTTAGTAAAAAAAAAAAAAAAATTGCTACAAAAAGTTAGTATTGAAACACTTACCATACTCGCTAAAAAAAATTCCACTACACTATTTATATTTTCTTAATCCACTTTACGAATTTTTAATTAATTTTGGTTATTTAAAAAATAATGCAACTCTGAGCATAATTTTTGAATTTCCGCTAAAGTTAACAAAAGAAAAGAAAAAAAAGAAAAATAAATAAATAAATAAATAATATTTCGTCAAATCTAAGTGTCTCAAACGCGTGTTATTAATATACATATATTTCAAAATTAAAATTGCTTTTGCGCGCTCTTTTGCTCTTTTCCTTTAATAATGGAAAAGAAATTGAAGAAACTAAACGCACATTTAACAAAAAATTCTTGCACAAATTAATTTTCCGCCTATAAAATTGCGCTAATGTACAAAAGCCGAAGCTTTAAATGTGAAATTTGTTTTTCAAATCTTTCTGCGCTATTCCAAAAGCAAATTTCTTATATAAAAATTAGTCTGTTACCCTTTTGTTTTTCCATTTATATCTATATTCATTACCTACTAAAATACATAAGCAATTTTTTTATTTTGTCTTTGCTTTTAACATAATCTAAAAATGTTTAATTATAAATATATAAAAAAAAAAAAATTAATTAAATAACAAGAATTTTCTAACTGAATTGATGAGCCCCACATAGAAGTTACACGCCGCCCTAGCCGTAAAACTATTTAGTATAAAATATAAATAAATGTGAAGAAATACAGTTCCGTTACAGTTGTTGATATTTCTATTTCCATTTGAAAAGTTGCAAGTTTAATAATAATGGAAATATTTCTCCTGTGGCCGTAGTTAGTTTATGATAATCAAGTAATTCTTTTTTACTATCGTACACACTTCAGTTTATACTTTTATAACTTAAGTCCACTCATTTTCATTTCAAATCCCATGCCAATATATGGCATTAAAATAAAAATTTTGAGTTAATAATTATAGTTGATTTTTAGTTGTTCTTTATACGTACAAGGAAATATACGCCAAAAAATGTTCTACTTAGGTATTCCAAATTTATATACATATATACATTTTTTTTGAAGTTCATTAATTTATTTTCCCTAAATATGTAGGAAAGTGAATTGAATATATTCATACTTGTTTGACTTGTTTCTTAGCATCATCACATGTGTGCGTTAATTCGTTCAATTTCACAAAAAGTAGCATTCCTTTGATTCATAAAAGGGTTTTTTACTTTTCATATTTGTTTTTACATACATAAATTATTATATCTCACATATTGTACAAAATCGTTTATTCATTTGTCGTACTAAAAATAATTTAAATAATAAATAAAATTAGTCATGGTAACAATGAAAGGAATATTTAGTTCAGTGCGTAAAAATATTATAAAAAAATAGCACGATATTTACTGAAAATGTTTTTTTTTTTTGTTTTTTAAATACTGAAGAAACTACAAAATGTCAAAATGTTTGGTAAAATAAAAATTTATGCAAATTCAAAAAGAACAGTAAGAAGCCTGACTCAACGGCTGCATCGACTTTAATTCGATAAAAAAAAATTTAGTCGCCAGCTGGTGCTGATGTCAGGGAATTTTTTAATATAGCGTTTTAACGCTAATTAAAATGAATATAATGGAAATATTGCAATATGATATACGTTTTACTACCTGCCTGCTCAACCGCCCGACGCACAGTGGTTCGAGAACAAGCTTGCTTGAAAATTAGTTTATTACACTTTATGCATCTTATAATCGTTTAAGATCGCGTTATCTACTCATTGTTCAATAAATGTGTAATCGGGAATTGAATATACTAGATATTCACATTAAGAGCTATCCATTTAGTGGTTGAGAGAGTGCAGGGCTATATTTTGACATCTGCCAAACTCAACTATCAAACCAAACAAGCTTTTCTTTTAGCTAAAAGATAGGAATTTATGAAAACGGATCGCTCAACAACAGCACAATGCATTAAAATTGTTGAAACCTACTACAAAAATGGTTGTTCGTGCTTTAAAAGAAGATTATGGTGTACATAATCGTCCCACACTTCTCAAGTACTTCGTACAATTTTAAAGAAATTTGAAGAAACTGGTTCAGCTACAGATATTCTAAGACCTGCGCATCATCGTTTTGCTCGTTCCACCTCAAATATCGCCGCCGTAAGTGAAAGTGTAGCCGAAGACCCGAATATGTTTATTTTTCGACGTTCTCAAGCGCTGGGACTTTCTTATGGCACATTTTAGCATATTTTGCACTTGGACTTATACCACACATCCATCGATATGAAATCCAGCTGGATACTTAAATGAGCAAAATTTTGAGACTAAAATAATTGAAGAGAGACCATTACACCCAAGCTGACTTACTGTCTGGTGCCCTCTTTGCTCCAGAGGTGTGATTGGACCTTACTCCTTTCAAAACGAAAACGGTGAGTTTGTCACTGTCAATGCGCAGCGTTATGGTCGTATGACAACCGGCTTTCTTTCGGTCTGCAATTGAAGAGCACGACTTGGACAATTTGTGGTTCCCACAAGATGGTGCCACATGCCACTCAACACGAGCGAATATAGTTTTATGGCGAGAGAAATCTCCCGGCCGTGTAATCTCTCGTTTTTTTTTCGATGTTGAGATATTGCGATTTGACTCCGCTGGACTTTTTGAGACTTGAAAACCAGCTATCGTCGAGTTATGGCTGAAATATTAAGCGAAAAGCAAAACAAAGTGAGTTTTTTCCGAATAAGAGATACGATTTTACATACTGTTCCATTTTGAAGTGTCACGGAATATTGAAGTTAGTTTAAAATTTTCCAACAGTTTGGCATTTGTAAAAATTCCTTTGGGGGTTTTTCAGTATTCCATTCTACAGTTGTTTATTTTGTGTTGTTATTATCCATGTTTTGCGAAAACTTACCCAACGGGTCGGTTGCAAAAGGAAACGCCTAGTATATAATTTTGAATTTTATATTCAAGAAATCACCATATATCAAAGTCATCAAGAACATAACTAAAACCATTTTTTTAATATAGATTTATTTAATATAAATATAAGATATGTAGATATATATATAATAAAAGAAATTATATTTTTATAGTTTTTTTAAAAGTAGCAGATATTTTTAAACAATTTTCATGTTACTCTAACACTCACACATACTAATCGACAATAATTTGCATACCAAGTTTTTATTAGAATTTTAATTTTTATTTTGGCAAACTTCCGATTTTCATTAACATTACTTCCGGTTCGAGTTACACACGCACTTACCCATTTAAGTATTAATAATTTTAATTTAAAATTTTTTTTAATCATTTTACTCGTATGCTGTTCACCTTTCGCTCTCGCTCATCTACGTGTACTACTAAATATTTTGCTCTATCGTCTCTCCCAAATGTGCTGCCTTTCAATTACATAAATACATGTATATTGTAAATAATATAACTCACATACATAGTTTTATTAAAAGTAAACTTCAAACAAATACACTACTTGTGAGAGTAATTGATTTTTTTTTTAGTTAATAAAAGCATACATACATATTTTCCCCATAGAAGGAGAACAGAAGGAGAAGAAGAAATCAGCAAAAAAAAAACAAGTTTGTTTCTTTAGTCTTTAGATCAGTAACAGTAATAATGCACAATTTTGAAATGCCATAGGTTTTATATAAAAACAAAAAAGTAAATATTGAAACTAGGCACTATAAGTAAATATTATACTCGTAAAAAAAAAATTTATACAAAATAATTAATTAAATCATAGTTTATTCGAACTTTTTGTTTATATAAGTACGAATTGTTTAATAATTCCAACATAAGACGTATTTCGAATTTAATAAATTTTCTAATAACTTTTTTTTTTTTTTTTTACAAATAACTTTCTACTATTGCCTTCTTTAAACAGTAAATAGTAATTAAAGACATAATAATTTTTAAATAAATTTTCAAAGGTATTTACTAGTAATGAGTAATATAATTTACAAAAAAAACTACTATTTTTTTTAGACTTAGTAAGTGCAAGTAAAAATAAAATAAATTAAATAAATTAAAGAAAAAAAATCGTATTGGTGTGTGTGTGTGAAATGTGCAAAATTTTATTGTTGTGTGTATGTGTTAGTATAAGATTAAACCAACTCAGGTTTAGCAGTGCACTGCCTCAAAAGTGCTAACCAGTTCGCAGTTCAGAGCTAAACAGAGGCAAACAAACGTACCCATGTTGCAACTGAAGCGCCGAAAAATTTGCAATGAGAAATGAATGAAGTAAGATGATGTTACTGAAGAGTGTCATAGTTTATAAAACAAACAAAAAAAATAATAATAATGCTGAAAAAATAATAATTATTAAAAAATATTGAGCTCTTTTTCATTTTTTTTTTTGAAAGAAAAATTCAAATAAAATAAAATAACTGGTCAAAAAAATTAAAAAAAAAAAAAAGTATTTAGGGATCCTCTATAAGCTTAACTCTCTTTACTGGCCACCCGGCAACTTTTTTATAATATTATAATTTTTTGTTTAATGAACTCTTGCTTCCTCAAATCCTGTGTATATTTCTTTGTACATAAATATATGAAATTCTATATTATATTTATACATATATATTTATACATATATGAATGTATATATGTGTGTGTTAACTTTAGGCTGTGTTCGCTAGTTGGATACCAGAAATCACTGAACTGGCAGCGCAAAGAAGCAAATATGGTGGAACATATAGCAAGGATCCTAGAAAAAGGTACACCAGCAGCGAATGCATTGTACCGCTCTAGTGTAATACAATACATACAAACTACAACTCTATACCTACTACTACTACTACATACTATATAAATATATATATAAACATATATATTTGTTTATGAACAAATATACCAATATTTAGAAATAAACAACTATATTTACAAAACATATTTACTACCACATACATCTAGTGTGATAAGTAATTACGAAACAAAAAAAAGAAAACATTTTTACGTCCAAAAACAAAATAATCGAAGTTTCACGCAATAAACAAACCCAAAACCAGTATATTCAACTCAATTAGCTTACAGAATTTAGTGAGTTTTTAATTATGAAAAAAAAATTATTAAAATTTTTTTTTGTTTTTCTTTTCGATTTTAATTTTAATTTTACTTTAGTTTGCTATTTATTTTTAATATTTTTGATTTCTTTCTTTCTCTTTCGCTGATTCACTTGAGATTTGTGTACGTAAATTCTGCAATAAGTTTAAACAAATTTTTTTCAACTGCAAAACCCAGCCGCAAAAAATATCTCTGTGGTATTGTGTTAAAAATTAAATAAAGTAAAAAAGACATTTATTACAAAAGTAATTCCAAAACCCTTTGTAGGTCCTATTGTGTGAAATTGAAAAACCAACACTTTTTGCAAAGCTTACCCAATCTCCAACGCAATTTTTGAAGAAAAAAAATTAAAAAAAAGCTTAATTGGTTAAATGAATAACAAAAATGGCTATCTAAATAATAAAAAATTCAAAATAAAATAAACTAGCAGCAACCGCAGAAATAAAATAAAAACTTAAATTTATGGCAGTTCAAAAAACGAAAGTCTAGCGTTTATCAGAAAGGCATTGGTTTCTTGGCGGCATGTGTTTCTACTTACCACTTTCCTTACGTGTTTAGTTATACATTACATTTACAAATACTTTTCACTCCATTCGAAATTTATTAGCAAGCAAGCGGTAATAATTGCGTTTAGGCTAAGCTTTACTCTTGTTAGGCGCAGCAAAGATAGTGTGAAATAAAAATTTTTAAAAGAAATGCTAATATATATATTTTTCAATTCTATATAAATACATATGTGTTCAATGTTAAATACTTTTAAATAAATGTGTACCTCATTTTATGAACAAATAAATAAATAGTAACAAGTATAGCATACACCCGCATACACACATACATTACGGAAAAGCTTGTGTGCGAAAGCAATGTTTTTGATTTTTTTTTTGTTTTTTTTTTTTTTTTTGATTGCTTAAAGCTTTTTGATAATGTGTGTATTATTAATTTTTTTCGCAGCAAAAATAATTATTTTTAAGTAAATAAATATTGCTCACATTGGACAAACACATTAGACACACATTCACACACCTATCTCTCAAAATTATTATGCCATCAATGGCTATGCTTTTCTAACCTTTTATCACTCTTCACCTTTTTTATCCGTAAGTCATAAAAAAAATTTTCCCCAAGTTTTTTTTCCAATTTTTTTTCCAATTTTTTTCCAACCTATTTTATTTTATATTCGCTTGCGCATTTTTTTATTTAAATTTAATTTTTTTTAAGTTCTTATACACATGGCAGACAAAATCTGCGTTCACTCACTGTATTAAAGTATTCAACCAAAAAAAAAGTTATGCATATCAAAACAATAACTATTTTATTTTCACTTATTTTGAAGAAAATTATTTGAAGAATGTTTGAGTAAAATTTCGTAGATTTTGAGCTGCGTCGTTCTGAGTTAACGGGATTGTAGTACCGCTACTTAAGTAAGTTGAGCAGAAAAAGTGTGCGTTCAAATTTAAAAAGCGTTGATTTGTTGCATTGAAAATACAAATTATTTATCTTGAATTGAATTTTAAATGATACACGATAGTAATCGCCATTAGGAAGAAGGTAAGGCGTATGTAAATATAGGAGAAACTCATTACCTTTTTTGACTATGGACCAAAAGCGAAAAGAAATAAAAATTAGCGAAAGGAAAATCATTGTTGGTTTGTGGTAGAATGGTAAAAGTTATCGGGAAATCGCGAAAACTGTTGCGAGACAGTACTCCTCTGTCCAAAGAGTAGTAAACAACTTCAAATAATTAAAATTTTAAGAGTCTAAGCCACGTTCTGGTCGTCCAAGAAAACTGACGGAAATAGAGTAGCGCAACTCAGCCATTCTTATGAAGTCAAAAACATTGCATTAAAGTACCAAATGAAATCATGTCCACAAATGGTACGATTATACCAATATTCTGAAAAGAACCGGATTTCATGGCAGAGTCGCACGAACAAAGCACTTCATATCGAGAGTAAATCGTCTCAAGCGAATGGCCCTTGCGAAGGAACACTTTGGAATTAAATTTTTTTTTTTCAGACGAGAGCAAGTTTTGCTTTTTTGGGATAAAAGGACGTAAGATTAATTGGAAGAAAGGCGGAACAGCGCTGGAGGTACTGTGGTGTGGGGGTGCATGGCAAGTTCGGGTGTAGGAAAATTTCAGTTTATTGTATCGATCATGTACAAACATGATTATCTTAAAATTTTGAAAACAAATTTAAAAGAAAGTGCAGTAACGCTAGGACTCGACGAGCAATTTATTTTCCAACAGAACAACGAACCGAAGTACACAACAGAAATTGTTAAGCTTTTTTTTGCTTTATAATATTTCTAAACAACTGCGTACACCTCCGCCATCGCCTGATCATAACCCTATTGAGCACCTATGGGATGTACTAGAAAGAAAAATTAGGCAGCGTACTATAACCAGCAAAGAAACGTTCAGGAGCGCGCTTGAAGAGCAATGGGAAGCTATAAGCCGAGAAGTAACAACCAAACTTGTTGGGTCAATGCAAAACCGTCTTCTGGTAGTCATTGAAAGACGTGGATATCCAAGAAGTTATTGACTTAATATATATTTTTTAACTTTTAGCCTTTTGTTTCATTATACTTGAAGTGAAGGCAGACTTTTTCTGTTTGGTTTGAGTGACCATTGTGTTTATATGTGATCTCACCCTAAATTTATATTAATTATTGGTACCAAAGTTTGTGTACAGTTACTTATTATTGAACTTAATAAAATAATGAAAAAAAAAGTTTATGACTGATTTATTATTTCCGATTTTTCATATTGCAAACAAAATATGCTTAGATGAACGCAGACTTTTTCTGCCATGTGTATGTATTTCTTTATTAAAAAAAAATACTAGGAGTATTCACACTGAAAATTTTAAACTACTTGACACTTTGTTAAAACACTTAACTGTGAACATACATTTTGCTGTAACTGAGTAGTGTGGTGAGCTTTGTGCCACAACAGGTGATTCAATATCAATCATTGGCAAAAATTTAATTGAAAACTTAGTGTATTGATAAAAAAAAATTTTATCTTTTATTTCTGCATTTCTTTAAGTTTTCTATGCTACGCTAGTAGGATAATCTGTTTATTTTACAATAGAAAAATACACGTAAGAAACTTTTTAGTGGCATAGCGATTAATGAATTTACAAAACCGGTGTGAATACTACTACTATGGTTATTAAGAGTCTTTTTCACATTCGCTTTATTTTTTGCATACTCAAACGGTACTAAGGCTTTGTGTGCTATTATTTTCACTCACCAGCAGTCAAACACAATATTCGATAATGTTATTATTTATGAAAGAAAGGCAAATAATTTAACTTTATGCACACAAATTTCATTTTCAATTAGCATGGTTGGCTTTTCTTTTTTTGTTTTACAGTTCAATAATATTAATAATAAATAATAAATAAATAAAAATATTACGCTTCAAACTTTACGTCATAGAAAGTACTGAAAAATAGTTTAGGTCTTAAGTTTCTGGTAGGATAGTCTAGAAAGTCATATGTTTCCTTATTAGTTTACATTGATCGCTTTATATATATGTATATGTCACACCGTACATGTGTGCATAACTGTACTGGCAAGAATATGCATGTCATTAATGGCATTTGGAGCGTTTGTCAGATAATATATTATAGACTTTAGAACCTTTCATATATATTTTTAAAAATCCATATAGGTGGGAGGTTTCATCAGGTTTGGAAATAAGAAATAATCGCATGGATCGCAAATCTGGGGAATATGTTGGATCGGGTAGCAGTTCGTAGCACAGCTTCTGAATTTTCGTCATATTGACTACACACATGTGCACCTGTGCATTGTCTGTATGGAACAGCACTTTTTTTCGCCAAATGCGCTCGTTTCTGCTACAAATCAATACCGAATCTGTCGAAAAGCTCTGAATAATATTTGACGGTGACTGTATTACTGAAACTCTGGCTTTGACCTTGCTAGTCGACATCTTGGCTTTTTGGCGCACGTTCACCCGAAGAAACCCATTGTATTGATTGTTCTTTGGTCTATGATGTATTGTGGTGGAAACAGGTTTCGTCTGCTGTAACGAAACGGCTCAAAAACTCATTTGGATTGCGGTTAAATTTCGCCAAAAACTCCTTTGAAGTGGTTAGACGGTTGGCGCTTATGGTCATGTGTGAGTAATCGCGGCACCCATTGCGCCGATAGGTTTTTCATGTCCAAACATTCATGTAAAATGTAATGTACGCGCTCAGTTGAGATGCTTGCAGTCTCAGCCATCTTGGTCATATGAAATTCACTTTTTTCCCATTTTCGTTTATATTCACGAGGTCGTCTGCTATAAATAGATGTCCAATACTAACTGAATCTCACAGTTTCAGTACTGTTACTAGCCAAAAACTTACGAACAATTGACCATAGGACCGGGTGGCAGGAATTTAATCTGCACTAAGTCATTAAGTACGAAGAACAGAGTTGCTCAGCCTCTTTCGGTCTTGCCGCGCCAGAATGCTTCCACTGCTTTGATTGAAACGTAGCCGCAAACTCATATTTTGTCACCTGTTATAATACGTCTCTGTGGTAGGTCTGGAAGGTCGTTGACTTCATTTAGTGACTTTTGAACTTGTTCGAAATTCAACAATTTTGCAACAAATTTTACTGCCATACATTTCATAATAGAAACATTTGAAAAACATGGTATGACATGATCCAATAAATATACTAACATAATCAGGGACTTTTCTAATTATTATTTAGCAATCGTTTATAATCATTTCTTACTCTTTTTGGACCTCTTCATCGATTGTTTTTGTACCGGAGCATACAGGGCGTTCGTCAACTTCCAAGTCTACATGGTCCTCTTGCAAACTCTTGCTATACTCATAGCAACTCACTCACTCATGTTAAATTTTTGTTAACATAAAAATTGCTTGATAAACAAACTATCAAAGTCCGTGAAATTTAAAAATTCGTGTTATTTTTTTAACGTTTTCTAAACGATGAAGTGATTTTCGACTGAGCTAATCTTTCAATTTTGAAATGCGTCTTCATGTAAAAAAAATAGCCATCGTCCACAGTTATAGAAACACTAAGGCATTATCTTAGGCGTCGCCGTGACTTTCAACCCTTTTTTGGCACCTTCAAACTTTGAAAATGTTTTGACCAAATTGACTTACCTTAATGATCGCATACGTTAAATATGGTTTTTGTAAGTATATAACGGATGATCCATTTCGAGGTTCCCTGCTATTTAAAGAAAAAAAACATAGAAATTTCAAATTTAATGGGGAATGTTTATTATCATTCGAAAGAACATTCTTTGATATTTATTTCTTGAAGATTATCTCTTTCAAATGTTGGCTGCGCCTATGTCTCAGATGGTCCATCGGTTGAGTCCAATTTTCGATGACACGCTCGAGCATTTCGACTGGTAACTGGCGAATGACACGTGTGATGTTTTGCTCCAAGCCCTGAATCGAAACGGGATTGTCCGCATAGACTTTAGACTTTACATATTCACACAGGAAAAAGTCTAACGATGTGATATTACACGATCTTGGTTGCCAAGCGACCGGCAATAAATCTATTGATTGTTGCGATGTGTGGGAAGTGGTGCCATCTTGTTGAAACCAAATGTCGCGGAGATCACGAGCTTCAATCTCTGGCATCAAATAGTCCATTGACGGTTACGTTCTCATTGGCATCATTTTTGAAGAAATATGGACCGATGATTCAACCGGCCCACAAACCACACCAAACTGTTGTTTTTTCTCGATAAAATGGCAGCTCTTGAATTTCTTCAGGTTGCTCTTCGTCCCAAAAGCGACAATTTTGGTATTTTGGTTGTTTACATACCCATTGAGACAGAAATGGGCTTAATCACTGAAAAAATATTTTTGCTCGAAAACGTCAGATCTTCTTGGAACTTTTCAAGAGTCCATAGAACGAAACGATGTCGCTTCGGAAGCTCGAGCTGCTTCAGCTCCTACACAAGGTGTATTTCGTATGCTTTTAATTTAAGATCTCGACGTAAAATGCGTCAAGTCGTTCCATACGTCAGTCTGAGTTGCGCCGAATCGACTCACCACGGTCTTCGTGTACACTCTCAGCTACTACCGCTATATTTTCTTCACTGCGTGCTGGACGTAGTCGAATATTATCCAATAATGAATACTCAACCTCAAGATGGGTGATGGTGTTGCGAACAGTACGCTCAGTAGGCCGATTATGTTGGCCATAAGTTGAGCGCGCAAAACACATTCTTTACAGAACGTAAATTTTCGTAATAAAGTTGAATGATTTGGAAACGTTGTTCAGTTGCACGTCTTTTCATGATGAAATGTCTAACAATACTGAATAAAAATAACATGGCAGCTTGACACGACTCACATGTGATCTGTCAAAAAAAGGCTATTAAAAAAAGTACCCCTACTTGGATCACCCTTTACCATATTCCGTGAGTTCATTGTAATTTATATATTAAAGTGACGATCATATTCAATCTAAATTTGCATTAATTCAATAATTTATCCACTCTAAGTTCTATTAGCTGTGGCGGCTTTATAAACGCTTCCAATACTCGTATTTTGATAAATTTTTTGATTTTATTTTTTTAGTTTTTGACATAATAATTAACAATTTATTAACACGGTTTTATGCACCATTTATCTATCAATGTATATGATTGCCTTAAATAAAACTGTTTTTTTTTTTTAAATAAAATTTTCCGCGGCCTGGATCATACATCACATCCAATACAAATTACTTAAGAATTGCTGGACTATTTTTAATTTAGTTTCGCGTGGAAAGCAAGCCACAAAACTTAATTTTTATTTTTATAGAATTTTTTATATTGAAAGAAAATTTCAATTCCAACAGCTAGAACAATAAATGAGAACACCATATTTTTTTGGAACAAACATTAGTTGGGAGCTGTGAATAAACGATCAAAGTGGTAGCAAAAAAAAAAAATATCTACCTACAGAGAAGTGAAAGAGACCCTTTTATTGCAGTGGTCCTCGTAAAAGTTGCAATATTCCCACAATTAGGTTTTACAGGATCTTCTATGAGTGGCTGCTTAAAGTAAATTATGTTGAATCCTACCAACATTTAATATATAAAAATTTGGAAAATTATTTAGAAACAATTAGAAAAATTGGAAAAAAATTGGATACAAGTACTTTTCAACTTTCGGCTGTACTGAAAGTTTTTTGAACACTTTACAAAAACTGTAGAAATTATTAAAACGAAAATTCTTTTAATAATAATTATATAAAGTTTACTGTAATTTGGGGGTTTGTGCGCAAGAAAATCTTAAAAAAAAAACACATGGACCAACCTAATATAAATAATAATAAAAATAATACACAGTTTTTTTTTATAAATGAATTTATTTATATTTTTATTTCTATTACTGTTTTCGGCGTAAAAATTATTGTTAACCTATTTTAACACTTTGTGGCCATACTAACAACAACTATATAACACTTGAAAAAATAAAATAAAAAATAAAAAAATCCTAACAGTGAATAAATAAGAAATGAACAAAAACTACTCTTGCCAAAGAACGCAGCGAGAAAGAAAGAAATCAAAAATCTATTTAACCTAAAGCGAAAATTTTGATTTTTTTTTTTTTGGTAAACTATTTTCATATGCCAATATTTGTAACACACATAAAATTAAAAAAATAAATACATATATAAATGAAATTAATTTTTTATTATTTATTTAATGAACAAATTTATTTCTTTTTTCTTTTGCATTTGAATTTTTACTTTAGGTATATATATATATATATTTTTTTTTTTTTGAATTTAAACGCCTTTTGAACGTGTGTTTTCACAAAAAATAAATGCAATTTTTTTTTACAACCACTCGCAACTGTACTTGTGTACGCCATTTTTATTATTACTTACTTACTTACTTACTTTTTGACTATTAAAAAGAATAACTTGTTTTGTTATTAAATATTTGCCCGCCCCTCACAGTTCCTTGAGTATTAAGTAAATAAATTTCACAAGATTTTTATAGTTTGATGATGCTGTAGCTTTGCATTCGTATTACTTAACGCAGCCTTATTACTTACTACACCGTTCGTTGCAATATATACTTATTTACATAATTTAGCAATTATTAATAGTAAAAATTATATATATATATATATTTTTTGTAAATTAAAAAAAAAAGATACAAAAAAAGCAAAAATCAAAAAAAAAATTAGTGTAAAAAAATTCCTTTTTTTTTTAAATATTTTTAATGCGTTCAATTTTCTTGCTTGCACTATTCGTTCTCGTTCGTTCGTTGATTCGTTCGTTTGTACGCTCGCTCGCTCGCTCGTTTGATCGTTCGTTCGTTCGCTGATACGTCCATTCTGTATGCCGCAGCCACGCATAGAAATAGTCAGGTGAAAAATAAATGACGCAGTTCATTTATATACATGCATACATATAACTATGTAAAAAGTGCTTACATTATAGTTAAGCAAATGCAAATACTGTTAAAATGTAAATTTTTTTCCCGCTTCCTTTGATTAAAACTGCTGCATTCACAAAGCTAATCAAAAAGAGTTCCACTAACTCAATTATTCCTTTATCATCAAGTATCCTTCATATGATTCTCCAAAACCCGAATTATCGATGACATTTTATGTTAAACAAAATTCGAATCATCAAAACTATTATTTACTTTAACGACATATAAATAATTGAAATAATATATATTTGTTTAGGATGTTGCTAACAAACATCATCGTAAAGCGCACACTCACACATAAATGATGCACCTTGTATTAATTGTTTAATCATACATACACACATATATCACGTGTTACAATTTACCCTTTTTAGTGTTAGGTTTGTATTTATTTAAAAAAGCAAAACAAGACTTTTAGCAAACTCTTTTTCTAGTCTTCGCAGTTAGACAGTTTAAAATAGATATATTTAAAAAAAAGTTAATGAACTTTTCGTAAATTATTTAGGCACAAATTTTAGCTTCCTTGTTAGTAGTTGAAATATTCATGTTTTTTTGTTTTTAGTATTTAAAAAAAAAAAAAAATTCTTCAAAATATCAATACAAATATAAATTTTTTTTATCTACTTCTTAAACCGCTGTAAATATATTTATTTCAATATACATATATTCTCAATTAAACACTATTTAACATATATATATTAACGCCTATTAATTATAGTTGGAAACATTTTGCTAGCTTCACGAAAAAAAAACAAAAAAAAACACATTTCCTCCAAGAAATCAACGCCTTTCGTGCAAAATTCTTAGCAATTAGGCTTTACTACATAAAACAAAACAAAGAATTTAAATTATTCAATTAAAAGTTAAATATTTTTTTTTAATGTACGCTGAAAACTGTTGAATTTACTTATAAATTTGATCAAGTAGATACTTCTTGAGATAATATTTCCGTTTTTCTTTTTGTTACTTTCTTACTTCAATATATAATTTTGATATACAAATATATATATATATATATATATGTATATATATTTTGTATGATTTGTATTTTAATCAACTCGAAAGCTCTTGAAAATTGTACTCTCTCCATTAATATAAAGAGTATTTGAAGTAGATCCTTGATTTTACCATTTTTAAAAAGCTGAAATGAGAGTTCAACTTTGGCTCTAACACATACCGTGTGTTGCGGTTTACGGATGACAATTGTCCTGTATTCAATTCATTTCGACTAAAAGAGTATAAGTAATCAACTTTCTTTACGAAATAATGCCGAAACTGATCCAGCTGAGAGAGCATTGAAGTATAGTGTCTCATTTTCCAAGAGAATCACAGTCCAGTAATGTGCTTGGAAAAATACACAGTTTGCATTACATTTTAATCCCTTACAGCCCTTAATATATTTACATATATAATCTGGTGACAGATCCCAAATCGTTTAAAAAGTGAAAGTATTAAAGTTCTTCAATGATGTTGCAATTGTTTTAGAATTTCTCATTAACACTCAACGGCCAGGTAGATATCTAATCTAAATTATATTATATCATGAGGATATGTTTTTGATAGAACTCTTATGAAAATACTTTTCAACCAATTAAATCTACGTTTTAAATTTTTGTGAATATTTTGGGCGTAAATTTCACAGAGCATGATTTTTCTGTAAGGAAATGTGGAAACTTTCTTACCATTTATTGTAGGCAAGTCTAGGTTTCACCAACTGGCTGGCTGTTACGTCATACGTAGACCTGTTGATCGCTTTAGGGCCAGATGAAAGTTCAATTTAATTCGAGATGTAGGACATTATCTTAACGGACTGTTTTATATCATTTAAATTCTTCTTTCTGTGTTCTACATAATTTAACTGTACATAGTCTTAGACATCGTTGTTATTTGAGCTCAGTGCTTGAGACCCATTTCGGCGCAATGGATGGATGACTTCCACACCATCAATCATTTGCATTATGCATTATGATTCTGCTCTATCCATCAGATAAAGTGCGAATTTGTGTGCTCTGTTCTTTTTACCCTTCCGTTGTTTACCGAGCTACGTTTCTGTTCAAAAATACACCCCTATGATGTTTTGGTGTTAGCTTGATTCGCCCTTAAGTGAAATCGTTGAAGTAGTCTTGAAGTAGTCTTCACCGCTCCCATTTGAAATGCGAAACGAGCGGCTGCAGCCGGTCCGAGACACGGAATACTAAATAATGAAAGCAACGAAAATTTTTTGTGAAGCATAATGCTCAAAAACGGTTGAGTTAAGTCATTATATTGACAACCCAACGTAGTTGATATGTGAGGCATTAGAGGAGAAAATATGTAGAAATTCCTAAACTTATTTTACATTCAGGCGAAGTTCAGCCTTATTGGAGAAAAGATAGTAGAATTAATTGAAACGATCGGAAGAGCTTAACACTACCCAAACATTTTTTATCTCGCGGAAATTTCTAAAAAAAAATTTTTTTTTGAATATACGTAAACAGAGTATTGCCGTCAGAATTTGGATGTTTCTAGAAAAATAGGAATTCAAAAATGTTTCAAGCCTCTTTATCGCTATAATCTTAATTTCAACAATTTTTATTTTTATTTTTCTATATTTCTGTTATTGAATATGTTATTTTTATGAAAAAAAAAACTTGAGAGAAAGAGATAAAAAACAAAATAATACATTGAGCATTTTGTACACCAAGCACTTGTTTATCAGAAGTTTCTAGCTTTTAGTTAAATCAAAAAAAAAAAAAAAAAATTACAAAATTTTAATGCGTGTTTATATGTACATTTGATGATAAAAAAAATTCTTCTTCAGCATAGACAGGCACACAATCAGCGCGCTGCCAGTATTACTGGGTTCCATTTGCAAAAGGCTTAACGATTTGTACAGTAAAAACATAAGAAAAATATAAAAAAATGTGTATAATGAAATAAAAATTTACGTTTTCAGCTGCCAGTGTCAAGAGTTACCATCCAAAAAAAAAAAAAAAACTTACTAACCAAACCCCAAATAAAAATAAAAGAAAAAAACTAATTAAAAAATTAATTTTATTCAAATTCTTCCATTACCAATTCATTTCTCACATTGAACACAGGCGATTTTTGCAAGTTGTATACCCGAGATAATAGACTTGATTGGAACAAGAGCCAAATATGGGGGCACGTTAAAAAATGAAAAGGGTCGAAGGTGAGAAAATTTTAACAAACAAAATTTTTTTAAATAACGAAAATCAAAATACATTTAGGCTTTTAAGTCTTACATATGAAAATGAACTAAAAGGATACAGAACAAAGACTTTTTAGTGACAAAATTAAATTAAACATATTTTTAATTAACTATAGAAAATATAATAATTTAGTTTATAAATATGAATAAAAAATGATTTCTGGTTTTTTTTTCGCTATAATTATACAAACAAATTTTTAGCAAATAAACACCAAATCAAAATGAAATTTCTGCAAAAAGCGATTTTAGAAAAAATAAAATTAAAAGAAATTGAATTTGTTATAAAAGTTACGAATGCTGCTCTAACTCGAAAAAAATCAGCTTTTCCAGTGCGAAAAAATAATAATTTTTAAGAAAAATGTCCTACTCCTATATTAATGATAGACAAATGTACTGAACTACTAAAATTCCGTTAATTTATTTTTAATGTATTTTCCTTTTCCTTTGCTGCTCATTCATATAATCAAATTCTTGCTATTTCAAATATTTTATTCAAAAAAAAATACAAAATTTGCAAATCAAATCATTTTCAGCAAATAGAATGTGCTTGTGTCACAAAAGTTTTACCGCAATTCCTTTTCGTTTGCTTCAATCAAAAACCAAAAAAAAAATGTACGAAATTTTATTTTGATATTTAATGCAATGCAAAACAAAAACGCAAATCACAAACCAATCATTTGAAAAAAAAATTGAAATTAGAAATCACGCCCAAAAAAAGAACACTTGAAAACGAATTAACAAACAAACAATTAGTGAAGAAATTTTATATATTAAAACCCAATTATTATCACCTCAACCAATCAACCATCCAACGATGCAAACACAACTTCGTAGTCCCACTTCAACAACCCTAAAGCACACATCAACACCCTTGCATGAGCACACAGCCGCAGAATACGTGTATTAAGTACAAAATTGGCGAGATTTAAAAAATTGCACAAACCCGAAAATCCCCTGCACGCAGCCCAACTAGCCATAAGCACCTGCCCAGCACCCACTAGTGACCAAAAGACACACAGCAATACCACATACAACAAAAAAGTAGAAAATAAAAATGCATTAGCCTACGCACATTTCACCACCACAACACTAACGAATGGAAAAATAAAAACAATTTCGAAACATCACAACAACCAAAAACAGCTACTAACATTCGAAAAATCAGTTTTCAATTTTTAATATGGCATAATTTTTTTTTTGTAAATAAAAACGTTATAAAATTGGTTTAAAAATAAACCAAATTTCCAAAAATTTTGGATTGAAAATGAAAAAAAAATAAAATTTCAAAAAAATTTTCATAAAATATTTTTAACTTCCAAAATTTTTCAAATATGTTGTAAATTTTTTTTTTAATTTCAAAAAATATTTTTTATGTCAATATTTTTGTGAAATTTAAAAAAAATATTTTAAAACATTTTTTGAAAATTTTTTGGAAATTAAAAATATTTTATGAAAAATTGTTGGAAATTAAAATTTGGAAAAGCAAATTTCAAACAAAATTATTAACTAAATCATAAATTGCACATAGATATGTTAACTATACAAAATAAACATAATTTCAAAAAATTTTGGCATAAAAAAAAAATTTTTTTAAATTAAAAAAAAAATTTCCAAAATCTTTAAATTTTTTTTTATATTTTACAAAAATATAGACAATAAATATTGAAAAACAAAAAAAATATTAACTAATTTAGAAATTGCACACATTTTATTAACCATACAAAATTAAACGATTTAAAAAAAAATTTGGCATAAAAATTAAAAAAAAATTTTAATTTCAAAAAAAATTTAATTCTTTTAACTTTTTTTAAATATCAAAATATATTGGCTAACATTTTTGAGAAAAAATTTCAAAAAAAAATATTAACTCATTTAGAAATTGCACACAAACTACTAAACATACAAAATAAACCGAATTTCCTAAAATTTTGGCATAACATTAAAAAAAAATTTTTAAATGAAAAAAAAAATCCAAAAATATTTTAAATTTATTTAAAATATCAAAATTAAATTGGCATAAAATTTTTGAAAAAAAATAAAATAAAAATAAAAATTATTAACTAGTATAGAAATTGCACGCAAATTAATAAATATACAAAATTTGTACTAAAATTCAAAAATAAATGCTTTTAAACATAAATCCTTCCAGCCTAATCCTGCCTAAAGGCCTTTTAACCGTACATAATGTATTAAAAGAAATTACATTACAATTATAAAAAAAAATAATTTCAAAACTTTATATTGAAAATTTCAGTTTTTAATTTAATTTAATTATATGGTATAAATTATTATTTGCTCAAAACTTTAACAAACTACTATTTTTTAGTAACAATTTATTCGAAATTGAGCTGCAATTTTATTTAATACTATAAATCTGCAGCAAGTTTCAAAAAGACTAAATTAGTAATTTAAAAAATAGAGAAAAATGAAAAGAAGAAAATAGCATAAAATTAAAAAATATGTAAAAACAAAAACTCGAAATTATTTTCAAAATTATTTTACCAAACACCGTTGACTAAACGCTTCAGTTTATTACATTGTACTTGATAATTTAATAAATTATAAATTTAAAATTTGAAGTGAAAGGAAACCAAAAAAATTAAAAAGAGAATATTCACAAACATAAATTCGAATTTATTTTCAAATTTTTATAAACAAATGCCGGTAACTAAAAACGTTAGTTTCTTTATATTATATTTAATGACTTAAGAAATTAGAATTTTAAAAGCTGAAGTGAAAAGAAACCAAAAAAAATTCCAACAAAAAATATTCAAAAACCAAAACTCTAAAAAATTTTCAAAATTCCTTTACCAAACACCGTTAATTAAAAACTTATGTTTCTTTACGTTGTATTTAGTGACATAAAAATTTATCTGAAAACCCAAATTCGTTCTCTCTTTCTTTGTCGAGTTTATTATCAATTTTTTTTATATAATTCCAGCAGTTCAGAATAAACAAACTCATTCCTCATGTTGCACGCTTTGTGTTTGTTGTGTTGTTATATAATTAATGTAATTAAATATTGTAAAACAGATTTTCTTTTATGTTTAAATACTTGAATCGATAGAACAACCAAAAGTTTATATGAAAACCAAAAATTTGTGAATATTTGCATCTATAGCGAAATGAGATTTTTCTTTTGAATTTTCCAAAATTTTTCTACTTCTTATTTTAGTCTTTCCTTTTCAAGTGTACTTTTAATAATCTGTGGTAATATATATATTTTATTTTGTTTTCATTGTAATTTCTTTAACAACTATCGATTATTCTGTCTGTTTTGTAACCATTTTTTTTTCAAACATTTTAATTGTAATTATAAAAAAATATGTAAATGTAAAAATAACAAATAAAAATCAGCAAAAAAAAAAAACTTAAAACAAAAGCAACAACATTATATCCATACATATATAAATAAATTGAAATTTAATTGGCGTTTGGTGTTTATTATGTGTAACATTTTTTCCTTATTAAATAAATATATCGTAAAAGTACTGTCGTCAAGTTGTATGCAATCGTTAGCGTGTATTATTGTGATAATATGATGAATTGAACGTAAATATGTTTTTCACCAAATTACAATTAGTACTATACATACTCGTAAATAAATTTCTCTATTCGACTTATAAATTCCATTGTGAATTTCTATATTTCACTTTCCATATTTTACATATGTACACTTATCGATTTCAATTTCGATCTTTCAATTTCCTAATTATAATTATTTTGATATAACTAAATGTAAAAAAAAAATTAAATAGTAAATTTCAAAAATCTTACTTTTATTTGCAGTAAAATATTAATTTTTTTGTAAAAAAAAAACAATCTTTCTTACTAACAACTAACATAAGTCTCTATCTCTTCTTCTTTTTTACGCACCAAATTAAACGCTCGCTCGCTCTCAATTCATCGCATTATTCAAAGACTAACAAAAAGTTAGTTGAAAAAAACAGTTTAAATTGTTTTTCGGTTTTTTATTATTCTAATTTTTTTTCTTCTGACTTACTTTATTGAAATGTGTAAGTGTATTTTTAGGATTAGCATAGTGTAAGCAGTAGTACGCTGTACTTACTATTTAGTTTCAAACTCGTTAACATTTGCAAAAAAAAAACTTACTGTATTCTTATCGAAAAATTTCTTGAATTTATCATTGTTGATTGTTGCGGGAACTAAATGAAAGTAATTTTAACAGTGAAAGAAATCAACGTCATGAAAAAAGAGACATGAAAAGAAATCGCAGAGAAATATTAAATAATTTAAAATGCGATGCTTCGTTGAACAAAAAATGATTCCAAGTTCAAAGCGCTGACCTTCAATATGGTTTAGAACACACCGTAGAATAGTAATAACTCCAAGTGGTGTCGACTGTAAATTACGTTTTTTTATACAGTATATTTAATGAAGAAGGACATTTTGCAAAAAAAATACGGAATGATTTATGGGATAACAAATAAGTCTTCGCGGCTTAATTGTAAATATTTGAACAAAATTATTCTTCATAGAAATTTTTTGCCATTTTTTGGTTAACCTCATAATTCCCTCAGTGCAGAACTTCTGTGGTTTATCTCCGCATAACTTGACCAACTGATTTTAAGCAACTCTTCGGTCTGCCTCTTTTTTTTGTTTTAACCATAAAGAGTGTTTTGTAGAGACCGAAACAAATGTTGATCAGACATTGCAAGGTCCGAGCCATATGGTGGGTGTATCAAAACTTCCCACTTGTATGCGTTTATTTATGTGGCACCCAAATATTGAGGTTCTTCTTTGAGTAGCCAGCTTTTTTTTTTTTTTTTTTTTTAAATAATTCAAAATTGACTCGGTCACATGAGTGATACTTAATGAATGACTCTGCTATCTCCTAGCAGCTTAAATGCCTTGCTCTTGCTCACATCAGTTGCATAACTTCATCGACCGGCCAGTAAGTGGTACATCTTTGACATCAAAATTTCCAGATTGATATTGAATTAACCAATTCAGGGTCCGGCATTTACTTATAGCATTCGCACGGTAAACAGCACAAAACACAAGTACCATCATATAACGCATAAGGGAGCTGTTGAACGGAATATAAAACTCCCAACGTACCGCCTCTGCGAAAACAAATGGTTTTCAGCAGAACCAGAAAACCGTACGATGAGGAATGTCGAACTGCAATGGAGTGAAAAAGTACTGCCTACCTTGTAACGTTGAGGTCGACCACAGCACGGGCGGGGCGGGATAGATACCGAGCTCTGAAGAAGGAATCGAGACGCATTTGCAGGCGAAAACAGAAAGAGGTCGGAATGCGTGAGTATGAAGGGATTGAAAAGCTGGCCGACGAGGATAATGCTCGAAAATTCTATGAGAAAATGAGGAAGGTTTCAAGAGCGAAGCAAACTCATGTATGTACCAAAGGAAGTATGCACAGAGCACATTTAATGTATTAAGGGAACACTTATCCAACCTATTGAAAGGCAGTGAAAATGAAAAACATGGAAATGGCGAACCGTAAATTCCATCACCCGACTTTTATAAAGTTCGAATAGCGATTGCCAGCTTAAAAAAAAAAATAACGGCCGTAGCCGATGGCTTACCGGCAGAGCTATTCAAATACCGCGCAAAGGACTCACAAAGTGCATACAGTAGCTTCTTTGCAGAATATGGCCGGACGAAAGAATACCCGACGAATGGAACCTAAGTGTACTCTGCCTTAAGTGATACTCGCGGTTTGCGTCAATTATCGTGTGTTGAGCCTCCTCATAGGACCTTATACGTGATGTCCTAACTAGCGGTTTTTGAGAAATATTAAAGCATACCGTTAACAAACTGAGAAGATCCGAGAGAAAAGTATCGAAACACACCACCTTTTCATCGATTAAGAACTGCCTCTACGCCGCTATGTCTGAATTAGATATCCCTTCAAAACTCATACGGCTATGTAAACTGATCCTGGATAATACCAGAAGCGTAGTCAAAATTGTGAAGGACCTCTCCGAGTCATTCGATGCCAAACGAGGTTTCAGACAGGGTGACTCTTTATCGAGTGATCGTGTGATTTCTTCAATTTGATGCTGCAGAAAATAATACGAGCTGCAGAGCTAAATAAACCAGGTACAATATTCTACAAGGGTGTATAATTGTTGGCGTATGTCGATGATATTGACATCATTGCTCATAACAACCGCAACGTAAGTTCTGCGTTCTCCAAGCTAGACAAAGAAACGAAGCGAATGGGTCTTGTAGTTAACGAGGCCAAGACAAAATATATCCTGTCATCAAATAAACAGTCTTGCCAACAGGTGCTACTTTGGACTGAGTAGGCAATTGAAAAGCAAAGTTCTCACTCGACGCACCAAAACTAAAGTTTGGATGTCGCTCATCATTCCCGTCCTGACATATGGTGCAGAAGCCTGGACGATGTCTAAATCCGATGAATCAGCTTAAGGTATTTTCAGGAAAAAAGGTTTGTGGAAGATTTGCGCCTTGGCAACGGCGAATACCGTAGACGGTGGAACAATTAACTGTTTGAGTTATACGACGGTATTAACAAAGTTCAGCGAATCTACGCTACGCTGGCTAGGTTATGCCGTCCGAATGGATGAAAGGCTCCAGCTTTGATAATATTCGATGGAGTACACGCTGGTGGAAGCAGAAGAAGAGGAAGACCTCCACTCTGCGAGGATTAGGGGGAGTATCAAATCAGTGGAGGACTCGGAATCAGAACAGAATTTTGGCGCAGTAAATAAATAGATCTCATTGGCCACGTATTTGGTTCTAATTATATTCATTTTTATATTCATTTTATGAGTATCTAGGTTTAGATATCTGGAATTTATTTGCTGTAAAGACGAATTTATATGCTACACAAAATATAAAATTAAAGTCAGTGACGATACGTTTTTCAGATTTGCGAATTCACGTGGATAATTTGAAATGATCGGAAGGTAAACTGTACTGGCGCAAAAATTTTTTTTAAAATTTCAACATTTTCCAATTTTCATCAATTGTGAACTTAATCATTCGTTGAACACCAACCTAATACTGAATATTTGACACAACGGAAATGTCATTGAAGATCTCAAAACACAAATTAGCCATAGTTCAAAAAGCAAACGATAGATGGCCCACCGCCCAAGACGAACACTTTCACATCTTATGCTTAAGTGTACAAAGTACTTAAAAGTTTTAGGAAACTGTTTCAAAAACAATTGGAAAACTCATCATAACAGGTCAATTGAAAAGTCCCCCAGCCTACCATAGTAAAACCCATTTTGGCAAAATACTTGTTTTTTTTATATAACATATTTCCGTTCCTCCAACTTTTCGATATCATTTCTCTAGTATGATTTGTCCTTTGCTTCAAAATAAGCCCCAGTTTCGGCGCGATGACCTCTTCATTCGACGAAAACTTCTTCCCAGCGAGCATTCTTTTGAGAACTGAGAACAGGAAATAGTCGCTGGGGGCCAGATCTGCAGAATATGGTGGATGCCGGTGCATTGTCTTGGTAAAACAACACTTTCTATTTCTTAAAATGCGGCCATTTTTAGGCTACTACTTTTTCAATTGTTGCATTTTTCCACGCTTTGGAGCGGCGCGTTCACCGTGTGCAGTCCACTCGGATGACTGTCGATTGGACTTCAGAGTGAAATAATGAAGCCATGTTTCATCCATAGTCACATATTGACGCAAAAACTGGGGTTTATTGCGCTTTAACATCTCTGAATACCGCTTCGAATCAGCAACTCGTCGTGGTTTTTTGGTTAAAAGTGAGCTCGCGCGGCACCCACTTTGCACAGAGGTTTCTCATACCCAAATATTCGTGAATGATATCATCTAAACGCTCAGTTGATATCTTTTTTCACTTCAATTCAAGCAATATTTTATAAACATGCGAAATTCCTTTTTATCAATTTTTTTCGCAATAACAAAATTTGCTTCACTCAAAATGCTATAATTCACCAAAACAGCTGTAAAACAGTTGTTAAAACTTAGGCAACGCCACTGGATTATATATTGTTGTTAAGGATGTTTTGTTAGTCTAAAGCGAGGAACTTCAAATTCATCAGCTTTTTTATGAAGTATATTGGTCAATACCTATATCGGGAAATTATTTGTGATTTTTATATGTGTTCTTCTCTATTCTTTTTCCTCATTAAAATCTATTAAAAGAAAATCCATAACAACATTTTAAGCAATAATCGTCGATATACATAATCACTTATACTAACTGTCTATTGTGAATAAAGACCAGAACTTATGGAAATTATTGGCAAAATAAAATATTCATGCGCTTTTTGGTGTCTAGTATTGATATACATACATATTGCTGTGAGTAATTATGAAGCTCCAATTAAACAATAATGATTTTTGTTAAAAAAAAATATTTTAGCAAACTATTTGTTACTTAATTTTTTTCTATTTAAAAATTAATTTAAAAATAACAGACTAAAACCCTTAAGTTAGCATTAAATATATTTATAATAAAATACTAACCTCTTTAAATGTGCAAAAACAATATTTTGGAAATCGTGGCAGTAACGCTAGCAGCAAAGATGTGGACAAGAGTTTCTGTGAAAGTGAAAACAGTAAACTAAACAACAGAAATAGATATAAGGAGACTGCGATAAATATAAATATAAACTTTGCTATAAATTTTATTGATGCGAAACGGGTAGTGTGTGACTGTATGAAAATTAAATTTTGAAAATTTATACAACTTTCTATATGCAATATATGTATGAGTGTTTTTGTTTTTCTCTTCAGGACCATTTAGTAATTATAAAGTGCAGGCAGTTCCTTCAATTATATCTACACCAACAAAAAACAAAAAAAAAAAAAGAAAACAAAGAAAGGCTTATAGGGTTTGAGTAAGGCTAAAACGCAGTAAGCGTAGAGCAAGCATTATATTTACAATTTAATTTCTTCTTTTATTTCTAAATACACAACACACATGCATACATGTTTATGTACACAGTTGTTACATTAGTAAAAAAAAATTAAATAAAAAAAAACATAATTTACGCATAGTGAAGCAACTGAATAATTAGTGAAAAATGTGTTGGAAAATATTTGATTATTATATTTAAGCAATTTAAAAATTCTTTATTTAGCTTCGAAAATCATTACAAATATATTGATTTTTTAAATGTTTTTTTTTTGTTTTTTTACCACGCAAACTCAAAATACCAGTTTGATTACATTTCTTTCTTTGTGTGTCAAAATTATTTCAGAAGCAAATTTTTTTTTTATAGTTTAGTCTTATCCCTGTAAAGGTCACAAATAAATATTTATTGCATATTCTACAATCTTTTTTTATGGCCAGAGCAACACAGCAGCCAGAGCCAGCGCAACTTAGTTTTTTCTTTTTCTTTTAGGTTTAGGTTTTAAAACAAAAAAATCCAAAATAATTTTTGCCCTCCAGCAGTCAGATCATTATTTGTATAATTATTTTATTTGAAACTAACAAACTTTAACACTATTTAAATCGACTATGCAAACTTCTATGATGATTAGTGGCAGCACACACAATCTGTAGATTTTTTTTCTCTAAATTATCCAAAATCATCCAAAGCAGAAGCCACTTTCACCTTTGATAAGACATTTGATTTCGGTATACAGCTCTTACGAACACCAAAAACTCCATATAAAAAAAGTGCAAAAAAAACGATGCGCGTAAAATTTTTTTACACAGTTCGCACCTCGAACGAAAAAAAAATTATTTACTACTGCCTCTTTCTAAAGTTTTTAAACAAATACGAAAGCACGACAACACAGGTCTCCGAGCGAAATAAATAGTCTCATATATATTTTGCGAGAAACAAGAGGAAGACTAATTTTCAAACGTATTAAATCAAGCTTATTAAGCAATTTATGTAATGTTTTTAGTTTTTTCATCAATTTCTACACTTTTAATTTATTTTTAGCCATGCAAAAGGTAAGAATGCATAATCAGCGACAAATATTTACCGCGCTCTACTCATGTTTTTCGTTTTGTTTATTTACGTTTGCATATCTTCTGCCTATGTAAAGAGCTGTTCACAATAGAAAATCATCTGTCAAATTTCCGTGCCTACTACATTTTTACATCCACGAAATATAGGAGTTTTTTTTCGCTAGAGGTGCATACCGATCTTAAAATAGAAATTGTAAAAAGTCAATTCTATTTGTATAGCGATAATCGCACTGCAGGCCAAGAGAGAACTCTCGATAAATGTTCAGAAATGGCATCTGAAAGAAGAAGAATTAATAACATGAGCAATTATTTTTGCAATTCCAACACATTTTTTACCAATTTTGTTTGCAACCACTAAAATACACAACATTTTAATAGAACTATATCTTCATTCTTCTACTCCTCAATATCCTTTCATTTATTACTACTATTCTATATATATATATATGTATAGTAGCTATGAGTGTGTGTAGAACTTTCAGCCATCATGTTCACCCTTTACTCTGTAGACATCATACGATTTTATGTTAATTCGCACTTAACCATCTATTCGTAGTGCCCTTAAACATTTCCCCATGAAACAACTACAAGTATAGAGCTTATGCATAAAAAAGTATTAAATTGAATTTACATACATACATTTATATATAGGTGAAAAATAAAGAAAAAATATTAAACTATTTATGTCATGATGTAACATGTAAATATTTCAAATATGACAGCAATGTTGAAAGTAAGGAAAAGTTTTATGACTAAAATGCGTGGCCAGGCATCAACTCGGAGAAAAAGGGAAAAAAACAAAGAAAGTATGCAAATATTAAAAACAAATAACGTTTGTTTGTTCGTCTTAATATAAAAATAATACAAAAAAAAACAACAACAAAAATATTTGTCTTTTTGCAATTTTGACAAACACATTTATTTGCTATGAAAATTCGCTATACCTGCCAACAACTTATTATATATTTATATAGTTCAATTTCGTTAAAAGCACACACAATTTTTTTTTTATTAATTTTTATAAAAAAAAAAAATTTTTAATAAATTTGCAAGTAGTTTACACTAAAGCCAACGCCTGAACAATCATATTTTACACATAAATCATATACATGCATATTTAAAAAAAATCACTATTTAAAAAAAAACACATTCATTCAATTATGCCATTAGCGAAATTTCATTGTTTTCAAAAAAAAAAAAAAAAAAACACAAAAAATTTACATTCTACTAATCATTTAACCTAACCTCAATCGCATTATTAAAATCATAAATCAAACAAAAATGCGAGTAAACGAAAAAATATGAACACATCAAATTGAGCAATTCACTCATCAGTCATCGCAACAAAGTTCATCAATCATTTATATATATATAATAAATTACATTTACCACTCAATAACAAAAAGAAGAGCAAAAACATTTCATGACATTCGAAATTTGTGTTGAACTCATGTGAGCATCAGATCATAGAAAATAAATGCATAAATCATAATCATATTTGCATGCAGGCTTGCTGGTATGCTGGTATGCTTGTGTATGTGTGTGTAGTTGCACATAAATTGAAATGTTTACAAAAATTCGAAAAAGACGTCTGTGATAGCAAATACATAATTGATTTTTTTTAATGATGGAATATAGTATTTTGAGTATATGTAAAAATGTATAAGTAGTTGCATTCACCAAACGCGGCATGTCTAGTTGTTATATTGTATTAAAGTGTGCACTTAAGCTGAATTGCCTAAAAGTATGCAAGAGAATTTGTTTGTAGGCACTTTATGCGATGATTGTAAGTTTTATACATATTGTTTGGTATGTATGTAAGATATGTATATACATATATATATATAGAATTTATGTTTGCATGTGCATAAAATAGCTGGAGTTTATAAAAAGAGCAAAGCAAAATGTGTATAATTAAAATAATATATAATTAAATAAAATTTGCAATTAACCATAGCACAGAATGAAAGAAAAATTAATGGAAGGGAAATGAAATAAAATTTTAAGAATTTATAAAGCTTAGATAAAAAAAATATTTAAACTAAATTAAATAACCAAACTTATAAAAAATTAAATTAAATTAAAAAAATTAACTGAAATAAATTTTAAAGAATTAATAAAAGCAAAAGAAATATATATATTTAAATAAAAAATATAAAGTAAAATAAAGTAAAATAATATAATATAAAAAAATTTAAATAAAATAAAATAAAATAAAATAATTAAAAATACAAAAATTCAGAATAAGGAAATAAAATAGTCTAAATAAAATGAAATTAAATATAAAAAAATATATGAAATAATCTAATTTAGAATTTAACAAAGTAAAATAAAATTTAAAAAAAAATTAATTAGAACAAATAAAATAAAATTAAATAATTAAAATAAAAAATGTAGAATTAAATTTAATTAAAAAAATGAACTAAAATAAATTTAAAAGAATAAAAAAATCGCAAAATGGAATAAAAATATATAAAATAAGATAAAATAAAATAATATAAAATTAAAAAAATAAAAAAAAAAATAATAATAAAATGCTAAACAAGAAAATAGAATAATCAATAATAATAATTATTATTAAATAAAATTAAATATAAAAAATAAAAAATAATATAATATAGAATTAAACAAAATAAAATAAAATTTAAGAAAATAAAATAAAATAATTAAAATCAAAAGAAATGTAGAAAACAGAAAAAATAAAACAAAATAATAGAAAATACTATAAAATAAAAATAAAATAAAATAAATTTAATAATTAAAACAAAAATAAATACAGATAAAGAAATTTAAATTTTCAAATAAAATTGAATGAAAAAAATTAAAAAAAAATTAAATGAAACAAAAAAAATAAAACAAAATAAAATTAAATTACAATTAATGTAGAATAAAATGAATTAAAATAAGATGAAATACAAAAGAATGAAATGAAATTAAATTCAGTTAAATCAAATGAAACAAAATAAATTAAAATATATAAATAATAAAATAAACAAAACAAAAGAAAATAAAAACAAGAAAGAACGGCTGTCTTCGACCGTGCGGCCTATACAACTTTCATGAACATATCAAATTTTTTTTGGTAAATTTCAAATTCGATTTCGATCGTTTTCACTGTCAACATTCATTTGAATTTATGTGATTAGCAGATAAAATTTCATACAATTAGATGCTTTTTTTTGGTGGATTTTTTAAACCTCACACCTGAATAAATCGGTTGTATGGGAGCTATACTATATAGACAACCGATTCGACCGGTTCCGAGAAATAATCAATACATTACAAAAGCACACCCGCATTATAAGTTAAAAACTGAGGGTTTATAGTTTGCGTTCAAACAAACAGACGGACATGCGGACGTGGCTAAATCAAATAAGCTCGTCATTCTGATACGATCGGTACATATTTCGGTGGGTCCATCTCTTCTCCTTCTGGTAATTACATTCGTCGGATCAAAGTTAATGTAACATTTCGTGTACAAAAAATAGTTCAAATTATATAATATAAAATAAAAACCAAAAATTATGTAAATGATATAAATTACAAAATGAAACCATAAATATATAAAATTTATAAAACAATTTCAAACAAAATTAATTAAAATAAAATTAGAAAATGAAATAATGTAAAAAAAAATAAACTAAAATACTATAAACTAACATTAAATAACAACAACAAAATATTTAAAACAAAATAAAATGACACAAAACAAAATAAAATAATAATAAATTGAAGTAAAATATTAAAAATATTTTAAATAAAATTATAAAATAAAATAAATTAATTTAAAACAATATTAACTTAATAAGATTACATAAAAAAATAAAATGCATAAAGCAAAACAAATTGAAATAAATAAAGAAAAAGAAAATAATACAAAATGAAATGAAATGGCAAAATGGAATACAAAAATAAAACAATTAAATAAATGTATGAAAAAAAAGAAATATATACAACAAAATCAAATAAAGTAGAATAAAATAAAATAAATGAAAATTTGAATGAAATACAGAAAAAAATATCAAAAAATTAAATAACACAAAACAAATTAAAAAACTTAAAATTAAATTAAGAAAAAATAAAATAGACTAAATTAAAGAACCTTGAAGGAAATTAAAAAAAAATAATGGTTTTAAAGGTTTGGCAACCTTTTTTTAACATAAAAATAAAATAAGCTAAAATAATATAAAATACATATAGAAAAAATTGTAACAAAAATAAAGTAAAACAAATGAAAATAAAATAAAATAATAGAAAAACAGAAAGTAAAATTAAATAAAAATCAAATAAAACAAATCAAAATTAAAATTAAATTAAATTAAATTTAAATAAATTAAATAAAACAAAATGAATTTAAAAAAAGGAAAATTATAAATAAAACAACTTAAATTATAAATATAATAAATTCATCTAAAATGAAATTAAAAAAACTAATGTTTTAACAGTTTGGCTACCCGTTTTTAACTTAAAAGTAAAATAAGCCAAAATAATATAAAGTAAAACAAATTAAAATTAAATAATATAAAATAAAAACAAAAACAAATAAAATTAAATGAAAATAAAGTAAATCAAATCAAAATTAAATTAAATTAAAATAAATAAAATAAAAAATATATAAATTTAAAAACGTAAAATTAAACTTGAGATAAAATAAAAAATATCACATTTTTTGCATGAACACAACATATAATAAAAAATTAAATAAAATAAAATATATATAAATAAATTGAATTTAATTAATTTATAAAAAAAATAATTACTTTTAATTTAAGTTGAGTAAGTCAATAAATTAAATTAAATAAAAAAAAATTATAATAAATCAAATTAAATAAAATGAAATAAAAAATCACCATTTGCAATGCTATTGAAATTTTTTTTTTTAACCTACTACAGTTTCAATTTTTATATACCTGTAGTCTAGTATTATTTTAATATATCCCACCCAAAAGTAAACTCTGGGGTAGCAGACTAAATATTTAAATATCTAAAACTGATTTCCTTTTTTTATTGTCTTCAAATAAGTAATAATAAAAAGCATTTCTATTTTCATCATATTGATTTTTAAAGAAACCCCAAAAAAAATACTTTTTCTTTACTTAATATTTTTTATTGAGAGTTATTAAGTAATAATTTATAATTTTTATTTTTGTTATAGCTTTAATATTTTATTTAGCATAAATACAAAAGAAAAAACTTTATACCCTTATGTGAATAATTTAAATAACAATTTAACAGTATCATTGTTGCTATGTGATTTACATAGGCAAGTGCAAAAAAAAAAACATTTGCATAAACACAACTTCAGAAACATTACTAACATTTACCACAGGCAAACTGCATACACTAACAAGTTTTTTATAAACAAATTTAACACTTTAAACTTGTGAATGTAGCAACACTTGGAAATGTTGTCGTTAAAAATGTGATTTTCTTGACGTGGTGTTTTGTTTGTAAAATTTTTCATTTCGGAAATCACATTTTTCACGCAACTTTTGAACACTTAGGTATCACTTACACACATACATATTTCTATACATTTGGAGCTGCGTCCAACAATCTACAATGCACATGTATATATATGTACATATGTATATAATTTTAAATACCTTAGCACTATAAAAAAGATACAAAAATACATTTGTACATAATGATTTTTTAACAACAAAAATTACACCAAATACCACGTAATCGATATCCTGAAATCCTACGCAGTACACTGACATACATGTATACACAAACACTTTTTTTTAAATAACACAAAAATAAATATAAACCGACACAAAGCAAAAAAAAAAAATTGCCCTTAAACACATTAACATAAGAACATACATACAAAATATATTTTTCAAGCAAACTTATATACATATTTTATACAAATGAGTTATTTATATACTCGTACATACACTTATTTATAAGCAATCACATATACATATAAAAGCTTACATTTGCATAAGTCCATATGTATGTATGTATTTACTTATACATACATATGCTTTAAAAAACATATAGCTTACACCTTATATATACATACTTTTGACTTATATTTTGCAAAAAGTTAATGAAATGTAAAAAATCCCTAACTGATTTTTTTTTTTAATTTATATTTTGCAATTTTTTATGAAAGAAAGTTGTGATTTCTATATATAATTAAAAATTTTTGAAGACAGAACTCTAAAATGAAGTGTATTTTATCTCTTTTAAAGAATTTTAAAGCGTTTTTTTTTTGCAACAAAAAGATACGTAATTCAAAATAAATTTTTCGAATTTTTTTTTCCAAGAGTGAAAATAATTTCTTTCTCTTCTATAAAACACGAGTTAAGGCTTTTTAACATTTCATCAACGACGTACATATATGAATAAAATATATATTATCTATTTATTGCATTTCTACTTGTCATACGATATACATACATATTTATATGTTGTTAAATAAAGCTTTTCTCCTAAGCACCTACCAAACGCAAAATTTTTCTAATCGAATTTTCTTTCTCATTTTGTTCAACACTGAATTATTGAACGTTGAATTGCATTGATATGCATATGCAAAATCGTTTATTGCATACACGCAAACATACGCATAAACACATACACACACACACACGTCTGGCTGCCGACGACCTACTGTCACAACAACACTGTGTCATCAAACGGTACTGGTACGTACGACTGCACTCATCTTCTTTGCAACTGATTGTGCTCCGCTGCCTATTGCCTATGCTCTGTTGGTACGGATGTTGTGCTGTTCTGCTGTTGTGGTATTGCGGTATCTCGTTCGTCTCGCCGACTGCCTGCCTGCCTAAACGAATGTATGCTGAATGATTGAATGCCGTTGACACGACTATAAATAATGCATAGACATATTGTCGTGTGCGGGCATATAACGTATGAGTCAGTGTCGCATTTCTTAAAGGATTTTCTGCATGAGGATCGTGAAGATGTGGATGTGGAGGTGGTATTTTTACATCGGTAAGTTGCTTTTATTTATATTTACATACATACTATGGGTATATATGTTATGTGTATATTTATCAGTGTTCATGTACAATGTTTTAATGTGTTTTTATGTATTCTTAAACCAAAAATATATGATATATGAGAAATAGTTAAATTTTAATTATATATTATAGCTAAAATTTAATTATATATTAAGTATGTATTTAAAAAATAATATATGAATATAAGAAAAAATATTATAAATCCACTACATATATTAGTACTTCTATTTCCTGCATATAAAATAAAAATTATTTTTGTAAATTATTGCTTTTATAATTTTCAAAAGCTCAAATAAATTGAAAATTAAACTTCTGCAAACATATTTTGGGGCAATAAAAATTTTATTTCCTCATAAAGCTGTAGTAGAGTACTAAAAGCATAATAACTTCAAATTTACAACAACAACAAAAAAAATGAAAAAATTACAGCTGGTTCAGGACATTAAATATTCATGTCGAAAATACTCTCGGAGGGGTTGACATTTCCCCCATTTAACAAATCCAAGTTCTGAGGATTCTTTGATTCCATTTCGGTCTGAAAAACAATAACTCTATAGTCTGAACCTGAAGCTAATAAAGTTATAATCACCCGACGAAATGTTTATAGGCGTTAGGCTTGAAAAGTCCAACTGAAGCAAACAATATCTATTGGTATGCTACAGTAGCAATCAGTACAATCCCAATGGATGTTTTCTTGGGTCGTGGGAGTACGAGCGCACCGAGCATCACAGACAAAATCAATTTTTATGCACCCTTAGCTGATTTCTTCCTTCAATCCAAGCTCGTTTTCTAACTAATTATACAGAATGTGGCTGTGGGTCAGTGACCAACACACTTAGGTCCAATGTGATACCGCTGTGGGGTACCTAACACCTTCTCAAATGTGCGAACCTCTTAAAAGCAAATAGTGCAGCGGGGTTGTCAAGGCTGGACGGTGGCAAAGATCGTGTTCAATGAACTCTCCCACTTCTTCATCCCTACAGCTGTGACAAAAACTATTTAAAATAGTGACCCATTAACTATTATTATAACTCTCATTATATTAAGCGAGAACAGGCTTAGAAAGATAAAATGCTTTGATCTTTTGCGTCCAGCTGTGGCCACATCTATCTGGTCACGTTCTGACAGAACACTTGTGAGTCGACTACTGTAGAGTCGGGTAGCTCTTGCACTAATAGGTGAGGTTCTACTTCATATTTTAGGTGTCAGCAGACCATGAGATGAACCACTACTCCTTCTCCTATTTTACGCTGGAACAGACATTTAGGAGTGAAACTAGTGGAACTATTCCACCGTGGAAGGGTTAGAGTGAGGTACTACTCCCCACTTTCACAAAAAACTTCAGGCTGTTGTTGCAAACGCAGAAAAATTCCAAAATTGGACTTTAGGGAATATAGCGGCAGTGACAGTCTTTGGCCGGATAAAAATCCGAGTTGTTCTGGTATAAAAAGCCGACCGTTGCGGAAACTATTGGATTTTAGTCGCCTCTTACCATAATGCGGATAAATTCTTGAACAACAAACAGGGGGTAAAAAAATCTTAATTAACTTAGAGGTGCTGAGGTTCTACTGCTCCTCTGGGAAGGTACTGAGTGAGGTACTACTCCCCTTCACTATGAACTAGTATATAATTATTTGGGGGCATGTGACAAAAATAAAAGCGAGCCGTCAGAAACCGTTTTTATTTCTCTATTATGTCTACCCACATCATTCGTAGCATCCAAGTGTTGTCCCATTTGTTGATTAATTACTTGACACGAGTGACACCACTGCATCACCTACTTATGAACGCACGGAAATCATATACATACATATACATATATGTAAACGTAAAAACGTGAGGTAGTATGCAAAAACTCTAGTTGAATAATAGTATGAAATAGGTTGAAATCATACCAATTCGGAGAGCGAGCTTCAGCTATTATAACCCAGAATTCGTCATAGTTCATATCAATCGAGAGCGTAAAAGATGGTTATGACTCTTTAATCCAGAAGGTTTGTGTTTACCGAATCTTTCTAGTTTTCTCTGACCATTCCTTTATATAAACCCCGTAATTTAGATAATAAATAAAGCCTGTATCGAGAATTTTGACAAGCTTTATTATTTCCTGAACTGAACAAAACCAATTTATTATTTCCCATATTGCGAACGCAAATAAATTTTTCTCATATTTTCAAAGCTAAGGCTTGCAACTCAATGCAAATCTCCAGCAAACCTAGTGCACAAACAATTCAGATAAACAACGGCAGCGCTTATGTTATAGCTTTAAAAACTCTTTTTCTTTTGCATCGCTAAAATATGTTTGCAATGGTTTTAAGTTCAAATTAATATGAAACAATATTTATATTGTTGAAACTAAGTATTTTAATATTTATTTATAAATTTAATATTACTTTGTTGGCGCATTTCTATTAAATTCTAACAATTAAAATAATGAAAAAAATTGAGATGAAAATTATTAAAAAAAAAAAAATAACAAAACTTTTAAAATGCATAATTAACAAGTTTCACCCAGCAATTAATACAATAATAATAGCTATATTAATACATAATAAACAAGCAAACAAATCAACTCTGTATGTATGTATAATGTAGCAAGGAGCCTGATCTGGAGCTAGAAGGTCTACTGAAGCGTCACTATACGACAGTGGCGTTTTTTCAGGGCACCATGATGAATGCCGTCGATTTGGAACGAGTAAAGGTACACATCGAAACCAACACCACCATCACCCACATGAAAAATATTGCATTTTTCTTTTAAAGAAATTTCCCACCAAAAGAAAACCCCCCGTAAAAAACAAAAACTCAAACTAAAAACTGCAATTTCAATATTTACTCAAATAAAACAGTGTCCAAAACAAGTCTTAGATTCTTATACACCTGCTGACTAATAGTTCCAATACACATGCAAAGTATTTATTTGCAACAACAACAACAACCACAACTGGCCAATATTATTATGTATTTCGTGTCATTGAAAATATTGTACAACGATTCGTTTGCTCTGTGCTGGCGTATGTGAATATGAGTGTGAGAGAGAGTGTGTGCGTGTATGCTTTTTGAAAAAGTGTACGCCCAATATTTCGCGGTCGAAAAACCAATTTATTATAGGGATAGTGTGCTCTAAGTTGCCGCTTATTTTCTTCGTCATCTTCGTCAACGCTCATACGCCAGTGACTTTGTTGTAGAAAATGCCATATTGGAATTAAAAAAAACAAAAAAATTACGAAAATCAAAAGCGTATAGTTTTCAACATCCCACGGCCATAGTATGCTCGCCACTACCAAATACTTCATTTTCATTATTAGTATCACGTTACATCATCGTTAATATAACTCATAGACGCTATACATTATCCTACCAACAACACGCGTATAATTACAAAAAAAAATCAACGAACTCCCCCAACATAGATAAATTTTTACTGTTGGTTGTTGCATTATTTACGGCAATTTCACACTAAAGCCTTCTCTCTATCAACTTTTCTTAGTCGCCTCTACCCATCGTTCCGCCAGTAAATCTAAAATCTTTAAAATACTTGTTTTCCTCTTTGTCTACTCTTTAAAGAGTCAACTAACCATCATTCACCATCGCCATTCCGCCCACCAAACATTTACATTCGTTACACTTTTCGTTTGCTCCGTTATTTTATAAAAATGACGATTTTTACACACTAGTCGCATTCAAATAGTTTACTCGTTAGTCTTTATTTCTCATGTTACTCTCTCCCAGTCGAGGCTTTTCTTCTTTGTTGCAAGTTTTTTTTTTTTTTTTGTATTGTTTATTTTTTTCTTTGCTTTGCAATGTCCACCGCTTTTGATTGATTATCTACGGTTGACGTCTAGTTTTTCCTTTGTAAATGCGTCATTAATTTTTTTTCTGTATTGCGTTCATCCGTTGAGCTTTTTATTTTTTATATAAGACCAAATTTATTTAAAAAAATTGTTCCTTGATTTTTTTTTTCATTTCAATTTTTGTAAAATTTTATACATTTTTTTTTGCATTTCACTCTTGTTCTTTACCTTCACTACATACATACTTATTTTGTACTAGTTTTGAGAGGCTGCATCACACACTTTAGTATTTTTCTCCTCATCACTGCTTCAATTTGGAATGACGTTTTTTCCTTAATCAATATTGTCTTGTTTGAGAGTTTCAAGTAGTCAAGTCTTTAAAGAACCGAATTCTTTTGACGTTTCTAGTGCCTTTAGTAATTATAAATATATATGCCTACTACATATATACAATAGATACTACTTAGTAGTTTTTACAAAGATAACTTTTTTTCCGTATGTTAAACATTTTTTTTAATAACACATAAATAAGCTTTTTTAATGATAATTATTTTTACCTCAAATAACACTTACTAATTAAATAATTTTATTTAATTTCTTAGAGAAACATTTTCTAATAGTTGGCATTTACTTGTGAATTTCGTTGGTGAAATTAAAAAAAAAATCGTTTATTCTTAAGGAGTTGGAATAAATGTGTTTTATATAGTTTTAGTGATTTAAATAAATATAAATAAATAATAAATATATTTATTGTGGAATATAATTAAAATTTATATATTTTATTATGTTTATTGATTAGTATAAAAAAGCTAAATATTATCTATAAAAAAAAAATATATATATATATATATATATATAATATATACCTGTTTATGTTATAAGCCCTAAGGCGTAGAATGTATATGAAGCATTGCGGAAGAAGCAATTTCTTAATACTTTTAAAAATACTATTTTATATTTAACTCTCAATCTCAATTTCTAGGCCTGCCACTCTTTAATTAATTTTTTTTCTTTTTCTTTAATTTTTTTTTAAATTTCCTCTTCGAGTCAATTTAATAAATACATTGATGGGATCTCAAGAATAAAAAAACTACTTTTTAGAAAGGCATAACTTTCCTTTATTATATTTCTGCAGTAATTAGTAAATGTTATAAAAGTCGAGTAGCAAAAGCAAGAAGAAGAGATAATGTATAAAAGGTGCATCCGGTAAGATTTCAGGCTTCTGAAACCTCTACACCAACCGCGATTAAGTCATCTTTCAGTTACACAAAAACGCAATTGTCGTCAATTAAAATATACGAATTTTGGTTAAATGTCGGCATGCATCTCTTGCGAGAGAAAACTCATATATTTCGTGGATAGTAAAATGTAGTAGGCACGGAAATTTTACAGATGATTTTCTATCGTGAACAGCTCTTTACATTAGAAGAACATATGCAAACGTAAATAAACAAAACGAAAAGCATGAGTAGAGCGCGGTAAATATTTGTCCCTGATTATGTGTAATAACGTTTTTCAAGGCTAAAAATAAATAAAACGTGTAGAAATTGATGAAAAAACTAAAAACTTTACATAAATTGCTTTATAAACTTGATTTAATACGTTGAAAAATTAGTCGTCCTCTTGTTTCTCGCGAAATATATATGAGACTATTTATTTCGCTCGGAAATCTGTGTGCCGTGCATTCGTATTTGTTTAAAATTTTAGAAATATGCAGTAGAAAACTGAGTTTTTTTCTTTCGAGGTGCGTACTGCTTCGTAAAATCGCATCGTTTTTTTTGCACTTTTTTTATATGGAGTTTTTGGTTTGAGTACGAGTTGCATACCGACCTTAATATTAGATTGGAATCGGAGAAAAAACCCAAATATTAGTCATCGAAAGCTGCTTTATTGTTTTTCACTTTCGCCACACTGTTTGAGTTGTCTCCGAAATATGCTTTCTAAGCACATCAACCGCCTCTTCAGGTGTTGAGAAACGTTGACCTCTCGGTGTATTTTTTACGCAGGTGTATAAAAAGAAGTATTTCAATGCCAAGTCAGAACTATACGGTGGATGGCTCATCAAAACGATGTTTTAAGTGCACAAAAATGCAGTTATTTCAGGCGATGTTGGTAACAATGCTTGTGTTCCACTCAGAATTTACTGTCCAGCCGTTAGTCAAGTAGTATGGTTGCGACATGTCCACTATTTAAAAAAAAAAGGCAACCATTGGCCTGGAAGTGCTTCGTGTGCGAACAACTTTTATTAGATTCGGCTCATCTTGCATCAACCACACAGTCGACTGCTGTTTATTTTCGGGCTTGTACACGTAAATCCACAATTCATCATCTGTCACGATGTTATAGATGTATTTCGAATCAACGCTTTCGTATTTTTTTTTTTTACACGAGCCTTTTTTCGAGCGATTGACAAATTGTGTGGGATCCCATGTGAAACAATTTTTTTAAATTAAAAATGCCTATAGTTGTTCCAATCTCACAATAGATCACATGACGATCTTGCAATATCAGTTTGTGCACAGCATCAATAGTTTCCGGAACAATAACTGTTTTTGGACGTCCTTCACGCAATTCGTCTTGGAGAGATCTACGACTTAAACAAACATTACCATAGATAAACACTAGTCCTTGATGGAGCTTCACCGCAAAAAATTTAATTAAGTTCGTCGATGAACTGTTGCTGAATTTATCCACGTCGAAAGTTGTACAAAAATAATCGTGCGAAAAGGTTCGTGATTTATTTCCATTTTTGTTCCGAGATGAATATTTTAACTTACTGTAAACAACACAAATAGCGCTCGTATTTCGAAACGTTCTGAGTATGTATAACATCAAAAATGTCAAACTTTGCGATAAGGACATAGTTATTAAAGTAGTTTCGCGATACATCGAATGCGCTGTAATCAGTTATAAAGCGTTATCCATTTAGCGGTTTCGAAAGTACAGGGCTGTATTTTGAAATCTGTCAAACTTAACTGTGAAACCAAATATATTTTTTGGTTTTAAGTGAATGAGCTTTATGCGAAAGACTTATTTGTTAGTATATTTGAATTGAATATTTAATTGTACAACAAAGAAAAATGGTAGAAGTGACAGCTATTTCGGAGAGCACCACATCTCCTCAACAGACTTCTTTTGCCAGGGATCGAAACAACGGATCTTGAGCCAACATCAGCCATGTAATCTGTTGTCGTAATATTCAATTTATTACCAACCAACAATTATTAAATGCTCTAATATTTAGCCGCTATTTTAACTTAATGTTGGGTTAGTGAGTTTTTTGCATTCCTGCATTAATTCAGGCATTAATTGTCTGAAAACATGTTTTGTTTTAGCTAAAAGTCAGACATTTATGAAATCGGATAGCTTAACGCGCGCATATAGCATTAAAATTATTGAAACCTAGTACAAAAATGGTGATTCAAACGTGAATATTTTCACCTTCAGCGCTATTTTTTATTTTTGTGCATCATAATCTCCTCCTCCTCGCCACGTTTCAATTACCAGTTTTTAGTATGTCTCAACAGTTTAACGCGTCGTGCGGTTGTTAAACGATCCGTTTTCATTAATGTCTGACTATTCACTAAAGGTCGGTATGCAGCTCTAACGAAAACCACAATCTCTATACAAAAAAGTGCAAAAAAAGATGCGCGAAAATTTTTTTACGAAGCAGTACGCACCTCAAACGAAAAAAAATCCATTTTCTACTGCCTGATGCTAAAGTTTTTAAGCAAATACAAATGCACGGCTACACAGATTTCCGAGCGAAATAAATAGTCTCAAACAAGAGGAAAACTAATTTTCCAACGTATTAAATCAAGTTCATAAAGCAATTTATGTAATGTTTTTAGTTTTTTCAACAATTTCTACACGTTTTATTTATTTTTAGCCTTGAAAAACGTTATTATACATAATCAACGACAAATATTTACCGCACCCCACTCATGCTTTTCGTTTTGTTTATTTACCTTTGCATATCTTCTTCCAATGTAAAGAGCTATTCACAATAGAAAATCATCTGTCAAATTTCCGTGCTTACTACATTTTTCCATCCACGAAATATAGGAGTTTTTTTTCGCTAAAGCTGCATAGTTTTACAGATGTTAAAATGCAACCCTGTACTTTCGAAAGCACAAAATAGATACCCCTTTATATTGAAATGGTACATTTATTGTTTGCTTCTTCACTCAATTCCACATACATTCTAGTCCTTACAATCCACGTTGAAAATATTAATATAAAAAGTTATAAATACTTACAAATCTATATAAAAAAGCATTCGCCTTACTATTTTAAGTAGCATAAAGTAAAATTTAAGCTTTTCAAAACCTCACGTGATACTTATTTTAATGTTTATTTTTAATTTAAAAAAATTTCTACATATTTATCAAATAGACCTTTTGAAAAAAAAAAAAATTAATTATTTGCATATTTTATTTTTCCTTTCATTCCATATTAAATTTATTATATTGAAATTCGTCTAAAACTGACAACTCTTTCCACAATCAAACAAATGAAATTTAAAAATAAAAAACTACAACAAACAACTTACAACAAACAATATATGATGAAAACTATAATGAATACACAATTTACAAAAAAAAAATGAAAACAATGCTTTTGCTTCAACAATTATATGCTTGTTTTAAAACAAAAAAATAAAAATAAAAAAAACAAAAAAAATATTTTTCGTTGCACAATATCATATACATATATATTGCATCAAAACAAAACAAAATTCAAATCGATAAAACACACGAAAAACAAAATTAAATAACAAATTCAAAAGTAAACCACCCGACTTGGAACTTGAAGGTTTATTCAAACGTCACTTTACCACAGTGGAATTCTTTCAAGGAACTATTATGAATCCAATTGATCTGCAAAGGGTTAAGGTAAACATTCGATTGTTCATCTTGTGTTGTTGTGTCACATCGTTTTGTTTGTTTCAATTTGACACTTTATTTGGTACAATACAAATTTGTACTGAAATATTTTTATTTACTTATTGTTTGAATTAAATCGTTATATGTTATTGTTAATTGCTTAAAATTAATTTTATTTATTTATTTATTTATTTTTTTATTTTTTTATTTATTAATTTTTTGTATTTCATTGACAAACTAATAACAAAATGTTCGCAAATATTTGTGTGGTGTATAAAAATTGTTTAATTTAACTAACTGTACATAACTGTTCACACACACACCACGACTCACACACACACACACACCCACACAGAGAGATGTTTCGACACACGTTCGTTTAACGCAAAACTAACACATGTCAATGTCATCAATTATAATATACCACGTACATCCAAACATATATGTAAGTGTGTTAACAATTCAATATTGGTGTGAATTTGGCAATGATTGGTATTCAAAAAAAGAAAAAAAAAACACTTTAACTGTAATTAAAGCAAATATTTTGAACATATTCATATGTATATAAATAAAGTGTACTGGGAAAAAATTTAATTGTGCAAATGATTTCATTTTCTTCACTACTTTTTTATTTATTTGTGTTTTGTATTTATTTGTGTCGATACAATAACTGTTAAGTGTTATTGAATATCATGCTCTTATTGAACACTACAATCATATCATAATAATCAGTGCTAATTGATATAGTGATTAGAATGTGATACAAATATAGGCTACATATACTAGTAGTAGAGCTCTGGATGCTGCTCAGCAGCGAGTAGTGAGCAATGAGGAGGTATGCGAGTGTTCGTTTCTCAAATGCTCGCACTGCTCGAATAAGTTTGAGCAAAATCTGCAGCTCTAAAATAAAGTAAAATATTAAGGGCAACATAAAAAAAATTTAACCAATTCATCTTTTTCAATACATGGTGTTTAGTTAAGAGCTGCTTTTTTGATTTTCCTGTGTAATTTTTTTTTTTTTGTGCATACTGAATCCATCACGTTTCCACCGACACTATACAATAGAGGGTTTTCCAATAAGAGTGATATGGTTTCTTAAAAAAAAAAACACATTGATTGTTAAGGAAATTCAAACGTTTTTTATTTAATGTGAAGTACAATTGATACAGTTAAGTTCTGACTGATAACATCATTCAAATGGCCTCCACGACGACTTCTTTTGCAGGAACGAATTTGATGAACCTAATTTTTAAGCACTTTTTCCACTAAATCAAGTCGTATGTCATGTATCATCTATAGCACGTCCAATATTAACTTTTACAGCTTGAGGAGAGTCTGGTTTAATGCTAAATTCCAATGAACTCAAATAATCCTACAAGAAGTAGTCTAATGGTGTTAAATCACAACTTTTTGGAGGCCATTCAGTGTCACAATTTCTTGAAATAATCGAATCTCGAAACCTTTCTCGCAATAATTCGGTTGTTGCACGTGCTGTGTGACACGTATCTCCGTCTTGTTGGAACTAGATGTTGTTGAGATCAACTTCTTCCAATTGTGGGCATAAAAAGTTGGTGATCATTGATCTATGCCGCTCTCCATTGACAGTAACGGTACTACCAGCTTCATTTCGAAAGAAGTACGGACCGATGATACCACCAGACCAAAATCCTCACCAAACTGAGACCTGATACCTGATACTTCCAACAGAACAGAGGTCTTCCTTTCCCTCTGCATCCGCCAGCGGGTATTCCATCGAATGATTTCAAAGCTGAGGGGTTTTAATCCATCCGGACGACATGACCTAGCCAGCGTAGCCGCTGTCTCTTGATTCGCTGAAATATGTCAATGTCGTCATATAGCTCGTACAGCTAATCGTTCCATCGTCTGCGGTATTCGCCGTTGCCAACGCGCAAAGGACCATAAATCTTCCTCACAACTTTTCTCTCGAAAATACCTAAAGCTGATTCATCGGATGTAGACATCGTCCAGGCTTATGCACCATATCTCAGGATGGGAATGATGAGCGGCATATAGAGTTTGGTTTTGGTGCGTCGAGTGAGAACTTTACTTTTCAATTGCCTACACAGTCCAAAGTAGTACCTGTTGGCAAGACTGTTTATTTGATGACAGGTTATATTTTGTCTTGGCCTCGTTAACTACAAGACCCATTCGCTTCGTTTCTTTGTCTAGCTTGGAATACGCAGAACTTACGTTGCGGTTGTTATGACCAGTAATGTCAATATCATCGGCATACGCTAACAATTATACACCCTTGAAGAATATTGTACCTGGTTTATTTAGCTCTGCAGCTCGAATTATTTTCTCCAGCATCAAATTTAAGAAATCACACGATAAAGAGTATCCTTGTCTGAAACCTCGTTTGGTATCGAACAGCTCGGAGAGGTCCTTCCCAATTCTGACTGCGCTTCTGGTATTGTCAGTTTAAAACCAGTTCTTTATCGTGCTATCGAAGGCAGTTGTAAAATCGATGAAAGAATGTGTGTATCGATTTTTTTCTCTCGGGTCTTCTCCAAGATTTGGCGCATGGTGGATATCTGGTCAATGGTGGTTCAATTAGTTCGTTGACGGTGAGCTTTAACCTTTGAAACAATACGCTAGATAGGACCTTATATGCGATATTAAAGGAGACTTATTCCGCGATAAATGGCACAGGCCGCGTGGTCTCCTTTTTTTATGGATTGGGCCGAGCACACTTAGGTTCCCTACGTCAGGCCTTCGCCACCATATTTGAATAGTTCTGCTTTCTCTAATAACTAAGCCATTGAATTCAACATTTTTTTTTAGAATTTTCGGAAAATGAATTTTTTTCTTTCACATGATACATTGGATGGTTCCAAAAATGTTATCCCGAAAGATTATGACAGATGAAAATTTCTAAATGCCCCATTTTCGTTCTCTAGTTGAAGCGTCTGTTTCAGTCAGTAAGGCATACAACAATACAATACAATACATAACTCAAACAATTTACAACCGATTCACTTGAAAACATCTTCAGAAATATATTATCTACAGAAGGATGTAGATTTTTTTTTGCATAGTTTTTTATTTTATTAACTAAGTTCCAAATAATTTTTTAGGGCAAATTGTTACATTTTCCTTTAGAGACCCGACATTTTGTCAAAAATGCTATATTGAAAACGTATTTCTGTAGCTATTGCTATTTACAAGCGAAAACCGCTCAACAACTTATTAAAATAAAAAGATTACAGGAGCTGTGTGTCCGACCGTGGTCCCCGAAAAATGTAGACATCCTAAGGAGAACGCTGTATAGCCGCCATTTTTAAATTAATTTTTCTTAAAAATGATTTATGATTAGTTTATTATATGTAAAATAAATGCCTTTTGTCTAAAATCTTATTTCTTTAATAGTTTTCCCGAAAAAAATCTCAAAAAAGGCCTATTTTGTGGCCCTCCAGAGTGGCCTAACCCCTTAAGTCAGAAGTATTATATTCAAGAAATTTATAAAGATATCGGCGTGATTGTACAAACACTTGATCAGATTCGGTTATTTGCCATAGACATATACTTATGCTGTTTCACATAAATCAAATTAAGGGTTTTCCATTTTTTTATGAAACAAAAATTCTGTAGTCCTTAACCTTTGGCATCTTAATTGTAAAATAAAAATTATAATAAACGATTTCGCATTCTTTAATACTTTCATCATCAGAAACATCAAAGTAACTGATAAAATGACATAAGTTGATATATATATGTACGTAATCATGTAACGATAAAGTAAATTTATTAAACTCATACTGCACTCATGGCGTTAATTAATTGTCTATATGTGCGTGAATATGTACACATACTCGTATGTAGTAATATATTTTAATATATTTGTGAACAAAAACATAATGACTTACACAGATTCGTAAGTGTATTTAATGGAAGGTTATTATATGTATAGATATATATGTGTGTGTGTGTTTCGAAAGTAATATATGTATATATATATATATATATATATATATATATATATATATATATATATTGTATTCATCTACATATCAGACATAAAGAATGTATATTATACATACATACATATATTTAATGTTAAAAATAGCATTTATATACAAGTACAATATAAGTGTATAAAAACTCAACGCTAACGGTACATTTAGGTAGATAATGTCCTACATTATGAGTGTCACTTGATTTCAAGTGGCTCATGAAAGCAAAAATTATTAACAATTAGCCTTTTGTGGCCTCGTATTTATTTTAAGCTATCGAAACTGAAATTTTAGACTCCGTACAATTTTTGTTCGTTGTTAGTTTGATAATTTTTTTTTTTTCCAATATCATAAGCCCAAAAGTAGTGGTGAAAGTTCATTAGAGAGCATGTATGTATGCTGTATAAAACGCTTTATTTTTAAATGTAATAATGTAGACATATATATGCTATATATATGTATATTTCGTTTTGAGTGTTTGATTATTTTTAAATTTAACTATGCTCATTTGCTTGGCTTCATTATTTCCGCTCAAGTTCTTTTTTTTTAAATCTATTATACGAGTATGAAAATCTCGTGACACGGTGTTACCAACCTACGCCGAAACGGCTGGACCGATTTTTAAGAAATTTTTTTTGTTTGCCGTGTAGATCTGAGAATGAGTAATCGTATTTCTGCTGGATTTATTTGAAATTTGAGACATAGTTAGTTTTTTGCTTAGATTAGCAGGAACACTACTTTTCTCTCAAGGGTTTACACCTTAGACCAACCTATTCGTAAAAATCATATTTATGGCTCTTTTTACTTGAAATTTCTCTTTTTCCAAGGCCAAGTTGTTGATATATATATATATTTGAGTTCACCGACAGATGGACAAAAATGTAAAGGGTTATCCATTTAGTGGTTTCGAAAGTGCAGGGCTATATTGATATCTGTAAAACTTGACTGTTAAAGCAAACTTTTTTTTTATTATTATTAAAAGTCAGGTACTTATGAAAAGGGTTCGCTTAGCAACCGCACAACGCGCTTTTCATGCTTTAAGAGGAAATCATGGTGAACATAATATAATCGGCCAAACTACTCAAGCAATTGGTGAAATTTTAGAGAAATTTGAAGAGACTGGTTCAGTTACAGATATTGTGCGGGCTGTGCATCATCGTTTTGCTCATTCCAACACAAATTTCGCTACTGTAAGTGAAAGTGTAGCCGAAGACCCGAATGTGTCCATTCCTCTACGTTCCCAAGAGCTGAGACTTTCTTATGGCACATTATGGTGTATTTTACATTTGAACTTTAATCTGCATCCATATAAAGTCCAGCTAACACAACAACAGAAACCAGTTGACCATTCAAAGTGCTGTAGTTACGTCGATTGGATGCTTGAACAACAAGCAGTAGACCGCGATGGATACGTAAGTAAGCAAAATTCCCTTGCACCCAAAAATGGAAAATTAAAAAAACAGTGCTAGCTAACAGGTGATATCTACGCCGATAGACTAAGAATACCATACAACGATAGAAGCTACCAGGAAGTAGTAGAATAAGAGATCATAGAACTTTTTCGTTGCTGCTGCTGCAAAGTTTATATAAAGGGTGATACAAGTAGAGGTACTTTTTTCAAATAGCCTATTTTTGACAGATCACGACGCGTAAGTCGTGTCAAGCTGCCATGTTATTTTTGTTGTATTTTTATTCTTTGGCATTTCATCATGGAAGGACTAACGCGTGAACAACGTTTACAAATCATTCAACTTTATTACGAAAATTCACGTTCATATAATCGGCCTACTGAGCGTACTATTCGCAACACCATCACCCATCTTGAGACCCAGTATTCACTATTGGACAATATTCGATCGGATCGGATAGTAAATATAGTTGCCGTAGCTGAGAGAGTACACGAAGACCGTGGAGAGTCGATTTGGCGATGTTCGCAGCAACTCGAACTGACGTCTGAACCGACTTGGTCCATTTTACGTTGAGATCTTAAATTGAAAGTAGTCTTTGTGCAATAACTGAACTCTTGAAAAGTTCCAAGAAGATCCGACGTTTTCGAGCCAAATTTTGTTCAGCGATGAGGCCCATTTCTGGCTCAATGGGTATGTAAACAAGCAAAAGTGCCGCATTTGGGACAAAGAGCAACCTGAATTGATTCAAGAGCTGCCATTTCATCAAGAAAAAAATAACGGTTTGGTGTAGTTCGTGGGCGGAATCATCGGTATATATTTCTTCAAAAATGATGCCGGTGAAAACGTAACCGTCAATGGCGGCCGTTATCGTGCTTTGATAGCTAAAATTAAAGTTCGTGTTCTCCGCGACATTTGGTTTCAACAAGACGGCACCGTTTCCACACATCGCATCAATCAATGGATTTATTGAGAGAACACTTAGGTGAGCAAATAATTTCACGTTTTGGGCCGGTCGATAGGCTAGCAAGATCGTGTGATATCGCACCGTTAGACTTTTTCCTGTGGGGATATGTAAATTCTAAAGTCTATGCGGACAATCCCGCTTCCCATTCAGGCCTTTGAGTATCATGCGTATCATTTTCCAGTTACCAGTCGAAATGCTCGAACGAGTCATCATCGAAAATTGGACTCAACAGATGGACCATCTGGGACGTAGCCGCGGCCAACATTTGAAATAGATAATCTTCAAAAAATAAATGTCAAAGAGTTTTATTTCGAATGATAATAAACATTCCCCATTTGAATTTTCTGTGTTTTTTTTTCTTTCTTTAAAAAAGTAGGAAACCACGAAATGGATCACCCTTTAGAGGAAGATTTGCATTTGTCGGCCTTGGAATTCAATAGAAAACTTTTTCTCCAAGCCATTTCATTTAATTTGGCTGTAAAGTCAGAAAATTAACAAAAATATTAATAAGTTCATAATATAGGTCCGAAAAAAGTAAATATTACTCAAAATAAAAGGAGTTTATGCTTGTGTAATTATGCTTTAATTATATCAATATAATTTTTATGAAATAATAAATATCTTGCAAAATATTTGTATATAAAAACACACATAAATAATTTAAAAAAAATTATTATAAATATATATTTTGTTTAGTTGACGTCTTTGCATGCTGCATATTGCATGTGTTATATGTATTAAGTGAAACTTAATATTGTAAATATGTAAATAGCAAGAAAGCATGTGAAACTGTAGAAATTTATAAAATAAAATTAACTTTTAACTGCATGAAAGTTAGAAATGAAATTGAGTTACACTCTTAATGCACCATTTCGTTTTTTTTTTCTTTCTACAATATGCTTTAATATATTATTTTAAACGTTTACCGTTACTTAAAAAATATTTTTTCGATTTGTTTTTTTTTTTAAATAATTTTTTGACTCACTTGAATTATAATTAAATTACCATTAAATAATTACCACCACCATACTATTGCTCATTTCGTTTCATTCTCAATAAATCATTCCTCATACCACCGCATACATTTAAGGCTGTTAAGTATAAAAATAATAATAAACAATAAAAAAGGAGGAAGAAAAACAAGTCAACTCTTTTAAAAAAAATATATGTTATAATAAATATTTATGTCCATTACTGTTTACATACTCGTATAATGGCTTTACCCTTTCTATGTTCACCTCATTTGTCACAAGCTTCAATCACTTCATACTCACCACCACCACCACGCTCACCACAAACTACAAAAATACTGTTTTTCATTTTATGTTGCTATTGTATACTAATTTCTCTTCTGTGCTGTGCTCTGTTGTACATAGGTACACGAAGCTGATGCCTGCTTGGTACTGGCCAATAAATATTGCCAAGATCCCGATGCTGAAGATGCTGCCAATATTATGCGAGTCATCTCGATTAAAAATTACAGCGAAGATATACGAGTGATTATACAACTTATGCAATATCATAATAAGGTGAGATTAATTTATGATGAAATATTTATTTATTTTATTATGCCTTCGTACGAATTCTGTAACGTTCTTTAACAAGCACTTGCACAACAAAAGAACAGCAAGTTGCTTATCATAAGAAGAGCAAGAACAAAAATATGCAAATTGAGTTCACTTAAGCGGTTTGTGCGGACACTCCTCTGAAATAATAGCCAACATCATTAACAGTATTCGAAATAAATGTCAAAATGGTAGACTTAGATTTCATTTAAATATAAATTTTTAACTCTTATTCTTTTGTTTGGTTGTTATTTCAGCCAATATTGATTTGCGTTTGGATATTGGTGTTCCTGTTTCGTTCAATCTACAGCGTCCGTCTTAACCAAACAACAGCACAATGCTCCGCTGTGGGTTTGTAGGTTTCGGCTGGAACCGGTACTTTTTTGACAAATGTGAAATACACTGATTGATGGGGAGCTTAGAGTTACTGTCGAACTATCTCTTTTTAAAGTGTATGGTTGGTCGTTCTCTCTTTGTTTCGAAAGATTTAGTGGCTATATATTTTAGAAGCTCATGAGCAATTTGAAATTTTATAAGCGGAATATACTTTTGATTCGGAATTAATGATTTGAAGTTCTGTCCTTATAGCTCCTAACCAGCAATAAAAAAAATTGGAATGTACCTTTTTTTTTTTGAGCGTTGCTTGACTTTGCATGACTGCTAAATCTATTCCTCACATATCTTTATTGTGTGAACTTTATTGAATTATTTATGACTCAAAATCACATATTTGAGCAAATTGGTTGTATGGAAGCTATATGATGACCGATCTGCCCTCTGATACCAAGTTTCGACTAGTTTGTATTCAAACGGTTTGATAAAACTCAGCTCGCTGTTCTGGTCCGATCGATATATAAGGTTTTCTAATAAGAGTGATAAGATTTCTTTAAAAAAAACACACACTTATTGTTAAGGAAATTCAAATGTTTTTTATTTAATGTGAAGTACAATCGTTACAATTAAGTTCTGAAGAGAATATCATTCAAATGGCCTCCACGACGACTTCTTTTGCAGGAACAAATTCGATGAATCCAATTTTTATGCACTTTTTTTTACTAAATCAAGTCGTATGTCATGACAAATGACTTCAAATAACCCCACAAGAAATAGTCTAATGGTGTTAAATCGCAACTTCTTGGAGGCCATTCAATGTCACAATTTCTTGAAATAATCGAATCTCCAAACCTTTCTCGCAATAATTCGGTTGTTGCACGTGCTTTGAGACACGTAGACCCGTCTTGTTGGAACCAGATGTTGTTAAGATCAACTTCTTTCAATTTTGGCCATAAAAAGTTGATTATCTTCGATCTAAACCGCTCTCCATTGACAGTAACGATGCTACCAGCTGATTCCACCAGACCAAAAACCGCACCAAACTGTCAATTTAGGTGAATGTAATGGTAGTTTATGAATTATTTGTAGATTTTCTTCGCAGCAGAATCGACAGTTTTGTTTATTTACCGCAGCACTCAGATGAAAGTGAACCTCATTGGAGAAGATGATTTTCTTGAAAGAATCGTTATCGTTTTCATGATGTTCCAAGGCAAAATCAGCAAATTCACGACGTTTATAATGGTCCAATGAAGAAATTGTAAACATTACTGATAGCAATGAAAAAATGACACGACGCTTGGAAATCATATCATCCCTATTTGAAAACCCTTTACATTTTACTGAGTCGATTTCTTCTCTTACATACATATTTTGAAACAAAGTTCATGCTATTTTATATGAGGTCTAATAATTTTGTTATGAACATAAGTCATACCTTTGAATCCAACGTTTTGTTCATCAACACTTCAGTGTTCTTACAAACAAAATTTTTTTTAGAATGCTTGGTGTAGTGTGTTCTTTCTTGTACAGTTTATTTTAGTAGTTCAAATCCCCTTTTTTCGATTAGTTATTGTTTTCGTTAAAGTGTAAATATTGATTAATTTTTGCGAACCTTCCGAGCGGCATAGCACCCGTTACTGCGGCGAGCTTCATATCTTGCAGCCCATCGACTCCGGCCGCTTTCTTGCTTTTGTGGCAAGCGCTAATCATAATTACAGTCGAGTAATGGAACGCCTATTCCATCACTATCGATTGACAATGCGAGATCGCTATATCTGGCACTTCCGCTCTCCTTGTTCGTCGTTCGCATCGTTTTCGTGAAAAAAAATTGAGGTGGGAATGCAGAACATGTATCTTTAGAGACATTCTAGTTTCAATCTTTCTAGAACTTTTATCAAATTGGCAATAAATTGCTCAAAATTCTGGAATTTTTCGTTACCAAAAAAGTGGTGAACAACAATTTGAAAAGGTGGCGTGTGCAAAGTATACTCATACATATATATTTTTCGGTGTTCAAAATTGTACGGAAAATAATTCGGATTTTCAGCTTATGCTCGATTCTGGCGCACGAACTGGGATACCAAAATCAATATTGTCCAACAGATTATTCGGATTCAGCCAAATAAATTTTGTTAAGATAGGTTCTAATATGATCGGGTACGGAAGTTGACTTGAATTTGTAAAATTGTGTTATTGCTAAAGAATATTTTTTGAGAGGCACTTTTAATTGAAAAAATGTAAAAATATATTTATAAAAAATGTTTGTATGAGGGATGTTTGATAAGTCAGTGACCTTTTGAATTTTCCGCGCAGTTAATATGAATACAACACTGACTCCCGTTAATTGTTATCGATTAATGACTGCTATATGATGGCCATTGGAAGCTGATTAAACATTAATTTTTGCGTAAAAAAATTATCACCGAAAGCAAGGTAAGACTTGATAAATAGTACTATGCGGACTCTGTACCATCAATTTCAATTCTGAATTCCGGTGCGATCGTACCAGTAAAAGTGAGGCCAAACATTTAGGTCGCCCAAAAGGGATGGTCACGCCAGAAATTGTCGATAAAATCCTTGAAACGACAATGGTTGATCGGAGAACAAAACAGAAGACTTGAGGTGACTGAGGCTGTAGGTATCTCAATTAAGTGGGTGCATCCCACTTTTCATGAATATTTTCACATGAAAAAGCTATTCGGGCAATGGGTGCCGCTATTGCTCACACTCATAAGCGCAACCATTTCAAAGGAATGTTTGGCAATGTTCAACCGCAATCCAAATGAATGTTTGCACTGTTTCGTTAACGTAGACGAAAATAGGATCCACCACAACACACCAGATATCAAAGAACAATAACGATAATAGGTCTGAGGGCCAACAAGGTTATGGCTACAGTTGTAATACACATCGATTACCTTGTAAAGGATAAAACGATTATCGGCAAATATTTTTCAGAGCTTTTTGACAGATTCGATATTGATTTCACACGTATCAACCTCGGAAAAATTGCGCGAACGTTACCCCATCCAACATATTTTCAGGATTTAGCCCTCGCGACTATTTCCTATTTCCAAACCTGAAGAATTGACTGGGTAGTAAGAGATTCGGGTCGAATAAAGAGATCCTCACAAAAACAAAACCCTATGAAAAACCTATTATTTGAAAGGAATACAAGAATTTGAAAAGCTCTGCACTAAATGTACAGAGCTAAAAGGGGACTCTGTTCAGAAATAAAACGCTTATTCGCCGAAAAAATATATATTTTATTCAAATTTCACAGACTTATCAAACCAACTTCGTATTATAGAATTGTGCATTCATAAGGTCTAATATTCTCTTAAACTTATGCCTCTGCTTATTTAAGCCAAGCTCTACGATACAGCCAAAGAAGCTCACACTTACGGCGACATTATGAAACTAATTATCTGATATTTTAATTATTTTGTTGTTTTTTTTTTTGTGTTTTACAGGCTTATTTACTAAATATACCCTCATGGGATTGGAAGCAAGGTGATGATGTCATCTGCTTGGCCGAACTGAAACTTGGCTTTATTGCACAGAGTTGTCTGGCGCCAGGCTTCTCAACAATGATGGCCAATTTATTTGCTATGCGTTCGTTTAAAACCGTAAGTATGCAGTTAGTTACATACACATATATATACTTTTTTAAATTAAAATAATAAAATAAAATATCTGCAAAAGGGGAGCAACAACAACAACAATCTATAAGATGACCTAGCTTGAACGTAACTTTATAAATATAACTTTTTCCAGCGTTAACTTATTTAAGTGTAATTTTCTGTTAATTTCCCAATGATGATAGTTTTTTTTTTTGATGCCATTAGCTAGGCTTTTATGGTGAAAAATCGAAAAATTATTTACGAAATAATAAGACGATAAATTGAAAATTAACACACACAAAAAGGATTTAGCGGGGCAAAGTGTTCGTTGTTATATAAGGACATGCTCGTATATAAACAACAAACGTAATTTTCTTTTCATATCATATAAATAAGTATTTTTTTTAATCCACTACCCATCACTCTGTCTACCACAACAACAAATTAAATATTATTATAATGTGTACCTGCAGTCACCAGATATGCAGTCCTGGACCAATGATTATTTACGCGGCACCGGCATGGAAATGTACACTGAAACATTGAGTCCCACATTTATTGGAATACCATTTGCTCAGGCTACTGAGTAAGTTAATGAAATGCATTGGCATTGGCATTGGCGTGTGTTTTTAACAAATGAAATTTACCAAAACTTCAAACGTATACATTCTCACCTATTCGTATTCGCATTCGTATCTCTATCGTATGTTGTATACATACATACATACATACATACATACACACATACATACAATGTTTAATTACAAATATCTTATAAATCTATATTACAGTTTACCACACACGCACACACACGTACATATATATATATATATTAGAGCTCCAGGTTTTCCCAAAACATTTTCGAGCACTCGCTCACCTGCTCATTGCTCATTACTCGAAAATTGTTCGAGCCGAGCACGTGCATTGCGAGTATTTCGACAAACCTTTGACTTTTTTCTCGAAATTATTTTTTTTGTGATAATTTTAAATTTATTTATGCAAAGTATAAAAATCATTTAAACGCCAAAGAGATTTTGGCAAACAAAAATTTTTTTTTTTTGTTTTGCCAAGCAGTTGAGCAATGAGCGAGTTTCGAGCGAGCATCGAACTGCTCCAGTGCTCGATACCCGGGTATCTGGAGCTCTCATATATATATATATATATATATATATATATGTTAGAGCTCCAGATTTTCCTCAAACATTTTCGAGCAGTGCGAACATTTGAGCAGCGAGCACTCGAAAGAGCAAGCTCATTACTCGAAAAATACTCGAGCATTTCGAGTATTTTGACAAATACTTTGACTTTTTTCTCACAACTTTTTTTTAATAATTTAAAAAAAAAAAATTTGACAAACATAATTTAATTTTTTTTGTTTTGCTAAACAGTTGAGCAATGAGCGAGTATCGATCGAGCATCGAGCTGCTCGCAGTGCTCGATACCCGGGTAGCTAGAGCTCTTATATACATATATATATATATATATATATGTACATTTATATTTTGTTCGTATGCATAATTATACTAATTACATATATACATACATACGTTGAGTTCTTCTATATGCTTTCTTAAGTGCTACTTAATTTCTTTTATTTATTTTAAAGTATTTTACGCTCATAACAATTGAGTTTAAAAAAAAATAAAAAAAGAGTAAATTGAAAAGTTAAATTAAAAATTATCCGAAACATTTCCCAAAAAAAAAATTTTTAATATCATCATTTTAATAAACACTGCATACTCACTCATAAGGTCTACACACTTATACACCTACAATACTAACCGTATTACTATAAATGTCCAGTTTGTCGATTTTTCGTTCTAAATGTTTTTCGAAAACGTCATTTTAATTGTTGTTTGACATTACGTATATTTTTTTGTGTTTTCTTTTCTTCTTCATCTTCTTTAATGTGTCGATTAATTAGTTGTGAGTAATAATTTTAAATAAAAGTAAATTGAACGAAATTTAACTGGCGAGACTTAAAATATATAGACACACAGTTTTTACTTTCTAATCATTCTATTTTCTTGGCAAGCATTTCTTACTATTTTTTCCAAATTGAATAATCATATTGGCATCTTCGTAAAATGTTTATTTTTTTTTATAATTTATTATGGTGTTTACAAATAAATTTTAAATGTTTTTACCAATGCCTTCGATGTTGTGCAAAATTTTTTATTAATAAAAAATAAAAAATAAAAATATTACTAAATAAAATATTATTAAATTAGAATTAACAAATTATTTTCTATTCTATATTTAATTAATTGGTATTGTAGTGAACGAAAAGAAAATTTCAAATTAGAATTATAAAAAGCACCCCACACACATCCGTCACAGTATACACAACGGGAAATTTGAGTTTATCCCATTTCAACCAGATATATTTGAAAAGATATAGTAAAAATACAAATAAAAACAATATAGTATGAGCATAACAAAATTTATGTTATTGCATGTATATTTGACGAAAAATCGGTTAGTGTTGCGGCTGGCTATATGTCATAGTGGTCTGACCGGACCCGTTACGTTAAATGATCAATACGGTATAAAGTTACAAATACGTATCAGATCTCATTGAAATATCTCAAAAACTGAGCTACTGATCTGAGTTTACGTTCAAAGAGACGAACAGACGGACAAACAAATAGACGGATATGGCTAAATCAACTCAGCTCGCCATTCTGATCTGATCGTTATAAATTTTTGTGGATCTATCTCTTCTCCTTCTGGTACTTTCATACCTCGGACCATGAAAGGTTCTTTGCCGCCAAATTCGCATAGCTCAGCTAAAAATAATTAAATTTGGATATTTTTGACATTATTTTGTAAATTCTTTGGTGAGAAATGTGGTAAAACTCATTCCCTCACAGGTACGAAGTAAGCATAAACACATACACACAACAATAATATGCAGAATATTACATATATACATATATAAAGATTTTACAAAATGTGCTCATTAAGGTTACTTTTAGTTGCATATATTGATTATTTATATTATTATTAATTTTATTTTTATTATTTCAATTTTAATACATAAAAAATATTATAAACAATTTTGTATATACAAGAAAGCGTAAATTTAAGCTTACCTTAATAAACGATAGTCTGCTCGCGTTGAAATATTCCATTGCTGCTGATTAGAAGAGAAGAGTTTTAAATTAATACCACCTGAATGAGAGTATAAAAGCCCCGTATTCCACTACACTCTTAAGGTAACCCTCTAAACGAGATCAGAGGCATGATAATTGACATTCTTCCAAAGCTGCACTTGTCAAATGACATTGTAAAGTAAACGAGCAGAAAAGTTTTGCTTGTAATGCCTATCTGTATTTATTAAAGTGCCCCAAGAAGCTCCCTATACAGTTTAAGCGTGCTTTCTTAATTAAGTATGCCACGCCGATGCTGCATCCCATACCTCGTTGCACTGCAGCGAATTGAAATTAAAATATCTTGTCTTCTCCCTCAACCACTAATAGTGTGTAATCGTATTTGGTAGTCTCGATTGTATGTACATATATAAGAAATTGCTATAATGTTGTTTTTCATTTCACACTTTGATTTTGGTTACTAAAATCCGTACCACATCCGAATCATTTTTAACTTTCAGTCACCAGATACACAGGCCTGGCAAAACGATTATCTTCAAGGTACCGGGTGTGAGATGTACACTGAAACCCTCTCACCTTCATTTACCGGCATGACATTCCCACAAGCCAGCGAGTAAGACCCGTAACAAGAGAATTAGTTACATAACAAATCTAGTTCTAAAATTTTTTTTCTTACATTACTTACTAAACTAATATAATCAAAAAAAAAAAACAAAGAAAACTTGTAACTGCATTTTACTTAGCATTTGTTAGAATTAATAAATTAATTTAAATAGAATTATTTAAAACACAAATGAGATGCACTAGAGGAGGGAAAAAAATTGGTTAAAAAAGCTTAAATTAAAAGTAAATTTTTTATGAAATATGGACAGAAAAATATACCATTTAAAAGCGTTCTTACTTTAATTTTATTACTTTTAAAAATATTTTTATTTGAAAATAATTTATCGTATTTATTAAATGTTAACCCCACAGTACTTACAATTCCACTGTTTTGCTTTAAAAAAAAAAATTTATTTACTACTTTTGGAAGTAAAATTAAAACCCTGTGTAAAACACACACAGTAATTACATTAAACAAGTATACATATAATTATTTTCATTTAAATTTTTTACCAATCTACATTAAAATTAAAAAATAAAATATTGTTTTATTTATTCCTCAAATAATTATTAATTTACTTTATTTTATTTTATTTTTATTTTTTAATTAAATTTTATTTTATTTTATTTTTATTTATTGTGTTCTATTTTAATTAAATTTATTTTATTTTAATCTATTTTATTTTGTTTTATATTATTTTATTTTTTATTTCATTTCATTTTATTTTATTTTATTTTTTTATTTGATTTCATTTCATTTCGTTTCATTTCATTTCAATTTATTTTATTTTATTTTATTATTTTATTTTATTTTATTGAATTTTATTTTATTTCATCTTATTTTATTTTATTTTAATTTATTTCATATTATTTTATTTTATTTTAATTTATTTCATATTGAATTATATTTAATTTACTTTATTTTATTGAGTTTTATTTTATTTTATTTTTTAACTATTTCTTTTTTATTTTTATTTTTATTATTTTTTCTCTTACTTTATAATTTTTTTTCAAATAAATTTTTTTTAAACTTTTTTAATTTTATTTAATTTTATTTTATTTTATTTTAATTTATATTACTTTATTTTTTTCTTTATTTATTTCATTTAGTGTATTTTATTTTACTTTGTTTTATTTTATTTTATTTTATATTATGTTATTTTATTTTAATTTATTTCATTTTATTGAATAATATTTAATTTACTTTATTTTATTGAGTTTTATTTTATTTTATTTTTTATCTATTTCTTTTTCATTTTAATTTTTTTTTTTAATTTTCTTTATTTTATTATTTTTTTATTGAGTTTCATTTTATTAAATTTTATTTTATTTTATTATATTTTATTTAATTTTTTCATTTTATTTTTTATTTATTTAATATATTTTATTCTATTTTATTTTACTTTTTTTTTATTAATTTTTTTTATGGAATTTTATTTTATTTTATTGGGTTTTATTTTATTGAATTTTATCTTATATTATTTTATTTTATTGAGTTTTATTTTATTTTGTTTTATTGAATTTTATTTTATTTTATATTATTTTATTGAATTTTATTTATTTTAATTTTAGTTTTTTATATTATTTTATTTTTTTTTATTTTTTTATTTTTTTTTATTGACTTTTATTTTATTTTATTTTATTTTATTGAGTTTCATTTTATAGATTTTTATTTTATTTTATTTTTTATATTTTGTTTCATTTTATTTTATTTATTTTATTGAATTTTATTTTATTTTATATTATTTTATTGAATTTTATTTATTTTAATTTTATTTTATTTTATTGAGTTCTATTTTATTTTATTTTATTTTATTTTACTAGTTTTGTTTTATTTTATTTTATTTTACTAGTTTTATTTTATTTTATTTTATTTTATTTTATTTTATTGTATTGTATTTTTTATTATTATTATTATTTCCTTATTTAATTTAATTTTTTTAATGTTATTTTATTGTTATTTTATTTTCTTAATTAAATTTTTTTTCACGTTATTTAATTTTATTTTGTCTTGTTTTATCTGCTTTAAGTTAAGTTATTTTAACTTTTTTAGTTACTTTATTTAATTTTATTTTGTTTAAGTTTTATTTCATTTATATTATGATGTTTGTATTTATGATTTTATCTTATTTTAATTTTAATTTTATTTTTATTCTTATTTTCATTTTTATTTTTATTGAATTGATTTGATTTGATTTGAATTAATTTGATTTGATTTGATTTTATTTGGTTTTTTTTCTTTATTTCAATGTTTTTTTTATTTTATTTTATTTTATCGTTTTGTTTTTCATATTACCTAATTTTTAATATTTATTGTTTTATTTTCTGATTTGAATTTTTATTATTTTTATTTATTATTATTTATTAATTTTATTAGATTATTCTTATATTAATTTATTTTATTTGTTTTCTTATATATATATATTTTCATTAAATTCTAGTTTACTTACTTTTACTTTTTTTAATTACATAAGAAAACAGACTAAATAATGATGAAGTAAAATAGTATTCAGAAAACTAATGAATGTAATGTTTTTCAATTTGATTATTTTTTATTTAATTTTCCTATAGTATTCTTTCTAGTGCTTCTCAGTATAAAACTTCCAAATCTTTTTGAATTTTTTTTGGAATGTTTTCGGTCTTGCATACACTTTTGTACCGTGTCAAGAAATTAGTATTCAAATTTAACTCAAACTAAAGTTAAATAATTTTTTATGAACTTACGCACATTATCAAATCACTTGCCTGTCTGCCTATCTCCTCCTACTTTTTATATTACAAAATAATGTAATTTGCAACAGGAATAGTTGGAAAATTTCGAGATTTACTGCAAATTTTGAAAGACTCATTATGGAATTTTTTTAATATATGAAAGTAAAGCTGTTTTTCGTTGAAAAATTTTTTTTTTTTATTTAAATTTTTTTTAGAAATATTAGACTAAGCCAACTTTAAATTTAAATCTCGAAATAAGCTTTCCTTTGCACTATACTCTCCCCAAAAATAAACCATAATATGAATACTAAAATAATTATTTACACTAAAACATTTAGTTTTGCATAATAAGACGCCGCTGTACAGTCATGTTTTAACCCTTACAGCCCTTAGATAACCTGTTTTATTGTACACTTCAACTGCTTGCCTTCCACTCCCCAGATAAATCCGTCATAGTTAATAGTAAGTTTTGCCAAATAACTCTGTGAATCACTAACAAATGGTCCAAATTTCAGAATAATATTAATAAATCATATCAGGTAAAGCACGAAACCCAATACTCTCTACATACATATCAAATATTTGCTGCATGTTTTATCATATTTTTCAATCTGCGGCATTGTATTTGTTTTTACTTAGAGCACATTAACTCCTTCAAAAATACCCAAATTCCATGGTGTGTTGAAAACTATCACAAATTATATCATAACAAACACTTTGCGTTGAACCAGCAAACTTTAGCGTAGCACATACCTGTGTACATATCCTATACACATACATCCTTGGCATGTGTCTATTCCACTTGGCTGTAGATGAATGTGATCGAGTGTTTTGTCTGCAGCTTTTGTAGTAATTCGCAATTTTTGTGGCTCAAATCCGAATGAATTATACAAATATTCGAAATTATCTAATTTTACTATATAATATTATTTTTTTTTTTTGTAAATGCAAAAATATAAACTGTTTATTTTATATAGAATACTGATCCTTTGATATAGAGATGTTGCATGAAATGTATTTTTTTCTAAAATTAATTTTTCTGAAAACACATGCATTAATATGTACATACATACATACATATATAGCGCATGCAATTTTTGTACTTTTTGTGCGTCTTTGTAGTTAATAAAACTTACTGTAAATACTGGATATTCTACTTTTTTTATGAATTTATATTATTTACTACTTATAGTTTTTCAAAATTCTTTTCTAATAGAACTCAATCATTAAATTTGATACTAAAATTTTTAATTTTACTAATAACGTTTTTTTTCTTCAACATCTGTCGCCACAGACTGTGCTTCTCGAAATTGAAACTCTTGCTGGTAGCTATCGAAATCAAAGGTGCCGAGGAGGGTGCGGATAGTAAGATTTCAATAAATCCACGTAATGCTAAAATACAGGCGAATACACAAGGCTTCTTTATAGCGCAAAGTGCGGATGAAGTGAAACGGTGAGCAAGTAAAAAATAAAATAATATTAAATAAAATGAAATGAAAAAATAAATTAAATTGAATTTAAATTTATTTTTAATACTTTAAATTTAAATTTAATAAACATAAATAATAATAAACTAATAAATAATAATTATAATAATAAAATAATTTAAAAAAAAACTTAACTTCAGTTAAACAAAATAAGTAAATTAAAGTAAAATAAAATAAAATAATTTTGAAGACATTCGTTTGCCTAACACTATTGCCATTCGGTTCTTTACTGTACTTTCACACATGTATAATTATTATTAGTAAAAAGGGTTTTCCAATAAGGATGATATGATTTCTAAGTGTCGTTTTGGCCATTTTTAAGATGTCATGATCTGTCATTTTTTTTCATTGTATTCAGTAATATTTACAATTTCATCCATGGACCACCATAAACCTAGTGAATTTGCTGATTTTGTCTTGGAACAACTTGAAAACGATAACGATTCTTTCAAGAAAATCATCTTCTCCGATGAGGCTCATTTTCTTCAGAGTGGTGCGGTCAATAAACAAAACTGTCGATTGTGGTGCAAAAAAAATCCACAAATCCGTACTTCTTTCGAAATGAAGCTGGTACCACCGTTACTGTCAATGTAGAGCGGTTTAGATCGATGATAACCAACTTTTTATTGCCACAATTGGAAGAAATTCATCTTAACAACATCTGGTTCGAACAAGACGGGTCTACGTGTCACACGGCAGGTGCAACAACCGAATTATTGCGAGAACGGTGTAAAGATTCGATTATTTCAAGAAATTGTGACATTGAATGGCCTCCAAAAAGTTGTGATTTAACACCATTAGACTACTTCTTGTGGAGCTATTTGCAGTTATTGGTCTTTAGGAATAAACCGGAGTTTCTTCATGCTTTAAAAGTCAATATTGAGCGTGCTAATCATGATATACGTCTTGATTTAGTGGAAAAAGTGCTCAAAAATTGGGTTCATCGAAATCGTTCCTGCAAAAGAAGTCGTCGTGGAGGCCATTTGAATGATGTTATATTCAGAACTTAATTGTATCCATTGTACTCCACATTAAATAAAAAACATTTGAACAATTAGTGTGTTTTTTAATTATTAATACCTCTTTGAGTGAACATCAACCATAGTAAACAAAATAAAATAAAACAAAATAATTAAAAAAGAATACAGTAAAAAATAAATAAATAACATAAAACAGAATAAAGTCAATAAAAATAAATATAAATAAATAAAAAATCAAAAATTAGAGTAAATTAAATAAAACAAAACAAAATAAAATAAAATATAAAACAGGTACCAAAATTTAATAATAGTAAAAAATATATAACTATTAAAAAAAATTAAATAAAGGGAAACTAAATAAAAAAATTAATTAATTAAAATTAAACCAAAGTAAATAATTTAAAACAAAATAGAATAAAATAAAATAAAATAAAATAAAATAAAAAAATGAATTAACATAATATTGAATAAAATTTTATAAAAGTAAATTAAATTAAATTAATTTAAATAAGCAAAACTAAAACAACCTTTTTTTTTAAATTAACTCAAATTAAATTAATTAATAATAAATTAATTAGATGAAATATATTTCTCAGACAATTAATGCTAACCCGACATTAAGTAAAATACCGACTAAATATTAGAGCATTTAAAAATTTGTTAGTTGGTAATGAATTGAATATTACAACAAAATATTAAATGGCTGACGTTGGCTCAGTGGTAGAGCACTCGCCTGTGTAGTCAGGATCCGTTGGTTCGATCCCTGGCAAAAGGGTGTGTGGTAAGCTCCGAAACAACTATCACTGCTACATATTTTTCTTTATTGTATAATAAAATATTCATTTCAAAAAATTCTAACAAAATTGGCCTTTTTGTAGGCAAAGATTCCATTCGGACACACAAATTTATTCAGCCTAAAAAGTTTTACAAAAATTCAGTTCGCGTTTAGCACGAGCTTAACAAATATTACTTGATTACAATATGTTTGAGTAGATATTACAACACTTTTGAATAAAGCTCATTCACTTATAACCACAAACAATTACAGGCCGCAATAAACAATTAACAAATTAAATTAAAGAAATCTAAATAAAATTAAATTAAATTGAATTAAATGAAATTGAATAAAACAAAATAGAATAAAAAAAAATAAAAATAAAATAAAACAAAAAATGAACTAAAATAAAATAAAATAAAATTAAATTAAATTAAATTAAATTAAATTACATTAAATTAAAAAAAAAATAAACTAAGTTAAGTAAAATGAAATAAAATGAAATAAAGCAAGTACAAAAAAAATGAAAGCACAATTTAATTAATAAAAGCAATGTAATTTAAGGGCTTAGGCCACTCTAGAATTTTCGGAAAATGGATTTTTTTCTTTCAAATGATACATGTGGTCTCAAAAATGTTAACCTGAAAGATTATGACAGATGAAAATTTCTAAATACCCCATTTTCGTTCTCCAGTTGTGGCGTCTGTTTCGGTCAGTAAGGCATACTCAAAGCTTTAAACGTGTTTATCTCAAAACTGCGTTTTTCAAGTTGGCCGGAAACATAACTCAAACAATTTACAATCGATTCACTTGAAATTTTGACAACACTCATTCAGATATACATTATCAAGAATGTATATATTAAAAATATTTTACGTACTTCTGTAGCTATTGCTATTTACAAACACAAACCGTTCAACAACTTATTAAAATAAAAAAATGACATGAGCTGTGTGCACGGCCGTCGTTCCCGAAAGAATGGAGACATCCTAGGGTGAATGCTGTATAGCTCCCAGTTTTAAATAATTTTTCTTAAATAGTTATAAGTAGTTAATTATATGTAAAATAACTGCCTTTTGTCAAAAATCAGATTTATTTAATAGTTTTCCCGAAAAAAATCTCAAAAAAGGCATATTTTGTGGCCCTCTAAAGTGGCTAAGTAAAATAAAATAAAAAAATTAAATTAAATTAAGTTAAAAAACTAAATTAAAGTAAATAAAATAAAATCAATTAAATAAAACTTAAGGTGTACTAATTATATAAAACAAAATAATTTAAAAATGGAATAAAAAATTAAATTAAATTAATCAACATAATTTAAAATTATATTATATATTAAAAGCAAAACAAATTAAGTAAAAAATAATTAAATTAAATTAAAGTAAATTAAATAAATAGATAAAATAGAAAAAAAATGAAATATATCACTTAAAATAAAAATTAAAAAAATAAATAACAAAAAAAGAATATAAAAAAAATTAAATAAAGTGTGGTAAAATAAATAATAATAAAATAAAACTATAAAAAAACTAGTAAAATTATGTAAGCAAAAATAAATTTTATATATACGAAAAAAAATATTAAAAAAGCAAATTAAATTAATTAAATTAAATTAAATTAAAATAAATAAAATAAAATAAATAAAAGTTAAGCGAATTTAATAAATAAATAAAATATAATAAAATGCAATAATTTTTAATTAACTAAAATTTACAGATTTAGAATCCTTTCTTAAATCCAATACATTACACCCTTTTACAGCGCCTGGTTCTATTGCAAGGCATGCCACGAGGATATTAAAGACGAAACGTTAATCAAGAAGTGTAAATGCAAAAACTGTAAGTAAACTTTTCAGAATTATACAAATTATTTTATCATATTTAATTGAATGATTTAATGATGAATAAATTTATTTAGTTGTATTTTTATATAAAATAATTTGATTTCACTTGATTTTGATTCGCTAGTAAGAATTATTTGGTTTTTTTTTCAATATTTTGTTTTTCATCTATTAATACTGTCTTAAACTATTTGAAAGAAAATAAATTATAATTACCTACTTACTTACAATATACATTGGTGCCAAATAAATTGAATTTGTTATATTGTGCAAAAGTGTCAAATAACTATTTAATATTATATTTAGAAACATTTTGAATTGGAAATAGTATTTACTTCCTTCCATTACTTAAGTTTATGTAACAGAATTTCAGGTATTTAAATACTAAATAAATATTAAAAATTTGTTGCTATTTTTAGGTATTATGAAACTATCGTGTCATATATATATGCGGAAATATGCAATATTTTAGCTATTAATTTGTGCGTCAGTGCAGCTTCTTTTTTCCCCCTTAAAATCTATTTCGAAAATGTCTGTATAAATTATGGCCCTGTGCGAATTTTTATTTAAGATGATTTTATTTTAGATGACAAATCTAATAATCGACATTTATGTACATAGTATATACATATATTAGTATTAAAACACTCTATTTTTTCCAAAATATGTTTTTTATTACTTTTTGTATATTTACTATATAATGTTGGCGTGTTCCTGCACAACAACAACAACAACAATAACAACAAAACGACAACATACATATGTGCTGTGTGTGGTCAACGTAAAAAAAACAAACTCTCCAAACTGCCAACTACCTATTGTCGTTGTAATATTGCCTCAATACACAAAAACTTGATTATTATAATTCATTATGCTAACACTATTCAAATTTCCGATATATATATGTATATATGTGTATATATATAATTCCATATATATAATGGATTTTTCTAAATATTATATATATCTCATAAAAACAAAACAAACGAAATACGCAACCCTCGTACAGTGGCAGTACAGCCAAGGACCAAATTTGATGATTTAGGTAAAATATTTTTTAAGTCTAATTTTAACACACTAATAAATAATTAACGTACACACAAAAATACATTTTCTAAAAAAAAAAAACTAATAAATAACAATCATTGAAAGAAATGTTTTAGAGAAATAAAGAATACAAAAATAAACAGCCAAAAAACCAACAATTTTTAACAAAATACACAAAACTATTGTTTGAACAAAACTCCACAGATTTCAAACTGTGTTTGCCTCAAAATGTCCATAAAAATATAATTTAAAATTTTTTATTTTCTTACTTTTATTTATAAAAATAAATTTTTATTTTATTTTTAAGTTTAGTAAACGAGAACAATCACTGAATGTGTTGATTTACTAAAATAAAGTATTATCATAATTATATATTTGATCCTCCCATTACTATTTATTTACTGCTATGATTAAAGCATTCCGAAAGCTCATTTTTATATTTTGTTTTAAATTTTTCCAACTCTTTATCCTCTCTAAATTTACTGAGATATTGAAGTGCGTTTAAAAAAATTATATTAAAAAAAAATATTTTAAAATTAAAAAATTCCAACAAAAAAAATTATTTTCTTTATTTTTGTAAAAAATAAAATAAAAATTTTAATAAAAGTTTTTAACATCAGACTCCAACATATTGAAAATTGTATAATTATTATAATAATTACATTTTTTTTTGCCCCAGAAAAGGGCAGGAAATTTTTTATTTTACCCTATTTTTTTTCAGTTAAACAATACTCTTCACGAGGTTTTGGATTTAGTAATTAAAATGTTTTTTTTTCTCATTTAGAAATTTTTTTATACAAATTATTATTTTGATTTTCTTTTTTGCAGTGTATTTTTTAATTTTTTTTCCCCTAAAATAGTTTTTTTCCTTATTCTCCATATATTTAACAAATTATGCCTCTACAACACTAAAGAATGGCTGCTTCCTAAAAATTCCTATATTCCATAAATAATTTTCTATAAATAAGTTCAATATGAATTTCTCTTTAATTAATTCCTCACCACTTTTTCTGTAAATATGTTAGCGTGCGTTGCATTCTCCTTCCTAGACTTCCAGATAATAAAGAGAAAAAAATATAGTTTTTTTTTTATTTTAATTTACAAAAATACTGCAAATCCACTTTTTTCACACTACAAGCACAGAAAACAAACAATTAATTTCTCTAATACTAAATTGGTAAATCACAAAATTTTAAAAAAATTAATTTCTTTATTTGCACATTGGTCATTAAATGAAAAAAAATAGTTATAATTTCAATTAGAGTGTACAGCACGAATTAAAATAGCTACAAAAATCAATATTAAGTTTTAAGTAAATAATTTTTTTTTTAATTTAAAATCTAATTTACGTTTATAGTATATGTTAATATGTAGGAAAACCAAATGTATTTCCAAATATCCCAAAAATAGTTTGAATTTCAAATATAATTAGTTTTTCTACAAACGAAACTTCAAATTTCTACCTACGCCCTTAATTTAAATTCGTATGGTACTCCGGTGTATCTACGTCGTGGGTTTCACGGAGGTATTCTTCACCAACTTCGGTTGTGGTTTTAACTAGTCATCCCCGTGAACAAGATCATATGTTGATCCCATCTTTGAGTCCTATTGCTGTTGATTAACCCCACAAATATAGAGACCCCAGGAAACCGACCACAATGTTCATCTGATCAATTGTCAATCCATTTTCCACTGCCATTTCAGTAAGTTTGCCATTGAAATGGTACGCTTATGAACATCAACGTTCTCAGGCAAATTTTTTTTAACTAGACATTCTGCATCGAATCTTATCTACAATCTTCCAACTCACATCATATTTTCGTACAACTAAACTAACTGATTTCTTATAAAGAGATGGCGCTCGCTCGTTAACCACAAACTTTCAATGAAACCAAGTGAAGAAACTTTAAATTATGGCAACTACTGCCGGGTTTTATTGTTTCTACTACAAAATTTCTTAAATAAAAGCCTGCATTTCCCTTCTTTCAATCCTCACGAAGCTCAGACTTTTGAATTTGGTAATGCTTAATTACTATCATGTTTGAGTTACCTATATTCAACTTCTGTTTTTACCTCGCTCCACTATATTGGTTAAAATTTCCTAGATCCCATAAGGAACTCAGTCGAGTGGTCTCTTTAATTGGTACTGAGATTTTGACTGAATAAGAAAATCGTACTTCAACCTACATCCACAACTCCAGCTTAATAATAATGGGAATGTAACATATGCTTTGCTGGATTCTAATTAGAAAAGAATAGTTACAGCATGAGCCACTTAAATATTGTTGTCGAATGTTATCTCTATACAGTCTTTTGTCAGAACCTCCAAACAAATTTAGAAACTAAACTTGAAAAAAGAAAAAATCAATACTGATAGCAAAACCTTGGGTGAAGTTAGGTCAGGTAGTATTAGCTGATTATCAGATTATCCCACATAGACACATATGAATATCTTAATAGGGAATATCAGATAACTAAAAATTCGCTTTTTTTAAGAGCTGCTAAACTTATGCGATCCGAGAGTTTTCAGTTTGAGCCACGCAAATGCAGGAGAGTTCGTAAGAGAGTGATGATAGATGTGCATCTCTACTTCCAGACAACTACAACAGTCGATGTCCATTCTTAGTACTTACCCCATGAATGTTCGTTGAACAATAACCAGTCAAAATTCCCACTTTTTGTAATAGTTTTGAACTTGGTATGGAAACGAGCATCTTTGACCTTTCAAGATCTTCCTTTGGCCAGAAGGATCTCGTTGTTATGTTAACACACATGTTAAGAATCTAGTCACGGTCCTATTGAGTATCTTTAGGGGCCCTGTTTTACAGAAGCAGGCCTCATGTTGACAGTGGAAAGCTCATTTACCTGTTGTCTGGTATTAACTAAGCTCTTCATCATTCCATGAGAAATATTCATTCGTTCATTTTAGAGCTCACCATGAGTGAATCCAAGGCCGTAAACTGATTTGCTATATACAAGTATAAGTAAAGGTTTGTTGTCTCACAGAAACCATCCTCCGAAGTTGTATGCTTTCTTCATAGCAACAATCACTACATGCAATGGTATGGAAGCCTGAACCGATGAATAATTCTATATAGAAGACTCCAGCACCGACCTTTCCAGCAAACTTCGCTCCATCTGTGAAAAAGTTGATTGTTGCTTTCCTTCAGTGGCTTTTTTCTCTCCAGTTCCCCTGTGAAGATATTATGACGGCCCAGCCCGTATAAACAATAATACAGGCAGCTGAATCTCTCAAATACCGCGTTGTGTCCAATGCTTGAGTCCAGCAGCGACTTTTGGAGAGATCTACCTACCCTTAGTATACACAGTCACTATACTACACATAGCGTTAAGCGAGAAGATTGAGGTTTTTCATAATTCACCACAGTTGCTGATGAGAGTCGCATGCTGAGCGATTACCAGCTCTTTGTAGCAACTTTCTTCATATGAAGACAATGTAAAACAAGTCAGGTGTGACTACTGTTAGATAAATCCAGTACACAGTACACTACTTAAGGAGTATCTCTTGTCGTTGCAGGTAATGTAGCATTATACAGCATCTATCTTTCTATCCTCTTTATTCATCATTCCGGCCATTTTTTTCACTAGGATTATTCTTAAATAAATATTTTATTTTCTTAGACAAATGTAGGCGAACGCCTCTATTGAGGATAGAACTCCTTAGGGGATTCTGTATTTCCTGGTGAATAAGGCAAGTTAAGGCTTCCTGAATCAAAGTCTATAGGACGATAAGTATAATGAATTGGCCCCAGAAAGGTTTCAGGCTTACTAGATCAGAAAATGTTGTTACCCGTAAGATACTTCGATACTGCAAGTTTAAGAACTCTTTTCCTTAAAATTTTTTTTTTCTTTGGAACAAGACAGAATTTTCTCTGGACCTTGTCAATCGATTAAAAAAAAAAAAAAGTATCTGTATTAGTTTTAGATTATAATAGCAATATCTAGCAAAACATTTAAAAGCTATATTGAATTCGAAGATTTTTCAAAAATTGAGGTTACGTACAAAATTTCTTTAATTTGATTTTTAAGCATTTTAGGATTCTGATACAATTTTGAAACACATTTGTTTGAATTGCTCATTCAACTTTTATAGGTTGGTGAGTATCGTAATTTTTTAAAATGGTACACTATATTGAAAAAAAATTCAAAACCGAATTTTTGAAACAAAAAAATATTTTTTTATTTTTATTTAATTTGAGTGTTTCTCACATTATTTGTTATTTTCGAATAAGCTTCGTATTTGGTCAGGGAATGGGTGAAAACAGATAAAGAAAATGGTTTTGTATAGAAAAATCGGTTTTTAATTTTTTCAGCATGGCGGACTGTTTTTGAAAATTTACGATACTCATAAATCTACAAAAAATTGAAAGAAAAATTTCAACAAATTAATAATAATTTAAAATCTGTCAGAATCGTAACATTCTTAAAAATTCAAAATTAGGAAATTTTCAACGTAACCTCAATTTTCAACCGATATAGGTATTAATTTTTTTCGCTATAAGCTGATATTATCAGCTACAACTTAAACAGACATTTAGAATGACAAGGTTATGAGAAAAAATGTTTCTTGATGATGAGAAAATTGTGAATTTTTCGAAAACGGTTATATATAGAGTCTTCTTGAACTTGAAGTATCGAATCATCTTATTGGCAACAACATTTCCTGAAATGATGAGCCCGAAACCTTTCTTCTTCTTCTTCTTTGGCGTAGGCACCGCTTACGCGATTATAGCCTCGTCAACAATAGCGCGCCACTCGTTTCTTCTCTTTGCTGTTTGGCGAGAGTAATACCAGGTCGCTCTCCATCTAATCCTTCCAACGGGCTTGAGGTCTCCCTCTTCCTCTGCTTCCGCCAGCGGGTACTCCATCGAATACTTTCAAAGCAGGAGCGCTTACATCCATTCGAACGACATGACCTAGCCAGCGTAGCCGCTGTCTCTTGATTCGCTAAACTATGTCAATGTTGTCGTTTAGTTTGTACAGCTCATCGTGCCATCGCCTACGGTATTCGCCGTTGTCAACGCGCAAAGGACCATAAATCTTCCGCAAAACTTTTCTCTCGAAAATACCTAAAGCTGGTTCATCGGATGTAGACATCGTCCAGGCTTCTGCACCATATGTCAGGATGGGAATGATGAGCGACTTTTAAAGCTTGGTTTTGGTTCGTCAAGAGAGGACTTTACTATTGGCAAGAGTGATTCTGCGTTGGATTTCAAGGCTGACATTGTTGATGTTGTTAATGCTGGTTCCCAGATAGACGAAATTATCTACGACTTCGAAGTTGTGACTGTCAGCAGTGATGTGGGAGCCAAGTCGCGAATGCGATGACTGCTTAATTGATGACAGGAGATATTTCGTCTTGCCCTCGTTCACCACCAGACCCATACGCTTCGCTTCTGCGTTCTCCAAATTAGACAAAGAAGCAAAGCGAACCGAATGGGCCCGAAACCTTTAGTATTTGGATCTATATAAATAAGAAATATAATTGATTAGAAAATAATAGTTTAAATTTATAACAATCGGTTTTATGCAGACAAATCGTTATAAGTGCAACACAAAGAAACACACAAATTTATGGTGAACGCAGTATGATTACATGAACTTATACAATAAAAATACACACACAACTGAATCTCTAATATAAATAATTTTTTTTTCTAAATAACTTTCTATAAATCTATGAATTTTTCCAACTTTTTCCCTATTTACATACATACATACGTATATGAAAAATCTTAATAATCTGCACATAAACGTAAATAGCTTTAACCTTTTCGTTAGCTCGTCAATGTTCTGATTTCTGATGAGCAGTGCATGGACTCGCACAAATTTCGCATAAAAGAAAACAAAATATATAAAGAACATAACTAAATACTCCTATATATATATATATGTATATATTAAAAATAAAATATTAATATAAAAAAATCATTTATTTATTTATACCTAAAAAGGCTTATGTATATAAGTATACACATGTACACTGTTATATTTAAAAAACGAAAATCAAGATTAGTAAGCTACAAGTATGAGACCCTAACAGTTATGATATGTATATTTGGCCTAAAGAATATTTATAGTTAATTGTTTGACTGATGAAATGAACCCAAACGTAGTCGTATTTGAGTATTTTAGGTATTTGGTAATTTTTTTTTGTTTAAATTGATAATTAAAGTAGGTATTTCACTTAATTAAAATGTAGGTTATTCCTTACATGCAATGCAGCAGAGAAAGTAAATAAAAAAAAAATAAAAAATAAAATAGTATTTAGCTGAGATTCGATAAAGTTTACGATTGTGCATTAATTATATTCAAAAACAAAATGTTTAAATTTAATCAAACCCTTAGATATTTTAAATCAGCACAACCAAATACATTTGATACAAAAGCACGCTGCCTGATTTTATCAAATCTCGCACAAAATATTTGCATATGCATAATAAAAAATATATTCATTACTAATAGTTCATACATTTTTGAATAATTACTAAAGCAACAATGCATCACCTGCCACACACTACAGGTCTAAATCAGAATTAAATATATAAAATAACTATAATATATAATTTTTTTTCTCCCTATATATGTATATGTATGTACTTTTGAGCAAGTTTTAGGTATGGAAATTGCATATACACATATTTTAGACTCTAAAATTGGGCATCATCTATTCATAAAAAAAAGAAAAATCATTGTATGTAAACATATAAACACTTATACACAATATGTATGTTGGAAAGTGTACATATATATATATAAATATTTCTACTGTGTTACATACCTACAAGTACATTTTTTGGAAAAGAGCAATTGTAAATACGTTCTTGTAGAATTTTCACAACATACTTACATATGCCTAAATTAGTTACTAAGTAAATTTAAAAAATATATATATATACACAAAATGCAGTTAGTACGTACATAGTTTATATAAAAAGTTCGTAGGTGCGTATACGTAACATATTTAAATACATTTTTACAAGTTACTTGTAAACAACTATTCAATTTGTTTTGATCCAAAAAATTAATAAAAATTAAATATAAAATAACAGTAGGCAAAAACACCTGTAAATAAGTATACATTAGTTATTACACAAGTAGCTGTGGTTTTTGAAGAAGCCTTTCTTCTTCCTATTTTATACTGATAACTGAGTATGCGTTAGTATTGTTGATGAAAAAATGTTAAGTAATAAAAAAAACGAAAAACAAAACCTTGCAAAAACCGTATGGAAACTTCCCAACGCTGCGTCGTGCCTTTTGTGACTAATCGCTACCTTAAAGGCGACAACAATTGCATTTGAATTTTTTTTTTTTTTTTTTTTGATGCGTTAATAGCGTTGCGCTCCTCCACGTTCCTCTACGCCACGCCATGCTTGTGAAAGCTGCGCATTTGCAAGTTTTATTGTTTTTCGTAATAGTAGCGCAAGCTTATGCATCGACCGCGCGTTCTTTTTAGATGCTGAAATGAAATAATTTTTAAATTTTTTTGGCGTTGGAATGGCTTACCACAACTTTGCGTCATACACAACTGTAGATAATCCAACAAACAATGTTAATTGTGTGCATATATAATTCTTATCATATTATAATGAAGCTCAAGCGAAACCTTTTTTAAACTTACAGCAATTAAATCAATGCAAATAACCTAAAAGATTTTCTATAATGCACCACTGCGTATACGCAACGTATGAGTACTTGTAATTTTATATAGCTGCAAGAAATTATGGTTTAATATTATTCTAAACATTTTCATTTTCCTTGCATTTAAGCTTATGCCTTTAGTATAACAACTTTATTGTTCAAAATTTTTATTAGCCAAATTCCTCGCCTTCTTTCATTGTACTAATTGTGATGAAATTATTCGGCTGTAAAGATAGGCCTAGTAGAAATGCTGAAGTTAAGTACGCAGCATTTGTATATATATCTCCTGATCTCTCTTTCTTTTCTCATAAATCTTATATGAGGTTTATGAAACTTCATCTGGTATTAGGAACAGCGTAGCTCCTTGACATCTAAGAAGAGTTCTAAATATGAATGGACAGCAACAGAGAACACGCTCCAACGTTTTACTTATGCCTGTCTCCCTACACTTTCTACATGTGTCACTGCCACTAAAGCCCATTCTGCTCGGGTAGATTGTAGTCTGTATTTAGGTCTACCATTACAACTGTCCGGTAATCCTTTTAAGACCGTACTTTCCCTCGCTGCCATTACATATGATCTTGACAGTCTTCCACGCCGTTACGGCTTTGCATCTCACTCTAATCCATTTTGTAGATCTCTGGAAAATTTCATTGTATAAGATCCCAGACCGACAGTACTTTTGACAATCTCATCAACTATTTCGTTCCCACAGTTGCCTGGAAACTAAAAGATAGGAGGTTGTTCCCTGCAGGCAACTCATCCACTGCTCCCGGCTTCTGAGAACATTTTCTAACGTAATATATATTTATTTATATATTTTATATATATATTTATATATATTTATATCAGTTATCACCAAAATAGTTTCCGACAGCCATTCTATCATCCATTTTTGATACATGCGTAGTAAATTTTCGTTGACCGGGTCGCATGCTGTGTAACACCACAGAATGAAGGAATGAGGCTAGACAATAGGCACCTAACATAGCTTTTTACGTGCAAGTTTTGTTTTATTGCACGTGTGTGCTTTATTGAGTTACTTTTAAAACTAAACTTAATAGCTACCATAACTGTCCACCTAACCCACGACGTTGAGTAACGCTGCTGGTGCTCTGCTGGCGGTTAGCGACGTTGACACAATCGTCGCGCTAGCGATGTTTACTTGATGATATTGTAATAGCTGCTTTTGTTGATGCAGCTAAACATGATGAAGAGAATTGTGGCGCTTGTGATGTTGTCATAGCGCAATGACCACAGTCGATAGTAATAGCTATTGTTTAGCTGACACAGCGAGCGACATGTGCTAACCACGATATGCGATCATGCTGTGTGATCGCATTTCTGTTGATCTAGCTAGTTGCATGTAATGGCATGCTGTCGTAGTTTGGCTGAATGTGATTAACCTGGGCGAAGGCTGGGAAGACAACTGTGACGTTTGGTTAATGGCATCTGTGGGAAGAGACTTACGATAACTTGCATAAAGGGACATCACTAATACATATAGCCTGGTCAGAACTAGAAAAACCGCCTTCACCTTGGTAGCTACTCCTTTTTATTTTAAATCAAAATTAAACTTGGACAAAAAATTTTTCAATTAAATTTTGAATTTTTTTTTATGTGATCTCCTAAAAATCGTGCATCGCCAGATGATTTCATCCTATTCATAGAATATGTAGAAATAATTTATAATTTCAGAATTTGTATTACAAGAAAAAATAATAAAAATAAATCAATTCAAAAAACACAGCGTTAATAGATTATTTAAAAAGCACGCTTAAAGCGATTGACTAAATTCATTTTTTCGCTATGTCGACACAGCTGAACGTACTACCAACGTTGAACTTAAACGCGAACTGTCGTTTAGTTAGTTTACGGTGCTCAATTCTGTCAATCAAATTCAGTTTTCGATGAAATTTATCTTTTATGTCTTATATCGAATGAAAATAAAATGCTTCGAAATGATAATTTGAGTTTTGGAAAGAGAATAAGCGGACTGGAGCCATTTCTCATTAATATAATACTTATAGGTTTACGACGATATTTTTTTGAATTTTTTGCTAAAAATTCGTTCAAAAAGATAGACTTGTGAGATAGTATACGAGTATTAACGTGGTGCAAAATCCATGAGGAAGATCTTTTTTAATCATATTTTTTGGACGAATTCGCTCTCTTAAAAGCCGCATAACGCTCAATGGCAATTTTTTATTTATTGCTGGCCTTATCGCAGGAACTCCAAATGCATAACAACGTTCCTGCAAACACAAAAGTAGTAAATTAATTAGTAAATTCACCCGTAGACTTGACGGAAACTTTCGATATATATGCCTTCACATTCTTGAAGGCATCATGAGATTTTTTGGCCGTTTATGGCCATATGTTCTATGTGTGTAGCTTTACCAGCCAATCAGATCCGTTGAATTTTCGATTTGAATAATATGGAATATCAGAAACGAGCAAAACGTGCACTTTGCGTGCGCAGGACCAACCGCCTCATTGGCCTAAGAGTAGCGTGCCAGTATTATAATATGAAAATTCGAGTTTGAGTCCTTCAAGAAAGCAGTTCTTTTTTTGCGTAATCAAAATAAAAATTACTATATAATTTCACTCACATTCTATTATTTTTAAGAATTTAAAAAAAACATTTGCTATTGACACTCGCTCAATACTCGCTCCCATAGGGAAAAGTTTAACGGTGTGATATTACACGATCTTGGTGGTCAATAGACTGGCTCAAAACGTGAAATTATCTGCTCACCGAAGTATTCTCTCAATAAATCCATTTATTGATGCGATGTGTGGGAAGTGGCGCCGCTTTGTTGAAACCAAATTTCGCTGAGATCACGAGCTTCAATTTCAGGTATCAAATAGTCGGTTATCATGGCGCGGTAACGGTCCAAATTGACGGTTACGTTCTCACCTGTATCATTTTTGAAGAAATATACAACGAAAATTCTATCGGCCCACAAACCACACCTAACTGTTGTTTTATTCTGGATAAAATGGCAACTCTTGAATCTCTTCAGGTTGCTTTTCGTCCCAAATGCGGCACTTTTGCTTATTTACATACCCATTGAGCCTGAAATCGAAAACGTCGGATCTTCAGCGGCTTCAGTTCTTGCACAAGCTGTACTTTGTACGCTTGCACACTTTCAATTTACGATCTCGACGTAAAATGCGCCAAGTCGTTCCATACGCCAGTCCGAGTAACTGCGAACGGCGCCGAGTCGACTTTCCACGGTCTTCGTGTACACTCTCAGCTACGTGCTGGATGTAGTCTATTCGGTCAAATATTATCCAATAATGAATGTTGGGTCTCAAGAACGGTTATGGTGTTGCGAATAGTACGCTCAGTAGGCCGATTATGTTAAACATAAGTTGAGCGAAGCGCACGAAACACATTCTTTACAGAACGTGAATTTTCGTAAAAAAGTAGAATGATTTGTAAACGTTGTTCAGGCGTAAGTCTTAACCTGATGAAATGCCAAACAATAATGAACAAAAATAACATGACAACTTGACGTGACTCACGTGTGATCTGTCAAAAATAGGCTATTGAAAAAAGTACCTCGACTTTGGATCACCCTTTAAATTTAAAATTAATATAAAAAAAAGTTTTGAGAAAAAAGTCAAAGTGTTTGTCAAAATACTTGAATTTCTCGTTACCGACTCTTAAAATTTTCGAGTAATGAGCAATGAGCAGGTGTGCGAGTGCTCCTTGCTCAAATGCTCGCACTGCTCGAAAATGTTTGAGCAAAATCTGAAGATCTAATTTATATAATATTTATATATATTTTTTGATATGATTGATATGATATATATTAAATTTATTCAATTTTTAACATTACCTTAAGAAACTAATTTTTTTTTAAGTTATTTAGTCCAGGACTCGAATTCACGCTTTTTCTTATAGTGGTATATGCTGCTAACGACTCGGCTACAACGGCATATTAAAGAGAATTGATACAAGACCTTGGCATTCTAATTCGAAAATAACTTCTTTAGCTTTATTTCTTGTTAGCGGTTAATTTTCTAATCAGTTCACTTTATTGTCACTAATTTTTACAAGGAGAAGCGAATAATATTGATGAGTGTTTTAATAGCAAAAAAAAATTCAGTAGTATTAGAGTTTCGGTCACAAAAGTTTTGAGGCTATGATAATCAATAAAAACGGTCAAGGTTACAACGAATTTTAATAATTTTTTGCGTGGTTTTTTCGGTTTCGGAAAAGTTTCCGAAGCTAGTTGACCGGATTAGCATATCAAACTCGTTCACCCATATCTCATCAGCAGTCACAATGCGTTTGCGAATGTCTTGTTATGACTTCAGCGGCATGTTTTGTTAAGAAAATTCACGCGAGAACTGATGTTGAATGTCAGCATTAAGAAGTGTAAGCAAACCTAAACAATAGATCACGCTCAAACTCAACGTCAGTATAGAGTTTAGTTGTGGCTTTTGAAATGATCTACAACTCGTAGTTTTTTTTTTTTTTTTTGATATAACCAAGGAAGTTGACTCACATATTGTTTGTTGGATTATATACATACAAAACGGTTATGAAAATCAGAGATCATCTACTAACAAAATATATCTCCCATGGGTGAATTGGTCGTAAGTTGTCTAATATTGAAGTAAATACAAAATATGCAAAATGCCATTAGACATTTTCAGCGTTTAATTATGCAAAATAGAAAAACTAAATTATACTAAAATATAAGTATTTAAAACCTATTTTTATATAAAGTAGTGTCTATACATATATTCGCATTTACATTTACATACATACATAAGGTAATCCAAATCATTGATTCTTTTATAATATGTATATATGTATATGTATATGTACTATTTATTGATTTTATAGTAAGTATGGAATTAAAAGCAAACAAAAACAACAACTTGTAAATCATCTTGCAGATGTGGGCATGATTATGATGCAGACCGGAATGGTGAATCAAGGCATTACCTCAGTTCTTAACCAAATGGAGGGTATGCAAATTAGACAAACAAAACCTAAAAAAAAAACTAAAAAAAAACCAAAAAAAACCCAAAAAAAGTATTGCGAAATCCCTATGCAAAATATTAGTTAAATAAAATTAACAACAAAAGCTTTAGTAATGAATTAATAAAAAAAAAAATATTTCGCTATTTTACCCCAGTATAAATGCCACAAATAATCACCAAAAAAACAAATCGTTCCTTTAACAAAAAAAAAGTATTATTAATTACAATAAATGCAATATCATTAAAGCTGTTGCCGCCTAAAATGTAAAACTTAACTAAACTAAACTGAAAGCCATTAGCTTTTTGTAAGCAACGCTACTGTGCTACTTTATGCAATATTCGCAAAATAATTTCGTTTCATCGTATACACATTAACAAAATTTATTCACCTACGTACAACAAACATAAATGTATTTCTCCCATAAATGCCGGCTAATTTACATATATATATATATATGTGTATATGCCTATATTTAATATATTTTCAATCTCTATGTATAAGTATATATAACAGTTCAATTCAATTCTTGGCTGCTAAATGGCGTTTTTTCATATTTGATGTCTTTTTTTTTACTTTCTTTCAATACCACCACCAAATGCATATTCAATTTAATGCTTAACAACTTTTGCTGAAGAAAATTTAAATAAATTTACGCTTTTAAATTACCTAGTATACACCCATTCCGGGCTTAAACCCTATATATATATCAACTGAACAGCTGCGGCGCCAACCAATTCAAGCTGTCTTACTATCAAATAGTGCATAGTGCGTAATTAGCGTTCAGGCATTATCGGAAGCAATTACACATAAACCATAAAGTCTTCGTCCACCAAACACATTTTTTTAAGTAAAGTAAAAACACAACTAAAATAGTTAATTCAGTTAAAAAATTTTACATCAATTTATTCATTATATTTTTAAGTTTAAAAATCAAAAGCAAAAATTTCTATTTCTATTTTCATTTTCGTTACAACGGTATCTAATTGTGCCAACATGTAAACGTAGACACCACAAAATCTGAAGAAAAATTAAATTTAATATTTTGTTGGATAACCATGTGTTTTAGTGGAGTATTAAAATAAAAATAAAAATTAACCGGTTTGGCATTGAATTTACCAAACTTATCCGTTTCCCCGGCTGTAATTCGGGATCATGCTGCCAGCATAGTTCTTTGCAAAATCTCTTTACTTGTTATTATATGCTGACGAATTCTTTTTCCTAATATATCCCAAAGGTGCTCTATAGACTTGAGATCGGTTGACTGAGGAGGAGTTTTAAGCTGTCTAGGGAAATTGTGCAAGAGCCAAAGTCTGACTATTTGAGCAGTATGCTTCGGATCGTTATCTTGTTGAAACCAAAACGTCGCAGATAAGCCTAGATTCTCTGCACTTTGTTTCAAGTTCTTGCTTTAAAATGCTTAAATATCCCCATTTATCCATTGGCGATTCGATAAATTCAAGCTGACCCATTCCCCCACAAACTGTCATGCACCCTCACACCATAATTCTAACACCACCACCATGTTTCACTGTACCAACAAGATTTTGTTTTTCAAGGGCAGCTCCTGATTTGCGCTACACAATTTGACGACCTTTTAACCTGAATATACAATATTTGCTCTCATCCAAAAAGATGACTTGTTTCCAGAATTCCGGTGACTTATTTATATAATTATGAGCAAATTCAATGCGCCTTCGTCTGTTGGCAAGTGAGTTATAAGGTTTTTTTTCAAGCGACTCTATCATGATATCCAGCTTTACGTAAAATTTTTCTACAGTTTCAGCAATTATTTTTTTTAACGTTTTATTTACGTTTTCAACTATATTTGTTGAAGTAATTGGCGGATTAACTTTCACCAGATTTATTATTTTGCGTTCTTCCCGTACTGGAACGAACATATCGGGGTTTCGACGTTGAAATACCGATTTGCTTGAAATTATTTACTATGCATTGGACGAAGGAATACGTTCTTCCAATAGTTTGTGCAATTTTTCGGAAACTTTCACCATCTTTTCACAGTATAATAATTATTTTTATTTCTGACAACGAATTCCCTCCCCTTTGGTTTCCAATTTTTCAAACTAATATTAAAACATGTCACAAACTCTTCAAATTATTATTTAGAATAAAAGACAATATAAAATATGGAAAAGAGAAAACATCTTCATGAAAAGTAACGGTATACTCAAATCAAGCAAACTGAACGGATACTATGTGGTGTCTTTTTTTACTTGTTGCTGCACTTAGATACCGTTTTCTCGAACATGAAAATAGGAATATAGGTTTTTGGTTTTGCATTTTCAACTGAGAAATATAAAGAATAAATGAATGTAAAAAATTCTAACTGAATTAACTATTTCAGTTGTGTTTGTGCTTTACTTTAAAAAATGTGTTAAGTGAACGCAGACTTTATGGTCTATGTGTATTTATCAACCAATTCTAGGCTTATGAACTACGCTGCCGTGGTAGCTCCCAAGTGTTGTTCAATAATAACAATGCTTCGTAGAGTGTTTTGTTGCCAATATTAATACTAAACTTAAAGTCAAATTATATTTTGGGTAGAAAGAAATATTTACAAACCTATATTTATATATATTAATAACTAAAGATAATATAAATTAAATTAAGTTAAACAAATGAATATAGTATTACTTTAATCACGAATATTAAGAAAGAAAATTATTTTACTGAAAAAACTTTAAAAAAAATTATTACTAACTTTTCCTACACACATTTTGACAGTATAAGTATTTACTGCTTATAATATTTACCATTTATAACATATTCTAGTAAAAAAATCCAATCAATTATTTTCAATTGAATTATATATTTATTTATTATTTTTTTAAAGGGTTAGGTGGGTTTCAGAGGTTAAAAAAAGTAATTTTCACTATTTTTTTATATATACATACATATACACATAATCACATATTTAATTCAAACAATTTGCCATATCAAAGATACATATTTAAACAGTATTTTGTGAAATTTTTATTCGAAAATTCCGAAAACTCAGCCGTTGGTACCTTATCTCCCTTGACGTCTCAAAAGAAAACGCTTTCGCCGTAGACAGCATAACTCATTATTGGTTCATTTAAAATCAAAAAACCAAAAATATATCGTTACTACATGGATAAATCTCGTTATTGGTCGCAGAAAAAAACAAAAAATTAAAATTTGAATTTTTCACAAACTTTGAACAAAAAAACCTATTTTTTGATCAAATTTCCGCCATGAATTGGCTTGAAAAAATTAGTTGTAATAAGAAAAATAGAAAATCCTTCGTGCAATGACTAGATAATGTTATTACAAAGATGTGCGCCAAATTTGAACAAAATCGCTTTATAACTTTTCGAGAAATCGTTTTCACCGACTTAAAAAATAGGGTTTTGAGATAAAAGCGTTTAAAGTTTAAAATTGTCACAGACATGGCCTGATGGGCGGAACTTCCAAAGGGTAAACCCTCTTAGAATTTTACTCCGATCGATTTGAAATTTTAGGAGAATATTTTCAACATGTTTTAAAATTTAATAATGCAAAAAAAATCGATTTTTTTTTATTTTCAAACCCACCTAACCCCTTAAACTATCTAGTGATTTTGAAATTTTCACTGTGTGGATAGCAAACTGATTAAGTGTCAGAAGCAGGGTAAAGTAATCGAAGAACTTTTACTGAATGATTTTAAAAGACAGCTTTCTTTAGTTTTTCACTAATCCTTTATGTATTTCTCGAAAAAACAGACCATTCTTCGCCCTTCTGTGTCGTGTACGGCAAGGGAGACGCCCGTATGTTTCAATCTGAATTAAAATATACATATATATAGATAAGTTGATTGATTATAGTTATCTAACCGATTTCCAAGAAAGAAAAAAATTTTTGGTATGTTAGATGACCCTTTACCTTTTTAAATATAACTGAATTTTTTCTGGAAATTACTTATGTTTTTCATAAACCCAAAAATGTAAATGAAACTCTTTCCTATAGACAAATAAAAAATGTATGTATGAATGTACGCTTATATTTCTAACAACTCATCGTTCCATCGTCTGCGGTATTCACTGTTGCCAACGCGCAAAACACCATAAATCTTAAGCAAAACTTTTCCCTCGAAAACTCCATCATCAGTAGAAGATTATATCTTACAGGTTAAACGCTACATTTCATATTATTCTCCCCAGCATCATTTCAAAGACGTCAAATTATAGAAAGTTACCCTATCTCACACACCTCATCTGGTGTCATTCGGTTCGGAGAGATCCCTTTCGAATCTGCCGGAGCTTTTGTTGATGCTTAACATCCATTTTCATAGTTTGTATAACTTTTTTAACAAATTCAAACGGAGCAGTGTAAAGGCAACTCCTTTTCGTGCTATCGAAGGCAGCTTTAAAATTGACGAAGAGGTGGTGTGCGCCGATCCTTTCCCTACGGGTCTTTCCCTAGATTTCGCGTATAATAAATATCTGGTCAATTGTAGATTTTCCAGTTCTGAAACTGAACTGATATGGTTCCCAGTATGCTCGATAAAACCTTATATTAGATATTGGAAAAGCTTATCACACGATAATTGGCACAGACCGTGAAGTCCTCTTTTTTATGGATTGGGCGACCATATTCTGCAAAAAAAAAAGCTGATGCATACACATTGCCAGTTCTTTGTCACCGTTTTTGAATGGCTCAGCCGATAATTTGTTGGCACCCTTCGCTTTGCTGCTCTTCAAGCGTGCAATTGCTATTCAGCAAGCTGCAGAAGTATTTCCTCAATAAATTCAGTATACTCTCGGCATGCGCTGCTAGATCCCCTTTTTGGTCGTGAAACCTTCTTTAAGTCGCCCCAGATTTATAGAATTTTCGAGTATAAACCTTATTGCCGAATTTCTAATGCTCTTCATACTCATACAATTCCCATGCAGCACTTCTCATCTTACCAGCTCTTCTTTCTATTTTGGCAAAAACCAATAGTTCCATTTGCAGCTGTACTTAAGGAGCTCTCCCACGGTTCTCCCATGGCAATTTGCTTATTAGAGCTCTCAGAATCAGGCATGCCGATCAGCCTCAATCCATTTATGGATGTTTTGTCATGTAGGCTGAGTTTTCTGACAGTTGAGCCGATGATACTTTCTATGCCCACCTGGCGTTGAAGTCGCCAAGCAAAATTTTGACATCGCTAATTGCAGAGGCTTAGTCTCTCTCCCACTACGAATCCAACACCAAATTTACGCTCATTTTTATGGCTACTGTGGTACTCGCTTCCGTCTTCGACCCGTCCAGCGCTATTCTTGGGCGGACGGTTATGTCAGCATTTAGTCTTACGAGATTATCAACAAGCTGGGCAATGGCATCTTCCTTAGAACATTTAGCCTGATTTGCGGTAATTCTGCTGGTTTCTACGCTTTCTTCAAAGCGGACGCCCGATCTCAGCTGTACTTTTGGTGAACAGAGGCTTAAGCCGAATACCGCAACCCAAGGCTTCAAACGAGTTGGCTACCGCAGCTCGCACAGAACGAAGTTCCTCTCATTACCAGCGTGTGCGACGAGAACGCAAAGAAGGAATTTGACACTATCGAGAAGCAAGACTATATCACATTATGCCTTAGGGGTCACTTAAATTAACGGTTAAGAAGGCGCTGAAAAAAATTAATTTTCTGGTTTTTAGCATTTTTTAATTTGCTTTTAGATCTGAAACAGCAACATTGAAGAATATTTTTAGTTGCATGATATACTGAAAAGACATCTTTCCGGTGCTTAATGGCCTATAGATTTTGCTTACAAGGGCCTAACCTTAAAAATAATTAGAATCTGCCTTTTCAGCATTCTTTTCATTGATTTCTTTTTCATCAACACGAGGCAGATTTTGTCAATGAATTTCAATGAATTATGGAGTGATAGATTACAATACAAAATTTATAAGCAAATAATTATTTATTTATATGTAAATATATTACTACAATGTATTACTTATATTATGGCAACGATCATCAAGTATGTTTATTATTATTGTAAATTTGCAATTTATTTATGTGTATAAAAGGAATTTTAAATTACATTAATTATGACATTTCGTTATTACATACTTTCCTTTTCGACTCATTTCGACATGATTTTTCCTTATGTCTCCTAATTATGTGTGCAGAAAAATTTGGTTTTTGGTCATTTTCTGTTCTTATTTTCTTTGTTATTCATTTTCCTTTCTTTTTTCATTTTGAATTAATTGCAATAAATCGAAAAAAAAATCAAACAAATCAATAATTATGATCAACATAAATCTCTCATTATTCTGTCATTACCTTTTCACACGTTCCTCTCTGTAAACAAACGCCAAAACCACAAAAAAAACCAACCACATGTGTATTTCTATGATCGAAACAGTGGCCACGTTCAGGAAGGGCGTTCGCGCCGTCCAAATGGTGGGACGTGCAAGTACGTATTATAAAAGAAAAAAATTTAAATAAACATTTTAATACATTTTTTTTTAAGTTTTTTTTTTTTTTGTTAAAACATTTTCTTTACTCGCATTATTTTGTTGCAATTATTATTTTTTTAACATTAAACTCGCTTACTCACCACACAAAACTGCATATTTTCAACAACTTACTCCAACGCATATACGCATACACGCATACACATACAAACACACAACAAAAGTCAATAATTTTCATATAGAAAAATGCAAAATTTTTGTCTGTGTTCTTAGAGTAAAATAAGTTAGTTAGTCAAGTTGGACAGTGAAAATGCAAGAAAGCACAATTTTATGAGTACAAAAAAAAAAGAAAGCATAGAAAGCATTAAGTGGTCTCAGCTACAATTCATTGCTGCATAGAGTTGCCACGCTCAACATTTTTCACCTTGCCGTACGCTTTTCTCGTGATAAATACTCTACACTACTCACATATGTAGTTGTGTGTATTTTTCCCGCTACAACTACAAGTCATATTATCATATAAAATCATTTAAGTGTTATGCCAAACACACTCACAAAATTCTTTACCTCGATATTGCACATACTGCAGTGCCGAAAAGTATGCTTCGACTTTGGCAATTTCCTAGGTGAAATTTCGGTCCACTATGAAATGTCGACACACAAAATTCCGAAATAAAGGAAACCCAAAATAAAAAATCTCGAAATAAAAACATAAATATAAAATCCCGAAATAAAAAACCGAATATAAAATCCCGAAATATAAAATTCCGTAATATAAAATTTCGTGAAATAAGATCCTGAATTAAAAACGTTCGAAATAAATAATTCCGTAATATTAAGTCCTGAAATATAAAACTTCGTAATATAAAATCTCGAAATGTAAAATCCCAAAACCCATAATGCAGACATAACCAAATCCAGATCACGCATATGCCAGACGCGACCAAATTCCGAAAAAAAAATTTAATCCAGACACAATACAAGCCATGGCAATCATATTTATATAATCGGTGATCCAAGTAGAGGTACTCTTTTCAATAACGTCTTTTTGAGAGATCACGCGTGATAGACTAACGTCTGAACAACGTTTACAAATCATTCAACTTTATTATGAAAATTCACGTTCTTTAAAGAATGTGTTTCGCGCGCTTCGCTCAATTTGTGGTCCATATAATCGGCCTACTGCGCGTATTACCCATCTTGAGACCCAGCCTTCATTATTGGATATTACTCGACCGAATAGACTACGCCCATTACTCAGTGAAGAAAATATACAAGTAGCGGTCGTATCTGAGAGTGTACACGAAGACCGTGGAGAGTCGACGCAGTGGCGCTCGAAGCAACTCGGTTTGATTGAGAAAATTGAATAAAAACTATGCTGTCGGAATAAAGAGTTTTTGGAACTTTGTGTTATCTGTATTTTGTCTATTCGGGATTTTGTTTTAGCTGTTTCATATAAAGGGTGTTTTTTATAGAGGTATAGAACTTTAAGTTGGCATTACTTTTCAAGATGGCGACCGATTTAACAGCTGCCAAGTGATTTATTCTCAGTTTGGTTTGGCAATTCATCATGAATAGACTCACGCCTGAACAACGCTTGCAAATAGTGCAATTTTATTTCGAAAATAATGGTTCTTTGCGGAAAACGCACTACGTCCATTAGCGATGAAGCGCACTTCTGGTTGAATGGCTACGTCAACAAACAAAACTGCCGCATTTGGAGTGAAGGTAATCCTCAAGTGTATGTTGAAACACCGTTACATTCAGAAAAACTGACTGTTTGGTGCGCTTTATGGGTTGGTGGAATCATTGGTCCGTACATTTTCAAAAACGATGGTGGCCAGAACGTTACAGTCAATGGTGATCGGTATAGAGCCATGATTACTAACTTTTTCATTCCTAATTTCACGTTTTGGACCTGTGAATTGGCCTCCAAGATTTGTGATTTAACACCGCTAGACTACTTTCTGTGGGGCTATGTAAAGTCATTGGTCATCTATGCGGATAAGCCACAAACGCTTGACCATTTGGAAGACAACATTCGCCGTGTTATTGCCGATATACGGCCACAAATGTTGGAAAAAGTCATCGAAAATTGGACGTCCAGATTGGACTACATCCGCGCCAGCCGTGGCGGTCATATGCCAAAAATCATACTTAAAATGTAATGCCACAAGATTATCTTTCGGATAAATAAAATTCATGTCAATCGAATAATCCATCGTTGTATTATTGCAACTCAAAGTTCTATACCTCTATAAAAAACACCCTTTAGTTTCGGGATTGTGTCTTGTGTCAGGATTTTATAAAATTGTCTGTATTATGTAGTGTTTGAACTTTAAAATTCGGTATTATGGCGTGCTCCCATAAAATTCATTCAAGTCGCTCTTTAATGACGCTTTTAAAAAGATTTTTTATTTTTTGGCATACTTTTCGGTCAATTTCGGTCAGCCTACAGTATGCAATCAGTTTTGAATTTTGTGAGATTCTTTGGAGCAGGTTTTTTAATTTTTCAAAATTTTCTCATCTTGCACACACTCGCTCTCTCTCTCTCTCTCACTCTCTATCAACTCATGTAAGTGTTGTTGTAATTTTTGTTTAATATTGTTGTATGTGTGTGCGTGTGGCATATTTTTAAGACGCTTAAAATTTTTTTCAAATTGTTAATTAAATATTTCCAAATTATTCAAAATATTATTCGTTGCTAACGCAGCTTATGAAATTCAAATCGAAGAAATATTTATAACGCCTTTTATGCAAAATTATGAATTTAATATAATCAAATTTTGCTTACGTATTCGCAAAAGAAAAGTGTTGCCAACACACACACACACACACACACTGTCATATGCATATTATCATTTCCGTCCATTCTCTATATCATGCATAATAAGCGTTCATGCGCGTTATTTGTAGTAATAATCTCATCTATGTGTGTCCATTTACTTTAGTATATGTTAATTTATGCATAAACTATTTACTGATACATTAAAAATATGTATTTATCGTGTGTTTTTCTAAAAGTTTTCATATTTATTTGCGTAAGCGTTGTCTATTTACTCGTCATTGGTTTACATGGTTTATCATACAAAATATCGTATCTAACATACATATATATGCAATAAAATGTTCAGGCTCTTTGATTAGTCGTACAAATTATTCGTATTTTCTCTTTGTAATTAATCTCAACCCATACATGCATACGTAAATATACCGTTACAAATGCACACAAACTCACCAAATGCTGTAAATTAAATATCTTCATATATGTCTTCATTGCTGTGTTAGACACATTTATTATACATACATATATTTTTCTATTATTACAGCAATAAGTTAAAAAATTTTTTTTCGATTTCTTACACTGTTATTTGTCATTTTCGCTTAAAATTTTTTTTTTTTTATTAATTTCAATAAAATTTTTGAGTTACATAACCATTTTGAAATCATCAAGTGAACGAATTTTAGCCATTATTTTTCAGGAAAAGTAGCTCAGCACAAGATCAATAAGCTTTTGCTATTGAAATTTGCACAGTAATTAGTTGTTCGACTATTTTTTCCTACTCCCAGTATCAGTGGCAGCCGCGATAGCCGAGTGGTTAACCATTTGGAAGGTCTGGGTTCGAGCCCAGGTTAGAGCAACACCCAAAATTATAGAAAACAAATTTTTAATTTTTCTAATTGCAGTCACCTCTCGGCAGGGTATGAAAAGCCCTCCAAGTGTATTTCTGAAATGAAGTAAAAGCTCCTCATAAAAATTCCATCGGTCGTTTGTAGGTGGCTTAGAATAAACTGTAGGTCCCTCCATTTGTTGGTAAAAACATCAAGACGCAATAGCACAAATTGGAGGAGGAGCTCAGCCGAAAATCGCTTCAGCGGTTACAAAGCGCCAAATATATATATTTATATATATAAGTATCATGAATTCCATATCCCTGCCTTACAGCTGATATCACTTAAGTTGCTCTTTATTCCTTTATAATCTGCATTATTGACAAGCCAGCAGCTTTGAGTTACCTGAGGTTCGCTTAGATCCTCCGAAAGAGTGACAGCACTTGGCCGTATAAAATCCTTGCCACTCCTTCACTGCGCGACATCTACAACTACTACAACCTGCGAAATTCTTGGCCTCCCTTTTCACCACCTGGACTCAATATGAAAGTCGATCACGTAAAAATTCCGGAGACTAGCAAGACACAGTTGAAGAAGTTACAACTAATCTGTCAAAATACCGCCCTTCGAACCGTGATCGTGGAAACTCCTGATGGTGCACCACTTACACAGTGAACCATCTATGTTCCCACCTAAGGAGCATAATATTATGCTTTGTAAGCAATATCAGACACCTATTAGAAGCCGAACCTACTAGACTACCGCGACTCCCTATAGCAATACCGACATGAACCGCTAGATAGGACGGCATACCGACAAGCTTTAAACACCATTACGCACCGAGAGTCCGTTAACACCTTTGTGAACTCTCTTCGTAACACTGGCACAATTAAAATCTGAATGTTGTAGTAGACTCAACTCCTACCTATCCAGATTCGACCCTGACATACCCAAAGCAGATCCTAACGATTCGCCGCATGACACTAAGACTCTAAGACTGGACATACTTGATCCTAGGCGGGCTTAGCGAACTGCTACAACAATAACAACAGCCAGCAGCTTTGGCCCATCTGAGGGCATATTCTTAGCAACACTTGCTGCTGTACGAAGAATCATAACAAAAATTTAGTGATATTTCTTTAGGTCGATCTTCACTACTTGGAGGGAGAGAAGGATCATACGAAGTATTACTTCATTAATAAATTTCGAACTCATGTGATAATGCCATTTTTGAATTATGACTTCACATTTTACTTCTCCTACAATCTGGATATCCTTACCAGTTCTCAACTAGGCTAGGCTCTGTACTTGGCGGTTACGACTCTTATGAGGAATAAACGTTCACCAATGATAACTTCAATTTAGTGGGAAAGGCACTGAAGGTGTTCTCAGTAAATTCCATGAAGGCCGATTAATCAGCTTTAGTAAAGATGGCGTATGTGCGATGATCGGCAAATCGTCTGATGCGAGGGTCCGCATAGGTCTCCAAGTTATGCTGTCTATCAGACCAGGTTGGCAATTGTGATGTCAGGTGAGCCATGGCAATTGTACGTTATTCTAGAGGAGGAGATAGCTATGCCACGGCATTTTAGAATAGCATCTCCACAGTCGATGCATTCTTCTTCTTCAGTAACAATAGCACGCCATTCTTTCCCTCGCTTCTCTTTTTGGCGCCAGTTGGAAATACCAAATGAAATCAGGTCGCCCTCCACCTAATCCTTCCAACGGAGTGGAGGTCTCCCTCTTCTTCTGCTTCCACCAGCGTCCTCCGTCGAATACTTTCAAAACTGAAACGCTTTCGTCTATTCGGACGACATGACCTAGACTGCGCAGCCGCTGTCTCTTGATTCGCTGAACTATATCAATGTCGTCGTATAGCTCGGACATCTCATAGTTCCGCCGTCCACGGTATTCGTCGTTACCAACGCGCAAAGCACCATAAATTTTGCGCAAAAATTTTCTCTCGAGAACTTCTGCAGCCGACGGCAAAAGTGATTCTGCGTTTAATTTCAATGCTGACATTGTTGGTGTTTTAATTCTGATTCCTAGATAGACGAAATTATCGACGTCTTCGAAGTTATGACAGTCAACGTGGGAGCCAAATCGCGAAGGCGATGTTTGTTTATTTGATGATTTGCACTCGTTCACTACCAGCCCCATTTGCTTTGCTTTTTTGTCTTAACTGGAGAAATCAGAAAGTACGATGCGGTTCTTATTGCAAATGATTGATGTCATCATCGATATGCGCCAACAATTGGTATCGAACGGCTCAGAAAGATCCTTCCTAATTCTAATTGCGCTCGTGATACTTACCTAGCCATGTGAGTTTTATAGGGATATCGAATTCAGACTACACTTCACTAATTGGCTTTAATATTTCATATAATACACTGGATATTGGAGGCTTATTCCACGATAATTGGCACAGAAAGTGTGGTCCCCTTTTTTTGCATTGGGCGTAAGCACACTTTGGTTCAATTTGGCGGGCATGCTATCGTCCGACTATATTCTGCAAAAAGCTGCATGCATCAGCTTCAGTTCTTCGCCACCTCATTTGGATAGCTCTGCCGATATGACATCGACTCCCGCCGCTTTGTTCCTTTTAATTGGGCAATCGCTATTCGAATTTGTTCATATTCGGAAGATGGAACGTCGATACCATCTTCATCGGTTGGAGTTTCGGGTTCGCCATCTTCGGGGTTTTCGCTTTCACTGTCATTTAACAGGTTGGAGAAGTGTTTCCTCCATACACTAGGTATGCCCTGGACATCTTTTACCAGATTACCTTTTTGGTCGCTACATGAGCTTGTTCCAGTCTTGGAACCTTCGGTAAGTCGCCGCATACTTTTCATTGAATTTTCGATCATCACCCTTATCGGCCAGCTTCTCAAGCTCTTCATACTTATGCATTTCGGCCTCTGTCTTTTTTCGTCTGCGAATGCGTCTCCCTTCACTCTTCAGCTATCCGTATCTATCCCACCCCGCACGTGTTGTAGTTAATCACAAAGCTGCGAGGTAGACAGTCTGCTTTATCTTCACTTCAGTTCGGCATTCCTCATCGTACCAGATCTTTTTCTGACAGTGTTGAAAACACTTGAGTTTGCTACATTGTTCGACAGTTTCATTATATCGTGTGCTCTCAGAGAGCAGTGGTGTAAGCCGAGTAGAAAACCGGTTGGCTGGCTGTCTGCTGTGATTGCAGCTTTTCGATGTCGAACCTTCCTTGTGTTCCCGTTTGGGAGTGCTTCGTCGTGAAGGCTGAATTTTCCGACTCTTTTTTGTACAGGCGAATGCTACCATCTAGCCTAGCTACCACTTTGCAGGCAGCATTGCCATTCAAGACCATATTAAAAAAAAAAGTATTTTGATCCCTAAATTTTACAATTATTCACTCGTATATTGCCCGAAATTCGTTCACTTCATTAATTTTCCAAAAATTTCAAACATGAAAAATATGTATGCATTTAAAAAAAAAATGTTTTTCGATATATAAAATTATTGATTATTTTCGAACACTTTTTTATTTATATTTTCTCATTAAATTCACATTATATTTCTTGTGACTGTCGTTGTGTCTTATACATACATAGAAATTATAAATCAATATGTACTTTCACTAACCTAATCAAATTGTATGTGTATTGTATACTATATAAAAAATAAATTCAAAAAAAAATTAAAAAATATCGATCAACAACAACAAAAACTACAACAAATTTTATATTAAATGGCTATAGAAGATGATGAGTACTCGCTCTACTCAAGTAAGTGCAATTATAAATACATAACTACATAACTACCACGTACATAGATACATACATATGTAAGAGTACTCGTATATAGTACATTATGTACTTGCAATTCAATTCAAATGCGCAAATACCAACAACTCGTTTACGTACATATAAATAATGATACATAAATTGGTTATGCATTAAACATATTATTATTATTGTTTTTTTTTGTTGGTATGTATGTATGTCTATGAACGAAATAAATTAATTATTAAATAGCATAATTACTGAAAACGTTCCAACATGCTTTTGTCGTCGTACTCGATTAGCGAGTGAGGCTTGAATAGGCGCTGCATATTCGTGTGTATAGATAAGAGTTTACAAAAAAAAAATACATAAAAAAGTTAAAATGCATTTATTCGTATTATATGTATATGTATGTATGTTATGCATTCAAAACTCAAAGCAAATTTAGATGTTATTAACTTTTTTGATATTTTATACAATATATAGAATATGTTTATTTTCTTACTTAAGTATTTATTGAAAAAAAAATTTTAATTTAAATATTTGTTTTTTTTTGTTGTTGTTGTAATTTTTAATTAAAAATTTCGTCATTTAATTAAATAAATATTTAGGTATTACAAATTGGCATAATTATATTTCGACCAAATATGTGTATACCTAAATGTTGTAATTTTTGTCTGGGTTCTGAGAGATAGCGCATTTCCTTTATATATATGTATATATATATATATGTATATATATATATATATATTTATATATATATATATATATATATATATATATATATATATATATATAATTACTTACAGTTTATTTCAACATAAATAAAGGGTGTTTTTATAGAGGTATAGAACTTTAGGTTGGCATTACTTTTCAAGATGGCGACCGATTTAACAGCTGTCAAGTGATTTGTTCTCAGTTGGGTTTAACAATAGACTCACGCCTGAACAACGCTTGCAAATAGTGCAATTTTATTTCGAAAATAATGATTCTGTGCGGAACAGAACCATTATTTTCGAACTAAAATTGCACTATTTGCAAGCGTGGGTCAGGCGTGAGTCTATTCATGATGAATTGCCAAGCCAAACTAAGAAAAAACACTTGACAGCTGTTAAATCGGTCGCCATCTTGAAAAGTAATGCCAACTTAAAGTTTTATTCCTCTTTAAAAAAACACCGTATATAATCACTTTAAATTATTTAATACTGAAATTATGAAATTTTATATAAAAAAATATTTAGTGATTTCAAAGTCATTGAAATAAATATATAATTTCTCTTTCAATTACACTGGTCAAAAAAATTGAAACTGTTTTTGCCACATGAAAACATATATGTATATATATATATAACATTTTGTATTTATTGGGGTCACCAAAGAATAATATCGTAACGTTTTTCGTAGCTACCCTCGATGATTTCTCAAATCCTTAGAGTCTGATCACTAGATTGCTTAATAAAACTCCCAAGATTTTTTCGTTTGGCTTCTTATTCGTCAGGAATTTACTCAACGTTTATTTTGTCCATAATAAATTACAATTTTCTTCACTATACACAATGGTTTACTTCACAAATCTTTATCAACAATTATTATTCGCTTTAGTTTGCTGCAGTGTTATTACTACTGAGTCTTCACCTCGATTGCCTGCAAAATAGCTACTGCCGCTCCTTTTATACCTGGCGATGGTCCAAACATGCTGTTCATGCGCTCAAGAATATGCTGATTATTCTTTTGCCTGTGGTAGCTGCAGCCGCTCCGTTTATCCTTAACGACGAGCCAAACATTCCGTTCGTGCGCTAACTCGTTTACCTATAGTTGTTTGCTACCGCTCTTTTCGTCTGTCCTTTTACGGGGAATTTGCATCATACTGCCGCTTCTTTTGTCTGTCCTTTTTACGGCGAATTTCCTTTACACTGTCGCCCATTTTGTCTGTCCTTTGTATGTGGAATTTCGGTCACAATATGTTTTATTGTGACATTAAAACATCCATTTTCTGGAAAAATTCCAAAATCTACACTTATCAATATTGTATTGATTAACTTACAATAACTTCTTAGAATTTTCATGAATATTTGACTTTTGGTAGATGCTAACATTCCTGGACTCCCTTTCCCTTGATAATGCTTTTTCATTAAGGAAATAGACTTCACTCACAGTAGCCAAATTTACCGAAATAAAATCCAAATGAGAGAGTCCAGTGTATGTATTTTTAATGACAAGCTGCATCCCAAAGTGTTAGGTGACATTATAAGTTAATTTATTAATTCTTCATAACTTTCTGATTTATCTGGAGAAAGTTAATTCTAGTATTTCAATTTCAATACCCTAAATTCTCAGCCTGTTTTTCAGACATATTCAACTCACATACTAAATAATTTAAAACACTTTGTGTTTAAAAGTGCGTTGTTTTTGAAGTTGACGATTCATAACTTGCTTCCTTATCTTGAGATACCATATCGTGCTGACTTACGAAAAATTCTTCACTAGAATGCGACCTTTTTGATCAATTTGTAGGTTTTGGCACAGACAGGTCGGCACTATGTAGGATGGGTCTTTTGACCGAAGATTAGTTTGAATAGTGGATAGTGTGTTTGAACCTTTTGTTTGAGTCAAACAAAAATAACAATTACTCATGTGGTCTTTTCTATTGGTTCTGCCCAAATCATTGGTATAGCGAATGGCAAATGTCTAGGTTGTTGTTGTTTAGCCGAATCTAATAGAGGTCTCACAGCAATTGTGTGGAACCCAATCTTTATCTTGATTCCTCACAGAAAATCCATAATAGACTAAATACCACTGTTCGACGCTAAGTTATGAAAGTTTATTCTCCACACACATAACAGAAAATGTCGATGTTGCTAGAATACTTTCGTGGCATATTTACCAAGTAAGGCATACAGAACGTAAGTTAAATGTAGTTTTTCAAACTAAGGTACGTATTAGAGGTCAGAAATGATTATATTGTGTGGCATGTGGCATTATCTTATTGGAACCAAGTCGTCTTCTTCAATTGCAGGCCAAAAACAAAAACGATTATCATGCGACCACAACTCACACCAGACAAGAGCTTTTTTGGGTGTAATGGCCTCTCTTCAATCATTTCACGATTTTCGGAGCCCGAGTGAGTAATGTGCCTCGTGGTTGAAAAAAATTTTGTTGGGAAAATCGCGGTCCACTACTTGTTGTTCAAGCACTCAATCGACGTAACTACGACTAGAGTTAATAGTTAGCTGGCTTCAGTTGTTGTGCGAGCTGCACTTTATATGGATGTAGGTGTAGGTGTTTTTTTTTTTTGCCGAAGGGATAATCTTGCATACATAGATACTGCTACTTCCTAGTATGCAGCATGCACGATTCGTAAGGATACATCTCATTCGGGTCCACGCCCAATCAGTATATTCTTACCACATTGGACTTGGGGAGCAACACGCCTACTTACTAAACCCTGAACGCCGTCACCTGTACCTTTTGCTGTGTGAAGGCTCTGTGGGACCGCTGTTAAGCATTTCATCGCAGGACCAGCTAAGCCTGTTGGTTCAAATCATTTACCCGCTATTCGCGGCTCTAATTTAACAGCTTCTTTGTCGTTCGGCTCTTCCCAGCTCCTTTAGTATCACGGCTGTCATATTTTCCATAATATACCATACTTTTTGTGATTGTAGGATATGAGGCACTGTATTTTCTGGTGTTATTCGATCTGCCACTTCCTTTTCCAGATTCAGCAACTCTTTTGTAAATTTCGAGCAGGAAAAAGTCCAAGTGCAAAATACGCCATAATGTACCGTAAGAAAGTCTCAGCTCTTGATAGCATCGAGCAATGGACACATTCGGGTCTTCGGCTACACTTTCACTTACACCAGTGACATTTTAGGGGGCAAAACGATGATGCACAGGCCTTACAATATCTATAGCTGAACCAGTCTCTTCAAATTTCTTTAAATTTATTCAAATTTCTTGAGTAAAAAGCATGTTTGGTTTGACAGTTAAGTTTGACAGATGTTGAAATTCAACCCTACACTTTCGAAACTACTGAATGGATAACCCCTTACATCTACCAGAATACACTAAACTAGTTAAAGGAAGGTTTCTAGCAGAAAACTCTAGCATAACATAACATTGAAGAATAAGTTGAATTTAGTCTTACTCAATCTAGCTACTTACCTGATATAGCTTTCTTCAGCTTTTGTAACCATATTAAGGCTCGATAAAACAGTGATTTTCCAGAGTCTTAACTCATCCGACCTCAATAGCTGAGTGCGTGCTACCATTCGGAAGGCCTGGGTTCGACTCCGGAACATCCAAAATTATAGAAAACTAATTTTTCTAATTACGATCACCCCATGGCAGGAAATGTAAGGGTATATTTCTGATATGAAATAAAAGCTCCTCATAAAAATCCATCTGCCGTTCGGAGGCGGCTTAGAAAAAAGTGTAGGACCCTCCGTTTGTTGCTAAAAACATCAAGACTCAAAACCAAAAATCGTAGGAGAAGCTCTGCCAAACATCGCGGTTACAAAGCGCCAAATATATATATTCATTACCCTATTTTGTACTCCAGCGCTTGAAAATATGTGCAAAATATATCTCTGCTTTTAACTTCCGTTCGCCTTGCTCTATCACACTTTATTTCCGTAACATATTAACCCCAACTTACTCTGATGTCCACGCGCGCCTAAAGAAGTTATACAACAATAAAAACTTGTATTGCACAAATATAAAGTAAAAAAAAAAAATTAAGAAAAAAAGAAATCATTTTACAACATTTCTATGCATTTTTTTCAACTAACTAGGTGGGAAAAAGAATGTAATAAATATGTAGTTCGAAAAGTATAAAATTTTTTAATATGTTCAATACGTAAAAATATGTTTACATAACAAATTAAGAGAAAAACCTTTAGAATTTATTAAATCGCTACACAAAAACGTAAGAACTTTTGGTCCCATTTTCAAATATAAAATAATTTAAAATTTACTCCATATGAAAACAACTCCAACTTTGAGATCACTAAACGCGTTATACTCGTAAATATATATATATACAAGTATAATATACACCTATAGTATTTAAATCACTCATTTGAAGTAAACAAATTTTGGAAAAGTTTAAGTGAACAGTTTTAAAGATGGAAAATTTTATTTAAAATCACTACGCTGGATATAAAAATTGACAAATCACTACGAAAACCACAAACCCAAATCAAAAAGCGAGTATACCAAATCAACCATTTCTAACGCTATATGAAACGGTTAATTGTATAGGTAGTAAACAACGAATGGAGGATTGTGTTTATAATATTTCTTAAATAATTAGCTGTTAAATTGTTATTAGATTCAATATTTATGTACACACTTGTGTATTATATTTAATAGCAGCTTTCAGGTTTTTCCAAACGAAAATTCTTTGTACTGAATATGAATTGCTAATGGTTTAGTATAGAGTTTTAAATAGTGTGGATTAGATATTTGTATTAAATTTTCATATTAGCTACTTATATGTCTGAATATATACCTATTTAATTAGCTCGAGTAGAAAATGCATCATTTCTATTCGTAAATGTAAAGAATTTCTTTTGGTTATACAAACACTAGATATAGAAATACCAACTATATATGTAAGTACTTGGTAGTATGTAATATATATAAAAGTATAGTAGTATAGTAGTATAGTAGTATAGTAGTATAGTAGTATAAAAGAAAGTGCTCGGAATTGCTCAATTAATAAGCTCAATTAAAGTGTAGTTAAACTGCTTTTTGTCGTTTTAAAATGGAACGATTTTCCGTCATTCCTTGTCAATTTTGATTTTTCGACAAACCGGTTTCGGCGTTCCGCCATCTTCAATGCCTAGTTTCGTTCTCTTTTTGTCACTAAGTGGTCGCTAAGTGGTCACAACAGTCCTAACTCGTCGACGGTGCGTTCGCGTTACAAAATTCATGAATTTCTTGAGATTTTTTTTTCATAAATCTATTTATTTTTTCGATGAATTTACGCCCCCAAATGCCGTATTATGCTCATATAATTCATTCTTAATTTACTATCTGACATTCTGGAACAAACTTGAGTTTTTCAGGAAAATTCGCGGCTAAAACTGATGTTGATTGACAACATTGAGCTATGTTGATTTTTATCAAAGTAATTGTAGAAAATTAGCTTTATTCAAGATTTCCTGCTGAAAGGAAAAACTTATTTTTTTTTTTTTTTAGTTTGAACTAAATAAAATCTAGCTCCAATGCTACCAAATTCTCTAAGTTTAATATATTAGGCAATTGCTCTGACTGGATGCACTTCTAGGCGACTTAGCTTTCGAACAACTAATAGATTTTTATGAGAAGCTTTCATCACGGATACATGGCATAAATTATATAGGGGTTTCCAATAAGAGTGATATGATTTCTTTAAAAAAAAAAAACACACACACTAATTGTTAAGGGAATTCTAATGTGTTTTATTTAATGTGAAGTACAATCGATAGATTAAGTTCTGAATATAACATCATCTTTCGTAGGAACGAATTCGATTAACCCAATTTTCGAGCACATTTTCCACAAAATCAAGCTGTATGTCATGAATATCACGTTCAATATTGACTTTTAAAGCTTGAAAAAAATCTGGTTTATTGCTAAAGACTAATGAATTCAAATAACCCCACAAGAAGTAGTCTTGGTGTTAAATCACAACTTCTTGGAGGCCATTCAATGTCACAATTTCTTGAAATAATCGAATCTGCAAACCTTTCTCGCAATAATTCGGTTGTTGCATGTGCTTTCTGACACGTAGTCCCATCTTGTTGGAACCAGATGTTGTTAAGATCAACTTCTTTCAATTTTGGCCATAAAAAGTTGATTATCATCGATCTAAACCGCTCTCCATTGACAGTAATAATGCTACCAGCTGATTCCACCAAACCAAAAACCACACCAAACTGTCAATTCAGGTGAATGTAATGGCTGTTCATTAATTATTTTTGAATTTTCTTCGCACCAGAATCGACAGTTTTGTTTATTTACCGCACCACTCAGATGAAAGTGAGCCTCTTCGGAGAAGATGATTTTCTTAAAAAAATCGTATTTTCAAGTTGTTCCAAAGCAAAATCAGCAACGTTGTTCTTGCGTATATCTTGCCATTATGACATTATAAGCATTACTGAATACAATGAAAAAAATGGAAAATCATGACAAATTAAAAATGGCCAAAACGACACTTAGAAATCATATCATCTCTATTGAAAAACCCTTTATATAAAAATATGTTCACCTTTTTTTGTGTGCCCTCAAAACTTGAGAACAGACAGCTTCACCGAAATCAATCCAAATTAAGCAATATATTCGTCTTATCATAGAGATCATTTATAAGATGTTTATCCAAATTCTGTAAAGGAGGTGTCGCCCCTCTTATACTTACTAAAATATAAAAATTAGTAAAGTATTGATTTGTTACTTTATAACTTGAGACTATACAGATCTCAACGAAATTTGCACAACATGCTTGTGGTATAATGCAAATGGCTTACGCTAAGTTTTTCCAAATTCGTAAAAGAGGCGTGACCTCTCTTGCTCTAAAGCTATGTGTGTAAGTAAGCTTATAACTTGAGAATGACTTCACCGAATTCAACAGAATTTACCTAGGATATTTGGGCTATAATATAAACAGTTTATGTGAAGTGTGCCATTTGTAAAAGGGGTGTGGCATCTGTATTCTTATACATATATATGTATATATAAAAATCAATTTACGTTTTCGTAATTCGGCTTCGCCGAATTAAATAAAATTTAGACAGGGTATTTCGGATATCAATGCAGATAGTTTATTGTTTTCCCGAATTCGGAAAAGTGGGCGTGGCATCTCTAATTTACATATGGATACAAATATTCTGAATGCGTGCTTGTGGCTAAATTTGTCCTCAACGGCATATATTCAAGAGAAATAGAGAATAGTAAAATTTATATTTCATCAGAGTTGCCACCTCTTTTGAAATTTTTTATTCACATATAAAGTCTTCTAAAAGTGTGTCAAGCTAAACATCCTAACCAAAAACGGTTACAAGGTTTCTTTGTGTTCATATGTAATCGAGAATGATTTAGATTTACATTTCGCAGAGTTACCATCTCTTCTGAAATTTATATTTGAAAAAAAAAAATAGGATATATTACAATATGAATATCACAAAGTAGAGATTAAAAATGTCTTAATGAAAATTTATTTTTGAACAGCGTTGCCACCTGTTTAAAATTTTTATTGTAAAATACCAAATACATTATGCAATACCAGTATGTGGGTATCGGAATAAAGAGATTCCTAGAGCTTAATAGTAGAAAAAAATTTAAGCAGAGTTGCCAGCTGTTTGAAAATTTTAATGCACTTAAATTGGTAAGCTTAAAGAAATCTATTGTTGAGCGTATGAATGTAAAAAGAATTTTGAAGGCTTATATAGGGCAAATTGTTTTTGGGGGTAGCCATTTTGTAAAATTTTTAATACAACAAATTGGAAGATATTAAATGATACAATGTGTGTATCAAGTTGAAGGTATCTGAAAGATTTAAGGCGAAAATATTTTTAAAAGTGTTACCAACTGTTTGAAAGTATTAATTTATAACACTGTTTTCGTAAATTATGTAAAACAATATGAGTATCGAAATGGAGAGAATCCCAAAATAAATTTGAAGAGAATTGTAACCTGTTTAAAAATTTCCATATAAATGGCTCATGAAGTTTATCAATGAAACATATTTTTGATTATTCTTGGCACATGTTAGAAAATTTTATTTTGCGACCAAATGGAAGCTCTGCAAATACAGGTCTGAAGCTGCCGAAATGCAGATGTTAAAAATTCAAAAACGAGTGTAATTGCTTGGGGGACATAAAAAATCGTTCGTGGATTCCTGTCGAGGATTTTCATAAAAAACTGCAGCCATATGGGAGTGTATTGGAAGAGATTTTAGGCAAATATTCCAAAAAAAAAAGAAACTTATGAAATAAGACTAACAATTTAAATGTTAATGAAAAAAGAAACTAGGATTTTTTACTTTTTCAAATTTTTGTTTTGCCTGCACAGAGGACCGTATTGATGAAAAGCAGAATTTACATATATAAAAAATTATATATATTTACGGTAAAAAATTTGTAATGACGCGGTAATATCTTAATATCTAAGACTGTTCGATAGCTTTGATAAAGTATTATTATTAATTTATTTAGTAATATTCTGTAAAATTTTATGATAATCGTATATAGGTATAGTATATATAGGTTTATCTGATCGAAAGTAATGTCAATTCAAGCATAAATTTAATATATATTTATTAATATTGCTTTGCAGCGTAAGTTAAGAGAATGTTTGATTTATGAAAGCTTTTTCGTGTGTAAGCAACATTCCACGAAAGCTCCCTGCTTGCAAACAACTTTGCGGTGAAAGCTTTTTGCCTTTACTCATAAAAGTATTTATGCATTAATGCATACAGCTAAAAAAAAAATATATATATACAATATATATGTAGATTATATTATATAATAGTAGACATGTAGCCAAAACGTCTATTAAATTCTCATTAAGTAGCTTCAAATTATATGTAGAGCTTTCACTCATTAATTAATGTAAATATATAACGCGTAGATAGTAAGCTTTATCTCTCACTTAAGCAAACGTGCATATGTGAATTTGTATGAAAATTTTTGTTGTCGCCAGCATACACTCGCTTACTCACCTACATACGTATGCGTATGCGCTTTCAAAACTATTGCATGTTAAACGATGTAAGCCATTTTATGTATGTTGGGTATATTGTTTGATTGTTTGTATAAAATTCATACAGTTATGCAAGTTAGTTTGCATGTTTCCACTTTTCCTTTTATATTTCTAAACTTTATTTAACTCTGACATAAAGCTTTTTTGAAAAAAAAATCACTACACAAACACTTTTCACACAAATAAGTATTCTATAAATATATATTTATAATGCATGTATGTGTCACTCTTATTCCTTAATTGATTTCCTATTTCCAAAATATTAAAAATATTTTTTCCAATATAAAACTATATTTTAATTTTAATCACTTGTAGAGCTCTATATTATTTATATATTTTTTGAATTTTTTTTCTTTTAATTTTTTTTGTCATTATTTACGAATTGTGTAAGCTTTGAGTTAAGTTTATTCCCTTATTAATTACTTTTAATTAATATAATTTAGTTTCCAACTTACGAAATATAGTCAAGGCGGTCCCAAAGTGATCTTAGCTCAATATGTTTCGGTTAAATATTCCCACTTAAATATTTTTTTTAGTAAATTTGAGCAATTATTACTCTTAAACAGAAATTAAAGAAAGTGAGCTTTACTGCGCTAGAGGAGAGCTTTTGTAAGTATAACGGTTATTACCACTGTTCAGAAGAAATCGTTGTGAACCTAAATGCAGACTAGATTATTAATGAAAGCTGATCAGAGATCTTGATTTTTGAGTACAATTTTAATAAGAAAAGAATGAAAAAATAACCGATTTTGAACACATGCTTTCAATGACAAGTTTCCACTACTTTCGTTTTGCGAGCTAATAAAGGTAAATTTCATCATATCGCTCCATTTTTACATAATAACTACAATAAATAGTCGAAAATGTCTAACCCATCTCGAAATGCGCAGCAATGTCATACTGAAAAGTATTTTAGATTAAATACTGATCCTTTATTTCACTCACAAAATTGTGTATACCCCAGTGGGGGACTACTTAGAAAGACAGCGAGCCAACATCTTACACTGCTCAAGCAGAAGAAACATTTTTTACCGTCTTATTAGACAAGCGCAGAAAAAGACAATAATAATATCTGTCCGAATATTCGATCACTTATAAATAGATCTAATTTTTCCCTATTTTAATGTTTCCAACTAGAATATGTCAATTTTTTTCTTTCTTTCAAATATTTGTTGTACCAACAAGTGTTTTCAAGCTTCGAGCACTAAAAAAAAGATATTTATTTTACAGTTTTTTCACTTTTTTCACATTTTTATTTTATTCCATAAAAATAATATTTTTAATAAACAAAATATATTTTCCAATATTATTTGGGCTCCTCTTGGTTATTATTGCATTTAAATCCCTTGCTAAAATTCTTTTGATTATGTATATTAATTTCAAGTAATTATTTACTTTTATTTATTACAAACTATTTTAAACAAAATCTTAAAAATAGAAAGTTAAAACAACATTTTATTTAAACAAAAAATAAAAAAGTAAACAAAAAAGCAAGCAACATTTTTAGTAACGAAAATAAATAAAATGCTCATACAATTATTTATTGCTCACTCACTGAGATAGTAACCAAGAACAAACAAGCCAACAAATATGAAAATAACTGCAAGAAATAATAAATTTAAAAAAAATAAATGTTTCTGAGTATGCTGATGCGTGAATATCTTACAGATGATTTCCATCCACCACCCACATTTACGCCGCCAGAACTGCCCAAGCGGGTGCATGTGCGCGGATCAGTAACGGGTAATAAATTTATACAAATATACATAAATACAACAATTACATACATGCTCATGGAAATTTCAAAGATTGATTTTTGGTTTTCTGTCATCTTTACTTCATTATTATTTTCATCATAATTTTTCTTCAAAACATCATTTGAAACACAAAAGCATACTTGCAAAAAGGAAAGAAGGAAAGAAGGAAAAGGGAATTTTTCAAAACATGCGCGCATTCTTTTAATATCGAATAGTACAAATTATTACCGAAAATCCTATTATGGCAAATATTTGCATACATACATACACAAATTTGAACAACTTTGGAACACAAAAATCACTAATGTGTTGTTTTCATACACGTTTTTTATTTTATTTCCATGATTTAAAAAAAAACACACATACAAATTGAAACACAACTCTTGCATTACTGATCACTCACATAGCTCACAGTGTATTTCCTGTACATCGTCTTAATTTACGTGGTGTGAATTTTTCATTTCAAATGCGAGCGTACGAAAATAATTATCCATTAAAAACCTTGTCAATAAGAAAAATAATAAATTAATAAAAATAAAAATAGCAAATAAAAAAATAGAATGAAAAAAAAATAATAAAATGATATAAAATTAAAAAAAATAAAACAAAATAAAAATAGAATAAAAAAACTAAAATAAAAAAATAAAATAAAAGAAAAGAAAACAAAATAAAACATAATAAAATTAAATTAAATAAAATTAAATAAAACAAAATAAAATAAAATAAAATTAAACAAAAAAGAATAAAACAAACTAAAATAAAATAAAATAGAATTTAAAAAAAACTAAAATAAAATAAAATACAAAAAAATAAAAATAAAATAGAATCATAAAAAAAAAATTTTTAAAATAAAAATAAAATAGAATTATAAAAAAACCAAAATAAAATAAAATAAAATAGAATAGAATAAAACAAACTAAAATAAAATAAAATAACTTAAATTAAAACAAAATAAAACAGAATAAAAAAATTAAATTAAAATAAAATAAAATATAACAAAAAAATAGAATTAAAAAGTAAAATAAAACAAAAATAAAATAGAATTAAAAAAACGAAAATAAAATAAAATAAAATAAAATAGAATAAAACAAACTAATAACTAAATATAATGAAATATTAAATAAATTAAAACAAAATAAAATAAAATATAATAAAAAAAATAATGTAAAATAAAAAAATAGAATAAAAAAGTTAAAAAAGATAAAATAGAATAAAAATCAAACATTATAATAGAATAAAATAAATTAAATAACAAAATTGAATTATTTAAAAAAAATAAGGTAAAATGAATTAAAATAAATTAAAACATAAAACATCAAATTTAAAAAATGAAAATCACAAAAAGAAAATAAAAAAATAAATATGAAATAAAAGCATAAACTGAAATGACACAAAAATAAGAATAAATATTAATAAAATAAAATATGACAATATAAATTAAAATAATATAGAACAAAAAAATAAGGTCAATTAGAAAATAATATAAATTTAAACATAATAAAATTAAATAATAAAAAATAATACTAAATACAATAAGTTAAACCAAAGCAAATAAAAATTAAATATATTTATATTAGATAAAATGAAATATAATAAAAAGTATGTCATATACAAAATAATATTAAATTAAATAAGGTAAAATAAACAAAACAGATTAAAATAAGAACAAAATAAAATAAAATAAAACAAACTAAATAATATAACAAAATATTGAACAAAGCAAAATAAAATAAAATATAATAAATGAAATAAAATATAATAAAAGAAATAAGATAAAATAAATAAAATATAATAAAAATTAAAATAAAATAAAGTAGAATAAAAAATTTAAAACAAAATATAATAGAATAAAATAAAAATTAAAAAACTAAAATTATTTTAACAAAAATGAATAAAATCAAATAAATTAAAACATAAAATATTAAATATAAAACAATTCAAAAAAAAATTAAAAAAAATTAAAAATAAACTAATAAATATGAAATAAAAGAATAAACTGAAATGATATAAAATGATAAATATATATAAATAAATTAAAATAATTAAAACTAGGAAAAATAATTTAAAAATATTAAATAAATTAACGTACATTAACATTAAATTAAATGGAATAAAAAACTTAAATAAAATAAAATAAATCTAACTACATAAAATCGAATAAAAAAATATAAAAACAGAATTAAAAAAAAAATAATAAAAATAAATTTAAAAATAAAATAAAAATATATTAGATTATATTAAATTAACTAAATTATATCAAAAGTTTTAAAATATTAAAAAAAAAATAGAGTCAGCTAAAACAAAATAAAACAAAAAAAATTAACTTAAATAAAATTAATAAAATAATATATAGAAAAAAATTTAAAAATAATATTATAAAAAATATAAAGTTAAATAAAGTAAAATTAAAAATTATTAAATGTATATACAATAACATTAAATTAAATCAAAAAATCTATATAAATAAAAATCAATTCAAAATTTGATGAACGCCTATAACTTGAGAACCACCAGATCAAATTGCACCAAATTGAATTATAACCATTTTAGTGAACATTGGTCGCTACTAGAGCGGGTATCGAGCATTGCGAGCAGCTCGATGCTCGCTCGATACTCGCTCATTGCTCAACTGCTCAGCAGAATAAAAAAATTTCAATTTTATTTGTCAAAGTTTCAATGATTTTAACACTCTGCATAAATAAATTTAATATTATTAAAAAAAAATTTTTGATGAAGAAGTCAAAGTGTTTGTCAAAATACTCGAAATGCTCGTGCTCGGCTCAAACAATTTTCGAGTAATGAGCAGTGAGCAGTTGTGCGGGTGCTCGTTGCTCAAATACTCGCGCAGCTCGAAAATGTTTGAGCAAAATCTGAAGCTCTAGTCGCTACGCATACATAATACATGCAACAACAACAAATACATGTAAAATTCCAAAATACGCGTCGTACATTACGTTGTATGCGGTGTTGAAATAGAGAAAGAAGGAAAGATTAAAATGAAAATAAATTAAAAAAAAAAGTTTTTTTATTAATAAAAAAGTTAAGGAAAAAAATTTTAAATCAATTTTTTCCTTTACTTTTCCAAAAAATTCGATTCTTTTCATAGGTGTAGCAAAGTACGCTGCGGTCCGCTAGTACAATATAAAATAGAATAAAATAAATTTAAATAATATAAAGCAACTTAAAATGATATATATTTACAAAAGATAAAATAAAATTAAAGAAGAAATATTTAATGTATAAAATAATAAAAAATTCAATTAAATAAAACAAAATTAAATAGAATAGATACCCCTCAAATAGAATAAAATAAATTTAAACAAAATAAAAATAGAATAGAATAGAATAGAACAAGTAAAAATAATAAAAAGAATTTAAAGAAATAAAAAATAAAATAAAAAATAAATAAATTAAATTATATTAAAACATAAATTAGAAAAAATAAACCAAATCAAACAGAATAAAGGAAAAAATAAAAATAGAAAAAATAAAAGATTGAACTAAAAAAAATAAAATTAAATTAAAAAATTAGTTTAATTAAATTAAGTAAAACTAAATAAAATGGAAACCAAAACTAAATAGAATAAAATAATGCAAAATTAAACAGCATAAGAACCAATATAAAAATTATAATTAATATTAATAATATAAAATAAACTGAGATAAAAAGAAATAATGGAAAGAAAATATCTTTTTTTTATTATAATTTTTCAATTAAATTATTTCAAATAAGATACAATACTATATATATATAATATATAAAATAAAATGAAATAAAATAACATAAAATAAAATAAAACTGAAGAAAATAAAATAAAATAAAATAAAATAAAATAAAATAAAATAGAAGACACCAAACGAAAATAAAATTAAATTAAATTAATTGAATTCCAAAAAGAAAAAAATTAAATACATCAAATTAAGTTAAATAGAATAAACTAAACTGAATAAGAAATAAAAATAAATAAATAAATCAAAATAAATTAAATATAAAATTTAATTTAATTAAATTACAGAAACTAAAATTAAATTGAATATGTTAAAATAAAATTTGGAAAATCAACTAAAAATAAAAAATATTTTAATTAAAATATAATAAATTAATTAATTAATTATTAAGTTCAGTTTAATTAAACTAAATAAATAAAAATAAAATAAAACAAAATAAAAAACAAATAAAAATAAAATTGAAATAAAATTTAAAAAAAATCAAACAAAATCAAATGCAATAAAAAATAAATTAATTAATCCACCTAAATGATTGAAGTGAGGAACTGAGTTTCAGTTTATTTGAAGGCAAACTGGTATGTTTGATTTTTAAAATATTCAAGCCAAAATTAGAAAACGGTTGTATGTATTATTAATATCACTTGTCGAAACAAATCACATATTTTTTGTACTCTGTAGGCACAACTAGCGTAGCTGTTTGATGATTCTGAACAACCGAATATGCCAATAGGTGATTTTAGGTCTGATCTCCGCTAATGACAGAAATAATATCTTGAAATTTGATATGCTTAGGTAATTTGTAGCTTAGGCATTGGACAATAATTATGTACAGCTACAATAAAGTGTTTATTCAGATAAAAATGTGAGATTTTTCATTCAACAACGATTTAAAAGAAATATTTCAATCAGATTTGATATGAATATAAATTAACTTCATTTATATAAGCCTTAAAGACTTCGATTTAGCTGAATATAGATAACTCTTTCTTTCTTGTTTTCGTCTCGAAACTCTTATAAAGGCTACATTTACAATAACACATCACTGCGTCAGTGATCAGAAGTCATAACCGTCTAATTCGTGTTTTGAACAAGTTGCAATTATATTTACAAAAACGTTTATTATTTAAAGATCAGTACAATTTTTTAATAATGCAATACGGTAGGTTTATATAACACATAATAACTGCTGAAGCAATTTTCGTTCGGTGCTATGCGCTTGTATCAAAATTTTAAATTTCAATATATATTTTGGAAAATCAGTATTAGGCGACTATGGGGCTTAAGAGCGAAATAGATATATATATATATTTTTAATAATATTTCACATATATTTATTGATTTCAACTGAGATTAGTTTTGAATAATTTTGCAAACAAATGTATGTATACTTTGGTATTTTTATATTGCGAAATTTCATAATTTTTTATATTTTCTATTTATAATACCCATTAAGTGTTAAAAAAAAAGAATAAAAAAATATAAAAAAAAGATTTTCCTACAAATTTGTAAATTAGCGACATATGAAATTTCTAGAACTGTTACTATGGTTACCTAGTACGTATATCTTTAATCAATGTGTGCGTGCCATTTGTTTGTAAGTCTGTTTAGTTCATTTCCAATACATAATCGATTACTTTCATGCAGTATATGAGTGAATAAATTTCCATTTTATCTTATAACTCTCTGTCCACTGCAAATTGTAAAATAAATATAATCACAATAACATATTAGCAGTCGAAATTTCTCTTTCTACATGTGTGTAAAAAGTTTGTTTGAAAATTTACAAGTTCTAACTCTAAACTCTAAAATATTAGTACCCATACTCTTTATTGTTTTTCAAAAATAAATTTTTAAATGTTTTTTTTTTTACTGATTTGCTTCTTTCTATATATGAATATATATATATATATACCATAAAATGCTTGTTATTTACACTCTCAACTAAAAAAAAACCAAAATTGTACAATTTGTGTATTCATATCAATTAAGTTCACTATGTGTATGTATATACAAATGTAGCTACTTCAAAATCACTAATCAAAAAAATTTTATTTAGTTTTTTTTTTTACTTTTTGTTATAAACATTTTGCTTCATATTCTACAAATTCTTCGACTTTCCAACACTTTCTAGTACTCTTTTCTCTCAACTTATACTACAACGGTAAAAACTCTGTATTGGAAATAGTCTTTTGAAATTAAATTTTTCAATTAACTGAAAATAGTTACTAAATAGTTTCAAAAAATGTTTGAAATATATATAAAAAGTTCAATAGACAAAGTGTAGTTAAAATAATTCGATCCGAATTAATTTTTTTTCTAATACATATATATATATACTAGTGCATTGTAAAAAGAAACTGCAATGTGTCCGTGTTTTTCGCTCACCCGCTAATTTGCTGCAAAACAACAACAACCATAATGTAACACTTGTGAAAACCAAAAAACAATTATAACCGTATTCTACTGTAGTACAGTAGTACCATTTTCACTATGCTTTTTAACTACAACCAAAAAAAAAATAATATATGTATCACCTCGCATACTACTCATATACATATATATGTACATATTTGTGTCGCTACAAGAAGACAACACAACTAAAAAAATTCTTTAATACTTATACTACAACATACTCATGTACTATTTATCCACAGATGCGTACAAAATAAAAAATGAAATAAAATGTTTGAAAATTTACCTTTCTTTTCAACCTAATCGCCGCAGAAAATAACAAATGCATATTTTTTCTAAAATTATATTTTCTTTTTTTGTATATATATTTTTAAAAAATGCTTTTGGTGGTGATTAGGTGACATGACACGCGATAGAGAGGATGTGAACCGTAAGTATCTGCACAAGGTGTTTCCTGTGTGTGTGTTGTTTTGAATATTTGTGTTGTTGTAAGTAGTTCACTTTTGAAATCAGCGACATCTCTAGGGTAAATATAAGTCGTGCTAGTAATATAAATTTATTAGCCATTAATCGTTTGAGAAGTGCAATCGCAATTGAAAGAATATAGACGCGCCTAGAAGTATGCTACGAAAAATGTAATGTTAACTGTAGTTAAGAGAAAATCATTAAACAAATTTTGAATGCCTTTGACGATTTCCTATTTTCTTAACAAGTATCTCTTGTTGACTAAAGGAGCGCATAGTTAGATGGGTAATTTGACAATGGACTGCTTCATGCATAGATACTGGCAGCTTTATAGAGTGTCTACAGTCAGCATTTCAGAGAATGGTTACGGATGTCTTAATAATCCACTACCTGATAGCATAACATGCAGCGAGACTGGTAGTACCTTTTAGGAGATTTTGCAGAAGCTATAAGACGATAAGGATGGAAAAACGGTTTCTCATATTTTATATGAATGCCCTGCTTTAAGCAGAGCTAGGTTCCGATATCTAGAAGTTTCTATCCTCACTGATTTGTCCAGGATAGTAAAATTCAATAAAGCAAAATTATTTAAATAAATATATAAAAGAATCGGGAGTGGATGCTTCACTATACGTTTTCTGGTGTACAACGACAATGTGCCTACTCTGATTTAAGTATGTTGATGCTCTCACATCGATAGTCGCCTCAACCTAATCTACTAAAACGCTAAATGAGAGAGAGGCATGCTCTCTCTCCAGCTACGATGGCTTTTATAGATTCATTAGGTAATATTTGATATTCCTCACTTTCCTTTTAATTGATAGTCAGTCCTAAAAAAAACCCCCCCATCAGTGAAGAGAAAAGTGCTGAGAGTTACACAACCGGTATCAGGCAATATTGTTAGCACGACCTGAATTACGCTGAGAGTTGAGTTGAGTTGAGTTTAATGTGGGTATCGACTTATTTCCAGCACCCTTAGAGCTTTTTACCCACTGTGTACCACTATGAAGATTCTATTTTCCACTCAAATGCAGGACTAATTTAGTATATCCGATAAATGGAGTGAGAATTTTAATGCTTGTTTTACTTAGCTCAGCAAGGCTGTAGAAAATGTATTTTCCGAGACAATGACAGAAATAGGGCTCGACACGACTCCTCTTCCTGCATGTTTCTGCAGCTGCGACAAAAATTATTTGCAAAGCAGTAGTGATACTGATTGGGAACCAGAGAAACCAGAAGAAGTAACTTACTTGAGCTTTTAGCATCTAGCATTGGCAAGATCTGCCTTAATGTATTAAATGCATCTTTCCCTCCCAAGATCGTGTAGCTTGAAGTTGTACAGCCAGTACAGCATGAATCCATTTTTTACAATATAGTTTAAAATTCTTTGAACCGTAACTGACTAGGCACGTCTCTACACTTTTCCAACTGGTTGTATTGAAGCAATGATGCCCCAATTAAACTTAAATAACCTAACTAGAGTTGATTTAACCAAACCGATCTGGAAAATTTATCTGATGCTAACCTTAATACTACTATATATGTATACATCTACCTGAATACGCTATAACGGTTATGGGAAAGTTTCCGACAGAAAACTCTAGCTCTACTCTTTATATAAATTCATTCCAATCGTTAGAAATACAACTACTCTGGCGTTTATAGATCTTACCGCACTCAATCCTATAACTTAGAGATCTCTCAATTGACCCATAGACCAAAGAATAAGTTAAATTTAGCCTTACTCATTCTAGCTACTTACCGGATGCGGATTTCTTCAGCTTTTGTAACCATAATAGGGCTGATTAAACAAAGCAGATTTGTAAATGGTGATTTTACAGAGTTTTAAACCATTCGGCCGCAACAGCTAATGGGTTCGTCAGCAGTGCGTACTACCGTTCGGAAAGCCAGGGTTCGAGTTCTAATTCAGCCAACATCCAGAACTATAGATAATTACTTTTTCTAAGAACGATCAGCCCTCGGAAGGAAAAGTCAAGTCCTCCGAATGTATTTCCGACAAGAAATAAAACCTCCCCATAAAAATCCTTCGGCCGTTCGGAGGCGGCTTAGAATAAACTGTAGGTTCCCCCATTTGTTATGTTGTTGTCCATTTGTTAGTAAAAACATCAAGGCGCACACCAAAAATTGAAATTGAATCTGATCGGAATTGCATAATCACGTTCTGAAAATCTAATGGATTTTATTTAGTGGAATCTATGTTATTATTAGACTCTTCAGCGAATTCGGTGTTCTGTATTTCCATTTAACGGAAAATTCTAATCGGATAAATTCAACAACCAAATAGTTAGCGGGCTGAGTTGATTTTTTCACAAAAATGTTTTCTATTTAGCATAAAATCATGGAAATGTTGTTAAATTGTTTAGTTTCAATGTTTTTCTTAAGCTTATTTGCAGAATGTGTTCTTGCTTCCGTTCGAATTGTTTCCTTTTATATACAAAAAGTATTTTTTATCTTCCGAGGATGTCGCTGGTTTTTGTATCAAATTTAAATATATTGAGTGAATGTATATAAAGCAATATTCATCAAACAACTAAACATTATTTCAAGCGAAATATTTACAAAAAGTGTAGCAAGAACCAAGTCCTTAGCACTACTTAACATATATAAATACATAAGTGTTGTAATAGCATTAATATTGTAGCAATGTACGCCTATATAAATGTGAATTATTGCAGTGAAAATTGGCAGCAAAGTGGGTTTAGCAATTTATAAATATTTTACACATAATACAGAGCTTCTCATGGATCAGCAACAAAAGATGAAATTTTCTTTAATACTGTACAAAAACATCTTGTACGCCTTTTGGCTAACTTTTTCTGGCTGGTTTAATGAAGAAAAATTTCTAACAAATTTTGTGACACCCTGTGTAATGTTGGCCACGCTGTATAACCTATATTTAAGTTCTAAAATAAGGGTTTTCCAATAGGGATGATATGATTTCTAAGTGTCCTTTTGGCCATTTTTAATATGCCACGATCTGTCTTTTTTTTCATTGTATTCAGTAATGTTTACAATTTCATTCATGGGCCACCATAAACGTCGTGAATTTGCTTATTTTGCAGTGGAACAACTTGAAAACGATAACGATTTTTTTAAGAAAATCATCTTCTCCAATGAGGCTCACTTTCATCTGAGTGGTGCGGTAAAAAAAACAAAACTGTCGATTCTGGTGCGAAGAAAATCCACAAATTATTCATAAACAACCATTATGTTAACCTAAATTGACAGTTTGGCGTGGTTTTTGGTCTTCGGTCCGTACTTCTTTCGAAATGAAGCTGGTAGCACCGTTACTGTCAATGGAGAGCGCATTAGATCGATGATAACCAACATTTTATGGCCACACATGGAAGCAGTTGATCTTAACAACATCTGGTTCCAACAAGACGGGCCTACGTGTGTCACACAACACGTGCAACAACCGAATCATTACGAGAGTGGTTTGGAGATTCGATTATTTCAAGAAATTGTGACATTGAAAGGCTTCCAAGAAGTTGTGGTTTAACACCATTAGAATATTTCTTGCGGGGTTATTTGAAGCCATTGGTCTTTAGCAATAAACTAGACTCTCTTCAAAGCTTTCAAAGTCAATATTGAACAAGCTATTCAAGACTAATCGAATTCGTTCCTGCAAAAGAAGTTGTGCAGGCCATTTGAATAATGTTATCAGTCAGAACTTAATTGTATCGATTGTACTTCACACTAAATAAAAAACATTTTTTTTAAAGAAATCATTTCACTCTAATTGGAATACCCTATATATATTGTATAATTATATGTATTAATCACTAGCTGTTTGTATATATCTATATAATTTTATTGCCAAAATGATGACCTTAATAATATCTCAATTTTTATTTACAGTCATAAATCGTAATGGTCGTCGTACGAACGGCACCGGTAACGGTAGTACAGGGTTACATATGAATTCAATTGCTGCAAAACAAGTTAACAAGGTGAAGCCAACAATTAATCGGCAACAGGTTGAAGGGCAAGTGATATCGCCATCACAATATAACAGGTAAGTAAACGTGGTAGATTGATTTAATAAGAAATAAATAAACAAACAAAAAATATATGGCAAACTTAATTATTATTTTTATTAAATTGCTTAAAAAATTGTTACAAAAAAGCTTTAAGTCAGCCAAGCTTTAAAAATTAGCTAAACAAAAGAAACTAGCAAGAAGTGCTGTCTTCGGCCAGGCTGAAGTCTTTATACCTTTCATGAGCATATCAAATTGATTGTAAAATGCAAAATTCTATTTTGGTAGATTTTTTTTTGGCGGATATTTTACTCAAAATCACATACCTGTACAAACCCGCTTGTATAGGTGTTATACTATACAGTCATCCGATTTCGATGATTTTCAGTACCAATATTAGATTCATTACCTAAGTAGAAGTATTGAAGTATTTATGTTTTCAAATGCCCAAGAGTTAAAGGTTTATAAACATAGTCTTTCGCGTAGCTCCACGAAAAAACGTAAAACGGTGTCAAATCGCACGATTTCGGTGGCCAATTGACATCGTCGACGCGTGAAATATTTATCCCAATAAAGCCATATTCGTTCGTGTTGTGTGGCACCATCTTTTTGGGTGTTCTGAGAACTTTCTTAATTTATTTGAGGGTTCCAGTATCCGCAAATGTGACAATTTTGCTTATTTACGTATCCACCGAGTGAGTAATGTGCCCCGTCACTGAATAAAATTTTGTTTGAAGAATCCCGGTCCATTGCTTGTTGTTCAAGCACCCAATCGACATAGCTACGTCGTTGTGAATGGTCAGTTAGCATCAGTTGTTGTGTGCATTAGACTTTGTATTGATGTGGTGTAGAGTAAAATCCATAACGTGCCGTAAGCCCAGTTCTTGATAACGTCGAGAAATAGACACATTCGGGTCTTCGGCTACACTTTCCCTTACAGCAGCGATATTTGAGGTGGCGGGAGCAAAAAAATAGTGCACAGACCTTACAATATCTACAACCGATCCAGTTTCTTAAAATTTTATTTAAAATTTTACCAATTGCTTAAGTAGTTGGACGATTATGTGCACCATAATGTTTGAATCACCATTTTTGTAGTAAGTTTCAACAATTTTAACGCGATGTGTGGTTGTTAAGCGTTCCATTTTCACAAATGCCTGATTTTTAACTAAAAAAACATGTTTAATTTGACAGTTAAGTTTGACAGATGTCAAAATACAGCCATGTACTTTCGAAACCACTAAATGGATAATCTTTTATGTGTGTAGAATACCGAATTTCATGTATATAGAAGCTTTATTGCAGTATTTATGACCCAAAAGCACACATCTGAACAAATCGATTGTATGGTAGCTACATGTTATAGTCGACCGATCTGACCGGTTTCTACAAATGAATAATATATTACATGACATTGCGGGTGTAGCATACTAGGTTTAGTTAAAATATCTCAAAAACTGAGGGACTAATTAAATCAACTCTTCTCATCATTCTGATATGATCGGTATAAACATTGATGGGTCAATCGCTTCTCCTTCTGGTATACTTCGGGCCAAAGTTAATTTACCATTTCATGTACATGAAAGGTATAAAAAATACAAATAATGCGAAAATAAAAATAAAGCTTTTTAAAAAAATTATATTAAAATAAACATGACAAAGTATTGATTATGAAGAATTGTTTTTTTTTTCTGTACGAAAGTTTGCAATATTAGAGCAGAGATTTATAGTTTATCAGCTTTAAAAGCGCATACATTTTCCAAATTGCATTTTAATTTATATGAAAAGAAAAATTATATAAAAAACAAATTATAAAGCGAAAAGTAGTTAGAAAAGTACCCTACAACTGAACCGGAAATATATAACATAAGCATTTTTTTTTATAAATAAGTTATATTATTTTTGCGCTGTGTATTTTCATCCATAAAAAAATTTATTTATATTTTGCGCTATTTTCTGCAAAATCATCAAGGAATTTATTTCATATATTTTGTTTTCAAATTTTTTTTTCTTCTCAAATGTAACAAATTCCATTATCTTCATCTTCAACTATGTTCTTTATGTTCTTATGTTTATTATAAGTATCTAACAGCAAAGCCTTTGTGTGATATGCCACTTGACAATTGTAAAGGAAGTTTCTCCAAAAAAAAAAAAAAAAAATTATATTGTTATATACATACTTACTACTTGCTGTTACTTTTCTACCTAAAATCTCTAATACAACAATTATTTCTACTAAGAAACTTTACAGTATATGTGTATGTATTATCTTTGTAAGCTATTTTGAATTTGCAAATTATCGAATAACAATAAAAATTAATTAAAAAAAAAAAACAAATCGCAACATACTAATAACAATAATAACAACCTAAGAAAACTCATAATATGAAAAATTTTGTTTCAGGCCGCCAGAAAACGATGCTAACCCATATGCGGGCTATCAACTCGCTTACGAAGTTAAAAAGCTCATGTATGCGTCCATTCTAATAAAATATTTCAAAAAAAAAAAAAAAATTATTAAAAAATTATTTTTTCACTTAAAATTTTCACACTAGTTGTTTGTTGTCATCACTACTATTCTGCAAACTTACTACTACTACTACTACTACTACTTTTTCTGTATATAACAATTAACTATCTCTCACTTTTGTCTTTGTATATTGTCGTATCTACTACATGCATATCTGCCTGTTTGTACATATTTTTCTGTAAATCAGTGTCTAACATATGTAAACGCAAAATTCTTTTTGCAAGCACACTGTATTTGTTTAAGTGTATGCGTATAAAAATTCACGTTTGGTAATTTTTTTTTGGTAAAATTTTCATAACTCCACTCTTATCCATCTGTGAATATGCATTCAATGTTTGTTGTATTTTTTTTTTTTTTTTTGAAAACTTTCAATTTTTTCTTTTTTTTTTTTGCCATACTCCACATATACAATTTGTGCATCAATGGCTTGTAGTGTTCATGTGTCACCTTGAACTTAGGAAAAAACATACATACATACATGCTTACTTTCACATAACTGACTCAACTTACGCTCACACACTCGATTTTACGAGTCTACCATTTGTATCACTCATAACTTTACACTCACACTCAGGCCTTGCTAATGACTTGCTGTTTACTTTATACTCAATTCATGGATTTAAATGTGTTTAAATATATATATGTACATATATAAGTAAATATTGGAATTTTTTTTCTTTGTCTCGTTTATGTAGTAAAATGGAATTGAATAATATTTAAACTCTCTATTGTAATGCCTGTATCTTTTCCACCATCTCTTCAAATAAATATTTATGCCTATATATATGTATGTGTTTATAAACAATATATTAAATGTCGTCTTTCTAATAATGAACGTTTGTTGTATAATATATTGGATTTCAATCATTTAACAAGTATTTTATTATATCCATATGCTTATTACGTCGATATTATAAGATTAAACACCTTTCGGCACACAATCACAGTGGCATTTACATACGCATACGCATAAATATATTGTACATGTACTTTGCGTCATTCAGTCATTTAACTGTAATACTTTTGTTTAATATTTATGTTAGGTTGCACACATACAGTGGTGGACAGAAGTCTACATACACCCCCCCATTTTCGTAGAATTGAAAGTCCAAAATGTTTATTGGAAAATTTAGCGATACAGTTTATTTCAACTATTTTCCCTTATCATAAAAAACAAAACAAAACTAATTTTTTAACATGAAATAGTAAAGCTATGACGAAATAAGCGTAACTCCAACATGGCCAAAAGTCTACATACAGTACATACATAACTTATCTGAGCGCAAAAACTTTGGTTAATATCAGGTAACTTGTTCATTTTAGTATTAAGTTGCAACGAAGCTAATAAATTTGTCAATTCTGACGAAGTAATAGTGTCCCAAGCTTCAATAAAACGTTCTTTGAGTAATGCTGAGCTGGATATCATATTTTTTCTAATTTTTCGCTAAAAATTCTCCCAGACATATTCAATAACATTCAAATCTGAACTTTGAGGTAGTGTATGTAGTTGCCTTGGCGCATAATAAAACAACCAATGCATAACAATATAACCTCTGTACTTTGCATCGTTATCCTGTTGAAAGATCCAGCCTGCGCCAAGCTGCAAATTGTCCACCGAAGGCTTCAGATTAGCTTCCAACAATGAATTATATTTGAACCGCCCCATATAACCCTCAATAAAAACAAGCCTTCAAACTCCAGATGCCGCGAATGCTCCCCAAACCATTACGTTGCCGCCACCATGCTTCACTGTTGGTACTATAGTTTTGGCGTTAAGTGCAGTATTTTCTTTTCTCCGAACTTTTGCTCTTTCATCGCTGACGAATATATTGACCTACGATTCGTCTCTAAACAAGATTTTTTGCCAAAAAATCCATTCCCTTGTCTAAATGTGTGTTAGTGAACTTCAAGCGAAGGTTACGATTTTTTTTAAATTACTTGGCGTTCTACTGTGGAAGCCGTCATCGTTCAGAGCTCTTCGAATAGTTCTTGGATGAACACACTTTCTTGATGAACTTGCGATGTTTTCGGCTAATTTTGGATCAGTAACTTTAGGATCATCATTCATTTCCTTCAGAATAAAGCTGATGTCTCTTCGAGTTAGCTTCTTCGGGCGGTCAACACGCGGCTTATTTTCGGTGGATACACTTTTTTCAAAGTTTTTTACAATGGTCTGTGCTGTTGGTCGACTTGATTTAAAATTTTTGAAATTTCACCATAAGATTTATTCGCTTTCCTGTGATGAGCCATTGTTGATGCTAATGTGTTTAAAACACAACTAAATTCAAGACTAGCAAATTAGAAAACAAATTAATTTAAAAACTAACAACACAGCATATCGACGGACCAGCTATTGACTGGTGTATGTAGACTTTTGTCAAGGATATTTTTGCGTTTTTTCACAATTTTTTTTATTTTATATTAGAGAATGGATTTGTTTTAATACAAGTGATTAGAAAAGGATTCAAAATAAAACTGTAGACCTACATTTTTCAGCAAAGTGATAGTACGTTCTGCACAACGAATGCTGGCGGTGTATGTAGACTTTTGTCCGCCTCTGTATGTTTGTATTGAATAAAGCATATTCGAATTGAGTGATAACGAAAGTAACCAATTAACGAAGAACGTTGAAAAGTAAATCACTAAGAATTAAACCTTCGAACCCTCAAAGCTTTTTGATCATAAACAACAATATACGAGGTATGTTCAAAGGAAAAGATGTATTTTAATTTTTCGCGGGTTGTGTATATTCGATATCGATATTTTGTTTTTGTTATAATCGGACATATATGTTTATCATGTGCTTGCATTAGGAGGAAATTTCGATAGTAGTTTGTTTTTGACAACAGAATTTTTTTGTGTGCTCTTCGATTTTTGACTTTTGAAAGAAATTCTTCAAAGAATATGTATTAAATTTTGCGTTAAAAATTAAATAAAGTGCTCCAAGGTACTTGAAATGTTGACTGTGGCAATCGGTGGTAAACTTTGTCTGAAAAAAGTGCATAAGTGGTACAGGCGCTTTACAGAAGGAGAAAAGATGTTGATCCTAGAGGTGCGACCACATCAACAAGCGAAGAAAACATCAAAACAGTGAAAAAGTTGTTCTTGAAAATCGTCGAATCACTATTTGAGAAGTTGCAGAGGATGTCGACATATCAATCGGCTCATGCCACTCAATTTTCTCGAATGTTTTAAGCATGAAAGGTGTGTGCTAAATTTTGAGCAAAAGCAATGTCGCATTAGTACCGCTCAGAAGTTGTTGAATGACGTCTACAACGATCCGGGTTAGCTCAAACGTTTCATAACTGGTAACAAAACGTGGGTATATGGTTATGACGTCGAAACCAAGGCCCAATCATCCCAATGGAAGCTGTCAGATGAGCCAAGACTGAAAAAGACACGACAAGTTCAATAAAATTTGAAGGTTTTGCTCACTATTTTCTTTGATTACAATGGTCTCGTGCATCCTGAGTTCCTGCCAAAAGTTAATAAGGAATACCACAAGGAAGTTATGCAACGTTTGCGTGAAGTAATACGGCTTAAACGATTGGAATTGTGTAAAAACAAATTGTGGATTCTGCATCGCGATAATGCCCAGCTCACACATCGATGCTTATTCGTGATTTTTTGGCCAAAAACCAAACCGTAATCATGCTTCAACCACCGTATTCATTCCCAGCGAATTTTTCCTTTTCTCAAAACTAAAGAAACCAATGAAAGGAAAGTGTTTAGCCAAAATTGATGAGATCAAGTCAGAATCGAAGAAAGAGCTGATGGCCATACCGAAAAGCTCATTTCAGAAGTGTTTCGAGGAGTGGAAAAAGCGTTGGCACAAGTATTTTATATTCGAGGAGGATTACTTTGAATGGAATAAAATAAATATTGATGGATGAATAAATACTTTTTAAAAAAATTCAAAATTCACCTTTGCCTTTGAACACACCTCGTATAAAAATTAAAATATAAAAATGTAGGCAAAAAGTATTGTAAATACCTTGTCTCATGTCATGGGTGTACAAATTAATTCGGCGCGTTTTCTTTTTGTGTTCAGAAAAGTGTTTTATTATTTGAAAAAAAAAATACCTCATTCAAAGTATTGTCTATCGGAAGCGATTGCTTTTTGCCATCCCTCTGCCATATCTAAAAAATAATTACTCCCTGTCCACGATCCCATTATTGAGCCATTCTCCGATTTCTTCAAAAGATCCGAACCGACTACCCCTCAAATCGTTTTGCATGCGTCGAAAAAGACAGTAGTCGGAAGCAACAAGGTCTCGAGAATACAGCGGGTGGGGTTAGACCTCAACGTTTTCAACGTTTCCAGGTAGTTTTTGCCACTTACAGCCACGTGAGGCCGAGCGTTGTCATGTTGCGAAATCACCTTTGTCATGTCTTTCAGTCATTTCTGGCCGTTTTTCGCGCAATGTATTGGCTCAAAAACTTTATTTGTAGTTGACAGCGAGTTCAGTTTACGTTCCACTTTGAAGCGTCGAAACCACTCTCTGCAAACCTTATGGGTCAAAACGCAATTTATTTAACACAAATCCGGTCAATTTCGGAGAGGCAAAAAACTATACTGTTGTCAGAAACAGGCGTTGATGGGCACTAATTATTTTTGACAGATGTGAAACATTTCCATTGAAATAGATAATCGCTTCCAAAATCGATCACAACTTGCTGGTAGAGTCATCTTTTGAGAATGGACCGAATTAATTTGTACACCCTGTAAATAAATTGATTAAAAAAAAACTTATTTTTCGAAATTATAATTTTTTTTCAACATAGTTTCGTTCAAATAGGACTCGATGTTTCTCTCCGCAAAATAATTGTGCACGAAGTTGATTGCCTCTTTGTTTGATGAAGATATTCCTCTTTCGAACGTAATTTTTAGATGTGGAAACAAAAAAGTGGCTTTTGGCTAAATCTTCTGCGTGAAGCGGAGGGTCACGCGGTAACTTGTGGATTTTCGCCACATCAAGCGCTGCCGTGCGTTTTAACTCATTTTAGAGCAGGTTCCCCCTTTTCAGTCTATATTACGAAGTTTCATTTAATTAATCGGTGCAAAAGTTTCGATTTTTTTCGCCTAAACGTGCGTAGAGCTTTCTCATATCTCATATCTATATGTTTATTGTCTGCTATCTCTCTCCCTCCAACTTGGCAACACTATTTGGCGAGCTTTGGTTATGTTTTTGCCGGTAGTTGTAGTTTTGGAACGTCCGAACGTTCATCGGCCCTAGGGCCCTTGAGTCACGTTCTTACGGTCATATTTAAATTCAGCTGCTCCCTTTACACAGAATCCAACTCATCATTGATCGGCGATGGAGTATTGCCTTTTAAAACCAAAAATTTTATGACAAATTGATATTCGAGTGTTGTTGAAATGTGTTGTAAACCGTAAAATATTTGACAATATTTTCCTCTTGTCTTTACACATATTTTATTAACAAATTTTTAAATTTTAATTTAAATTTGGCTTCATTTTCATCCGCTTTATATTTATACTTTCAATTACTTCGACATGATTGCGTCTCGTAATAGTAATAATCGAATTGTAAGATTTAGAGTAAGTAAAGGAAAAAGTGTGAAATATGGAGCTGTATAAAGCTTCTATACCGCTGCAATTTCGTAATAGAACGATATAGTATAAATAAATAAAATAAAATAAATTTAAATAAAATAAAATTAAAAATTAATAAAAATAAATGTACAATTTGACAAAATGAAATAAAATAAAACAAAATAAACTACAATAAAATACAAAATAACTAAACTGAAATTAAATAACATAAATTAAAACAAAATAAAACAAATAAAACTAATATCGATCAAAAATAATAATAATAATGTGAACCTAAAATTAAATTAAGTAAAATAAAATAAAATAAAAATACAATATAAGATTAAATAAAAAAATTATTAAAATAAAATAAAACAAAACAAAATAAAATGTAAATTTTAAATTGAATAAAGTATTATACAACAAAATCAAATATATTATAATCAAATAAGATAAAAAAATAAAATTTATCAAAATAAAACAAATAAAATATTAAATTAAATTTAAAAAAAAATACAATAAAATCGAAAAATGATAAAAAATTTATAAACACAAAATTAAAAAAAAAATTATTAATATGAAATAAAATAAAAACATATAAAATAAATTAAATAAAATCAGAGAAAAGAAACTTATATTTAAAAAAATAAAAAAGTAAAAAAAAAGAAATAATAAAACAAAATAAAATCAGATAACAGAAAATAAAATTCAAAAATTTGAAAAAGTAAACAAAATTAAATATATAACAAAATAACATTATATTTAAAAAAAATTTTTAACATAAAATAAAATTGAACAAAAGAAAATAAAATAAAATTAAATTAAAATACGATATAAGATTATATTAAAAAATATTAAAACATTTGAAATAAAACAAAATAAAATGTAAAACATTAAATTAAATAAAGTAATACACAACAAAATCAAATATAATATAACCAAATAAGATAAAATAAAATAAAATTAATCAAAATAAAACAAATAAAATATTAAATTAATATAAAAAATACAACAAAATCGAATAAGGATAAAAAAATTAACTAAATAATTAATTAACACAAAATTAAAAAATTAAAATAAATCATATTGAAATGAAATAATATAAAGAAAGATAAAATAAATTAAATTAAACCAGATAAGAGAAAATAAAATTTCAAAAAAATGAAAAAGCAAAATAAAAAAATAAAAATAAAATTAAAAAAAAATATTTTAACAAAAAATAAAATTGAAGAAAAGAAAACAAAATAAAATAAAATAAAATATAATAAAATAAAATAAAATAAAATAAATAAAGTAAAATGAAATAAAATAAAACTGAAGAAAAGAGAGCACACAAAAAATAAAATAAAATAAAATAAAATAAGATAAATTAAAATAAATTAAAATAAATTAAAATAAATTAAAATAAAATAAAATAAAATTAAATTAAATTAAATTAAATTAAATAAAATAAAATGAAATAAAATAAAATAAAATGAAACAAAATGAAATAAAATAGTTAAATAAAATAAAATAAAATAAAATAAAATAAAAAGAGAAAAATAATATAAAAAATTAAAGAAAATATAATAATTAAAATGAAATAAAATCAATTGAAATAATATAAAAGAAATAAAATAAAATAAAATAAATAAAATTAGAAACTTAAATAAAACAAAATAAAAAATAAATAAAGTAAAATACAACCAAAATAAAATCAAATCAATTAAAAGAAAAAATAATAAAACTAAATTTAAAAATAGAAAATAAAATCAAAAACCGAAATTTAATTAAAATATAATTAAGTAAATTAAAAAAAAATTAATAAATAAATAAAATTAAAAACTTAAATAAAATACAATAAAAATGAAATTAAAAAATATAATAAAATCAAAAAATAAATAATGTAAATATATATAAATAAATAATTTAATTTAATTAAACTTAATTAAAATAAAATATATTTAATTAAAATAAAATAAAATATATAAATTTAAAAACTTAAATAAAATGAAATCAAAAATAGATAAAATAAAATACAATCAAATAAAAGAAAATATAATAAAATGAAATAAAAAAATCAAATAAAATCAATTGAAGAAAATTAAAAGTAAATTATATAAAATGAAATATAATTAAATTAAATTAAATTAAATTAAAGTAAAATAAAATTAATTAAAATAATATGACAGAAATAAAATAAAATAAATAAAGTTAAGAACTTAACAAAATAAAATAAAAAATAAATAAAATAAACTACAATCAAAATAAAATATTATCAAATAAAATAAAATATAATAAAATATAATAAAAAAATAAACTAAAATCAACTGAAGGAAAGTAAAACTAAATTATATAAAATTAAATATAATTAAATTAAATTAAATAATATTAAATTAAATAAAATAAGTAAATAAAATGAAATAAATAAAATTCAAAACTTAAATTTAAAAAAAAATATACACAAAATAAAAAATAATTAAATTAAACAAAATCGAATAAAAGAAAATGTAATAAAATTAAATATAAAAAATATATAAAAAATCAATTGAAGGGGAGTAAAAGTATATTATATAAAATGAAATATAATCAAATTAAATTAAAATAAAAGAATATAATCAAAATAAAACAATAATAAAATAAAAAGAAGAAAAACAGAATGAAATAAAATTAAAGAAAATATAATGAATTAAAACAAAATTAAATAAAATTAGATTGCAATAAAATAAATAATATAACACTATAAAACAAACTAAAATAAAATTAAAAACGAATTTAATAAAATAAGATAAAATAAAAATTAATTAAATAAAGTATAAGCCAGCTAAATTTGCTTTCAAGAAAAAATAAAGGTCGCAAAAACCATCAATATAAAATATAAACTTAAATTCAATTAAATAAAACAAAATACAATGTAATTTATCGTAATACTTCAATTGATATGGTTAGTTTTTGAAAACATTATTATTTTTATTGTTTTTATAAATCTACACAAAACACTGCTCATCAAACAAAAAGTATTTAACGAAGAAATGGATACATTTTGAATAGTCATTTCAAAAGTTATACTATATTACTATATTTAGCAAAGTTGTCGTAGTATATATATAAATAAAACACATGAATGAATCAAATTTTCAACGCGCACATTTAGTTCAGCACAAATAATCATATTACATATATATAGAGTATGCAGATGTAAATGCATAAGTTTGTTTGTTCATTTGAAACTTTTGAAATTTTGCATTAATACCTATAATTCATATGAAATATAAGTAAAATTAAATACTTAACGGCATTTTTGTCATTTGTAAGCATTCGTTCATTTGTATACCGTAAGAGTAGTTGTAATGCACTGTGGTTAGACTTTTTGCCATTACTGTACGACACTAGAATCACATATTTTCTCTCTCTACTCTCTCATTATCTCGGCACTTAGGCCAACAAGTCGCAGCTCCGGCACGGGCACACAAAATCAAAATGGCGGCGTTACACTACCGGCCGGCATTGCGGATGATCAATCGAAAGATTTTGATTTTGAAAAAACCGAAATGAAATATGATTCGACGGGCATGTTCCACTGGAGTCCGGCTAAAAATTTAGAAGACTGCATATTGGTGGGCAAAATTAAATGAATTTACCGCTATTATAAACTCATTTATTTTAATTCAAATATGTTAATTGTAAAACTAATTTTGTCTTTCTGTTATTTCTTCTTTATCACTTTTTTTCTCTCTCTCTCTCTTTCGCTCGCAGGATCGCAATCAAGCGGCAATGACTGTTCTAAATGGTCATGTTGTCGTATGCCTTTTTGCCGATCCAGATTCGCCGCTAATCGGACTACGCAATTTGGTAATGCCATTGCGAGCCTCTAACTTTCACTATCACGAACTGAAGCATGTGGTGATAGTCGGCTCGGTGGACTATATACGTCGTGAATGGAAGATGTTGCAGAATTTGCCAAAAATATCAGTGTTGAATGGTTCGCCATTAAGTCGTGCCGATTTGCGTGCCGTGAACGTGAATCTATGCGATATGTGTTGTATTCTGTCGGCGAAAGTTCCTAGCAACGACGATCCGACGCTGGCCGATAAAGAGGCCATTCTCGCGTCGCTCAACATCAAGGCAATGACCTTTGACGATACGATCGGTGTACTGAGTCAACGTGGGCCCGAATTCGATAATTTGAGCGCGACCGCTGGCAGCCCAATTGTGCTGCAACGGCGCGGCTCTGTTTACGGCGCGAATGTGCCCATGATAACAGGTAAACTGCATCGCACTAAGTTGGCTGTGTTTGCGATCAAACGACCAAATCGCATCCGACACATTCAATAATCAGCCATTGGCGATGGCACAAAGTTGGTTGACGTGATGTTTATGCGTAATATTTATTTCGAAAATTTTTTGGTATTAGTATTGGTATTGGTTTCGATTTGATACTGAATTGCAAATATTTTTTTAATTTGTTTTATATATTCTTAAATAACGTATTATTGTTGGAAGGGATTATTAATTATCTTACACGAACAACAGAGCACTTTGTAACAGTCTTTGATTGAGCCAATTTTGTGCCAAATGAACGCCCGTGGCCCTGAATGTTTTAGTCGTTGTTCATAAATCGTCTTAATCTTAAATACGCTCGCCGCTAGTTAAAGGTCAAAGCGTTAAACTATGTTTTGGTTGTTGTTTCAAGAACTGGTCAACGATAGTAACGTGCAGTTTCTCGATCAAGATGATGACGATGATCCGGATACTGAGCTATATCTGACGCAGCCGTTCGCCTGCGGTACCGCCTTCGCCGTTAGTGTTCTCGACTCGCTGATGTCGACGGTAATTGAGTGCAACCTCCATTAATTAAAATAAAAAAATTAACTTATTAATTTTTTGACTTTGAAGGCTCATTTGGAGCAAAAAAAAATGCTGTTCGAACCTTAAATTTCACTATAAATCTTTTGTTTGCTTTCTTATTTATATTTTATCAACCACCAGACGTACTTTAATCAAAACGCTTTAACGTTAATCCGCTCACTGATCACCGGCGGCGCTACACCAGAGCTGGAACTCATACTCGCCGAAGGTGCTGGTCTACGTGGCGGTTATAGCACCATCGATAGTCTTAGCAATCGCGACAGGTAGGACACTTGTCCGTGACACTATTTCAACCAGTCTTAATAATATTTCATACAACAGATGTCGCGTTGGTCAAATATCTCTGTACGATGGCCCACTGGCGCAATTCGGCGAATGCGGCAAATATGGTGACCTATTTGTGGCAGCGCTCAAATCGTATGGTATGCTTTGTATTGGCCTCTACCGATTTCGGGATACGAGTTCGAGTTGTGATGCGAGTAGTAAACGTTATGTTATAACGAACCCACCCGATGATTTTTCACTACTGCCAACAGATCAGGTAAGTTTATCGAATTTTTATATGTGAACATGTGTACTTATCAAGTATAGGCTGGAATCGAAACTTTAAGTTTGGTTAGATATTTTGCGCTGTATGTGCATGTAATATATAAAATTAGCGCTTTGTAACCGCTGAGGCGACTTTCGGCCGAACTTCTTCTCCAATTTGTAGTGTGCCTCTTGATCTTTAATTCTTGATCCTAAGCCGCCACCGAACGGCTGAAGGATTTTTATGTGGAGCTTTTATTTCATGTCATAAATACACTCGCGGGGGTTGACATTCCCAAACTAACCTCGGTGAACCTTACACTGAATATGACGAAATGGCACGGGTTGGTGACCGCATCTCGTAATAGGGCCGCTCGCGTTTTAATAACGCAAGAGGAGAAGTCATAAAACTTAACTACGATGGTAACTGCATATCTAACTTCAGGACTACTTCCCTTTACATACTTCCGTGCTATTGTTGACTTAACACTAATCATGTACGCGGTTCTTAGGCCAATTAAAAAGAAGAATATGACACTCAACAAGGTGGGTGAAACTCATAAACGAACGAATAATGAGGTTATTAACCTACTATCACGGAAAATTACGTTCAATAACACCTGGGCCGCTTGCAACCCTTGGGTCCCACGAATGAGGAAGATAATGAAAAAATGCATGAGCTGGATCGCGCTGGCTTTCAAATATGGGGCACAGCTTGGATGGCGTGTAGACCAATCAATGTCTTGTTACCATTAAGAAAAAGACCGCGTAGTATTCTTGTAGATGCACTGACTGGACATCTACACCTGACATATCAGCTTCACCATCTAGGCGAGGTAAAAACAGCAGAGCTTAGACCCTGCACCGAGAAGGACGAAACGCTGGCGCATTACCTTTACTAGTTAGTACCCGGCCTTCAGCTGATTGATACTTCAAATTCGCCACGGTGCTCCAGCCTTAAGGAGATGGGTGGGCATATATGGAAGAAACTAAAATAATTCCGTAAGTCGAGCAAACTGCTCACAAAATCGTATTTGCGATAAGTAGGAGAGCACAATAAGCCCACTCGATGGCTGAGGTGCGATCACACGCGGTCAGGCCCCTAACATTCTCTTTCAACCAATCAACCAAGAGATAATAGGTGGTGATTTCAGATGTGTTTGGACTTCTAATTTCTATACCTCGTTTGGATTACATTATTATTAACGCTTCCGATGATTAAGTCCATTAATTGAAGGAAACAACTAAGAGCTTGAGTATATTCTACGATTATTTCAATCAATTTAAGATGTTACTAATAGGTAAAATTCTTTCTGTGGTTATGAATTTGCGAGAAAAGACAACTTCGGACAAGGTGCAGATAAAAACTCTTCTACTCACCTGCGATCGGTATTTGCTTTTGTGACTACCCATTGTCTGATTGGTGTTTTATGGAGCGCTATCAACTCAGTACCCTATTTTGATATATTTGAATTGCAATTGGCAGTGGAAAAAGAAGATTCACTGTAGGCTTCTTTAAAACTGCTCTGTTAGTACAGCACGATGTTAATCTGTGTGATAATGGGTCGGTCAGTGCGAAAATGAGGGCAACCCTTCTAGTACAATACTTTAATTGAGACATATTTCTAAAAGGCAATAGTCACGGTAGACCATAAGATCCCTACCTATGGGGTGTTAAAAGTCACAAATAAGAAAATTATAAGAATTTACAGAAGGATAATGCATGGACGTTAAGCTTAATAGTTTGTATTAAACATAGATTCTTCTATTTCAAACAAAACTTTAATTTTATTTCATTTCGTAATTTAAGTAAAATAAATACATCTCTTCTTGCAGGTTTTCGTATTAATGCAATTCGATCCGGGCTTAGAATATAAACCGGCCGCAGTACGTGCGCCACCTGGTGGTCGAGCTGCCAACACACAAGGCTCCGGGGTCGGTGGTGGTGGTTCAAACAAGGATGATAACTCTTGATTGTTACTGTGTAGCGCCTTAACTGATGGTCCTTACTCGTACATTTGAACGATGGAGCTAACGATCGGGTACAAAATAGCGCATTTCTGGCAAATAATAATTGGCAAAATATGGCAAAAACTATGTGCGACAATGCAGAATGTATCAAATAAAAAGTATTAGCACAATCAACAAACCACCAAAGGGAAACCCAAAAAGAAAAATAAGCAAAAAATCTGAAATAATTGGCAAAAAAAATGCAAATAATGAGAAAACTAGTGTTAATAATGACGCAGTTAAAGGAAATAGGAAAATAATTTGTCAAAATTAAAAAACAAAATTGAAAAATTATGTAAACTTTATGTAACGCCCAAGTAAATGCGCTATTTTGTACTTTTATATTTGCACAGACATTCGCCAATGCAAAGCTCATTGACGTAGTTAAAATGATAATAATAATAATAAATGTAAAATTAAATGAGTTTTGCCGCTAAAAGAGTAGGAACATTTCAATTTTTCTTCAATTGGAAGCAAATGTCTTTGCAAATATAAAAATCAAACTCCACAACACAAATCTAATATATGTATAAAACTGATTCAATGAATCGGTAAGAGTAATATCCATCGTTCAAATGGTAAAAAGATTGCTTCCCACACCATTCCGCAAAGCCCCTAAACTACTGAGTTAATTTTTTTTTTCGAAAATTTATCATCCTTTTCAAAAATTATATAATTTTTTTCTTAGAAATATATAGAATAAATTATAGTTTTCTTTATTTAAAATTGATTTTGTAAATATTTATAATTTAGCTTTGAAATATTTTTCTGTTTAATATTTAATGCACTTGCATCCTCTCTCTCATATTTAAAGACCTACATAAATATGTATATTTAACCAATTTAGCTTTGAAGCTTCTCAAAATGATTCGTATGTCTTAGATAAAGTTATAAAAAAAATTAAAATTATTTTAAAAAAAATTAAGTATGAGCTTTTGTATCTGTTTAAGTTTTTTAAGTTAAATTTGAAGTAAATACTTATAATTATATATTATTATAGTTTTTATTTAAGCAAATTTTTGTTCTTTTAACTTTTTATAAATATATGTATTTGCTCTGTTATAAAGTAGTTGTTATATATATATATATATAATAAATATTATTGAAGATTTTTAAATCCTCAACATTTTTATTTCATTTTTTATTTAAACACACAGAAAGTCGAGCAATTTTGTTTCAAACCAAAAAAAAAACAAAAAATAAGCCCCTTTAAGAATAGTACTGTTAACACCGCTAAAAACGCTTAAGCGGTTATTCTAATCTAAACTTTTGTAAAATTCGATTTTTTTGCAAATTTTTTAAATTTAACTATTTAAAAATATGTATGTAAGAGGATTTTCCAAAATTCAAATTATTTCGGAGATACAGGTATTTGTTCTGACGCGGCATCCATATCGGCTCAGCCTTTATGCGGAACTTTAAACGCCTTTTTCAAAACGATACTCCCACGATTTCTCAAGTTATACTAGACCGATTTACTTGAAATTTTCGTCATCAACAGAGTCATCTTTATAAACTTCTCTATGTCTATGGAACTACGCTGCTGTGCGAATTTCACTTTTTAGTATTTTTAAAAAGTTTCGAAAATTTCAAAAAAAGTTAAATAAATTTTTTTTTCAAAGAATCGTCATTTTGTGGAAAAAATTTTTCTCGACATTTCCGTAGTTCCAGTCATTGCGATATTCCTCTAGATTAATAATCTTTTTTTTTTCAGATTGCTAGAAGACCTGAAATCGTGGGTATGGTTACGTGACAATTTTGCACGACCCCCCACTTCAGCTGATGTTAATTCGTGGAATTAAAAAAATATTTTTGTTTTAAATTTTTTTTTTTGTATTTTCTTAAGTCAATAAATAACTTTTAAAAAGATGGATAGTAAAAATATTGATTGCTTCCTCTTCACTTCAAGGATAAAATTCATCCCTCTAGACTAGAATATCCCCTTAAGTAATTTAAGAAAAAGTGTGTGACAGTACTATTTTGCAATATATGCATGTTTTGAAAGTCTCTCGCGAAAAAAAATACTTCCAATTAATTCATTTTTTATACTTACTCTGAATTGGCACAGTTGATTTACTTTATTTTTTATTATTTATTGTTATAACTTTATTTTTAATTCTCTGCTATGCAATTGAAAATCATTGCCTATATTTAGGCATATAATTAAAATATCATCAAATTTATAACCAAAAAAAAAATCAAAAAAATATTATGAAAATTACGAACTTCTGACTTCATTTCGCATTTGGCTCGCAAAGGTAGAGCTCTAATGTTTTTCGTCCTCTTCTGTGCATACACCGTACTCAACAGATTTAACCTTACCGGGTATTTGAAGATGATATCTCAGAATTAGATGCTCAGTAAATACACCAGTTCTATTTTACTTAGTGCTTAGAGCTTAGTAGCTTAGTGGCACGCCCTACTTTAGAAATGCTTCGCAAACTGAAATATTCCTCTAGGGTCCACTGTTTAAGACAAACTTTTAAGGTACGGAAAGTTCTGAGTCAGGCGATGGTGACAGCCGCACCGTTTACTCCAGCACTAGCCATTTCATCCGTCTTTGCATTACCCAAGTGCTGTTCACTGCGCTCTCCGGTGATAGTCTGTTAATTGACTCTTTTCAGGTGATCATCCATCGCCTTAATTTCCACTTGGCTAACAACAAGAGACAGAAGGCAGACCTGTAGTCATTGACTTTGAAGCTAGTTTCTTCATTGGGAAGGTCACAAATTAACTCTGCTTCTACGCCTGTCTCACATTTAGACTCATCAGTATAGATATATATATATATATATTCATAATTACTGAAATCCTTGCCTTCCGTCAAATCTGCCTGAAATAACCTGAAGCAGAAGGTTTCCGTTTCTTCGGCACATTATACGCTTAGGGGGAGTTCTGCTATAACTTTTTTGTAAGCTGTCATGTCGTTCTCAGTTAGGGGCTGAAGCCAATTATATAGGATTTTTGGACTGCCAGCCAATTGATGCCACTTCATATTGGCACTGGTATATTATTGGGCTGATAACAAGAATGAGTTCCAGAGCCTTTGTTGAGACAATTCTCATCGTGCCTGCTATACCAAGTAGACAAGTACCAGTGGTATAAAGCGGCATTTATTCTGTAATATCGCCTATCATACTAATGCTCATTAGGATTGTAGCCACCATTTTGGCACAATAGCCCTTCTGAAGGTGCGCCATATTCGGCTCTGGTTTCGTCATGTTCTTTGGCAATTATATTTTTTTCTTATCTGGTACTACAAGGAGATTTACTAATTACTCTCATGCAGAGACAGCTCCACCACCTAAATACAAAGGGAAAATATTCAACTTAAATATATATACTTTTTTTGGAAAAAATTATTTTTTGTATTAAAAAACGCTCTTCTGTGTGATTTTTTTTTTGTCAAAAATCACTTTTATTTCATATACAGTGAAGAAGAAATTTTTTTAGTTGTAAAATGTATGCATTTTACAAAATTTTAATAATATTGCATTATTAAAAATCCTCCACGCTTTTCAGAAAAAAACCTACTCTCCAAACACTAACTTAAAAAGTAATAAAAATACATTTATTTTAAATAAAAATATTTTTATTTTGAAAAAAATAATAATTTAAATTAAAAAACTCTCTGCTTGCGTGTTTCTATATACACATATACTAAAAAAAAATTATTTTGCAAATAATTTTTATTAGAATATTTTTTTATTATTTTTTTAATGCAAAAAAATTTCTTACACTCTTTTACGCGATTTGATTATTAATTTCTTATTAAAATAAATTATTCCACAAAAAAATTATTAATTCCCGAAATTCGTTTTTGTACACAAAATTCTGTAGTTCCTTTGCAAAAATAAACTCTTCATAAAAAATCTTTTTTTGAAATCATATAAATTAACCCAAAATACACTGCTTGTAATTTGAATATTTTCAATAAATAAAATCACATATACAGATATAACCTCAACTTCCCCACACACCACCATTCCATACAAACTTTGCGCACTTTTTGCACTCATTTCACTTTCAAAACACAAAAAAAATAACAAAAAAAAAAGAAAGTCAAAAGCAATAGTTTTGAACACCGCCTCACGGCCTAACAACCACACACGATTTCCATAGTACATGCACAACCATAGCTCACGGATCACGTACATATGTACATACAAATGTATTTCACTAATTCATTAGCTCTTCACATGCAAATTGAATCACGCTGTGTGAATGGCACTTGATTTGGGGCAACTCGGGGGAGGTATGTATGTAGAACATATGTAATGTCTAATGCATTAAATTTCTCATACTTTACTGTAAAAATAACAAAATAGAACATACATAAAATGCACTGATAATTTTTTTATTATTATTATTGTTTTTCATACTAATTTCCAACAAAATTCATCTGTGACGTGAAAAGTTCGTTCTTCATATGTTACATACAGCACATGGCACAAATGCATATATTTAAAAAAAAAAGGCAAAAGGGGAAAATGGAAAAAGGAGGAAAAAATGCACATTTCATTTAACGTTATTTTTGCGATTTTTTTTTTTTTGGATTCAAAATTTTTGTTCTTCGCCACAATTGTGCCACGTTCCTTTGTGTTCACTTCAGTAATAATCGTTTATCGTTTATGGTTTATCGTTTATCATTTAACGTCATCTTTAAGTTTCATATGTTCATCCAAACGACGTATTATCAAACTACAATAACAATAATAACAAGAACAACAACAACAACCAATTTTTTATATATATAAAGTCAATGGTGTGACGTAAGCAACTGGGAACCATTAGTGAGGTTAGCTACACATTAAACAAAGGAATTAATGAACAAACGAACAAACAAAACAAGCAAACAAATAAAATATAAGCAAAAGAGAAACCAATAAACGAAGCAACCAAAACAAATTTGCAACTATACAACCTACTGAAAACTACAAGTCAAACAACAATCAACACCAAATTTAGCAGAGTAATGAATTACAAACAAAAAAATTATAAAAAAATAATAAAAAAATTATCTGTAAAAAGAGACAAATACATTAAAATTAAAATTAAAAACAAATTAACTCGATATTATCAAGCTCGTTACATTATGTAAAAAGACAAGAAAAACGGCTAAGTTGTGAAAATAATAATAGAGCACGAGTATAGTAGGTACGTACGTCTGAGTCACTCCGCAACGGTAGGTGACTCTGGCAATTGGTGGTGGGTCTCTATGCTTTTGCGCCTAAAAACTTGAAAAAAAAAAACAAACAAACTGAAGACATAAGAACTAAGTACAGCACTGCTTTGCAAAATAAATTCTAAAAAAAATTGTAATATACAATATAGTTATGTTTGTATTATGTATTAATTACCCAAAAAAAAAAAAAACAAAAACAAAAAATAGAAACAAGAAACTCTATAACTTCATATACAAATATGTAAATACTTAAAAAAATAATGTATATCAAAACGAAAGCACGCAGGCAAGTAATAACCTACTTACGTATGTACGAGTATATTATTGGATTTAATCTTTTGAATAATTTACATTACAAAAACACGTCTGTATATTTCCAAAATTTATTAATGTCAAGCCAACTATACAAATTTTGGTGAATATGACTGTAAATTGTACACATATATATTATTTTGTTTCAAATAGTTATAAATAATTTAAAAAATAATTTTAATCATATTCGGAAAAAGTGTCCTGCGATTTTTTTTTTAATAAAAATTTTCTATATTGAAAATTAATTTTAATGACATGCTTACTGACCATTATTACTGACCATTATTATTAACTGTGACCTTTCGCCATTTTTCGGTTAGCTTTATAATGCCGCCGCCACTCGGTAGAGAATGTCAAGCTCGCCGGGTGTACTTCTGACATGAAATAAAAGCTCCTCATAAAAGTCTTTTGGCCGTTTGGAGGCGGCTTAGAATAAACTGTTCATTCCTCCATTTTGTTGGTAAAAACATCAAAGCGCATAACCACAAATTGAAGGAGGAGCTAGGCCAAAAATCGTTTCAGCAGTTACATATATATATATAGTATGTTCAAAGGAAAAAGTGAATTTTGATTTTTCGCAGGATGTGCACATTCGATTACATTCGGACACATATGTTTATCATGTGCTTGCATTAGGAGCCAATTTCGATTAGTGGTTTGTTTTTGACAACCGAAGAGATTAGTCACGTTCTTGTGTGCTCTTCGATTTTTGACTTTTGAAAGAAATGGTTCAAAGAATATGTATTAAATTAAGCGTTAAATTGTTGTTGAGTCCACTTTGTCTCAAAAAAATGCTCATACGTGGTACAAGCACTTTACAGAAAGCCGAGAAGATGTTGATGACGATTGGCGTCCTTGAGGTGCGACCACATCAACAAGCGAAGAAAACATCGAAACAGTGAAAAAGTTGTTCTTGAAAATCGTCGAATCACTATTAGAGAAGTTGCAGGGGATGTTGGCATATCAATCGGCTCTTGCCATTCAATTTTCTCGAACCTTTTTGGCATGAAAGTTGTGTCACTGAAGTTTGTTCTAAAAATGCTAAATTTTGAGCCAAAGCAATATCACATTAGTATCGCTCAGGAGTTTTTGAATAACGTCAACAACGATCCGGGTTTGCTTAAACGGGTCATAACTGGTAACAAAATGTGGGTATATAGTTATGACGTCGAAACCAAGTCCCAATCATCCCAATGGAAGCTGCCAGCTGAGCCAATATCGAAAAAGGCATGCCAAATTTAATCAAATGTGAAGGTTTTTCTCACTATTTTCTTTGTTTACAATGGTGTGGTGTATCATGATTTCCTGTCAAAAGCTGGTACAGTTAATAAGGAATACTACAAGGAAGTTATGTAACGTTTACGTGAAGCAATACGGCTTAAACGATCGAAATTGTGGAAAAACAATTCATGGATCCTGCGTAACGATAATACACCAGCTTATTCGCCACCACACATCAATGCTTATTCGTGAGTTTTTGGCCAAAAACTAAACCGCAATCATGCCTTAACAACCGTATTCACCACATTTGGCTCCCTACGACTTTTTCCTATTCTCAAAACTAAAGAAACCAATGAAAGGATAGGGTTTTGCCACAATTGATGAGATCAAGTCAGAGTTGAAGAAGGAGCTGATGGTCATACCGAAAATCGCATTTCAGAAGCGATTCGCGGATTGGAAAAAGCGTTGGCACTGGCAAGCGTTGTATTATATCCGAGAGGGGTTACTTTGAAGGGAACAAAATAGATATTGATGAATAAATAAGTACTTTTCAAAAAAATTCAAAATTCACCTTTTCCTTTGAACACATCTCGTATATGGCGCTTGTAACCGCTGAAGAGAGAGTAACAAGCTGTGAGTAGCTCTTGGTACTCTCCAAACATACTGGTATCTAGAGAAAACATAGAAATATAAATTTCTATTACACACACATATTAAATACATATGTACGTACATAAGTAATACTTGCACTCTGAAAAATTTCGTATATTCGTATATTCGTATTTTATCAAACATTTTTTCTTTGCCAAACTAATTTATTAATTAACCTTTTCTCCACGCATACGTTTTTCTGCACTTTTATAAGCTTTGACACATTAACAGCTACCCTCACATACGTGTATGTACGTATTTATAAACTATTTATAAATTATATAGTTAAACTTTACGTAATTAATGGTATATATGTACATGTATACATAAATACTTACACTTATGAGCGAACATACAAACAAATAATTTGTAAATAGTTTGTAACAAAAATGGCGTATTATTTATATTTGAGTATATTTTAATATTAATTAAGTAGATAATTTTCGTTTTTATACAAAGCAATAAGCGAAATATAATTAACAACAAAAAAATAAAACGAAAAATATTAAAACAAAATGCGTACACTACGAAATATGTATATATATATGTGCTTTCAAAGAAAAACAACTTTAAAAACGCAAATAAAAAATAAGTAAATAAATAAATAAAACATCATATTCATTTCAAAATTGTTCAGCGTCAAAAGTCAGCATTAAACGTGTTAAACGATATCAAATCTTTAAAATAGTCAAACGGCAAAATATAAAGAAAAAGAAATACAAAGAAAAATAGAAAAAATATATATATAAAAAATAGCTAATTAAATAACCCATTGATATTGCAAGCAAAGTACATAAGTACATAAGTGGAAATTTATAAAACATAAGTAACACACTGCCAAAATAATTTAAAACAAAATTGTGCATGGAAATAACGTTGAAACACAAACAAAAACAGTTGTACAGCAGCACTCATCGTTTACCACATTTTTTTTTTTTCAAAGCAAAAGAACTCAGAGCGGAATTCTCTAAATTTTTGCATTATATTGCAAGATTTAACAGCTCATTGAAAAGTTCTTTCTAGTTCTACACTGCTAAGTTGAAATTAACGAAAAAAAATTGCTTACAGCTCAAAATCGGCGCTAAATGTTTGACAATTTTTGAAAAGACCACTTTAGATATTCGTACTGTTAGAAAATCTTCAATTGTTAATTAATTCGAATTCCAATTATTTTATGCTTAAGGGGCCGCTCTAGAGGGCCACGAGATAGGCCTATACTGAGATTTTTTTCGGGGGAAAATAATTAAATAAATCTGATTTTTGGCAAAAATTACAGTCTTCTCCCTAGGATGTCTCCATTTTTTCGGAAACCACGCCCGGACACAGCTCATGTAATTTTTTTATTTTAATAAGTTGTTGAGCGGTTTCCGCTTGTAAATAGCAATAGCAACGGAAGTACATACGTAGGATTTTTTCAATATATATAGTTTTGACAAAATGGCGGGTCTCTAAAGGAAAAATTAACAATTTGCCCTAAAAAATTGTTTGGAACTCGCTAGTAAAAAAAAAACTATGCAAGATAAAAAAAATTCTACGTTCTTCTATAGATAATGTATTTCTGAATGCATGTTGTCAAAATTTCAAGTGAATCGATTGTAAATTGTTTGAGTTATGTTTCCGGCCAACTTGAAAAACGCAGTTTTCAGATAAACGCGTTTAAAGTTTTGAGTATGCCTTACTGACTGAAACAGACGCCACAACTGGAGAACGAAAATGTGGTATTTAGAAATTTTTATCTGTCATAATCTTTTGGGATAACATTCATTTCGGGAGACCATCCAATGTACCATTTGAAAAAAAGAAGAAAAAAATCCATTTTCCGAAAATTCTAGAGTGGCCTAACCCCTTAAACTTAAATGTCATTCAATTATACGCAAAAAAAAAATTAAATTAAATTGTTAAAGCATATGTATATGGTAGTGTATAGAACCCACCACAAGCATCGCAAAATCAATACGCAAATGTGCAAAACAAAGCAAAGAAAAATTCAAAAATCTCTACACTCATAAATAAATAACTTACCACCAAACAAAAAAAAACATATGTACATTCAAACTACATACAATCATAACAATCAAATTCAAAATGTGAACGAATGAAAAAAAAATTCAGTCAAATACTAAATAGCATAATTCGAGCATAAAAGCGCATATTAAACTAACCAGTTTATAGTTTAGCCTTTTATAATTGAAAATAATAAATGGTAAAAATGATGGTAATTTGTTAGAAAACTAAAAAAATATATATAAATAAAATAAAATTAGTTACCAACAATAGAAATTAATTTAAGAAATCACAAAACAAAATCACATGCAAAACAAAACGAATTCGAGCTTTTAAATAAATAATGAAAAATTGTACATTAACATACAAATTAAGGTTATGTATGACAAAAAGGAAAAATTAAAAAAAGCAAACGCATAAACTCACATAGAAGTACTAGATATTGTCTTGTTTAGTGTAGAAAATTAAAATAAAATTCTGCGCGTTAAAAATTAAAGAAGAAGAAAAAATAAAACCGCAAAAAGATAACAAAACTTTAGTAAAGATAATAATAATATTCAACAAACTACATTAAAAAAATTATTAAAATCAATTTAAAAAAAGTAATTAATAAAAATAAAATATATTAAAAATAATAATTAATAAAAATAAAATACATAAAAAATATATATATAAATACATATAATAGCTTAATTAAAGTAAAATTATTTAGTAAATTATTAAATAAATAAAAACAAGCAGAAAAATAGGAAAAATTTAATTGTGAATATTATGCGCCTTCAAAGTTATTTATTGTATATGTAAATGTGAAAAAAAAAATTCTTAAACAAATTAAAAAACTAATTTAAATACACTTGAACATGCACGAAGCAAATGCCTGAAAATATTTTTATTTTTTATCTTTTATTTTTTTAATAAACCGAAAATACAGGTGTCGAATTGAAAAATTAAAATGAAGTAAATGAGATGATGACATACGTATACATTTTCGTATGTATACGTTTGTTTTATTGTATTCGTATGACAGTTCGTTACAAGCATACGATCGGCTGATTCGTTCACCGTTGTAATTATACCCATCACATAAAATTACAACGTTCACGGTGCAGACAATTCGACCACAGATTTTCATAACTTTCGTATATCGTAATTGAGCTCACAGTTGAAGATATTTTTGTAAATGTCAATATAATATGGTTTTAATATACTTAAGCTTTTATTACTTTAACTTTCAGTGATTAACATTACTTATTTATAAGTGAAATCCGCTTTTGAACTACTGATTGACACTTTGTTTAATATATTCCCGCTACATTAAGTGAATTTACACATTTTCAATTGCTTTCAAGGATTTTTCATTTAATTTGGTATTATTGTTAAAGAAAGCTCTCGCCAAAAGCACAAGCTTACTCTTAAGTGTAGATGTTAATTTCATAAGTAAATAAAGCTTTAGCGAAAATTTTCTAAGCTTCAAATTTCAGCACATTTTTTAATGAAAGCTTATTGAAATTATGAATATGTAGGCACTATAAATTTTTCAAAGAAAAAAAAATCATGTTTTAGGATTTTGTTCAAACTCTTTAAAAATGAAGTTTATCATGTAGTTATGATTTTAAGAAGACAAACAACAAGTATAAGGGTATAATTCTTTCAAGCTTTATGTCTCAAAGGGATACCGTTATTAGTTCTTTTCGAATCTTAGCAAGCTCATTGTTATGTAATCGATGAAAGCTTGATAAATGGAGCTTTTGTTAAATTTAGAAGATTAAAAAGGTAAAAGTAAATCCTCCAATGAGTTTCAAAAGTTCACATTAATATAAATTATGTGTATTAGCTTAAAAGCACAATACTTTCAGAATTTCTACTACATTAGAAACATGATGATATTAGAATTATTGTTTTTTTTTTCAATCCTTACAATGTAAAGTAATTGTTAAAAGCATTCCAAGCTGAAGCTTGCGTTTAATTCAGGAAATTAAACAGCTGAAAGTAAAGCATCAAATATTTTTCCAAAACTCACTGATTAGTGAGATGTAAAGTTATTTGTAGCGGTTTAAGAGTAGAGAGCTTTCACAACTTATTCCTCAACAAGATGCTATTATTACTTGTTATTTAAATCCTTACGAGCTCAGCGTGAAATTGATGAAAGCTTGGAAAGTGTAGCTTACGTTAAATACAGAAAGTTAAATAGATGAAAGTAAAGCATCAAATATGTTTCCAAAACTCACTAATGATATAGATTTATTTATACCAGTTTATGTGTATTATTATGAGCTTTCACGATTTATGCCTCAAAAGGATGTTCTTCTTACTGCTTCATTCAGTACATTAATTGGTTGAGGCTTACTTTTTAAATATGGAGCTTTCGAATCTAAGTTGGCAATACGGATTATTTCATAAATAGTAGCTGAAGCTTGTAGTTTTAATCTTAATATTTTTAATAGTATAGCTTAATGAGTTTTTTTATTTTAATTTTTTCCCCCAATATATAGAAATAAAATCGTAAAATTTCAAATCACGACTTATAAATTATTAAATTATTTTTCTTGTTTTTAATCGGTACGTGCTTGATGTAATATAATCGATAAAAGTTTGCAATATGTTGATTTTATTAAATTAAGTACAATTGAAATCTAAGATTTAGAGCTTTTTACTCTAAATCGATGACAGAGATGATTCCGTAAATATTTTAGATACTTGAAGAGTGAATGAAGCTTTCGTTAAAGTCTGAAATTTGGACTTTTCAACTCTAATTCGGTAATTTGCTGTTATTATAGCTGAAACTTGTAGTTTTCTTCTCAAAATTTTTTATTTGAAAGCACTATTGAACTCAACTGAAAGCTGAGTTTTGAGTATGGAGGAAATACAGATTATTTCGAAAATATTTATGTTATCTGAAGCGCTGTGAAGCCCAATAAATTTTCATAATTTTTTACCAACCTAAAATAACACACTCAAATTTCTAGAAAATCATAAGCAATTTTTTGTAATCAGCCAGCCAAAGCCCAGCAGAAGCTTAGTAAGTATGTAGCTTAATTTTAGAAAAGTAATAAATTAGTAAAACGAAAAATTATAATAAAAATAAAAAAATATGAAAATAAAATAAGAAGCAAAAAAGCGATTTGAAAATTAATATACAAGTATATAAATATATATATGTATATGTATAAATGCAAAAAGTTAAACATAGTTTTAAAATTAATTATCTAAGATGAGATCCCTATAATATGAAAACACAAATACAAATTATATAACAAAAATATTATAAAACAAAGAAACTCTCGATGTTGTGAAACTTGATGAAATCTCTTTGAAAAAAAAAAAATATTTATTAAATATATACACTTATATAGTATATATATATGCATATAGAAAAAAGCGGCTATACATATACATACACAATTTATTAAAATTAACTATTAAATTATTTTTATTTACAATCTTATACTCAGCATGCAAGTAAACACATAATCAATTACTCAAAGACACATATACACACATAAATACACACTTTTACATTTATTCACATTTATTAAAATTATATTCTCATAGACTCGTATAAACCACCAAAGAAAGCATAAAAGTAGCTGAAAAATTAAAAAAAAATTAAAAATTATAATTTTTGAAAAAAAAAATTGATTAAAACAAAAACAAAAACAAAAACAAATTAGAAATGTAAATGTACGTGAAATTGCTGCTGCGTCCGCATTTTACGGTAGTTAGCGAACTTTTTTTATAAAAAGCATTCAAATTCAAATGGTGTATAAAAATAGAAGAAGAATATATTTAGCAAATATTAATGTACAGTTATATACTTAATGTAAGTATATACGGAATTTCGCAGCTACATACAAGACACAATATGTATACTTGTTTCAAATTAGAGGGGAAGAAAGAAAATATTAAAAGAAAAATTAATTGAAAATGAGCAGGCATTTTTTTATCAACTTTTTTTTTTGTTTTGAAAAAAAAAATCGATTTAAACTTTTCTATTCAAATGAAAATATAGACAAACTATTTTCAAATGTCTTCATCACGGTTTTTTTCCTATTTTTTTATTATAAAAATTGCCAATACTACGCAGATCAGAGCGCACGATTTATTAAAATTTCATAATGAATTTCAGAATTTCAGTATTTCAGAAAAGCAAATACAATATTTTTTTCAATTTAATTTAAACATTCTCATAATAGTTATTGCATAATTGAAAGTTTAACTTAAAAACTAAATGTTAGAATTCAAACTGCAGCTTACAACACTACCACATTCACACATTCTTACAAAATGTAATATTAAACTGAAATATATATAACTTAATTATCGTATAACATAAACAGTGCGCTATCACAAACAAAACAGAAAGCAAAAACGCAAAAAAAAACAAACGTGCAGAGAGCAAAATTTTTTATATATAAATTTAAAAAAAAAATATTCAAAGCATTTGCATTAATACCAAAAACAAATTTTAAAAATGTGTCTAATGCCACCAAACCCCACAAAACAAAAACAAAAAAAAAAAAACAAAAAAAATTGAGTAAAGAATACAAAAAATAAAATAAAAAATAAAAAATAAAGATAAAACAATGGAAACATACGAACGTAACTGTAAAACGCGTATTTAAATTACAAAAATAAGCAAAAACAAAATTTTAGTGAATAAAAGAATCAGAATGAAATTATGTTGTTAATGTTTAATTGTTAATAAAGCAAATAGATTAAAAAGAAAAAAATGAAAAACTATTTAAAATAAAATACATATTTAAATGAAAAAAAATACAAAATTAAAAATTAAGAAAATAAAATAAAAACATAAAGCGAATTTAAGTACTGGTTTTTTATTTTCATTACAAAACTAACGGTACCCCGACATCAAAACAAATATTACAAAGAAAACCACTGAAAATTTCTAGAATTCAACAATACTTCATCGAAAATTTCTATGAGGATTTTTCAACGATTTTTTATACTCCATTGTGCCAGCGTCACAAACAATTAGTATCATTTTTGTTTTTCAGATCCGAATTTGCTGTCTTTCATCTTCTTCTTTGGTGTAGAAACCGCTTACGCGATTATAGCCGCATCAACAAAAGCGCGTCATTCGTTCCTACTCATTTCAGTTTGGCGCCAGTTGGAAATACCAAGCGAAACCAGGGCGTTATCCACCTGATCCTTCCAACGAAGTGGAAATCTCCCTCTTGCTTTGCTTCCACCAGCGGATACTCCATCGAATACTTTCAAAGCTGGAGCGCTTTCATCCATTCGGACGACATGACCTAGCCAGCGTAGCCGCTGTCTCTCGCTCAATTCGCTAAACGATTTCAATGTCGTCGTATAGCTAGTATAGCTCATCGTTCCTCCGTCTGCGTTATTTGCCGTTGACAACGTTGGCAAATCCAGACCATAAATCCTCTGCTAAAATTTTCTCTTGAAAACTCCTACAGCCGACTCATCAGATGTTGTCACTGTCCCTGCCACGCACCATATATCAGGACGGAAATGATGATCGACTTTTAGAGTTTGGTTTTGATTCATCGAGTGAGTGGCTTAATTTTTCAATTTCCTACCCCAGAGTAGCAAGTGTTGGCAAGAGTGATTCTGCGTTGGATTTCAAGGCTGACATTGTTTGTGTTTGCAAATGCGCCTCACTTCTCTCTTCATCTCTCGTTATGTATACCATCATTTCGCAAGTGTTGTAGTCGATCGCAAAGTTGCGAGGTCGTTGCAGTCTGTTTTCTCCCCACTGCAGTTCAACATTCCTCATCGTACCAGCTCTTTTTCTGGCACTGTTGAAAACCGATTGGTTCCGAATCAGCTCCACGTAAGGGCTTTGCTATATCGGTCCATAGCCCTCTTATATCGAGGTTCTGAGTAGAAAACTAGCTAGCTGTCTGCTGTGATTGCAGATTTTCGACGTCGAAACTTCCTTGTGTTTGTTGACGGGCATTTTTGCTGCGCAGAGGCGGGTGCGTACCTTTGCTGCTATAAAATAGTGATCCGAGTCGATATTTGGCCACCGGAACGTACCCACGGCTAGAACGTTGGATACATGTCTTCCGACATGATCGATTTGGTTGTGTGGTTTTCGATCCGGCGACAGCCATGTAGCTTTAATGAATTTTCGTGTGCTGGAATCTGGTACTACAGACAACCAATTTCGGGCCCCGGCGAAGCCGATCTACTACTTGCTACTTTGCCCTCCCTTAGATTAAAACCATCTAGTACAATTTTAACATCATGGCGGGTGAAGAGCTCATAAGTGCTTTCCAGGCTCTCATAAAATCCTTGGCCTCATCATCCTTCCTCTAACTGGCCGCTGCAACAGATTTCACAGAACCCACAAAACATCGCATTTCTTGGACAGTGGGGATGTCAACCTTTAGTCTTACGAGGACATCAACCAGCTGGGCAGCTGGTTCCTAATTAAGGGACCCTCAAATCGTGAACCTTTAAAGTTTGCAGGGATCGTCATCAAAAGGGAGTCTCTCATCGGAGGCATTTATTGATTTTTCATTGGACTGTTTATTTTTTATGTGGTGGGTCGCAAACCCTACACACAACCACAGGGGGTTCGCCTTCTCACTTTAGGTCGCCTCGAAACGGATGTCCGTTGGCTACCTAGAGGATAGTTGGTCTAAAACCGGTAGCCGTGAGCTGCTGATGAACCATATGTAAAGGAATCGTTTCTGGCCACTCCCAGATGAATGGCAGTCAAAAACTTTAAGTGAGTGAACTTCTACACATGGCCCCATCCTCCTCAGCATCATCTTGTTTGTGGTCAATTCTGTCTTTAAATTAGTTTATGGAGTGTTAGCTTTTGATATTTTCGTTTTATATTCGTATTTAACACATTTTTGATCGCCCGTTTTGAGTCGCTTGAGAATGAGTTCAAAAGCTTTTCACTAATCCTCATTCGGTCAATAAAATTAGTTTTCGTTAATTCAGGTGACACCCAAACATCGAGGTTTTTCTTTGAATCCCCACATCGAGGTTCTTCTTTGAATAACCATCCTGTTTTAAATAATTCCAAACTGTCACCTGATGCTTGATGCTTCCGTTATCTTCTGATAGCCTGCTTGCCTATCTTGCTCCACCGGTTACTGAATTTCAGCGGCTTTTTGAATGACTGGCCGACCAGAAGAAGGTGCACCCCCAAAAAAATTCAATTTATTTATGTATGCTCTAATAAAAAAAATGTTTTCTCTTTATCTTCAAAATACGCCGAAACTGCCTCCTTGACTTGAATTTTGAAATGTGGTAAAAATTGTGCAAAAATACAACGGTCTGCAAGAAAAAAAATTTCCTATAGCACATAGATTTTTTATATAAAGTCCATTTAATCAAAAAATGATTTGATTAAAAAAACAAAAATAATAAAAAAGTGAAAAATAATTATAGTCACAAATACTAGAAATATCAGTAAATTATCGTATCATAGTCAAAAGATTAAAGTTACTTGGTCATTTTTTTTTTCTTTTCATTGTTTCCATTGGAGTTTCTCGGTGAATCGACCAACAAAAGTCAGCAAGCATTGCTACTGATCATTTCCAATTATAGCGTTTTTCAATTTGCATAATATCCAGATGAAACCTTTCACCGTGCTTATCTGATACGCCAACAAGATTTTCAGGAAAGAAATCTACGTGCGAGTCGAAAAAAAAATGATATTTGAGCGACGTATTGCATCCTAAAGCTTTATCGAGCTCTCGGATGATTTGTTGGTAGTCTTCAGCTTTTTTATTTCCGAGAAAATTATAACACATTTTTACAAAAGCCACCCAAGCTTTTTTTTCTCCTTTGTTTAACTTGGAATTAAATGCTTCATCCATCATAAGCTCGCGTATCTGTGGACCTATAAGAATTCCTTCTCTCAATTTCGCGTCACCGATTCGAGGAAATTTTGTTGTTTGTCTGTGATGGCATTTCGTTGTACTTTTTGAGTAAACTTACCACAAATGTGGCAAAAACTATCTGCAAAATATTTACAAGCTTTCTATTAAATTAATATCCTTAAATTAAATTTAAAAAACTTAGTACAATTTTAAAATTTCTTTTTTATATTTATTTGCTCCGTCTATAAAAAAATATACATAAACTACACACAAAATACTAAACACAAATAAAGAAAACATGAACTTTATGAAAAACTTACCAAAATATTGTATCGTTTATCGTAGCTTTCCCAAATGATTTCCCTCGATGATTTCCCAAATCCTTCGAGTCCAATTATTTTCCGCTTTACTTTAACCAGTTTTATTACAACTGAGTTTTCAACTCGATTGCCTAACGATAGTCCAAACATTCTGCTGTGTTTATACTACCAGAGGGTCCGAACATTCTCGTCTACCTGCAATAGTTGCTGCCACTCTTTTCGTCTGTCTTTCATATGGAGAATTTCCATCACACTACCACTTCTTTTGTCTGTCCTTTGTACTGGGAATTTCCATCACAATATTTTACAACCTGCTAAAACTTATTTTGTATGTATATATTAGAGCTCCAGATTTTACTCAAACATTTCGAGCAGTGCGAGCATTTTCTCTGCTCATTGCTCATTACTCGAAAAATTTTCAAGCCGAGCACGAGCATTTCGAGCATTTTTGACAAACATTTTGACTTTTTCTTAAAACTTTTTTTTTTTAATAATTTTAAATTTATTTATGCAAAGTGTAAAAATCATTGAAACGCCAAAGAAATTTTTACAAACAAATATGGAATATTTTTGTTCTGCTGAGCAGTTGAGCAATGAGCGAGTATCGAGCGAGCATCGAGTTGCTCGCAATGCTCGATACCTGGGTATTTAGAGCTCTAGTATGTATACTGTTCTTGATGTTATTATTATTAATCCCAACGGTTTACCCACCTCCCGCCCATCCGCACGTGGGGCGCTGTCCGCATGCATGTAATGTAGCGATTAGTTGAGAGTCGACAAAATAGTTTTCTTAATATGAAAAAACGAGTCAGATATGTCAAATGTGCTTGAATGAGAGTTGAAATCAAGACACAAACAATGCAAAGGCTCGTGAAATTCAAAATTCGTTTTACAAGTTTTCAGAAACAAGGGGCAAAAATGTCTAGACATTCTGAACGGAACATTAAATTTGATTTCAATGAGAATAAGGGAGCTGCAAATTGAGTCTGTTATTATTTTAACCATGAAAATTACACCAAGCAATTCCCGACGACGATGGCGAGAGTAGGGAGATTGATAAGTGTCAGACGACTAGTATAAGAAGGCAAATAGGACGAATTGTTTATGAATAGACTCTATCCTGTCAGAGTGGATTTGATACCTATGGTTCCAAATCACCGAGCCGTATTCCAGAATAGGTCTCACTAATGTTACATACAGAGCTTGTGTAACATAAGGATCACTAAACTCCTTTGACCAACGTTTTACATAAGCCAAGATGCCTTTGACTTTGTTGACTATCACACCAATGTGATGTGTGAAGTTCAATTTAGGGTCCATAGTGATCCCCAGGTCAATAAAACTGTGAACCTGCTCCAAACTGTAACTATCTACAGTGTAAGTAATTGTCTGTGTGGATCTTCGGGAGAAACAAAATGTTGACACACACAAAAATTGAAAAGAAAAAAATTTATGAAATTAAAAAAAAAATACATATCGGTAAATCTGGACGAGATAAAAAAAAATCGGGCAACGGGAATAGATCAGAGCATCTTCATATTTATAGCATAGTTTTTGAAAGGTGAATTTTATTGCAGACCAGTTATATTTGAAAAAAAAAGTTAGTTATTTTTAAGTTCAAGCTTTTAAGCAGGTATCCGCAACGTATTTACATATATGCTGTGTATATAAACTTTCATATACTATAATTTTATCAATTCATTACATTGTACGAGGCCTGCATTATATAATTCGGGATTAGAGAACAAAAACAAATAATAATCGTGGAAAATCGCTCTATTGTTTTTCAAAATATTCTAGTTGCCTCCGAAACATCCGTTCCGAACAGATCAACCACCTCTTCAGGAGGCGAAAAACGTTGACATCTGAGTTTATTTTTTTCATATGTGTGAGAATAAAGAGAAGACATTCGGTTCCAAGTGGGGATCATACGGTGACTGACGCATTAAATCGTTGTTTTGAATGCTCAGAAATACAGTTTTTTCAGTCGATGTGTGAGAGTTGGTATTATCGTGGTGAAAAGTGATTTTCTCTTGATTTCTTGAGAAACAACTTGCTAACAAATGGTTTTGTACCACCCAGAATTTACTATTCTGCGTTATTCTAGTGGTATGGTTGCGACACGTCCACTTTTTCCAAAAAAAAAAAAAACATTCATCCATTTGCTTGGAAGTGCTTCGTGTGCGAACAACTTTTGTTGGATTCGACTGATCTTGAAACACCCATACATTTCAATTCAACACCTGTCACGGTTACATAAACATATTTCGAAGCACTGCCTATAGTTGTTCCAATCTCACAATAGATCACATGACGATCTTGCAAAATCAGTTTGCGCACTGCATTAATAATTTCCGGAACAACAATTGTTCTTGATGGAGCTTCCTCGTCAACATTTTTTTTGGCCGAAATAATATTTTAAATTACTGTAAACAACACAAATAGCGCTCCCATGTCAAAGCATTCTAGGGTTGCCATATTCCTATATATATAACGCAACCCCCTTATTACATTGAGACTTAACAAAAAATTAGTGAAATTCCACACACCAAAAAAAAAGAAAACTAAAATAAAAACCCAGACAAGCACTCCAACATAAAATTTGGTTGATTATAGAAAAGTTTAATTGAAATGCTGCATGCAAAGCCGCATAAGCCATAAAATGATCCAACAACCGTCAGCCGTTCGAATGACACCAAGTTATGCATAATTTGCAGGCAAATGTAAACGAGTATGTGTGTACAGTCAGCGTCATAAGTCTGCAAGCAACTAAATACAAAAAGTTTGTTTGAAAATATTTTTTAAACTAATAAATTTACAGAAGTAAAATTTTCTTTTTCTTATGCAATATTGAAGGAAGAATGATGACGCACATTTTTTTCGCTCGAATTCACTAAACAGACGAGATAGGGGTACTTTTATTTTTCTAGGTAACAGCAGCAGCGAACAAAAGTCTACAAGCTCAACTCAGTATTGTTGCGGCATTTGTTCCTGTTATAAGTTATTTGCGCAAATTTTTTATTTTATTTTATTGTATTCACTTTATTAATAAAACAAATTGTATCTAAAATATTTTGATTTTATAACGTTGATCTAAAAATTTCCAATGGTGTCCAATCGGAAAGAAATCAGTGTGGACGAAAAGAATATTATTATTAATTTTTAGCAGGAAGGAAAATCAAATCGTAAATTTGCACGTTCTGATTGGAATATCGCATACTGTAATAAAAAATTTCAAATCTACGGGAATTACCACTTCAAAACCGCGAAAATGTAATATTTATCCAACTCTGAAGCATGGAGGTGGTGGTGTGATGGGCTGCGGCACAGACAATTTAGAATTTGTGGAAACAACAATGGAAAGGCATATCTATTTAGACATATTAAAACGTAATATGCGGTCGAGTGCTGAAAAATTGGATGTAAAAGCTGGGTATTATTTTCAACATGATAATGATCATAAGCACGCACTAGAAATTGTCCCCACGCAACAACTACACACGCCTCTACAGTCAACAGACTTGAACCTAATTGAGCATTTATGGGCACTTTTAAAAAGAAAAATACGCAAACACACAATATCGAGTACACAACAGTTAAAAAAAAAAAGTGATAATTAAACAGTGGTCTGAAATAACAACTCAGAAGACCACCAAGCTTGCCGATTCAAAGAAAACCCATTTGGCAGAAGTCCTTAATTGCCGCGGCTACACGACTCGTTATTAAATTGCATGAAAAGTTTTATTTTTCCACTGTAATGCTTTCATATATTTAGTGCTTGTAGACTTTTGATTGCTTGATTTGTTACCCCGAAGGATAAAAGTACCGTTAACTTTCTGTTTGACAAACTCGTAACACACACATCTTCAATCTATGTTCAAGAGTGTATAAGAATAAGAAAATTTGAAATCAACAAATTTAATAGTTTAGAAAATATTTTCAAACAAACTTTTTATTTTTATCTGCTTGTAGACTTATGACACTGACTGTATGTATATATATATGCGTGCATATCAATATTGATGAATTTCATAATTACATTTTGAGCAACGCCACCAAAACGCCAACATTTGGTATTCGTATTTATTGACTGGTTGTGTAATGTAACTTCTAATATGGTGACACTTTCAAGCAAGCAACAAAAAACCAACAAAAAAAAACTATTGTCGAAATAGTGAGAGTGAAAATAAGTTTGTTCAGCAGCAAAAACGGCAAAATGTGGTCACCATAAATTGGCGCACGTACTTATAATTATTAAAAAAAATACCTTTAAATGCCTACTTTTAGTATTTCGAAATATTTCATTTCGACAATTTCTTTCTCTTTTTTGAATATTTTTTTTTAATTATTTTTTGTTGATTTTTTTTAAACACATTTTTTTAACTTATTTTTTTTTGTGGCGCCGCACTTTCGATAATGATTTTGATATGCAAACTTGCTAAAAAATACATGTTACTAAAAGAAAATCATATCACTTTTCCAACAACAAAACAAGTATGAACACTAAGAATCGGCTTGCCAAAGTGGCTGTGCAGCTGAAAGGAGGAAATCAGCGATTTGCCAACCAAATACAAGTCTTTCCGCCATCAAATGTGATTTATCTGCCATATACTTTTACTTTGATTGCGCTAAAATCTTTCCACAATCGAAAGCAGAAAAAAAAAAACAAATCAAGAAAATATAAAAGCGAATTCGATCAGTTAGCCACAAGGAACTAATGCAGTTGCCAGCCAAAGAATCATTTATTGGCCACTGGCGCTATCTTGCAAATGTATCTTTGGCGCCACAGCGTTAGATGCATATACACAATATACACAATATGTACATCTCTGTAGGTATGTATGTGCATATGTATATATATATGTGTCCACTAGTTACAAGGCGCCACAAATAGTGTGCGAGAAGTGATTGTTGTTGTTGCATCGCCCAAACGAAATCAGGTGAAAGAAACACGTTCGCCCAGTTATGTTCGCCTGGTTTTCATGCCTTTTTATGGTCAAAGCAGTGTAGACTAGACTAGATTTATTTATATACATATGTATTTTGGTACATATACATACATTTAGGTTGACACCTATATGTACGTATTGAGGTACATCCATATGTATATCGTACAATTGATGTTCGGGAAACAACAGGTGCTATCGCAAGGAAACACTTTGTATATATAAAAAATGTAAGTGTTTAAAAATGTACTTACATAAAGGGTGCTACCTTTATTTGCGTGGAGATTTATAATAGAAATTTTCTGTAGTGAAAAATGGGAAATAAAATTTAAGAAAATAAAATTTTATTTTGGGTGTACAAATTGATTCGGTCGATTTTTTGGGTTCAAAAAAGTGTTTCTATTGAATAAAAGTAAAAAAAAAGAAAAAATATACATCATTCAATGTATTGTCCATTTGAAGCGACTACTTTTTCTCATCTCTCTGACATATCTAAAAACTGAGTACTCACTGTCCTCGATCCAATCATTGCGCCATTCTTCGATTTCTTCAAAAGATCCGAACCGGCTACGCCTCATATCGTTTTGCATGCGTCGAAAAAGTCAGTAGGCGGATGCAGCAAGGTCTCGAGAATACGTCGTGTGGGGTAAGACCTCCCTATCAACGTTTACAGGTAGTTTTTGACCATTGCGGCCGAGCATTTTCATGTTACAAAATCAACTTTGTTATGTCTTTCGATCATTTTTGTTTGGCCACAACGCTCTTTATCTTCGACGCTGAAGTCACCACTTTTGAAGCGTCGAAACCAATCTCTGCATGACTTTTCGCCCGACAAGCATTCGATGAGATTCAGCTGCATTTTTCTTGCAATTAAAATAGAAAATCCGAACCTTCCCACAAATGCCAGATCCGAACAATTTGGAAGAGGCAAAAAACAATGTTGTTGTCAGGCGCAGATGCTGGTGGATACTAATTATTTTTGACAGATGTGAAGCATTTCCAATGAAATAGATAATCACTTCCAAGACAGGCCATAACTAGCAGGTGGAGCCATCGATAATATGATAATGGACCGAATTAATTTGTACACCCAATAGTTTTCGGCAAGGAAATGATGGGCAAGAAACTTGGAAATCAGTGTTGTTGTTGTTGCTGTAGTGACTTTGCCAACCCCGTCCAGAGGCAGGTAGGTCTGGCCTTAGCCATCGAGGTCATCTAACGGGAGGCCCAGGAAATGTGCTGTTTCGACGGGTTCGGACCAGAGGGAGAGGGGTGTTAGATGAGTTGGGTTTAGTGGGCATGCAAAGAGGTAGAGGCTTCATCGTTCATTGTGCAGAATGTCGAAACGTCTATATGTTGCTCCAGCTCCATTCACCCAAAACCAAACGGTTTTCGCCTCTGAGTAGCTCACCTATATAAGGACGGTATCCGACTGGGCAACTTTTAACAGGAGAAATGTATATATTAAATATTTCGAGCTCAAGATTGCCTGACTGGATAGCTACCTATGCCCTGATATTCTAGGGTAGTATCCCTGCGGTCGATGTCACCGTCGATAAGACGACACTGCAGGGTGTTATGTAAAATGAACGCTAAGCTTCCAGAAGATCTGAGCGGGCACTCAGTTTTGTTTCTTCGACCGCAGATATTGGCAGGTGCTCCCGGCTCATGAAATCGATTATCTCGTCAATCTTTCCTTAGAGTCCATTGCAGATAAATTGTATTAGTCTGAAGTGTCTCGGAGGGACGTTCGTAACACGGGGGGTCAGGGTGAGGTTTACATGTATCATGGTTGTTGCAGCTGTGTAACCCGCGGCTGTGTAGAGCTTACAAGCGTGGGCAGACTCCTACAGCAAGGGGCAACGAATGCATTACTCCACTCACAAGTGGTGCGCAGGCTAGAGCACGACCGAAAGTGGCATCAGCCCGTGCATGAGTTGCATTTGACTCATGTCACATTCCGACGTACTGTGGTCTGACACACGGAATAAACTGTGCGGGGTACTAGGAGCTGCTGGGTAGCCCCCGCACGGGAGGTGGAGCTGGATAAAGGAGAGTAGAGATTCATGCTGCGGGGAGCTCCGTTGGGCCGTGGAGGCATGGGGGAGTTATCCACGTAACGCGTGGCCCACTCCTTATGGGTCTTAAGACCTAAACAGGTCTTAAGATAACTCCAACCATTGCACTGGTTGCATCTAACCGAGATGGAATAATGGTGGAATCGTCTTTAGCACACGCACAGCAAAAATAATCCGTCGGACAATGGTTTGTTTGTACGCCAGCCCTGATGAGAAGGAATTGGAACAGACCTACTGCAAGGTGTTGCTCCATTGATGACCTAAAACTAAGATTACCTGATGACCTAAACGGTGCTAGGTAGGCCGGATAAAATCCGGAACAACTCTGGTACGTAGAACGGACTGTCGTGAGAGTCGCATGGAAATCACTAATCTACCTTAGTGATCAAATTAGCTCGAATGATCGACAGAAACGTGAACGATGACAATAACACAGACGATGGAACGATGTGATTGACGACTACATTGGCTGGATATACCCATACAACCGATTTGTTCAGAAATGAGGTTTTGGGTAAAAATTCGTCAAAAAACACACCTAGGCATTCTGCAGTCGTAAATTCAAGTTCATATTGACACTTAAAATCATCAAAATGGAATTTTCCAATTTTCAATAAATTTGATATATTCATTAAAGGTATAAAGACTTCAGCATGACCGAAAACGGCGCTTCTTTCTTCTTTTTGTTTAAATCTCTATTCTTCATAACTGAACTAAAAAAAAAGTTAAAATAAATAACTGCTCTTTTAGTAAAAAGAAAAGTTTGATACAATTTTCCTTGAATGCAACTTCAGCCAACCAAACTCGCTTTTATTCAGCTAATTACAAATTTCTGGTTCTCAATGAATACCAAATCCAAAGTCATACATGCACACATACATATGGACTTATATATATAGTATTCTCTATGGCGCGTGCCTAACGAAAGTGGATCCACATAAACATATTGCAATCGCACACGTCTTTTTTTATGGACGCATTCAAGCACATATCCAACGAGTTTACGACGCGCTACATGCTTACTTATTGCCAATCGACTAAAGTTTTTGTTGTTGCACTTATTATTTCAAATGTGAATTTTCTTTATAGTCGCTTTTTCAGTAGCTACTGACGTCGCGCATGCGTAAAATCGCGTGCTACCAATTCAACGAAATTACTCGAACAGTGTGGAGCTGGCTGGATAGTGCGGGGTAGTGTTGCTGATCGAATACTGTTAGCCAATGCCATGGCCATTGTCTCACAGCAGCAGCTGATGGTATGCCAAACGGCAAAAAGTAGGCAGCCATAAAAGCATGTTGACCACACCAGAAAAACACAGCAGCGGCGGCGACGCGTCGGCTTTGAGTGACATACAAAACAAATGAAAAACATATGCGCACATACATACATTTATACGTACGTTCGTGCACAACAACCAAATACAACACTAACGTCAACACTTTCATCGGCAATGCCAAAATTGGTTGGAAAGCAATAAAAAATATATAAAACAAGAAAGAAGTGCGATCTTCGGCCATATGACGAAGTCGTTTATACCTTTCATGAACCCATCAAAATTATAGCAAAATCCAAAATTCGATTTTGATGATTTTTAGTGTCAATATTCGTTTGAATTTATCAAATTTCAAGCTACTGAATTCCGGTTTAGCGGATTTTCGAGCAAACATTTCATCGATTGTTTGGTAGCTATATGATATAGTCCACCGATTTCGATAATTTTCATTATTTATTTTAATTTACGTGTGTGATATACCAAACTTCACGCCCTTCTATGAGTCAGACTCTTAGGTGTTTTTTAGTGAAATTTTAATTCAAAAACTCATACCTGAACCAATCGGTTGTGTTCGGTTTCGACAAATGATCAATAATGTTACGAATTCGCTGAATCAACCTCGATGATTTCCCAAATCCTTCAGGTACGATCACTGGATTGTTAAATAAAAGTCACCAACTTTATTTGCAGTTTCTTTATTTATAAAGAATTTTTTAATGTCCTTTTATTACTCAGTAATTCACAATTCAATTACAATTCACTTCACTATTTACAATCACTTTTATTACAACTTGCACAATGTTCTATTTTTATTACTTCACGGTAGTGTAATCACCAACGCGTTTACTTTACGACTAATTAACTTCGTAGCTGTGTGTCGCCCTTATATACTTGTCGGCTCTTCCCAACGAAAGCCTGGAATAATCGAATCGTGTTCGATAACGAATGTTCTCGTTTTACGCTCTAGAACATGCCATTTATTGGCTTTTCTCTTTCATCTGATATTCGCTTCGCATTTTCGCCACAATACATTACAGTAATACAGCCGTAACCTAGTTTTGTTCGAATATCTCAAAAACTTAGGGACTATAGTTTGCGTTCAAACACACTGAGGGACTGACGAACATGACTAAATTAATTCAGCACGCCATTCTGATACGTTCGGTATAAATTTTGGTGGGTCTATGTCTTCTCCTTCTGGTACTTACCTATTTCGGACCAAACCATTTCATGTACATGAAAGGTATATAAAATAAGAAGAAACCAAAGAAAAAACAAACATATTAAAACCGTTTGATTTGCCAATGTGCGTTGCAGCGCCCGGCTTTTGATGCGCGTTTTCGCGTGCCGCCGCATTTTTGAGGTAAGTAAAAAAGTTAACAACAACAGTACGTACGTATGTACATACGAGTAATTACTACCAGTTGTAGCTCAGCGCAGCAAAGGAAGAGATGGGCATGGCAGCCCACAACAACAATGATCGCTGCTTGTTTAGCTTTTGTTCGATTTGCGCATTGAAATTTCTTTCAGTTCACTTTGAAATTTCCAACGCGCCTGACTGACTTGCCTGACACTCGGAAACTCGCGCGTGTGCCTGGTTTTTATTTCTCGCCTTTACGTGGGTGTTTTTTGTGTTGGGAAATCTCTTTTTCTCTCTAAATAAGAAATACGGAAAATTTCTATATTTTTTTTCACAAGTGTAAAGGATTTCATCAGCTTAACGGGCCAACTTAACGGTCATGAAGTTATTGGACGTTATTGTTTATCTCATTTCACTTTTAATCTTTATATACATTCTTTTGGAATAAGCTGTTTGCGTGGGTACAATAATAAAAATATATTATTATTTATTTTGAAAAAAAAAATTTTTTGTATAAAAAATACTTATTCTATTTACGGATATTAACGGTTTGTTATAGAAAAAATAATAATATACAAAATGAAGGTGAGTATTGTGAAAGAAATATTCATTAATTTAATTTTTTTTTTCGAATAAAAGAATTGAAAAATAATAAAAATGAGAGTGTTTTATAATTAACTAGCGGACCCCAGCGTGCTTTGCTACATCTATAAAAAAAAAACAAAAAAATCTAACTGAAATTTTGCATTTTTGATTTTATTTGGAAAAAATTTTTATTTATTAATTTTTTTAATCTCATAAAAACTTCACATTAACCTCCTTCTAATATCCCTTTATAACTCCTCCTCCTTTGGTGCAATTTGATCTGGTGGTTCCCAAGTTATACGCGTCAATCCAAATTTGCATTAATTTTTATATACATACTAGCGGACGCCAGCGTGCTTTGCTACATCTATAAAATAAATTAAGAAAATCTAATTAAAATTTTAAATTTTCTTCTTTTTTTTTGGAAAAGGAAAGGAAAAAATTGATTTGAAATTTTTTTTCCGAAAATTTCTTTTATAAATTTTTTTTTAATTTTATTTTCATTTCCTTTTTTCACTCTTTCTCTCTCTTTTTCATACAACGTAATATGCGCGTATTTTGGAATTTTACACGTATTTGTTGTTGTTGCATGTATTTTGTAAGGGGAGCGACCAAAGTTCACTAAAACGGTCCTATCTCTGGAAAGGCTGCCAATCTCGTAAACCTATACACCTTAACCTTCTCCTAATATCCCTATATAACTCCCCCAATATCCCTTTCTTTATGATTGCAACAAATTAACGGAGCAAAAAAAAAATCGAAATTTTTAGTGTTTTTTAAAGCGCTGTTTAACTTTCAAATATGATCTCATGGAGATCGTGAAAAGAGCTATTTGGAGCTTTAAATTTCTAGTTTTCAAATAAAGTGATAGAAGTGACCATTATCGTGCAATTTCAAGTAAAAATCCCAAAGGAAATATTTTCAAATTTTTCGTGTTTTTCTCATTCCACGGGCTTGGAACATTTTTCTACAGTTCAACTGTTCCACAGGCTTTTTAGCCTGTTTATTCATGTTTAATTTTTTTGTTCTTTATTCCTCTCTACGACGTTTTTTTGAATGCAAAACGATCCTTTTTTCTTTAACGCCTTAACAGTTATCGAACAAACATTTTTAATACCGTTCCGTAATGTGGAATAAATGCCCTACAGGCTGTTCCCTTTGACGAAAAACAATTTTTTCATCCTTAATTTTAACCAGAAAACAAGAAAGAAGGACTGTCTTCGACAATACCGAAGTCTTTATACCCTTTAGGTACATATCAAATTTATTCCAACTTGCAAAATTCGATTTCGATTATTATCAATGTCAATATTAACTTGAGTTCACGTCTGTATGAATACCAAATTTGAAGCTTCCACATACTTTTTTGACTTATTTTTTAAGCAAAACCTCAGATCTGAACAAATCGGTAATATGAGGGCTTATATATGAGGGTTATATAATCCTCCCATTTCGATGATTTTCAGTACCAATATTTATATTTGAGTAAATTTCACGCTCTCAGAGGTTTTTTTTGACGGATTTATGGCACAAAGTTTCAAATCTGAAAAATCGCTCGTATATATGCTATAGCAGTCCGGTCTCGCCGGTTTCGGCAGATGTAAGGATATATAAATGTTGCTGTGCATTTGCCTACCAACTTTGGTTGAAATATCTCAAAAACTTAGGAACCAATTTGCATTTCAAACATTATCGAACAAAACCAACAAAGATAATTCGACCCTTATTTTGGAATAGAGCTGCCACCTTACGAAAAAGTTTAAGCTGAGCAAAAGGTTGTCAAAGGAAGGAAATTTAGAATGCCCGCCGAAAAGTCGTTTGTAAAGTCTCTATTCCGAGATATATAGATTGATTCTGATTCAAATGAACGTGATAGATCAAATTAAATTAAATCTTGAAAATAATATTTAAAATTAGATTTGGCGAGTTCACTGCAGTTCAGAATTTTTATTTGTATTCATTTCTTAATCTTTTGTGAGGTTTTGAAATAATCCACAGGTCGCAAGACACAATCACATGAGCATTCACAGTCGAATATTAATATATATATATTTATTCTTTACTTATACTCTAGCAGCCAGGGTTTGGTGCCTGATGTATCGCAAGTGTTTTGTGTTGACTTTACGAGGGAACTGAACATTCGCAGCTTCGGCAACGGCTGTTATAGGGTAGGCCCACTTTTGAGGCATGCTCTCCGAAGATCTAATGATCCGTTGTTGTGGCTCTTAGTCTATATATATAATTTTCATGGACTTTTTAAATAGGTCCTTTGTTCTGATCATGTCACACTTGGGCCAGAACTGTTTCGCTATCTTACAGTTGGGTATGGATTTTCATCGGTTTAGAGTAATTTGTTCAAATTGCAAGTGAAGATTTCTCTTGATCGTTCCTAACGGACATAATGTTATCTCCGCTTCAAATTCATCAAGAGAAGCTTCGGACTTGACTAACTCGTCAATTTTTTCGTTGCCGAAAATGTTCCTATGGCCAGGAACCCAGATAATGAAGATGGCGAATTGACCTGCCTGGGAGCTTAGAGTCTTCTTGCAATTGTTGACGACACTTGAGTTACGCCAGAATAAAGTCAGCAATACTGTCTGACTATCTTTTCGATTGCTAGTACTTCCGCTCGGAAGATGCTAGCTGAATTCGTTACATGTAAAGATAGAGATATTAAGAGATCTTCAGAGCGAACCGCTGACTTCACTCCGCAGTCCTTTTTCGTTCGTTCGTTCGTGTAGATCGAGATAGTATGCTCCTCTCCTACAAGATCCCATCTTCCTCCTTTAAATTCGAATAGGATTTCGTTTAGCGCCATCACCTATAAAAACAGGAATAACACATCTCCTTGAGGAGTCTCTCTGCTGTCGATTGATTTTTGGCTTCGCTGAGCCGCTGGATGCTATGATTGTTTGTATCTATCTGCAAACTAATGCGTTTATGCCAACCTTTGACAAGGAATAAATGATATTGCCTTTTTCGATGTTATAAAAAGCTCCCTCGAACATATTTCTAGATAGGCTGTCATCGTACACTGTTTTTGATGTATTGATTTTTTTATGATTATCACTTCATGCAGGGCAGTATCTGTTGAACAGCCTTTTATTGGAGGTGTGTTGCAAAGTTGCTCTTGTTAGAAGCGACACGTCGTTAGCACTCTGGATAATAACTTATAGTTTGAAAGTTCTACACTGTTGAATAGCATGATTCCAACAGTCTAGAACTCTGTGGCTTATCGGCGAAGAGCTTGATCTAATGATTTTCAGCAGCTCTTCGGTTAACCAATTTTTTACACATCAAAAGAGTTTTGCAGAGTCCAAAACCAATGGCAGTCAGATGGCGCCAGGTCCACGCTATATAGTAGGGAGCATCAAAACTTCTCAACCATGCTCCGTCAATATTTGCCTGACCATCATAAATGTTTGTGGCCTGACGTTGTCGTGATGAAATGCAGCGTCATTTTTATTGATCAATTCTGGACGCTTTTCTTTTTTTTTTTTTGACGAGCTTTTGTTAGCTTTTTGTTGACAATGGAACTAAGGTTATGACAGCTCATAATCTAGAATTCCATTCCAATCCCAGCCATACATATAACAACACATTGTTCGCCGTCTGCTTCAATTTGTCGCGTTTCAGAAGCGTTTCACTGATGGTCATGGCACCCTAATATTGTACTTACGCGAGTAGCAATTCGGTTTTAAGTGATACCAAACTGTCACGTAGGTAATTCCTTATAAAAAATATTGTCTTGTTGTCGAAGAGCAGTTATATGTATGTGCTACTGAGCGCAATCTTGAGAAGTTATTTCTCAATATACTTTAACCATCAACTTAAAATCGTATCAATACCAATATAGACAAAAGCTTTATTTGTCAGATCAGGATACCGGTTTTTTTTTTCAATATAATCAGATAGCACACACAAAAATTTGTTGATAAAAACAAACCCTCCACCAAATTGTATATATTAAATTTTTTGTAATTAATTATTCAGCTCTAAGTAAAAGCAATTCGAAATGAGACCAATTTGCTTTTCATTGCAACTTTAACAGCTGCAGCCAGTAAAGAAAAACAGCAAATTATTTAAAAAAAAAAATATGTGTTTAACAACAAATTAAACAAAAAATGTACAACTACAAATTGTGTTTGCCTAACATTTCCCCCCACCATAAACAACGGCTCGAGTTCACTCAACCGTGAAAACATTATCGCTGGCAATATCATTAGCAGTAAAATTTGCGCCAAATAAAACTTTCTTTTTGCAAACAAAATACAAAAAAAAAGTCTAACATATTACTTTGCACACTATTTACAGCACAGAAGGTTTTTATTGCAATTATTTGAAGTAACTACAAAAAGAAATTTAAAAAAAAAACCTAATTTAAATATGTTCATACAGTGGCGGGCAAAAGTCTACATACACCCCCTGTTTTCGTTGCATTGAAAGACCAAAAACTTTGTTAGAAAATTTAGCGATACAGTTTAGTTCAACTATTTTCCATTATCATAAAAACCCAACAAAAATAATTTTTTTACATGAAATAGTAAAGCTATGACGAAAAAAAACGTAAATCCAACATTGACAAAAGTCTACATGCAGTACATACATAACTTATCTTAGCGCAAAAACTTTGGTTAATATCAGGTAACATGTTCATTTTAGTATTAAGTTAATCCACCGTTCGCATCAATAACAGCTTGAGGCCGTCGTGGCATCGAAGCTATTAAATTTATCAATTCTGAGGAAGTAATACAATCCGAAGCTTCAATATGACGTTCTTTGAGTAATGCTGAGCTGGAAATCTGATTTTTTTTCTAATTTTTCGCTCTAAACTTTCCCAGACATGTTCAATAACATTCAAATCTGGGCTTTGAGTTGGTGTGTGTAGTTCCCTTGGAGCATGATAAAGCAACCAATTTTCAACAATAAGGGTCGTGTGCTTCGGATCGTAATCCTGTTGAAAGATCCAGTCTGAGCCAAGCTCCAACTGTCTACCGAAGGCTTCAGATTAACTTCCAACAATGACTTATGGATCGGTTCATATTAATCTCAATTAAAACAAGCTTTCCAACTACAGATGCCGCAATCGCTGCACAAACCAATACGTTGCCGTCACCATGCTTCACTGTTGGTACTATATTTTTGGAGTTAAGTGCAGTGTTTTCTTTTCTTCAAACTTTTGCTCTTCCATCGCTGCCGAATATATTGAACTTCATTCGTCTATTAACAAGACTTTTTGCCAAAAATCCATTCCCTTGTCTAAATGTGCTTTAGCGAACTCCAAGCGAATTTTACGAGTTTTTTCAGAAATAAGACGCTTTTTACGTGGCGTTCTACTATGGAAGCCGTTTTCGTTCAGAGCTCTTCGAATTGTTCTTAAATTGACACACTTTCTTAATGAGCTTGCGATATTTTCGGCTAATTCTGGAGCAGTAACTTTAGGATCGTCATTCACTTCCTTCAGAATAAAGCTGATATCTCTTCAAGTTTGCCTCTTCGGGCGGCCAACACGCAGCTTATTTTCGGTGTATCTATTTTTTTCGAAGTTTTTTACAATGACATGTTCGTTTGGTGGACTTAAGTTTAAAATTTTTGAAATTTCACCTCACGATTTCTTCTCTTTTCTGTGCGGAATAACCAAGCTTCTTACGACAATGGATATGAGCCATTGTTGATGCTAATATGTTTAAACCACAATTAAATTCAATACTAGCAAATTAGAAAACATAATTTAAAAAATAATAGTAAAAAGTGCCATAACAACACAACATATCGACGTATCTGTTAATAAATGCGTGGCGTATGTGGACTTTTGTCAAGGATATTTTTGCGTTTTTTCACCATAATTATTTCATTTTATTTCATTTTCAGCAAAGTGATTGTACTTTCTACACAACGAATACTGGTGGTGTATGTAAACTTTTGTCCACCACTGTATATGTAAGTATTTCATACTTAAACGTTGCTCCGTGTAACCAAAGCTGTCAAAGTAGTGGCAAATTGTCACTCATCAGCTTGAAAATTACAGTCATTTACTTGTCGCTCACCATTCAAGCGTTTATACGAGAGTTGCCTTTTAAATACGAAGCCTGGCAATCTTAGTGTTGCAATCTGGCAACTGACAACTTTATCGTAAATTTTGACATTTTTGATGATATACATACTCAGAACAGTTTGACATACGAACGATATTTGTGTTGTTTACATTAACTTGAAATTCATTCTCGGTCAAAAAATTTAATGAAATCGCGAACATTTTCGACCGATTATTTTTTACAACTTTCGACCTCGATTAACTCAGCAGCAGTGCATCGATGCACTTAATTCAATTTTTGACAATGAAACTCCATCAAGGACCAGTGTTTATCGATGATGAGGTGAATTTAGTCGATGTTGTAGATCATTCCAAGACAAATTTCGTGAAGGTCGTCCAAAAACAGTTGTTGTTGTTCCAGAAACTATTGATGCTGTGCGCAAACAACGATATTGCAAGATCGTCGTGTGATGTATCGTGAGATTGAGACAACTAAAGCCTTCAGTCGCACCAGCATACATTCGATTGGCCGAGAGAAATATTAAAAAAAAAATGCAATATCGGGGCTTCGAAATATGTCTATGTATCTCGTCTACTCGAAAGTATGGGTGTTTCAAGATGAGCCGCATCCAACAAAAATTTTTTGCGCCCGAAGCGCTTCCAAGCAAATGGTGACCTGTTTTTTTTTTTTTTTTTTTTGTATTCGTACCACAAGAACAACGCAGAACAGTAAGAAAATTCTGAGTGATACAAAACCATTTGTTTGCCAGTTGTGTTTCAAGAAATCAGTAAAACCAACCGCAGAAAAGGGATCATTCTTCACCACGTTAGTGCGAGCTCTTTCTCTCTCTCTCACACATACACACATCGACTGAGAAAACTGCAATTATGAGGACTCAAAACAACGATTTGAGGTGTCTTGGCATCGAATGATTTGTTTTCATTGCCGTGCGTAAAAAATAAACTGAGGGGTCAAAGTTTTTCGACAACTGAAGGGACAGTTGATGCATTCAGAACGCATGTTTTGGGTATACCTCAATCAAAGTGGCAAAAGTGCTTCGACAATTGGTTCAAACGCATGAAGAAGAATCTTAATGGAGAATATTTTTAAAAACAATAAAGTGATTTCAATAATTAATATTTTCAATTTTGTTCTTAACCCCTAATATAATGTGGCGAAAATGCGAAGCGAATGACAGATGAAAGAGAGGAGCCGACAACTGGAATGTTCTAGAGCATAAACGAGACGATTATGGTAACGAGACGATTATCGTAACGACGCGATTATTCCGGAGGTTTCGTTTTCAAGCAGCAAACAAGTATATAAGGGCGACACATGAGTAGTCGGTAATCAGTCGTTAATTAAACTCGTTGGAGATTACATTACAGTAAAGTAATAAAAACAGTACATTGTGAAAGTTGTATACAAGTGATTGTAAATAGTAACGTAAATTGTAATTGAATGGTGAATTACTGAGTAATCAAAAGGACATTAATTAAATTCTTTATAAATAAAGAAACTGCAAATTAAGTTGGCGATTTTATTTAGCAATCCAGAGATCGTGCCTGAAGGATTTGGGAAATCATCGAGGTTAATCAGCAAAATCGTAACAATATGTATATAAAAAGAACACTCATATAAGTAAATAAAAATCACCATTTACATATTTAGTGCTCGAATGATGAATTCTTATTTGAATGCGTTTGTTTCATATACAAATAAACAGTTGGGAACGACAAGGAATGCAAACCACTCCGGGTGTATTTCTCACATGAAATTAGAAATTTCTTATAGAAATCCATCAACCGTTCCGAGAAGGCTCGGTATAAACTGTGGGTCAATTCATTTGTTGAAAGAACATAAGACATAAGCCATAAATTGGAGTCGTTTCCACGGGTATATGAGAAATTTTCAATCGACCAATAGCTAGGCAAGAAGTATACTTAGCTTTCGGAGATTCTTTCTTGGTCAGAGGAAAATCCGGATATTGTGAGTGATATCCAAGTATATACTACTTTTATGCGTTGGAAATTTCATGAATACAATTTATGAAAAATAACAAAGTGTGCGTGCATAAACACCAATTCATGTAAAGGGTTTTCCAATAAGAGTGATATGATTTCTTTAAAAAAAAACCCACACACTAATTGTTAAGGAAATTCAAATGTTTTTTAATTAATGTGAGGTACAATCGATACAATTAAGTTCTGAATATAGCATCATTCAAATGGCCTCCACGACTTCCCTTGCAGGAACGAATTCGATGAACCCAATTTTTGAGCACTTTTTCCACTAAATCAAGTTGTATGTCATGAATAGCATGTTCAATATTGACTTTTAAAGCTTTAAGAGAGTATAGTTTATCGCTAAAGACCAATGACTTCTAATAACCCCACAAGAAGTAGTCTAATGGTGTTAAATCCCAACTTCTTGGAGGCCATTCAATGTCACAATTTCTTGAAATAATCGAATCTCCAAACGTTTCACGCAATAATTCCGTTGCTGCACGAGCTGTGTGATACGTACCCCGTCTTGTTGGAACCTGATGTTGTTAAGGTCAGACCAAAACCCACACCAAACAGTCAATTTAGGTGAATATAATGGTTGTTCATGAATAATTTGTAGATTTTCTTCGCACCAGAATTGACTGTTTTGTTTATTTTCTGGTTGTTCCAAGGCAAATTCAGCAAATTCACGACGTTTATGGTGGTTCCTTGGCTTCAGTTCTTGAGTGAAATTCTTGCTCAAAATCCACCAGGTTGTAGTTTGAGACAGTCTCAATTCTCGAGAACGTCTTGGAATCGACAAATTGCGGTCTTCAGCAACACTTGCCTGAATGGCAGGAATATTTTCATTTTTTCGACCGGTTCTTTGTCTTATTGGCAGTTGAACATTATGTAAAGAAAATGTACGCTCGAAATTTTCAACAATTCGACCATAAAATGGCAAAAGCGTACGAAAAGTTGCAATTGCAGAACAATTATTTTGATAATAATATTGAATGGTTTGTAAACGTTGTTGTTGCGTATATCTTGCCATGATGAAATTGTAAACATTACTGAATACAATTAAAAAAAATACAAATCATGGCATATTGAAAAAGTTAAAAACGACACTTGGAAATCATATCATCCCTATTGGAAAACTCTATATATTTTTCGCTCCGATTTTCTATTTTTGAAATGGTTTATGAAAAATGCTCGCTATTCGATCGTTGTACGGCGGCTCATTTAACTGAAATTAGTACGCTGATAATGTGATACTCAAAAACACACTAAAACTGGGCTCAAACTATTACTGTGAATATCAGTTGTTAGAATTAGAAAAGCCTATTGCCGTTACAAACGCACTGGCTTTCGCTTCAACACAAGTGCGTGCATGAAATAAGCTGTGTGTAAAATTCCGTGGACGCAGCTGTATTTCATGTCTTTGTAGATGTACTTCTACGAATTTTACATTGCTTGGTTTATTAGTTAAGCATTGTGGAATATAAAGGGTGATCCAAGTAGAGGTACTATTTTCAATATCCTTTTTTTGACAGATCAGGCTTGAGTCGTGTCAAGCTGACATGTTATTTTTGTTCAGTATTGTTTGGCATTTCATCATGGAAAGACTTACGTCTGAACAACGTTTAACAATCATTCAACTTTATTACGAAAATTCACGTCCCGCAAAGAATGTGTTTCGCGCGCTTCGCTCAACTTATGGTCAACATAAAAGGTCTACTGAGCGTACTCTTCGCAACACCATTACCCATCTTTAGACCCAACATTCATTATTGGATAATATTTGAATATAGCGACCGTAGCTGAGAGTGTACACGAAGACCCAGGAGAATCGATTCGGCGCCGTTCGTAGCAACTCGGACTGACGTATGGTACGATTTGGCGCATTTTACGTCGAGATCTTAAATTATAAGTGTATAAAATACAGCTAGTGAAAGAACTGAAGCCGCTCGACGTTCCCAAGCGACATCGCTTCACTCTATGGGCTCTTGGAACGTTCCAAGAACATCCGACGTTTTCGAGCCAAATTTTGTTCAACGATGAGGCCCATTCCTGGCTCCATGGGTAGTTAAACAAACAAAATTTTCGCATTTGGGACGAAGAGCAACCTAAAGAAATTCAAATGCTGTCATTTCATCCAGAAAAAACAACGGTTAAGTGTAGTTTGTGGGCCGGTAGAATCATCGGTCCATATTTCTTCAAAAATGATGCCGGCGACCGTTATAGCGCCATAATAACCGACTATTTGATGCCTGAAATTGAAGCTCGTGACCTTCGCGACATTTAGTTTCAACAAGATGGCACCACTTTCCACACATCGCATCAATAAATGGATATATTGAGAGAACACTTCGGTGAGCAGATAATTTCACGTTTTGGGCCGGTCGATTGGCCACCAAGATCGTGTGATATCACACCGTTATGCACACAGGCCTTGGAGCAAAACATCACGCGTGTCAGTCGCCAGTTAACAGTCGAAATGTTCGAAAGAATCATCGATAATTGGACTCAACCGATGGACCATCTGAGACGTAGCCACGGTCAACATTTGAAAGAGATAATATTCAAAAAATAAATGCCAAAGAATGTTTTTTCGAATGATACTAAACATTCCCCATTAAATTTGAATTATCCATGTTTTTTAATTTTAAAAAATTAGGGAACCTCGAAATAGATCACCCTTTATATGCATCAATTAATTTTTTTATTTTGAATGTATAACTATTTTCCATTTGATGGCAATATGAAATGATAAATTTAATCTGCATGAAATAAGCTGTGAGCCACTGTATATATATGTCTCCTTCAACTTATTTTACGCGCTGCATTTTTTGTAGACTTTGTTGGATTTTTAAAGTTTTTTCGAATTACTTTATTGTTTTCCTCTACTTCTGCAAATATCTGATGTCGACATAGTTTTTATACGAATTTTTTCACTTTTAATAACAGCAAGGAAAAATGTCAAGTGCAACAATGCGCTCAAACTCCTTTTTGTCTTACACAAACATATATATGTACATACACACTTACATATACGTATATATCTACTTGAACATTACTGGCTTTAAACCTGTCAGCAACTGCTTATTAGGCAATTTCTGCAGTCTGTATAATTTGCCTCTAACACCTGCCCATCACAGCTGTTTTACAATGACATGCATATATATACAGAAAATTTACAGAAAGAAATAAAAATATATGGCAAGAAGTAAAAGTGGCAAAAAAATATATATAAATAAGAAAATTTAAAGGAAAAAAATGTTAAAATAGAAAAAAATAGTGAAACTTTGATTGCCGTTGAAAAACGTGCGCCACATTTTAAATACGCTTTGCTAAAGAAAAAAATTTAAAAAAAACTAAATAAAGCAAAAAGCGGCAGCGCACGACAACTGCCATCACACATGCATGCACAGCGTTAAAAACGCTCAATCTTCCAATTGTGCGCTATTACTGTTATTTATTGTACAAATTACGCACATACATACAGACATTACCACTATTTTCTATTTAATTAAATTGATAGCTACTACTCATTAACCCGTTCAGTGATTTACTTGACTACTTCTTTTACATACATAAATATAAACGAAAAGTTTGTGGCTTAAGTCTTTCGTTTGCGAGTCAATTGAGTTTGCCTTCAAATACTTCGACATTGGCAATGTGGTAGGCAAAAGCACAGGTAAAGTATTTATTAAAATTGTCTGCTATGTATGAAGTATACCATGAAAATAGAGCTTATATGTACGAGGGCTGTTGGATAATTCAGTGACATTTTGAACTTTCCGCGCAGTTACTGTAAATACAACGCTGGCCCCGTTAATTGTTATCGATTAATAAACTGCTGCGCTTGAATTTGACACGTATTGAATACAGACGACCTGACCGGGTGAATTTTAACGAAAATGCAAAAAAGGAAATTACGTGTGAGGATTAAGCATTATTTTTTGTGCAAAAACGAACCATCACCGAAACCAATGAAAGACCTGAAACTCTGCACCATCAATTTTTTTTATTATTAATTCCAACGGTTTAGGGAACTTGTTTTGTTTTTCATCAATGCCAACTCACGATGAGGGGAGGTTTGTTTAGTGTCGATAACTAAAAAAGTTCAGCTATAGAACAAAATTCATCAGCTGATATTTAAGAAATATTTCAAATATAAAATGTTATGTAACGATTAGTTGAGCGTCGACAAAATAGTTTTCTTAATATGAAAAAGAGGCTCGTGAAATTCAAAATTCGTTTTATAAGTTTTCAGAAACAAGGGGGGAAAATGTCTGGATATTCTGAACGGAACATTAGATTTGATTTCAATGAGAAAAAAGGGGCTGCAAATTGAGCCTGTTATTATTTTAACCATGAAAATTACACCAAGCAATTCCCGACGACTGACGAAAGTAGGGAGATTGATAAGTTTTCGACGACTAGTATAAGAAGGAAGACTGTAATGAGAGGCCCAATGCAAATATTTTAAGGCAAATAGGAGCAATTGTTTTTGAATAGACTCTATCCTGTCAGAGTAGATTTGATACCTCGGGTTTCAAATCACCATATTCAAGAATAGGTATTACTAATGTTATATACAAAGCTTTAGTAGCATAAGGATCATTAAATTCCTTTGACCAACGTTTTACAAAAGCCAAAATGCCTTTGACTCTGTTGACTATCACACCACTGTAATGTTTGAAGTTCAATTTAGTGTCCATAGTGATCTCCAGGTCCATGAAACGGTTAACCTGTTCCAAATTGTAATTATCTCTAGTGTAAGTAATTCACTGTGTGGCTCTTTGGGAGGAACACATAACTTTACATTTTTTAAGATTTAGGGGCATCCGATTTAGTTTACACCATTCAACCATATGTTTACATCGTCCGCATACATTAAAAGTTTTGAAAATTTTATCTGAGAAGATATATCGTTTATAAATAGTGAAAACAGAATCAGGCTTAGGTGGCTACCCTGTGGGTTCTCCAGAAGAAACATTAACGGTATTTGAAATGGAATTTTTAAACATTACTCTTTGAGTTCGATCATATAGATATATGGAGATCCATTATAAAAATTTTGATTGGAAACCCAGTAAGTCAAGTTTTTTTATTAGCAACGAGTGACACACTTTATCAAAAGCTTTGCTAGGTTAAGAAGTGGTTTACTGAGTTCCGTTGTGATCGTAACAATACAAGTAACGCCAAACGTTCAGGTCGTCCAAGAGGGGTTGTCACGCTCGAAATCGTCGATAAAATCCATGGAATAATATTAGACGATCGGAGAGTAAAAGTGCATGAGGTAGCTGAAGCTATAGGCTTCGCAACTGAGTAGGTAAATCAATTTTTCCATAAATATTTGAGAAAACTACCCACGCAATGGGTGCCACTATTGCTCACACACGTCCATAAGCGCAACCGTCTAACCACTTCAAATGAGCGTTTGACGCTGTTCAACTACAATCCAAGCAAATTTTTTCGCCGCTTCGTTGCCGTAAAAACGCAACATGGATCCACCACACCACACCGGAGTTCAAAGAACAATCAAGACAGTGGTGGGTTCTTCCGGGTGAACGTGCGTCAAAGAAGGTCAAGGTGGGTCTGTCGGTCAACAAAGTTACAGCCACAGTTTTCTACGATGCACGAGGTGCCTTTCACATTGATTCCCTTGAAAAAGGTGAAATGATTACCGGCGAATATTATTCAGAGCTTTTGTGCAGATTCGATCTTGATTTGAAGCAGAAACGACCGCATTTGGGCTAAGAACTACTACCCCATCCAGCATATTCTCGATATTTAGCCCCCTACGACTATTTCTTGTTTCCAAACCTGAAGAAGTCAACACAGAAACAAAAGCCTATTTTGAAGGCTCCATAGAGCTAAAAGGAGACTATTTACCGAAGGCTGTGTAAACAGGCAATGAATAATACTAAAAGCAGATTCGGTAAGAGCCACTCAAGTCCATGTTATTGACAGTCATAACTTTGAAGTCATAGATAATCGTTTATATTGGAACCAGCATTAACACCTACAACAACGTTTACTTGGAAATCCAACGCGGAATCATTCTTATCAACCTGTCCTGCTTTTCCTTTGTTTCCACAGTTCGCATACATCGAGTTCTTATGAGTGCTCTAAGATAGCTTATGTACAAGTCGAGTAAAATACCTGCTGGCTGGCTGTCTGCTGTGATTGGAGCATTTCGACGTCGAATCTTCCTTATATTGGTTAATGGGTGTCCTTTGCTGTACAGAAGCGGGTGCGTATCTTCCCTTCTACAAGATAGTGTTGCGAGTTGATATCAGGTTCTCGGAACGTACGCAGAATTGGATGAAAGTCTTCCATATATGTGTTTAATTTGACATCGTTGCAGGGGCAGCTCTCGTAGATGCCTTCTAAAAACTTATAAAAAAATCTTTGGTCCCATCGTCATTCTCTTATTTCGGGTCGTGGAAATATGCTGAAGGACTTCGTTTTGATGCCAATACTCTGCAACGGAGCCTCTCCCTCACCAAAAATCCAACTCCAAATTAGCCGCTGTAGAAGATTTAACAAGAGCCCATTTTCTATAGATTACAGACATCACATTACACTATTAAAGAGCAGCAGGTAGATGGCTCGACAGCAAAACTTGCCCAGTTAAGTGACCACACATTTAAAGAGCATGCCATCAAATCGTGATCCTTCATACGTGTGCAAGGGTCGTGATTATAAGGAGAGTCTTCTATGCGAAGGTTTTTGTGACTTTTATTGCGGCAAGTAAGTACCAAAATCTACAAACAATCACAGGGGGATGCGCCTTCTCAACTCTAGCTCGCCTCCACATGGTTGTGTTTTGACTACGCAGAACATACTTGGTCTAAGGCCGAAAATCGTGAGTTGCATGAACCAATGGACCACATATAAAAAAAAGTCGTTTCTCGACACGCCAAAGTGAATGGCAGTCAAAATATTTCCTCACTTGCGTCAACTTCTACACATAGCCCCATCCTTCCTCATTACCTATAGGTAAATGAGTGAAGAGCTTTCTAATCCTTTCATGTACATTATCTTTGGTTCGAAGTCTCTAAGTACCAGAAGGAGAAGAGATAGTCAATAGAATCACCCGCTGAGTTGATTTAGCCATGTCCGTCTGTTCGTCTGTCGGACTGTCTGTTTGAACGCCAACTCGCTTCTCAGTTTTTGAGATATTTCAATCAAACTTGGTATACGTACGTAGTATACGTTTAAGCGATCATTTGTCGGAATAGGACAGATCGTACCATTATGGCATATATGTATATGACCGATTTTCCAGATTTGAAATTTTGGGTCATAAATCCGTCAAAAAAAATTACCTGAGACCGTGAAATTTGGTACACATAAAGTAATTAATGAATTGCATATTGGTTCTAAAAATCATCGAAATCGAACAACTATAACATATAAAACTCATACAACCTATTTGTTCACATATGCGATTAATTCAAGTAAATATTGAAATTCGTCGGAATCGAATTTTGCATAATATTGATATGTTCATGAAAGGTACAAAGACTTCATTTCTTTCATGTTTTTAATATACCTTTGATAACTAAGATCGGCTCATAATACTTTTTTGTATGATTATGATCTACCTGTGTCTGTATGTATGTAAGTAAACACATATGTATGTACATATCTGATTGAAAGAAATTATCATGACCAGAAAAACATACACATGGCAAAAAAAGTCCGCGTTCATCTAAGTATATTTTGTTTGCACCATGAAAAGTCGAAAACAATAAATCATTAATAATTTTTTTTTACATTATTTTATTTAGTTTAATAAAAAATAACTGCTACAAAATCTTTGGTACCAATTAAACTGTGCAACAAGATTCTACGTAATTGATGAAATCAATTGGAGATGAAACTTTATCCCTCCCATATCAAAACCTCGTACTGGGTTTTTGGCCTATAGGTCTGGTTTCATTTTTATTTTTATTTAAAGTTGGCAACCCTGTGTATGAGAAAAGTTGATTAAAACTTGATCAAATGAAGCAATTTTAGATGGTTTTTTTTTGTATATCGCTTTTTTTTTGGATCGAGGAACTCATTTTTGACATTAACTTTTACCTAGATCTTACGATAGGTGGCGCTGTCATACAATTTGTCTTATTTTTCATGAAAAATAATATTTTTAGTTTTATTGTAGAAATGATCGTATATGATACATATAGAAAGGAACATTACACTATATTTGGCACACAAAAAAGATGATGAATAGTATACATATACACATATGTAGGCGTGAAAAGTTTGAAATAAAAAATTAAGTATACGGCGCTGTTCCGCTTTTCGTCCAAATAATCTTAAGACCTTTTATTCCAAAAATGCAAAACTTACTCTCACCTGAAAAAATAACTTTATTCCAAATCTCTGGAGGCTTGTTTAAGTGCTCCCTCGTAAAGGTCATTCGCTTGAGACGATTTCCTCTCGATATGAAGGGTTTTCTTAGTGCGAATCTGCCCTGAAATCCGGTACATTTCAGAATTTTTCATACCGTATCTGAACATAATTTCTTTTGGTACTTTAATGTAATGTTTTTGAAAGTTGGCTTGCTGTTAGATGTGGGTTAGACTTCACAAGAATGCTTGGGTTGTGCTCTCGTCTTTCCGTCAGTTTTCTTGGACGACCAGAACGTGGCTTAGACTTATAAGATTTTGTTTGTTTGAAGTTGTTTATTAGTCTCTAAACAGAGGAGTACTGTCTACCAATAGTTTTCGCGATCTCTCGATAACTTTTAGCATTCTGCCACAAATCAACAATGATTTTCCTTTCGTCAATTTCTATTTCTTTTCGCTTTTGGTACACAGCAAAAGAAAAATATTAAGTTTCTCTTATATTTATATACGATTTAACTTCTTCCCAATCGCAATTTCTATCGTGTATCATTTAAAATTAAATTCAACATAAATAATTTGTATTTTCAATGCAATAAACCATCGCTTTTTAAAGTGAACGCACACATTTTCTGCTCTACTTAGTTAAGGTATGTATATGTAGGTAGATATGTAGCTCTTACGAAAACCAAAAACTCCATATAAAAAAAGTGCAAAAATAAACGATGCGCGAAAATGTTTTTACGAAGCAGTACGCACCTCGAACGAAAAAAACTTCATTTTCTACTGCCTATTTCCAAAGTTTTTAAACAAATTCGAAAGCACGGCAACACAGGTTTCCGAGCGAAATAAATAGTCGCATATATATTTCGCGAGAAACAAGAGGAAGACTAATTTTCAAACGTATTAAATCAAGCTTATTAAGCAATTTATGTAATTTTTTTAGTTCTTTCATCAATTTCTACACTTTTAATTTATTTTTAGCCATGCAAAAGGTAAGAATGATCAGCGACAAATATTTACCTCGCTCTACTCATGTTTTTCGTTTTGTTTATTTACGTTTGCATATCTTCTTCCTTTGTGAAGAGCTGTTCACAATAGAAAATCATCTGTCAAATTTCCGTGCCTACTACATTTTTCCGTCCACCAAATATATGAGTGTTTTTTCGCTAGAGGTACATACCGACCTTTAAGTAGCAGTACTACAATCCCGTTAACTCAGAACGACACAGTTCAAATTCTACAAAAATTTTCTCAAACATTCTTCAAATAATTTTTTTCAAAATAAGTGAAAATAAAATAGTGATGGATTTAAAGTGCATAATCTTTTTTAGTTGAATACTTAAATACAGTGAGTGAACGCAGACTTTTTCTGCCATGTGTAAATACCAAGACTTGCAGGGATTCCATACATATTGAGGAATATAAAAAAAATTCACATGCTCGTAACAAGCTATAAACCGAACTTTAATTCCGTCGCTTAACTTTATTGACTCACTCACGTATATCTATAAAATTTTGAACGATTTGTGTCGCACGTCATTATCGGTTTATGCTTTTCACTTTCATACTACACAACAAATGCAAATGTCACGGTAATTATTGTGGTCAATGGACAATAATTGTAATTTGTACCGTTAACAGAATGCCGTTTTAAAGTGCGATGACTATCGGAAACGGCCACATAATATACATTTTCATAACTGTATGCATAATCTTACAACATAAAGTGACTGAGAGCACATAGAAAAATTAGAAACTATTTCTTTTATTTCATTATACTATGCTAAAGATGGATAAAATCATATTTTACTAATTGAAAAAGTTATGTGTCTTTAGGGGGAATTCGTTCAAAAGTTTTTATCCCAATATCTGGTGTGCCAGAGGGCAGTACAGGTATACATCTTTATGCAGATGATTTAAAAATTTACTCTGTCATAAGAAGCTCAATGACTCGGTTGCGTTTCAAGTAGAGCTTAATAATGCGCACACATGGTGCGCAAAAAATTGGTTATCATTAAATAATACTAAATGCTTTCTAGCCATCTTTTCGAAACTCAAAAACCCTTGCAAACTCTCTAATAATATTTCAAATTCTTACTTGAAATCAGTTAGTGAGGTTAAGCACCTTGGATTTTACTTTGCCTCTAAATACTCGTTTCACATGCATTATAACTATGTACATTATCGCTAACTGTTGTTGTTGTTGTTGTAGCGGCTTTGCCAACCTCATCTAGGTTCAGGTAGGTCTGGTCTTAGTCATCAAGGTCATCTAACGGCAGGCCCAGGAAACGTGCTGTTTCGACGGTTTCGGACCAGAGGGAGAGGGGTGTTAGATGAGTCGGGTTAATTGGCCATGCAAAGAGTTAGGGGCTTCAGCGTTCATTGTGCAGAATGTCAAATCGTCTATCTGTTCCGCCAGCTCCATTCCTCGACGATCATTTGATAGGCAGGAATGCCAAAGATCGTGGTGCGCGTTAAAGTCGCTCAAAACCAAACGGTTTTCGCCTCTGAGTAGCGCACCAATATCAGGATGGTATCCGACTGGGCAACTTGTAGCAGGGAGAATGTATATATTAAATATTTCGAGCCCGACACCGACTGACCGGATAGATATGCCCTGACATTCTAGGGTAGTATCCCTGCGGTCGATGTCGCCATCGATAAGACGATACTGCAGGGTGTCATGTAAGATGAAAGCCAAGCCTCCACCATGATCTCGCACGCGATCCTTTCTTATAATATTATAGCCTGTTCTGCTCAAAAGATCTGAGCGGGCACTCAGTTTTGTTTCTTGGATCGCAGCTATTGGCAGGTGCTCCCGTCTCATGAACTCAACTATCTCATCGATCTTTCCTTGGAGTCCGTTGCAGTTAAATTGTATTAGTCTGAAGTGTCTAGGTGGGGCGCTCGTAACTCGGGGGGTGAGGGAGTTGTGCACGGATCTTAGTTGTTGCAGCTGTGTAACCCGCTGTGGTGGTTGCCGCACATTGGTGATGGTTGGCGGCTGTGTACAATTTACAAGCGGGGGCAGACTCCCACAGCAAGGGGCAACGAATGCATTACTCCACTCACGAGTAGTGCACAGGCAAGAGTACGACCGAAACTGGCACCAGCCAGTGCATGTGTTGCATTTGACTGATGTCACATTCCAACGTACTTTGGTCGAACACACGGAACAGACTGTGTGTGCGGGGTACTAGGAGCTACTGGGTAGCACCCACGCGGGAGGTAGAGAGAGTTACCCACAGTGGGTTATTGTGCTGAAGACACTGCTTTGAGGGCTTGAGGCGCAGCTGGGTGCTGGCAGCATGGGGCCACGTAACGCGTGGTCCACACCTTATGGGTCTTAAGGCCTGAACAGGTCTTAAGATTATTCCAACCATTGCACTGGTAATGGTGATGGTGATGGAAATGGAAGAATGGTGGAATCATCTTTGACACACGAAGCAGAAATAATCCGTCGGACCAGGGTTGATTTCTACGCCAGCCCTGATGAGAAGGATTTGAAGCAGACCTGCTGCAGGGTGCTGCTCCATTGATGAAACTAAGATTACTTGATGACCTAAACGGGGTTAAGTCGCCGAAAGGTTGACAGTCCTTGGCCGGATAAAATCCGGGTTAACTCCGGTACGTAGAACCGGTTGTCGTGAGAGTTGAATTATCTCTAACTCCTATGCCATGCTTGCTTTCATCCGTAGAATAAGTAGTGATTTTTATGATCCCTACATTCAGATCCGGCAGAATAGACTTATAGTTCAAATGCACCAGTTCGAAGAATGTTGATTGAGCTCAATAAGATCTTAAGTTCGGAAAACTTCGATATTTCCTTGCAAAGGACAACACTAAGAACAAGTGTGAAGAATAAGCTATGTAATAATGTTGCATAGGTGTATTTGTTGAATTTGTATATAAAATTTCAATCTAATTTTAATTAAATCTTAATAAATTTTATATTTTGTATAATAAATTGCTAATGTGTCTGCATGGGCTTATAGTCCTTAAACTAAAAAAATAAAATATATAAATAAATAAATTTAACTAATCTCCTTTTGCCTTACAGCTTCTTCCTTCAATTTGTATCCTCATCACCATACTACTCACACTCAGCACAGCGGAACCACCGATCGGCAAACGTCACTTAGGCTATCCACTGTGGATCGGTAAGAGTGCTAAACAAATTGCGCTCAATCGCAATAAAGCCGCACTCGCCGGTGCCAAGCAACATACCCTGGTAGTACAGATACGCAGCGACCAACCGGTACCGCTTGTACTGAAAGGTGGACGCAATGCACAGCAACAACTGCGACATGCACCAAATCACATACGCGGTATTCGTCCGGTCAAATTGACTGGTCCGATTTATTTGAACGCTGCACCCGGACCCGGACATAAACCGCTGCAACGCAAGCCATTGAAGATCAAGTTAGCCAATACAAAGCCGAAGCATAAGCCGGCAACTAGTTATGAGGTGCCATTCCGGTTTGAAGTGCCAACAACAAATTCAATTGCTTATCCACCATTGGGTAATGAAGGGCAACAGCTGCCGGTAAGTGTGAAATATGAGGCTGTTGGTTTATCCACGTAGATTTTTTGCTTTTATGGTTGAAAAAGTGGAAGAGAACTTGAAGTATTTGTGGGAATATTAAACGAGGCCAGTTGGTTGTAGCAGAGCCTACTTTCAATGTTGTCCTTCTGACAAATTGCTTGTACCCTCAACATTCTACGTTGTCGCACTTATGTATTTAATGTGAGCTCAAATGTAGGCTATGTTTTTAACACAGTGTAGTCGACCTTTGCGCGCATTCAGGTGGAAAAGTTATCGAATGCCGGACAAGACGTACATGTATCATTATCGTTAAGACTGCAAGTGCTTAAATATCCTCAGAGTTCTTCTTATGTCCAATGACATTACTAGACGTTTTCTTTTCCAACCGACCTGCAAAAGAACGCCCAACTGGCTTATTTTAAATTGGCGTATAATTTGCATTTACCTTACAACTCAACACTGGTGTTAACTGACAGAATATAACAAACTTTTTAAATATTTGTTTTAAATTTTTAAGCAAAAACCAAAACAAAATGAACTATTCCGAAGAATATTTGGTAAATTAAAATATTTTTAAAAATATATTTGGAAGTTTCACTGAATTTTGAAGTTTGTCTGAAATTTCCCAACAGTTTGACGTTTAGCGAGAGTTTGCCTTGGGTTTTTTCAGTGGGCCATCCATAATAACAGGTGATCCATTTCGAGGTTCCCCACTTTTTTAAAGAAATAACACAGAAATTTCAAATTTGATGGGGAATGTTTATTATCATTCGAAAGAACATTCTTTGGCATTTATTTTTTAAATATTATCTTTTTCAAATGTTGGCCGCGACTACGTCTCAGATAGTCCATCTATTGAGTCCAATTTTCGACAACTCGTTTGAGCATTTCGACTGGTAACTGGCGATTGACACGCGTGATGCTTTGCTCCAAGGCCTGAATCGAAGCGAGATTGTCCGCATAGACTTTCGACTTTACATATCCCCACAGGAAAAAGTATAACAGTGTGATATCACACGATCTTGGTGACCAATCGACCGACCCAAAACGTGAAATTATCTGCTCATCGAAGTTTTCTCTCAATAAATCTATTGATTGATGCGATGTGTGAGAAGTGACACCGTATTGCTGAAACCAAATGCAGCGGAGATCACGAGCTTCAATTTCAGGCATCAAATAGTCGGTTATTATGGCGCGATAATGGTTGCCATTGACGGTTACGTTCTCACAGAAATATGGACCGATGCTTCTATCATTTTGTTTTTTTCTGGATGAAAAGGCAGCTCTTGAATCTCTTCAGGTTGCTCTTCGTCCCAAATGCGGAAATTCTGTTTCTTTACATACCCATTGAGCCAGAAATGAGACTCATCGCTGAACGAAATTTGTCTCGACATGGTCGGATCTTCTTAGAACTTTTAAAGAGCCAATAGAGCGAAGCTATGTCGCTTGGTAAGGTCGAGCGGCTTCAGTTCTTACACAAACTATATTTTGTACGTTTTCAATTTAGGATCTCGACGTAAAATGCGCAAAGCCGTTCCATACGTCAGTCCGAGTTGCTGCGAACGGCACCGAATCGACTCTCCACGGTCTTCGTGGACACTCTCAGCTACGGCCGCTATATTTTCTTCACTGCTCCACGCTATGCGGTCGAATATTATCCAATGATGAATACCAAATCTCAAGATGGGTGATGGAGTTGCGAATAGTACGTTCAGTAGGCCGATTATGTTGAAGCGCGCGAAACACATTCTTTAGAGAACGTGAATTTTCGTCATAAATTTGAATGATTTGTAAACGTTGCTCAGGCGTAAATCTTTCTATGATGAAAGGCCAAACATTACTGTACAAAAATAACATGACAACTTGACACGACTCACGCGCGATCTGACAAAAAGAGACTATTGAAAGAAGTACCTCTACTTGGTTTACCCTTTAGTACCACTTTTTACTTTCCAACACTATCATTGGGTATTGTTTAAGCGATTTCAGCTCACAGCGATGAAATTAACCCAAGTTGCTTATTTTGGGTTGTTTTTTTTTTCATTCTATTCGATAACCTACATAACGTTCTTTTGTAGGACTGGTGCAAAAGAAAACACACACTGTAAAATATAAAAATAATTAAAAGTTTTTGGTTTATTTTCCTTTTTTTCAACCAATACAAGCAATAATCTATAGAATTTTACCACTCACCACTCGATTTAAGTCTAGTTTTAGTTTCATAGTTTCATAGAACAGTAATTCCATAGTAAAACACATGCATACATTCAAATAATATCTTTTAAAAAAACAACAACAACCAAAGCAAAAACAAAACATTTCCATTCCACTTACAGTCGGAGACACATCATAATTTCATTACCGAGCATGAGCATGACAACGATCACTTTGCACCAATACACACAATACCCGCACCTAATCTCTCCTTACCTGAAAATCATCCCCAGGAATCTTATTTACCACCAAAAATACAATCACAAACCCACCATCAAACCCTCACCATTCATAATAATGAGAATCAGTATCAGGTCACTGAAGAGCATACCAATGACCAAACCATACGTGACCCACTCTCTGGCTCGCAGAAACTCTTCGCACCCGATCCAGATCCGTTACTGCCAGCTGCCCAATTACGTCCCGTAACAGAGCCCTACAATCAGCCTAGCAACGGCAAACCACTACCGGTTGATGTGCAGTCAAATTTCCTTGTACCTGCTCAACCTTTAGTACAAATAATCGGCGCACAGGATGTGGCCACACCTGAAATCTATCCCATTCAGTTTACACAACAAGCACAACTGCAACCGTTGGTGAGTGCAAATGTTGCCGCCGTGCATACAGCCTCTGCGCCCATCTACGATCCTACATATCTCGTCACGCAATCGAACCAACTGTATACGCAACACCAACAGCAGCTATTCCAACCAAGCGCTAACCTCGTACAAGCCTACGTTAATGCTGACCTCACACAGGAAATTGCCAGCGATGGTCAGATTTTACAGGCCGCCAAAGATCCACATCACAATATACATCCGGTGTTGGATAGTGCGCCACAATTTGCTGCATTGATTGCCGCACCGGTCTTGGGCGAGCAATCCGCTGGACATTACAATTTGCAGCCACAAGCTGCTGCACTAACTGCCACATCCGCGGCGCCTGAAGGTGGTTTTGTTGTGTCCAATTATTACGATAACGCCGATCCGGATAATTCACAATTGCTGCAGGCATACGCTGAGGAAGAAGCTCAGCGCCTGGAAAACGAAGTGGAGCAAGATAAGCAACAGCATTTGTTGGCCTTGCAACAACAACAGCAACAACAAGAAGTGCAACAACAAGAATTGCAGCAACAGCAACAGATACATCTACAACTACAAGAACAACAATTACATCAACAACTACAAGAACAACAATTACATCAACAACTACAAGAACAACAATTACATCAACAACTGCAAGAACAACAGCTACATCAACAACTGCAAGAACAACAGCTACAACAACATTTGAAGCAGCAGCAGCAGCAACAACAACAACAACAGCTAGGTCGTAACCAACAACAATCATATGATCCGTCCGCTGCTGCCTTTCAAGAGCACCAACGCTTAGTACAACAACAACTTGGCGCTGACACACCACTGCGAATATTCGTGCCCGACGACGAAGCGGCAGGAGAGGCGGTAAGTGATGTCCAGCTATAATCATTTAATCGTTTTTTTTTTTTGTATTGAAACATTACTTTTTAAAAATTAATGCAATAACTTTTATCCCGTCCATGCAGCGCCTACAAAAACGCTCCAATATGGTGAAAAAGGGAACAGTCGAAGACGCGAGCACAGCCAACGACAACACAACGGCCGATGACGATCTATTCGAGGTATCGTCGTCCGTTGAAGTATCTAATGAGAACCAAAAAGGCACAATGACTGATAATGAATAATTTCAGCGGAATTTATTTGGAAATTAAAGAAAAAATAACGAGCAATGTGCATGTGTAACATCCTATGTATATGTGTGTATTTTTATTTTATAATGTAGTATAATAAATTATTTATTTCATATTTAAGATTTTTATTAGTGACAATTAATGAAACAGTAATAGGTAAGAGATTTCTAGAAAATATTAGATCAATGGATGCATATTTGAACTATTTAAAATGAAACAATTAAATGAAAACAGATCCGGGTATGTATAAAAAATATGAATCAGTGAGAATCAGCATTCCAAATATAGCATACAGTCTGACCCACTCGCTGTTCCTGTATCACACCCAAATGTCGCAACATCACAATACGATTTTGTTGCTTTTTGTCCAACATTTTTTGCATTTGCTGTGATATATCGCCCGCTGTTATAAAATTACGTCCTAAAAAAAAGGCAGCCGAAAGAAAGTTATAAATAAAACGAACAATTCAAAATATTCCTTCGTTGCTGAATACCTGGTACATAGGACACTTGTTGATTATATACTTTCCACAATTCCAAATCGTGACGATTTCGCACGGTACTACGTTGCCGATACATTAACTGGTATTTTTTATTGAAACATGGAACTATTATGGTATCTAAAAAACTGCGCAGATCATCTACAGACTCTCGCCCGCGCATATATCTGAAAAAACGGATTTTAAATAATAGATAACATATGAAACGGTATTTTAACCTGCGTACTTTGGTATTGATTCAAACTGTTCTGTAGTTATGAGATATTCAAAATCTAAAAATGTGAAAGGTATTGGGTTAATAGGCCTTTGCTTTACTAATGGTGATGCTTTATAGCCAGTCAGTGTAAGTTTTGTTGGTTTTTCGCTCTACAAAAAATATATATTTTCATTACTTGTTTTATTAAGAAATAACTCAACTTACCGAATACAAATTAAGTCGGTTAATTCCCAAATCGTATGTTTGAATTTCTCCCAACCTTTCAGCTGTGCGCGGAACGTTGGAAACCTTGAGAGCAACTTGCATTTCGTGTTCCCGCGTTTCAGCTTCTTTAACCTTGCGGCGACGTTCCGTTAATATGTGGCTTAAAAGAGCACTTTGCTGTCTTTGCATACGTATAATTAAACGACCATGCTGTTCATCCACTTTGCTTACATCATTTTTTATTGCCCTACGTACTCTATCCATTAGTTTTTGCAGCTCCTCTGTTTCCCTTAGTAATATGACAGCAACGTTGTGCACTTTTTCGCGCCGCAAGCTCAAAGCAATAAAGTTCTCAATCAATGTTACTTTTTCGTTGATTGCTGACTTAATTTCTTCCATATTTATGTTCACCTTTTTACTATCCGTAATAATTTAAAAAAAGGCAAAATTTTATATGATTTATAAAAGTTGAACACCTTTCAAATTGCACTTTTAAAAATTCACAGAGTGATTGTTAAATCTAAAAATATGTTGTTCTACCATTCACACTTGCAGAATTGAGGTAATTCTTAATAAAATTTAACGGAAATATTTTTTTTTTGAATAATACTTTATAAAAATTTACATAGCATTCTATACATCTTAATTAAAAAAGTAATTCCTTTATTTTGTAAAAATAATTATAAATACTGATGCCATCCAAATAAAATTAAATGTTGAATATAATTCTGAAACTCTCGAACTTCATGTGTACCCTGTCTTTATCCTTTGCGTTCACAATAATCACTTGTTCATCGTGATTTATTTTTTTTTCTTTCGATCACAGTTTGAATTAAATTGATCAAATGATTCATTTTGTGCGTATAGAAAAATAATTACCATTTATTTATTAAATTAAGCAAAATATTGTTATAGATACTTCCATTTTTATATTATGCACTGCAAATTCAAAGTGTAAGCATGGATCGCACAATAATTGCCGTGCAACGTGCGGAAGAACGAGAACACAGTGAAAAATTATATAAAAAACTTCGCGGGCTGGGGCTACTGTATCCCCAGTCAGATGAGCTGCGGAAATGTTTAAACGAGGAAATGTTCATCAAACCCAATGTTCAAGCATTCTTTCATGTAATGCATTATCTGTTTTGTTTGTTAGATCCAGTTGAGTTCAAAAAACGGTTCTATTGGCCAATCACAGATAAAAGAGCTGAAGCTAATTTTCGTACAAGCACCGTGGAATACTTAAAGCATATAAATGAAAAACACAAATTGCACTGGGGTGATATTAAGTCCTACCTGGTGGTAATGCCAGGTGGTAAGAAGTTCATTTTATTTCTTTTGGAACTGGTAGCATTTGTTGTGCGAGAACAGATACGCCATCGAGAGAAATTGTTAGGTTCTGATGTGGATGCTGGTCATATGGTTGATCTAAATTTAATGCGTATGCGTAAGCAGAATACATTTTTCAAACTTTATGCTTCGGCTTATATTAGTAATGTTGATGAACAAATAGTACAATTACGCGATAAAACGCGGCACTTAAATAATATATTTGATTCATTGTCTAAAGAGACTGGCAAGTACAAAGCAGAGCTTTACAGTGATGCTTTTATCGCCTCATTCGAAAAATCCAACCGTAAATTATTTGAGGAAAAGCTTGCAAAAGGAACTGCTATGGTGTGCAATTTAGAAGAGCCACTTGTTGCATTAAAGGAAGTAGTAGACAAATTCCAATTGAAAGAGGCGGAAATGAAATACGATAAAGGTCGTGTGAGGCAGGCACTACAAAAAATTGGCGATGTTCTACCTGCTGAAAATATAGCAAACACAGGTGAGTTGTGTGGATATTTTTTTCTGTACCATTACAAAATGTTAAACTTTTCTGATTAGAAGTTTCTTATAATTTTATATTTTCTTAAATAACTACAGATGTCTTTCTACACCCCAACGTTAGTCCTATGGATGACATCAAGTTGAATGAGCTCATAATTGCGTTTAACCAAATTCAACCGTTATTAGAAAACGCTTTTTTTGAAGTTGAGCAGACTAGAAATTGCGGAGAGCTTGCTGCGGCAGAGTTGTCAGCAATAAAAAATGAGTTTCATCGAATAGAATCACAAATTATAAATTTTCAATTATCACTAAATAATCAAATGAAACGACGTACTAACAATAACAAACAGACACCAGGAAATATGAGTGAAGACTGCAATTCCTTAATGTTAAAATATGTATGCACACCACCAATCAAATTTGAAATGATGAATACTGGTCGCGTGGACAATGCACGCCTGCCATTATTTGCTGATATGCTAACGAAAAATTCTGCCGAACCTTTCTGTGGGAATAATTCAAGTAATTGAATTTCGAATTTTTTTGCTAATTATATAAACCAAAATATTTTCTTCCTTTTAGTTTTTCCACGATCTGCCCGAAAGCAAACAGCAAAAGACTCCTCGATCGATATGAATAATACTAATAACAAATCAAGAATTATCGATTCCACACAACTTTTACGTACGATTCATAAGAGCACTGCGCGAGCGCAACGCAGAAATACTCAAAGTTTGTCAACCACAACTGCAGCTTTTTTGAGTACTAGTTGGCGAGAACGCCAGAATATATTCCATATCGATATGGAATCGGAACCTCTGGTATCAACTGAAAACACCATTGAAACGATCTGCATTGCTGATAACGCAAATAAGAGCATTAATCGAACAACGGATATTAATTATGTAAATGCTCAAAGTCATAACAGGACTTCTCCGTATACACCCTTTAATTCTAACGAACGAACCCGTGTCGCACGTACTCATTTACTAGATGCGATAAGCAGCAGCAGTGGTAGCGGTGGCACAAAAACGAAGGTTTTCCACTCAAGACGACTATCGGCAGTGCAAAAGGTCCAAGGTGATTCACTGAATCTAGCGAATATGAGCACTAGTCCTTCTGGGCGTCTCGATGCGCTCGTGCCGGCAACGACTGAATACGTCGCTACGCCGCGTTTGAAATTAAATGACCTCACAATGCAGGAAAATGCAGTTTTTATTAATGTAAGTCAATCATTTTTTATCAATTATGTACATTTTCTATATGAATATATGTATGTACATATATTTACAGAAATCTGATGAGCATGTGACGGCGGTAGAGATTTTGGAGTTGTCTTCCAGATATCAGCTAGAAATTAAATTAAATGGCGAAAATGATCAAAATATTGGCAACACAACGAAGTGCGCAAATGCGATGAATCACCAAAAGCAAATACAAATAATTACCGATAATGATGATGATTTATTTGATATTAGCGATACTGTGCTAAAGGACATTACAATGTAGTCAAATATTTCACATACGCACATACTAACCATTATTTTCTACACAGCAGATACAAATATTTACACACTCACATACACACCATATACGCATATACAATAAATACATTTCATTTGAATATTATGCGGTGTGCATTTTTATATTTTACTCTTTCCTCATTAGTGTTTGATAATAAATATTTAATTTTAATTGTAATTGTAATTTAAATATAATTACCGGAAATGTGTATTTTGTTAAGAAACTCTTATCTCATCTTTCTACATTCTATTCTGTTATGAATGTTGCCCTCTGTTTAGACTTGAATTTGATGTCACCTATTTCGCGTATAATTGGTTTGATATGTGGACTTAGGTAGGGCCTTCGGTTAAGTTCCATAGTTGCTTTGGATTTTTTATAATTTAATATGTTCATAGCATTTTGACGTTGCTCATAGTACATGTCATCATAGGGATTAACTTTCTCTTCTGAACTCACTTCGTCTGTTTTGGCCAAACTGATTGTGACCATCGTACTATTTTCTTTTATATCACTATCGGACTTTGGTGGCCTTGATTCGTGGGTCGTTATTGACTTTGTAGAGTCTTCATTGACCATTTTTTGCATAACATTACGCAATTCTTCACGTATCACTTCGGTATTAATTTTGAATTTTTTAGCTTGCAAATGTCGCAATTTTGGCACAGTTTGTAATACCGTTGATATTCGTTCCTCCAAATTTGTGATACGTTGATCTAATATTTGAAAATTTTCTACAATTAATTTATTCTTGTCTGTCTCATTCAACATTTCAACGGTCACTTCCATCTCCTGTTCATCATCTTGCAAAGAATCTGCACTGGGCGTTGTGCTCTTGATTTCGTTATGTACCTTTTCGCGTAAACAGCGCTCTATAAGTGAATCAATCTCTTCTTTACGTATAAACTGATCGGTTACACGTAGTTCTTGTAAAATATTCTGCACCTCTTCGCGGACCAAACTTGTTATCGAGAAGGTATTGTAAAAGCTCTTCTCTTCGGAGACACTAGTGCTCGATTGCGAACCGTTCAAATCCATCATTGCCTTAACCACTTGTTGAGTTAGTGGAATCAAACGTTGTTGGCTATTTTGCGGAGTGAGATGATCGATAGCAATACTCGTTAATGTTGCCTTTTTAGTTGGCTCAGTATGCTGCTCCTCTGGCTCTTGCTCTGTGGAATGAAAATCGCTTTCCATAAACTATGGAAATTCTACCTGAATTTCGGTTTGTCTGCCTGTATTTTCGTAATGGTTTAAATATTTAACTTTTAATAATTTTTTCAAATATTTTTTAACTTTTATCACTTGAAATTTTACGCACTAAACTTTGAATACAAATAACTTTTAATTTAAAAACGGTATACAAAAGTTTAAAAATTATAATTTTTTGAATGTAAAACTCAATGCTACTTGTTTAATGAATCTGCTGCAGTTAAGCTAGGCGATTGATCATTTGGGATTAAAGTCGATGGAGAGTACTTCTATTTCGGGTTATAAAAGCAAACACGGATGGAAGAGACTAGCCCGGGCTATACGCACAGGCACTTTTCAACATTTAACCGGTGAAGTAAACAGTGATCCAAGTAGTGGTACTTTTTTCAATAGCCTTTTTTTTTTTGACAACTTTATTACGAAAATTCATGTCCTTTAAATAATGTTTCGCGCGCTTCGATCAACTTATGGTCAACATAATCGGCCTACTGAGCGTACTATTCGCAACACCATCACCCATCTTGAGACCCAGCATTCATTAATATTCAACCGAATAGACCACGACCAGCACGCAGTGAAGAAAATATAGCGGTCATAGCTGAGAGTGTGCACGAAGACCGTGGAGAGTCGATGCGGCAATGTTCGCAGCAACTTGGACTGACTTATGGAACGACTTGGCGCATTTCACGTCGACATCTTAAATTGAAAGCGTACAAAATACAGCTTATGTAAGAACTGAAGCCGCTCGACCTTCCCAAGCGACATTGCTTCGCTCTATGGGCTGTTGAAAAGTTCCAAGAAGATCCGACGTTGTCGAGCCAAATTTTGTTCAGCGATGAGGCCCATTTCTCGCTCAATGGGTATGTAATAAAACAAAAATGCCGCATTTGGGACGAAGAGCAACCTGAAGAAATTCAAGGGCTGCCATTTCATCTAGAAAAAACAACGGTTCGGTGTTGTTTGACCGTTATCGCGCCTTGATAACCAACTATTTGATGCCTGGAATTGAAGCTCGTGATCTCCGCGGCATTTGATTTCAACAAGACGGCGCCCCTTCCCACGAATCGCGTCAATCAATGGATTTATTGAGAGAAAACTTCGGTGAGCAGATAATTTTACGTTTTGGGCCGGTCGATTGGCCACCATGTGTTATCATACCGTTAGAATTTTTCCTGTGGGTATATGTAAAGTCTAAAGTCTATACGGACAATCTCGTTTCGATTCAGGCCTTGGAACAAAGCATCACGCGTATATTTCGCCAGTTACCAGTCGAAATGCTCGAACGACTCATCGAAAATTGAACTCAACGGATGGACCATCTGAGATGTAGCCACGGTTAACATTTGAAAGAGATAATCTCCAAAAAATAAATGCCAAAGAATGTTCTTTCGATTAGTAATAAGCATTCCTGTTTAGGTTAACAGATAAATTTATTTTATGTACATCAAGGGATTAATACCTTACAACACATCTAACCCAAATACTTCTGCTCAGGGCTTGGACGAACTCAAAGGAACTTCAACAAAGCTGATTAGTCCGACCTCCGCGCTCCCCACTCAAACCGACGTTACCATTGGCAAATATCAATTTTTTAACTGTCCTTCCATGAGGGGCGTGTTCGGAATTTGACCATCCATATCAGACGAAAAGCTCAAGCTGCCCCGTGAGTCCCGAGTAATATTGGCACAATGCAGACCTTAAACTGAAGTATACTCAACTACAACATTAAATAAAACCTATACAATTAATCCGGTCCTTATTTCAACGTCGTCAACGAGTGAAGGGGCTATTATCCGAGGAATTTTTGTTCCTTTCATACCTTCAAAGTGTTTCTGTACATTTATATTACAAGCCGCTTACAGGCAGACCTAGTGGTGAACAGACGATACTAAATTCTCGGCAGGCACTTAAAGCGATTATGTAGGCGTGGCCACACAAGGGGTCGTCTTATCACAGTTAGCTCACCTTCAAACAAATGTTCGTTGGCTACCCAGAGAATACGTGGCCGAAACTGAACGCCTCCAATTCTACGAACGCCTAGACAAAGGGAGCGAGCGCTTCCCCTGCCACAATATTATTATTATGCTTTGCCATTTTAACGCTAGTGTGAGCAAGGGGAATTTTCATTCATGAAAACACTCCGACAATGGAAAGAGGCTGCTCGACTTCGCCGCGACACGCAACATGCTAATAAGTAGCACCAGAAACCAACATAAAAACATTCAAAAGACCACCTGGGGATCCTCAATAGACGATAAACCAGATTTATCACCTTGTGATTGGCGGTAGATACGCTTTGAGCCTGCTTGATGAGCGCTCAATTCGAGGGGCCCATGTATCAGTTCGTAAGCGCAATTTGGTCTAATATACTTATATATGCACGAAAATTGGAAACTTAGTGAGCTCAGCACAATCCCCGTGGTAGATCCTGCTATTCAAAACGAGATTTTAGACAAGGTAATTCGCTATGGTGCGGTTTCTTTAATTTGATGCCGGAGATGATGAACAAAGATGAGAACTATCTAGGAGCATTCGAAAGATATATTCTACGCAAGAGCTGTGGTCCTGTATGCGAAGGCAAAATAATCGACGAAGATAGAACCACGAACTGCAAGAGCTCTGGAATGGTAATTGGTGAAGATGTTCCAATGAAAAGATCATTTGACTCGGCCCTACGGGGTAAACAACGAAAAAGGGGCGCCCCCGAACAACATGGAAAAAACAAATCCAAAAGGACCTGCCTACTCAATAAAACTCACGCATCTAACAGACCTTTCCCTCTGAACCGAACCCGTCAAAACTACTGGTTTCCTGGACACCAACAACTAACCCTGCTAAAAATATAATATTTGGTGTTATAGATAAATAGATTGGAGTATATACGAAGGCAGTTGACCTTCAAGTATATCCTGGTAATTCTGCTTCGAGCAAGGTTATAAATGAACGTTTTGGTCCACTACTATTTCCTCAGCTACTCTAATGCAGAGTACGCATTACATGTATTTACATTCTGGGTACCCTCTCAGCAGTTAAAACGATCCAATCCACCCTTGAAACCCTTTAATAAAAAATACCCCTTTCTATTTGTCAACATTTCAATCATCTTTATTATGAATATCTTCCTCTTTCCAATTATTATGCTATCTAGTAATCAACTAGTTGCAAGCCATTGTATTTAAATAGTTCAACCCTTATTTATATAAAAAAAAAATTGTACAACAAAAGAAACCGAAACAATCAACACGCTTGAAAGCTACAACCTTGTTTTCAGAATGCTATCTAGTAATCAACTAGTTTCTTTAGTTTCGGCGGTGCCGAGATGACAATACGATTTCTATTATTACTACTTGCATTGTTGTCACTGCCAGCGGCTGCTTCCTGTCTGTTGCTAGCCGCATCGCGTGGATGCCGTTCCTTGTCCCTATCGCTCTGTCGATCCCGTTCTCTGTCTCTATCACGATCACGTTCACGCTCTCTATCCCTGTTCCTATCGCGCTCCCTTTCCCTATCTCTATCGCGATTACGATAGCTCTCACGTGAGCGCGCTTCATTTCTTGAACGTGAACGCCTACCGCGATCTCTATCCCTATCCCGTTCACGATCCCGTTCACGTTCATCATAGCGCTGAGTGCGTTGAAAACGTGAGGTACGTTCACGACTGACCTCACGCTGCCAACGTGAACGTGAAGCACTCCGGCGCCGACGTCTCGAAACACTACGACGATTACGTGAACGTGAACGTGATCGCCTTTCGGCAGGAGCCGAGCGTTGCGATTGATAATAAGACTGGCTACGACTACGTGAACGTTGTGTGGTACGATCCTCCCGACTTCTACTACGTTGTGTAGATCTAGCGTGATGATGTGCTGTGGTAGAATAATAATGTCGATTTTGTGATTGTTCATCTTTCCCACGGCCGACCGTTAACTGTTGGCTTTGTGAAAGTTGCTTTTCGATCGCTGCAGCAACAGCAGTAGTGGTACCGACACTAGGTGAATTGCTGCGCCGTTGTGATGGCTGTTGCGCTGACTTCATTGTACCCGAAGCATCACTATCGGAGTCCTTGCTGCTTGATGGTGTGCCGTAACGATGGCGCAGTTCGCGTTGTCTGTAAGATAAATATAATAACATTAATATGTAAATACATATATATATGTATGTAGGTATGTAAGTGAGGAATGCAGTAAAACATGTTTGCAAACAAGAAACTACTTGATTAACATAACATAACATAAATTACCTTCGTCTCAGCTTCAGTGCCATTTCGCGCATTTCATCTTCGCGTTCCTGTTGCAATTGCCGTTCACGTTGCCACTTCTCGATTTCAGCACGTTTATCCGCTTTGTCTAGCCACGCATGGGCACAAGTGATGAGAAAGAAAAGTTGTTTTTAATTTATTTATTCATTTTTTTTCTGTTTTTTTTTTCGAATTTTCATTACTTACATTGCTTGTTGAGTAAATTTTGCATTTTGCGCTTCAGTCGTTCGCGTAAATTCAAACGACTGCTGCCCTGTGGCGCGGCAGTTGATGATGATGATGGTGTAGTCTGTAATTAATCACTTCGAATGGTTAACAAAAGCACAACTGGTTTGTAATATTATAACTACTATATATAACTATTAGCTGAGGTCAACGTCCTTTTGTTAACAAAGCCCTTACAAACTAAATAAAAGGATGTTTTTTTTTTTTTTTTTTTGAAATAGTTCTAAATATCAAGATGAACAAGTTCTGAGAAGCAAATCTGGCGAGGCATAGAGCATTTGAATGAGTTTTAGGTTAAGAAAACTTTGAAAATCATCACAATTTTACTCTACAAAAATAAATTTCTAGAATAATAGAAAGAGTCGAACAGGGACTAAAAACATAATTTTTTAAACAAAAAAATAATTTTTAATACTGAAAATGCATTAAATTACCCCATATATGTATATTCGAAATTGAGAAGTCTTTTTTTGCTAATTTTTTTAAATAAAAAAAACTTTTATGTACCAAAAACTAAATTAAATAAAGCAGTAAGTCATTAAAATTGAACCCATCAAGGATAAGGAAATTTCAAAAATTTCCTTAAGGGGTTAGTCCACTCTAGAATTTTCGGAAAATGGATTATTTTTCTTTTAAATGATAAATTAAGGTCTCAAAAATGTTATCCCGAAAGATTATGACAGATAAAAATTTCTCAAGGTCCCATTTTCGTTTTCTAGTTGAAGCGTCTGTTTCAGTCAGTAAGCCATACTCAAAACTTTAAACGCGTTTATCTCAAAACTGTTTTTTTTTTCAAGTTGGCCGGAAACATAACTCAAACAATTTACAATCAATTCACTTGAAATTTTGACAACATTCATTCAGAAATACATTATCTATTGAAGTATGTACGTAGATTTTTTTTTATCTTGCATACTTTTTTTTATTAGCGAGTTTCGAAATTTTTTTAGGCCAAATTGTTACTTTTTCCTTTAGAGACCCGCCATTTTGTCAAAAATGCATGTATTGAAAAAATCCTACGTACTTTCTTACGCTGCTATTGCTATTAACAAGCAGAAACCAACCGTTCAACAACTTATGAAAATAAAAAATTATAGGAGCTGTGTGTTCGGCCGTGGTTCCCGAAAAAATGGAGACATACTAGGGAGAACGCTGTAATTTTTCTTCAAAAATATTTATAAGCAGTTAATTATACATACATACATATGTATGTATGTAGGTATAATAAATGCCTTTTGTCAAAAATGAGATTTATTTAATAGTTTTCCCGAAAAAAATCTGAAAACAGGGATATTTTGTGGCGCTCTAGAGTGGCCTAATCCCTGAAGAAATCCTAGCAGCGAGAATCTAAAATCACAGTTAGGGTTGGTAAATTCTAGTATTTTTAATTTTTAATGTTTTAAACATTAAAAACGAATTTTTTTTTATCGCTCATTAAAATACTTTATGCCCCGCTGACTAGAGGTACTAAATTCTAAAGCGAAGTCGAGTGAGAGTTTTGTGTCTGTTAGTTTAGTGTCTGCTTGAAAGTCATTTAGTTAATGTTCTTGTAACACTTTTTTTTTTGTCTAAAATGTCAAAGCCCTTTTGGGAATATGTATTTTTTTCACTATAACTTCCTATCCCTTGTCCATTGAGTTGTTATAATTTTGTTTTCATTATTCCGGCATATCTCGATTTTGTGTTGCTGAAATTGTTATATTTTTTGGTGGTTCTTACTGACTTTGGTTTCGGTAGCATTAGAAAAACTTGGATTGATTTTCGCCGGAGCAGTAGTGCTATATTTGCCTATTTGTTTACCAGTGGTTGACGCTGCTGATGATGGCAAAGGGTTGGAACGTTCAGAGCTAAAAGAGAGAATTTGAAATTAGAAAAAGTTAATTAAATTAACTAATCGTAGGACGACTCAACAGCTTGCAACATATATGAATTAGCAATCGATGTTTTGGCTTTTAGCATTTTCAAAATTATTCAAATTTCATGTACACGCGCAAGTGTTGTCATCACATTCGTTCAATTTATAATTAAGTCATTAACGCCTCCAACTAGATGACATATTTGTGTATGTATGTGTATGTATGTATGCATTTAAATATAATATGATTGACTAAATGTGGTTCAACTTTACCATAGGTGCATTCCTTGTGCGCTTAACTTACGTAGTATCCACATCCATACGTTCGTCACTGTCGTTTCCATCGCCGCCGATTGGCGCTTGCTGTTTCGCTGTATCTTTTTCATCGGCATTTGTGTCCGATGCGGAATCAATTTCCGAGTCGGATGTATCATCTCCGCGTTTACGTCCATAATAACGTTTGAGTGGTGGTGGCGGCGGTTCCACTACCTGAGGCAATAAATTTGTTACCATATCACTGCCCGAAGTGGTGGGCGTTGGTGTAGCAGTCTTAATGTCGGCTATTGGTGGAGGTGGTGGTGGCTCTTTAGCTGCAGCAGCGACTGCGCTTGACATAGCCGTTATGCGCGTTGATAATGGATAACTAATCATTGGCGCTGTAACGTTAATGGTGGCTATCGTTGTACTTGTTGTAGCGAGAGAAGATGTATTAACTGGGTTTGAGCTAGTAGTTTTGCTTTTAGGTAAATTTTGAGTTGTGGTAGCACTGGTAAGGGGTTTCGTTCGAGATCTTGAGCGCGTACGACTACGTGCTCTTCGCCGTTCTACTGATGATTTTTTATGTTTTGAATTGTGATTACGTTTTCGCTCCGAGTGTCGACTGCTTTTGGAGACAGACCGTGAGCTTCGTCGTCTGGAGCGTTGTGAGGAACTGCTTTTTGATCTGTGCCGTCGTTTATGTGGAACACCATGAACGCTGCGTGAACGTGATCGCGAATGTGAACGTGATTTAGACGTGGAGCTTGAACGTTTTGATTGTCGTTTACGCTTTGAACGATCATACGAAATAGATCGTGACCTTCTGTGACGATGACGTCTACTTCGGCTGGGACTCCGAACACGTGAACGGGAACGAGAACGTGAATAAGGTCGTCGGCGGCGTTCTCGACTGCGTCTTTTACTGCGTCGGCGGCTACGACTTCTACTGCGTGATCGTTTCCGAGAACGACTACGAGAACGGCTGGCTTTCCCTGCCGTTGCCAAACGTTTTGTGCTCTCATTTATATGCTTGAGCTTCTCCAAATTCTCTTTCACTTTCTGTGCGTAGGTGGCTTGCGATGTTAGTTCGCCACCCGTTGTCGACAAGCCCGCACATGCTTCACCTAATGTTTGTGGTGTACGTCCAATACTAATAGAAATTTTCGAATGTGGTTGTAGCTCGTCTTCGCCACCAAAAGATGTGATATAGGTAATTTTTCCGGCATTTGGATCAGGTGATGGTGAGCGTGAATCACTATCTTCATCTTTATCTTTTTTGCCGCCAATATCTTCTTTGGCCGCGTAACTAGGTGGACTGAAGGGACGGCAAGCAATACGACGTTCTTTCTGTGCCCTACGCTCTCTGCGTGATTTCCGTCCACTTAAAAGCATCTTTTCTTGCTCCTCTTCACGCGCAATGCGTAAAGCTTCAGCCTCATCTGCATCCTTAGTTAGATAAGAGTAAAAGTCATTGCTTACCATGCCATAATTACGCCCGCAGCCATTCAATTCATGCGCTTGCGAAGTGTCTAGTTTAGAAATATCTATAGCTACGTCCATATCCATGTCGGAATCAGACTCTGAATCGGAACCCTTCTCAGATTTAACAGAAGATTTTTCTTGAGGAGCCGGATTAAACGGATGACCGCTTGATGTTGTAGATGCCTGACCTTCTTCATATATATAGCCGATACTAACACCACTTTTAGATTGTTTCTTTTTACTTGAAGCACGTTCAATTGCTTCCAACTGTGCATTAGCTCCGAATTGCTCTTCCAGGTACAGTTGGTGGAGAAATTTTTCTTCAGTAACATTTAAGAAATCATTTTGTGCCAAAATACGATATCTTTCGTAATTACATTGGCGCTCCTCTGCTGATGGCTCAGTGTTTTCAGCTTCATTTGGTTTAGGCACTGCCGGAATATAATCCAAATGAGCACGTACATCGAAACGATCAATTAGATTATCTTGTTGTCCTTGCCAAGGCACACTGCAAAATAAAATAAAATTTATAATTGTTTCAAAATATATTCATATAAATATTAAATGCATAAACAATCATTTCATTGAGTAAAAAATATATAGTAAAAAATTAAAAGTCGGATAATTCCGAAATATGACTTGCATGATGGCGGCTCCGTCGCCGGCAGCAGCTGTCGCTGGGTCAAGATGAATCTTACATCTTCGGCCATGAATTTGAATGAACTGTGTTGGATCCGCTTGCTGCACATAAAAGATAACATTCACTTTTTATATATTTGCGATTTCTAAAAAAATTATAGATTTTTGTCATACACTTTCATCACTCACAATTTTTTCGTAAAAGTCCTGTCGACGTTCTGCACGCTTGCGATAGTCCACAATCATGCCCCGTATTCGACGCTCTTGCTTACGAGCTTCGTGCCACATTTTTCCCCAAGTAAATATTTTAGGAACTGTGTAAAAATCAAGTCCTTAGCACTATACATTCGTATATGGAATGAGACACTATATTCTAATTATTTCTGTCTTCAAGCGAATTCCAAAAGTGATTAAAATCCTTTTTGCGTTCAACAAAAAATTTTGCCTCAGAAGGCAATAGATAACTTACAATAGTTTGACGTTTACATGACACTTGTTTTACCGCCAGCCGGCATAATGGGGTTGTCGAGTTAACAGAAACCACTTCAATATGGCCACCCCATATGTTCAGCATTAGTTTAACCAATATGTGCATTCCTAAAAGGTAATTATAATTAACCTTTCGAGACTTGATTAATATAAGTACAGTTGTATAATTCCTATTTAAGCTAAAGGCTATTATGCTTTCTAAGGTGACAAGGCTACACATATTCGAAATTTACATAGCTGTCAAAATGGAACTTTATGTTGATCTTCTGATCAGATGAAGTTTCTAAATTAAATATAGATTTTTTTAACTAAACTTTTAAAAATATTGTGGAAAATTTTAAAAGCTTCCATAGGCAGAACTTACTTATTTAGCGCTATATTTCGAATTTTAACTTTAAGTCATAAACTTTCAAAAGTTAGAATGATATTGAATGATATTATAAATATAAGTTTAAGTATTAAATTTGCTGGTATTTTAGAAAATATGTTGTTATTGTAGCCGCAGAAAATTCTCCTAATGGGGCTTCGGGGAACATTGCGGGAGTGACAGTCCCTGGGCGGATAAAAATCCGGGTCGTTCCGGTATAAAGACCCGACTGTCGCGGGAACTATGGATTTTAGTAGGCTCTTACGACAGTCATACTTTACCGCGGGTAAATTCTTGAACCCCTAACCCGCAGGGGGATTTTGGAAATTGGAAACTATACTGCACTAACGGCCACCATAGCTTCGTGGTTATTTTTGTAATTGTGGTCACCCCTCGGGAGGTAGTGTCAACCTCTCCAAATTTTTTCTCTGACATAACAAAACAAAGCTAATAAAAATCCATAAATCCTTAATACGACCAGAATTACAATAAATTTAAATCCACAGAAGAATTTTTGCACTGTAAAAATTTGTTTTCATTTAGAATTTACAGACAAAAAATTTATTTTACATATCACAGGACTAAAAACATTAGGTTTACTATTAAGTGTTTAGAATAGCGGCTTTTGCCAAAAAGTGTATCTTACGAAAGGGGCATACTCTTCTGGTTTTTAATAGAACGATAATCTTTGACCAACGATAACTCTAGAAGGATGTTCGCTTTATAGGTTTGTTTACATTTGTGTCATCGTCCTTTATATTCACCTTTCGGTCTTTTGTTTAGGATTTTTTTGTCACATCGATTTTCAAAGTTAATTTTTCGAGACTTATATTATTATTTGTTATCCTTCGCGATATCATTTCTTATAAATTTTAAGAATGTCTAAATCCCGTTTTTATAATTTTCCTGAAACAGTTTCCAATGGTCTTACAGATGAGAATATTCCTGATGTTATATCCAATAATAACAACAACAATGAAGAGATTAGTGAGGATAACGACGATGACTTGGAGTACTTACAGCATGTTCCTTATTCATCTAGCAGCATTGATCGAAGTTCTATTGGTTCAATACCGTGGGCAGACGATGCCATAAAACAAAATCAGTTAGATTGGGAAAAAGTTGAACGCATGTTACATGGAGAGGATGCATTGCCAGAAGAACCTGACTTACGTATCGAAATTGTAGAATGGCAGACAAAGTTTCCACAACTTCTGAGAAGCAAGACAGCTTTAAAAACATCGCAAGATATCTTACAAGAAGAAAACTTTGATTCGAACAAACAAAGTGCCAGTCAACTGCACAATTTGCCTGATGATTTAGTCTCACATTTAACTTTTAACAGTTCTGACGATGATGAACAGTATGATGAATTAAATACGCCCACAGCAGCAGCTCCACAGCGGATAGAAAATTTAGGTGCTCAGTTCGTTACCAATAAAACCCCCATTACTAAATCATACGCAGACCGGCTTTCAGCCAAAATGGCACTATTAAGAATAGCAGCATTGCCGATTCATTCAAATCAACGACATAATGCCTTAATACCACAACAAATCTCCACAGAACGTGAGCACAGCGGTACATCTAATTCCTTACGATTACGTAAAGTGTCGCCAAATAGATCTCAACCTCCAAAGCCTTCACCAAAACACAAACAACACAAAGATACATATTTCGAGACGCAACAACGTTTTCATATGCCGCCAATTTTGAATGTACTGGAAAGCAGGCGACGCTTTCGTGACTTGACTTCGAATAAAAGTTTTGTTCAATTGACGCGTGTAAAACCACCGCATGCTAAATCTGCTGCCATAATACGACAGGCTGAAAGTAGTATACCAGTTGGAGTACAACCACGTGCTACATCAATTTTTGGCGGACACCAATCTGTTTGGCAGAAGCCCTTAATTGCAACGCGAGTGAGTAGTAACTTCTTCAACAGTCGCAACGCCATCATTTTACCTGCGTTAAACACTCAACGTGTCAGTGCGCAACAGCGTCGAAATAGCACCACAACTAGTACTGGTGCCGATACGAGAACACAAAGTTTATCTAATTCGAATTTAGGTTCCTCAACAAGTAGTAGCGCTGGTATTGATTTACGGCCTCATTATGCTGCTGATCGCTTCGTATCACGATGGCAACATATCAACCCCAAACTTACATCTACTTCAAAGGGAACTGTTTCAACGGGTCGATCCATCTCGGCAGCCGTTCATCATTATACCCGTTCCAATGCAGCATTTGGAGAATTATATGTGCCATATAATACACATAAACATGGTGGATTTCAATAGCAATCACGTGCGTGGCGTTTCGTCTGAGGCGTCACAATGGTTTAAAAGAAAATAAAGTTTCTGAAATAGCTTAGCTGAAACTTTCTTATTTGGGTAAATCGTGGAGGAATTGACCAGAGCAATATGAATATAATGAAATGTTCTCTAAATAATAGTGAAACACTGTTCAACAAAAGTTATATAACATTTGTTCAAACATCATTTGTATTGCATTAATGTGAATCTTTACAACAACAGTGCAGCCATTTTTAACTCTGGGTGCTTTATCATGTCAAAATTGCCTTTTAGACGTTGATGTTTGGCTAACATTAAAAAGAGAACTGTGGTAAAAATAAATTTTGATAACAGTCTAGGCAATTTGTTTAAAAAAAAAACTATAAAAATATGTTTTATTTCGCTTAAAATTTTAACAAGAAATGTTTAATAATCGTAATAACGACATAACATAGTAGGGAAATTGAGTAATGAATTTTCGTTATAAAACTGTTTTAAAAGATTGTGCTTTCATCCAAGATATTGCACTTCCTGCTCGGGGAATCGTTAATATATCAGTTAATGTCGCGTCCTTAATTTACACGCGGCACACATTCAAAAATCGTCACAACTCCTTCACACCATAATTAACACCAATAAAGCTTTATCACTTTAATTTACTGCTATTTGAAGATTGAATACAATTACAAATTGAATAACAGTAAATTCATAAAAATTATTTCTTACAAATTAAAATTATCCAAACGCAGTCTTCCATCATTCTCAGTTAGATACAATAGATCTGAGAGGCACTGTTCACTTATCAACTCCTCAACACGTTCGCACATCTATACGAAAGAGTAAAAATGTCAATTAAGAAAAACGATTATTCGAGCACAACTTACTCCCTTCGCTTTAAATTCGGTTATCACTTCAGGATGTTTAAAGTTAGGTCCGAAATTCACACTTACAGTGGCACTTTTATGAATGGATATGGTTGGATAATATGAACCACCATATATGTCTGTAAAGGCTACTCCTTGAGATTTACCATTCTTAAAAAACTCTATTTTACTGCCTGGAAGGACTTGTAGACCCTTAAGTGTTTCCTGCACTTTATCCTTGTCTTCATAATATAAATGTGATTTAAATTTAACAAGTGGCTGAAAATGTAAACCAATATACAGATACAGAAAATGATTTCTTTATAATCTTACTAATAAAGGAAACTTACTCTGTCCTTAAAAGTGTTGGGTAAGTAGCTGGTTTCTACTTCATCAGGCAAATCGATTAGAAAGCCCAGGACGTCGCCTTCCGCATAAGCATCATTATAGTGTTTACCATGACTTTCATGGAATCTTGTGCCTTTACGTGAGCGCCACGAGTACCCGAATTTGTCATAGCCGAGCGGAGCCTGTAAGTTGCCATATTCTTGACCCCAACCTAAGCGTGTTGCGGAACCTTCTGGCATTTCCTCCACAACGGCTTCGAAATACCAACGACCACGATTTACAGCTAAAAGTAGTTGAACGTATATGTATGCACATGCACATGCACATACATTTGTAAGTATAATAAAATGATTTAGTAAATAAGAGGCATATGTGCAAAATTAATACGCAAAAGTCCAAACGTTTGCCAAAAAAAAAATTAACTAAGCTTACTTACAATGTGTAGCGCGCACCATACAATATCCCTTTTCACCAGTGACAGCCAAACGATCTTCAGAAATTTTCAGTTGCGGTGCACGATCATGCAAAGCCAATAATACGCAATTCGGTACTAAAGTTCTGTACAACCAGCCCGGTATGGGTTTGCCAGCCCAATCGGAGCTTTCATCGAATTCTTGCCGGAATGGAGCATGTGGGTCGGGTTCTGCAAGAATGTAACGGTAGCCATCCTTGTTGAAAGGGTGTTCCAATGGATAACCATGTGCTGGCAGTTTAACATTCGCAGTTATATCTGAACTGGGGCGCCCCTTTTTCCCAGTAGGTCCAGAATCATTACCGGGAAGTTTGCGTTTATTTTGACGATTATTCTTCGTCAGGGAGGAAGCTAAGTATAAGTTTAAAAGGTTGAAAAAGTAGTATACAAAAAATAAAAATGTTATTATTTTGAATCTATTTTTTTTTTTTTGCGTGTCTATCGAATGCCAATGGAATAAGGTCATGTAGAAGCGCAAAAGCGGCAATGGAATGTGCGCATACCTTCAAATTAAGTAAAAAAAAGGGAACACACAGCCTAAATGTTTAGACAATTTCATAACGTCCTTACTTATAAAACAAAAACTGAATAATAAAAATATATATATATACATATAAAAATGACTCATTTCTCGACGGGTCGAAGAAAAATTATAACGAACTCATTCGACCCTTATTAATCTATTCGTAATTGCACTCATCTTTGAGATAAACTTGAAAATTTTCACAAATGGACTCGTTCAACTTCATAATTGGTCAATAAATCTATCAATGCTCTTACGTACTTTCTTCCTCGCGGAGCGATACTGTGTTGTTGTCCATATATTCAGAAAGTTGCAACTACGTGCGCACCAATGACGGCAGCAAAGAAAATGAATCGTTCAACCGAATCGATATACTTGTATAATACAGCACTGCTACCTACTGTATAAAAAATTACATGCACAAATACATAAAAGCATGCCTCATAGCTGAATAATTGTTGTAGCGGATCCCCATAGCATAATCGTGAAGAATGCAGCATTCTTCTGGCACAAAATAAACATATACATATATACTACCCACCCCCTCACAACACTTTTTATACGTAAGCCGGTGGTGGGCCTCGCCCCAAAGTGACAAAATGCAATGGGGTTACAAAGCTGCAGTAATCAATTACAAACACGAAGACTACGAAGAATAGAAAAAAATTTTAATGTTAGGTGATTTACATATGTACATGGGTAATTAATCAAAATGAAAATTAGTAAATGGAAAGCGGAAAATGGATTAGTGGGCTAAGATGTCAACTTTAATATGTTCTTAAAAATTAAACACTAATGGGAAGAATACAAAAAGTGAAAGGGTAATTCTTAATTTAATTAACGACAAGAAAAGATTTTTGGCGTAAAATAAACTCCTCAAATAAAACCAAAAAACAATACGAAAAACTTAATCAGTGGCGACATATCAAGTTTTTTTTAAGCTTTTTTTGTGCACATAATAGTAATTGTAGTAAGAGCGAGTGAGAGCAAAGCACGCGAATAGTAGCATAAAACAACTAACAAAAGAATAAAAAATAATTTGCAAATTGCATATATGCCACTCTCCCTTCTTGGTTTATTCAAACGAAAATAAAATAAATTTAAAAATTTTTCGCACTGCTCCAATCCATTCACGCACTTCTACTTACCTGTCCCGTGACCATCTTCGGATGTTCGTAGTAATCCGCTCTTACCCATGGTATCGTAGTTTGGTTTTATTTGTGAGAGATCCTGTGTCACTAAACCAAACATCGCGCCATTTTCCGAATTTTCTTCGTATGTGAACAAAGTGTTTACCTCTTTAACAAGTGAACGCTGCACGGTGGAATACCTAGAGTATAAATAAATATGTATATTAAACTTATGTATTATTGTTATTTAATAATATGAAAGTGTACATACCATGACTGCGTGACACGCCTTGGCATTGTGGTCATGGCCTCCCAATATTGTTCTATGTATGGTATGATTTCTTTATCTTTGCTAAATAGGAACTTGGAATTGCTATCCTTCTGCGCGTTCTGTTGCATATTAGCTATAGCAGTAATACACATTTGGGGTATTGCTGAAAATATGTGATACATATTTTATAATTCTGTTAAGCTACATAAGAGTTTATCGTGCTTACTTGCTTGACTTTTTCGAAAAACCTCTAAACCGCTCTGTGAACAATTTTTGCACACGAAAACATAGTTGGTGATGAAGGGTACCAACTTTCCCAATTGATAACCGATGCACGATTCATGAAACCATCGACTACAATTGGCACACAGTAGTTCGACGATATTAAGATTACGCTCTTTCCCACTAATAAAGAAAATATAAAAATATTAAATGCACTGCAAGGCTTATATGTAAATAAGCTGTATCCTTGTTCTTTACCAATAGCAAATGCCGGTGCTGGCTGCTGTAGCAGGTTTTTCTTCCTTTGTGTTTTCCGTAGCACGTTCGCTGGAAGTACACTCGGACGCAGTTTCGGACTGTGAATTATTATCAATTTGCATGTCATCCATATTCCCAACGAAAATTATTTATTTGAAATTAGAACTCCCAGCCAGGAATAAGCAAACTAGCCAAATATCCAAAAAGCGTCTGCAAAATGTTTGCAAAAGAAGGTATGTAGTTGGAGACAGGCAAAAAATGGACAGGTATGTTCAGTAAGCCAATTATTACAGCTGTGTTGGAAAATTTCGACATAATTTGAAATATTCCGATATGATATACATATGAGTTAAGTAAATGAGATATACAACTTTATTGCATCAATTCAATAAAAACCTATTATATATAATTATTTAAAATACAATTATTAAAATTTTTATTTTAAAATTTTTTCGATTTCTTTTTTAAAACTTATTCGATTTGAAGTGAAAAATTCGATTAAATGAAAAACTTCCAGCGTTGAATTTAGTTCATACTTAAAAATCATCACTGTTGTTGCTATTCACAATAAATTTTATACTTTTTACTGCGAGTGGTGACAGTGGCGATTTACTTTCTTTGTGCAACGGATGTAAGTTTTGTGGTGATCCAATTATTTTGTGCATTTTACAAATACTGGAAAAATTATACAAACTTTTGAAATTGAACAAAAGATATCACTTCATATTTATATTTTCGGTGGTTTTTAATATTTTCTTAATTTATACATCCATAAAGTGAATATCACAACATATATATATATGTTCCAGAGTGATTAAAAGACGCTGACGGTGGGGTGATAGAGAGCAATAAGTCCACGTTACTTGTTTCTTTATTTGTTCACTTAGTTGCGGCGTATACCAACCATATGGAAGGCGTATGTGTCTACATCACCATTGCATTTGGTGTTGTTGGATGCTATGAATAAGCACTATTGATTTTCTATTTTCGTTTTGCGTCACTGGCAACAGCAAATAAAATCTGCTTAGTATAATTTTTTTTTTAATTCTTGCTTAATTTACATAAAATAATGACAAATGCAGTGAGTTCAAAATTTTATTGAGATTAAATGAAACCAGTATACATATGCATTTATATGTAAAATATTTCTTGAGAGAAAAACACCAGCTGTAATGTGAACACGGCACACGATAAAGAATCCAACATTAAAAACAATTATCACTTTATTAGATATTTAGATAAGTGTTCATAAATACATAGTTGTTATCTCAGATTAAACCCAAAAAACGGCATACGATGCTATTTGCTTTACAGCTATGTAAATAAATAATTTTTGTATATATATATATATGTGTATGTGTATATGATGGTAGTCATAGTGAATGGAAATTATATATGCATAAATTTATGCAGAGGAAGCAAAAAAAAAAAAAAGAAATTGTAGTGGGTTTGTTTATGCAGCTCTGCGTTTCTAGTTACAATAATATGTGCATACGTGGAAATATGAGTACATATTAATGACTACTTATACATCAAAATGAAGTCGTTGAACTAAACAATCATTAAGTATGTAAAATATGTACCTAATTAAATATTTACTTAGAGAATCTTATTAACTCCTACCACCGGCTAATATTTACTTATAATATTATAAAAATTTGACACCAATACGACTCTTGAAACAATTCAAAATCAAACACCTTTATATGCATATAAATAATTTTTTTCTAATTTTTCGCTGAAAATTTCTCCCAGACATATTCAATAACATTCAAATCTGGGCTTTTAGGTGGTGTGTGCGTGCCTTGGAGCATGATAAAGCAACCAATCCTTAATAATATGGACCGTTTGCTTTGGATCGTTATCCTGTCCAAAGATCCAGCCTTCGCCAAGCTCCTAACTATCCACCGAAGGCTTCAGAATAGCTTCCAACAATGACTGATATATCAACCGATCCATATTACCCTCAATAAAAACAAGCTTTCCAACTCCAGATGCCACCACCGCTCCCCAAACTATTACGTTGCCGCCACTACGCGTCACTGTTAGTACTATATTTTTGGCGTTAAGTGCAGTGTTTTCTTTTCTCCAAATTTTTGTTTTTCCATCACTGCCGAATATATTGAACTTCGATTCGTCTGTAAACAAGATTTTTTGCCAAAAATCCATTCTCTTTTTTAAATGTGCTTTAGCGAACTCCAAGCGAAGTTTACGATTTTTTTCAGAAATAAGAGACTTTTTACGTGGCGTTCTACTGTGGAAGCCATTGTCTTTCAGAGCTCTTCGAATTGTTCTTAAATGGACACACTTTCTTGATGAGTTTGCGATGTTTTCGACTAATTTTGGAGCAATAACTTTAGAGTCATCATTCACTTCCTTCAGAATAAAGCTGATATCGCTTCAATTTAGCTTTTTTCAGCTTTTTCCGGTGGATCTATTTTTCACAAAGTTTTTTACAAAGTTCTGTACCTTTGGTGGACTGAACATTAAAATTTTTTAAATTTCACCATACGAGCTCTCTTTTCTGTGCTGAATAACTAAGACTCGTACATTACTGGACATTTCTTTTCGCAGATTGTTGATGCTAATGTGTTTAAACCACAACTAGCAAATTGGAAAATATAATTAAAAACAATAGTTGAAAAAAGTAGTAAAAAAGGATACCTAACCGCCATAACAACACAGCATATCGATATAACTGCTAGTAAACCTGTGGTTTTTGTAGACTTTTGTCAAGGGCATTTTTGCGTTTTTTCACCATAAGTTTTTTATTTTATGTTAGAAAATGGATTTGTTTCAATACATGGGATTAGAAAAGGATTTGAAATAAAACTGTAAACCTACATTTTTCAGCAAAGTGATAGTACTTTCTGCACAACGAATACAGGTGGGGTTTGTAGACTTTTGTCCGCCAGATGGGTATGTTTATATATGTATGCATATACACATACTATTGTATTGCAAAAAATGTATGCACAGTAGTTTCTCTCTAGTAAACCCCATTCTGATGATGTAGAAATGAAGGTTTTTTTTTTTTTTTTTTTTTTTTTTTTATTTTTTTTTTTTTTTTTTTTTTTTTTTTTTTTATGAGATGCCGTCTACAAGCTTATCGCCATAAGTGATAAGAAACACTTGCGTTTATTGCTGTTTATACTGGTTATTATAGGCTTTGTTGTGATATCATTATCATACGCTAAAAACGAGTATTGAAATTCATTTAAGATGTATAATTAAATTTCATATACCGAACCGGTGCATTATAAAATCCTATTAACTTTTTTTTTATAGTTTGCTTGAAGCCCTTCAAATATCACCGGAATAATTAACGCTTCAGAGATTGCTCCCTGTTGAGTTGGAAGATTCACAACACCTAATCACTCATCGTTGTTGTTTGCAGTGAAACAATAACAAAATGGGATCATTATTTCGCAGTGAGGAAATGACTTTGTGTCAACTGTTTTTGCAGAGTGAAGCGGCGTATGCTTGTGTGTCAGAATTAGGTGAATTGGGTTTAGTGCAATTTAGAGACGTAAGTACATAATAACTACATACATATATATATATATCTACAAACATACGTATTTATGTAATTTCGAAAGACGAAGAAAAATTTTATGCAAAAATTTTATACAAACAAAAAATTACACTCTCGTCTCAGCTCAATCCCGATGTGAATGTATTTCAACGCAAATTCGTCAATGAAGTGCGACGTTGCGATGAAATGGAACGTAAATTGCGTTATTTGGAGAAGGAAATAAAAAAGGACGGCATACCAATGTTAGATACAGGCGAAAGTCCGGAAGCACCACAACCCAGAGAAATGATTGATTTGGAAGTGAGTATTTTTGTTTTCATTTTATTTACGCATTCATACATACATACATATACATACATATATAAAATAGAAAATAACAATACAATTTAATACATTTTAGGCCACTTTCGAAAAATTAGAAAACGAATTACGTGAAGTAAATCAAAATGCTGAGGCTTTGAAACGCAATTTTTTGGAATTAACTGAGTTGAAGCATATTTTACGTAAAACGCAAGTTTTCTTCGATGAGGTAAGTCAACAATACTACACCATTCTGAAAATCTTATTAACTAAAAATCAAATGAAATTTTATGAATTTATTTATACATTATAATTGTAATTGTAGTTAATTGCTAACAAATCCCTCTTCTGTGATTTATTGTATTGAATTACTAACTTGTGGCTTTAAAAGCACCTTTTACAAACACTTTGTATATACATACATATTACATGTATACTTTTACTTACTGCAATTATATCCTTATTGTAGATAATTTCTAAATAACACACTAACAAAATATATTAAATGGTAATTGAGATAATCACCTACATAATTTAATACCCCAAAACAAATTATTTACCAAACGAAATACTTCCATACCCTTTCTTGGACTCGCCTCAATGTGCCTCTTAATTTGTTTTCAATTTCAACTTAAAATTGTATTTATGTGCTCTTTTCTTGATTGGCGTATTACAATTGCGTAGTATGTGAAATTTAGGATTAATTAAAAATTAACCTAAATTAAATGTGCACACCTAATGCTATTGTAAAAAGTTCCATTTTCCGTTCTCTTTATTTTAACTTCAATTTTACGGAATTGTATTTTTTATTGAATTCCACTTAATTGTCGGCTAACTTTATTACTTGCATTGCGCATAAAAAATATTTTACTACAGTAACTAAAAACCAAACAAAATGAAAGTTTTAACTACAAATAAAATGTAGTAGTCAAAAATAACACAAAAGTACATTAACAAAAGCCAAAAAAGTAAAAAAAAAACTCAACCATTTTATGATCAAACACTCAATCTATACTCACCTACATATGTACAAACGTACATATATGCATACATATGTTTGTACTTCCTAACAAATAGTAGTAAAGTAGTTGCAAATCCCAACTATAACATATTAACACACCTTCAACCTCAAGTAAACCACAAACCAGCAACCACACATTTTCTACGCAGCATAAATAAGTATTTTTTTTTTTACAAATAATATGTGCATTTTTCTTTTGTTATTATGCGGTTTTAGTATACCTTTTGAATGATTCAATATTTGCCAAATATCTTTATTACATATTCATCTTTTTTTTCTCTTTTGGTTGAGTAATCCTTTAGGGGTAATAAGTTTGTTATATTTAATTGATATATTTTTGTTGTATAATTGTTTAGTTTTGTTTTTAGTTGTGTTCAAATATTATTCTTATATATATTTTTATATTTTTATTTTTATTTGAAATGTAAATATCTATGCACTGTTGAATAGAGATTAAGCTTGAATAAATTTTGTATTTATATTAATTTGTGTAAAGAGATATGTGTATGCTAACGAACATTTGTAGAGTAACTGCTGATTATTATACTATATTTTTGGCTTTAAAGATATTTCTAAAGTTTTTTTTTGTTAAGTTACGTGAGCTTATTGATATATGTGATTTCGATTCATTTAAACAAATTTTTAAGCAACTATTAGTACATCGGCAAGGTCTTATTTCAATTATGAATGTATTTGAAGACTCGATATTCAATAAAACCACAACAACAAAAAATCTCTGATACATAATAATAGTTAAAGTATAAAACAATCAAAATACAACCTCGGGACTACCTAACAAATTTCAAAACTTCGAAAGTAATTTAAAAAAAAATATATAGGGTTTTCCCCATAAGAGTGATGTGATTTCTTTAAAAAAAAACACTAATTGTTATGGAAATTCCAATGTTTTATTTAATGTGAAGTACAATGACTAAAATTAAATTCTGAATATAACATCATTCAATTGGTCTCCACGACTTTTTTTTGCAGGAACGAATTCGGTGAACCCAATTTTTGAGCTTTTTTTTCCCACTAAATCAAGACAGTATGTCATGAACAGCACGTTCAATATTGACTTTTAAAGCTTGAAGAGAGTCTGGTTTATTGCTAATGACCAATGACTTCAAATAACCCCACAAGTAGTAGTCTAATGGTGTTAAATCACAGCTTCTTGGAGGCCATTCAATGTCACAATTTCTTGAAATAATCGAATCTCCAAACCAGTTGTTGTTAAGATAAACTTCTTTCAATTGTGGCCAGAAAAAGTTGGTTATCATCGATCTACACAGCTCTCCATTGACACTAACGGTGCTACCAGCTTCATTTCAAAAGAAGTACGGACCGATGATTCCACCAGACCATAAGCCACACCGAACTGTCAATTTAGGTGAATGTAATGGTTATTCATGAATAATTTGTGGATTTTCTTCGCACCAGAATCGACAGTTTAGTTGTTTTTACCGCACCACTCATCTTCATCGGAGAAGATGATTTTCTTGAAAAAATCGTTATCGTTTTCAAGTTGTTCCAAGGCAAAATCAGCAACGCTGTTCTTCCGTATATCCTGCCATGATGAAATTTGTAAACATTCCTGAATACAATGAAAATGGAAAAATGACAGATCTTGACGTATTAAAAATGGCGAAAACGACACTTAGAGATCATATCATCCCTATTGGAAAACCCTTTATATATATTTAAATAGTTGTGGAATGCTTTAATATCTCTTTTTTAAACAGCACTTAAATATGTTTTATTAGCTTTAATATTAGTTGTCATACATGGCTTAGCTTAGAATAATTCATTTTAAATACACATCTTTCAACCACTTCTGCATAAATTATTTTGCTGCTATACATACATACATAAGCATCTCTGATATACTACCTTCTTACTTATATTGTAATAAATCCTCCAAAAAAAAATATTACTGTAGTTTTTGTTTAAATCGATTTTTTTCTTTCAATATTCTGTTAAAACCTTTTTTGTTTTCTTTTTTTACGTTATTTGCTGTTAATTTGTTTGAAACACCTGCGTTATTACGTACAAATCAAAATATACCAATAAAAATCACCCATTTACACACATACGTGGCTACAAACGTGGAACAAACAACACGAACACGAACATGCATACATATAAACATGTAATTGTTCCACCAAAACGTGTGAATATGATGAATGTAAATGTTGTCCTTTATCCCGCCACCACCAAAAAAAAAAACATCATTCAAACCAACAATCAAATATCCTAATTCTCCCCACCCACCCAACACAATCCCAATCAACCCGACGTGTTTTCTGCGTCCAATCTTTTTCGCTTCTGTTTGATGCGTTTGATTTTGTATGTGAAATGTAAAGACGGTGCCTACAGTTTCTTACAATACTTCCTCCTCCACTGCTACTTTTAAATCACGCTGGCGTTATGGACGGATACAGATGGCCGACAATCAGAATGAGGATGAGCAAGCGCAGTTGCTGGGGGAAGAAGCCGGCGTACGCGTCAGTCAGCCGGGACAAAATTTGAAGCTTGGGTAAATATAAAGTAAAATAAAAATAAAAAATAGTGAAAATGAAAAGCAAAAAAATCGTTTAAAAATATAAAACAACAATGCAACGCAACAACAACGTAACTATTCATGTGATAGATACAACAAGTATAAATAAATTATAACAAAATATTTTTTTTTTAACTATGATTTCCCAATTTTGCAAAAGCTAAACTCAAAAACATATTTTTTGTTGCAAGAGATTTACATACGTACATACATATAAATGTATGTAAAATGTTTTTCCTTCTTTTTTTACATTCAAATATTTGCTGCGCACTGTACTCACTCATATAGCAACTGCACTTGAGAACCCATGCACCGTTGAATAATCTATGTATATATTCAATTCTATATTGATTTCCGTTTTTTGTTAATTTCAGTACATTGTGTTTGTTGGTTAACTCTTTACGCTTATTTGTGGTGTTTTCTTCTTTTTGTTCATCTCATTTTCTTGTTTAACTTAAATTGTATTATAAATAATTGTATTATAGTTTCTTTATACGTACATACATTCATATGTAACATACATACATATGTCTCATTGTAAATACGCTGAGAAACGTTTAAAGATATGTTTTGAGTATTCTTTGTCTAGTTGGTAAGCAAGAGAGAAAAAAATGGCAAAATTGGCTGTTGCCAACTTTGCAGAAAATACTTTAAAACAAGTTTGCTTACATACATATAAGTACATTATGTGTAAAGAAATAAATAAATATATATATATATGTATCTGTGTGGGTGCGCGTCCTTTGCTGATGTCCTTGATCCTACATCCCCTCTTGCTCCATGTGATCGCTCAATTTACAAACAATACCTTGTTCTCGTCTCATATTAAATTAATTTCCATTAGGCAACCAAAATCTCAAAGCTCTAGTGTTGGCATAGTACAAGCATAAGTAAAAGTAAAGAAAATGAACGATCGGTCGGTCGGTCGGTCGTTTCTAATATGGAGTGATATAGTTAAAAAAAAAAATGCACATATAATTTGTTGTTGGCATTTGCTGAAGTCACAATTACATATGTACACCTCGTATACGTTGACATCACCAGTGATAGAAGTCCATTAAACATTAAAGCCTAAACTCGAAATATGTAATTTGAAATTAATTGTATGCGTAAAAGAGCTTCCAACTATTATTTCTAATTCAACTAACTTATTAGTGCTTTATTGCTAGCAATACTACCAATTCTAACAAAAAAAAAAAAAAACCAAAAAAAAAATTAATAATATTATTAATAATACCCAAGTGTTGTGGTGGTGTTGGTGATGGATGATATATTGGTGTTGGTCATTAGAAATTTTGAGGTTATTTACATACAGAAATATGTAAATAACTTTGTTTATTTGTTTATCACATACAATAGCATCTACTCTACTCTATTTCTCAATCTTCTCTGTCATGACAAGAAAATATATAGCATACAATTTGTATATTTCTTAAAATTTGTAGCAAGAGGGTGGTATCAGTACCACAACTGAGTCGATGACACGCGCTTTAATCACCGACGAAGTGCGAACTGGTCACTCGATGGGTCCAGTTCAGCTTGGGTATGTATTGCTGTAGTAAAAAAAAAAAAAAAATATAAAAAAAACTGAAAAAGAAAATAGAAAAATGATGCCTGTTAGCTTATACATTTTATAATAATATTAAATATTATATTTACACGTAATAAAAATACAGTGGCTCGAAATATATATATATATATATATATTAAGCAGACAGCAATAAGTAAGAAATATGAAAATGAGCGCATTTTCAATTGATATTAACTTTTTGATTTTAATAACATAATAATTTCAATTTTGAATTAATGGTAAAATAACGATTATATTATAAAATTTGAAAAACACCAAACAAAAAATGTTGTATGAAGCAGGATTCTGATTTTTATCACTGTGAAAATATTTAAAATTTATGTTTTTTAGGGTTTTAAGTCTATGAAATATTTTAATAATATTTTAAGTTTGATATTTCAAACTTCCCTTAATTCGAGGCTTCTGTTGTATTTCGAACAATTACTTTCAAAATGACAATTTAATATGTACTGTCGTGTCTGGATATAGTGAAATAATTTTTGTCAAGCCTGTTCACAGTATCGAGGTAATTCATTATAACAATGTAACAAAATTTTGCTCAAAAATTCGTTTCGTTTGCAAAAAAAAAAAAAAAAATTACCATTAAGTTCAAAAAACAGTGAATTTTGTAACAATCAACACCAAAAAAAAAAACATGTAAGGGAATAGTAGTAAGTTAGCTGGCCAGCGCAAACCATTTAGAACATCTGATAACTGCTGTGAGATGATTTTTAACGCTGCATGTGTTTAACTCAGCGAGACAGGCGAAATAGTATTTTCCGAGACACCGCTATCGCATTGCGCGAAGCGCTGAACAGCTGCAGAGGTAATGTTCCACAGACTCTTCCTCTTCCACATCCCTGCCGCTGCGACAAGTCGTTTGAGAAACATCACATGCTTTCAACGCGAATTCTCATTAAAGAATGTGCTGTTATTACACCAGTGGTAATGCTGATTGAGAATCGGTCCATAAGAAGTAGATTTTTTTGACCCTTTAGCGCCTAGCGTCGACCATATCTATCTTGTCACATTACACTCGGTTTGCTGTGGATAGAGGTATACTCGCATCTTGTACAGACTTCGTATTCGTTTAAATGGTGTTTTCATTCGCAAGCGCGTTCCACTTTATTTCTATGTTCGTGTGCCCAAAAGAAGCTCACTTTTGACGCAAACAGATCTGATGGCTGCTTGGCTGTCTGAATATAAAGAAATAGAAGTGTAGATTTCATCAGCCATTAGGTGGCATATGTAAAAGTGTATATTGCTCCATGATCTAGGGGCATCCAAATACTCCCCTTCGTCCCTTCGTCAGGTAACCTTGCGGAAAAGCGGTTGTCAAAACAAAATTTTGAAGCTGTTTACTTCACATCTTCCTTGATTAGTAGGATTTTTTTTGTAGTATTCGGAAGTGCCCTACATGCCCTCGGTCTCTCCAAGGTTAAGCCTTGCAGCTCGCTTGTAAACTTACCGTAGAGATCTATTGGATGAAGGTTTAAAAGAGTTTGTAGTGCCTTCGATGGGAGTCGATGGAAGAGCTCTCATTATAGGGACAGATGCGGTCCACTGAACTCTGTTTAGTTTGCTCCTAAAAGTGATTTGTAGTGTGTAGACAACCAAACGGTGACGTCGAAGAGGAGGATGCGTCACAGTCGAGAGGTAAAACCCTTTTTAATTTTTGATGTCTTGAGTTATATTTTTTTGTTGTTGAGTTTTACTTGAAAATACTTTGAAACTCTGTTCACTATTTACAGTTTTTCGAGTGTTCGCTACTTAGCGTACTCTGTGTGTTCACTTTATCGAGATGTTCACTATAACCAGACACGACTGTATTAGAATGGCTATTGAAATATTTTGCCGTTAATATTCAAGTGATATTAAAAAATATATATATTAAATTTTCTGTAAATTTTGAATTGCATTTGCTAATTTGCACTGATTAAATATAAAAAAAAAGTATTTATATACAGTAGATCAAAAAAGTTTTTGGCACAGGTCAAGTATGTTCAATATCTAAGTAATCACTTTTTAACCGATTTTTTAAGCACTTCGTGCAATTAGTTTACTCAAGCCATAATAAGCCAGGAAATATTTCGTTACTTCCCAAACAACGCGAAATATAGCAAAAAGTTTGATAACATACAATTTTTTTTTCTTTATTCGGATGAATGGCGACCTTCATACTGCAATTCACGAGGCCTGGGTTTGAGTCCAGGTTCGAGCTACATCCAAAAAAAAATATAGAAAATTAATTTTTCTAATTGCGTCGCCCCTAGGCAGGGAATGTCAAGCCGTCCGAGTGTATTTCTTCTCATAAAAATCCAAAGAGCTTCAAGAAAATAGTGTAATTAAGACTGTGAAACACGGCGGCGGCAACGTCATCCGAAACATTCGTCATATATTGTGCCAAAATGCCTTAACTACTACTCTAAGCAATTAAAAAGATATCAACAGTCCCCAGATGTAAGTATTGTGGAACATATTTCGGCATTTACCGGAAAAGAAAGTACAACTTCATCACGTTACTTCGTAAAGATTCACCTAAGGGAGGGCCATACGCACAGAACGGGAAAATAATTTTCCCGAGAAGACGATTAATGTAGTTGAAAGCATGCACAGATGCTTAGAATCAATTATGCAGGACAAAGGAGTTCTAACAAAATACTAAACGAAAAAACTTCGAACCCAATGTACTTACATATCTTAAAGGATAATTCTAGAATAAACTTTTGAATTAGAGTTGTGGTTAAACTTTTCTGAATCACTGTATGTACTTATATATTATTTTAAATGTCTTATAATTCAGCTCACTCTTGTTACCGTTACACAACTCACAAAGCTGTCTTTAATTGCAAAGTGAAGATTTCAATATGAAATAATATTATATTTAATAAATAAATTATACATTGAATTACTGATATAAAAAAAAAGAAATTATTCTTTTTTTTTGGCTTACGCTGTAAGGCAAATTTTCGAGACACTGTTAATGCATATGCATATGTAATATATAACAACAATAATAGGTTAACGACACTAAACTACATCAAACTATTCAAACAAAATGTTTATATATAAAAAAATTTTAGGCGCATAATTGGCAAATTTATTAGTTTCGTATAACTGTTTATCTAACAATAAGTCAAAAAAAAACTAGATTTTCGCTGCTGCTGCTAGCTAATCAACTGCTGCTACTTATTATGGCCTAAGCACATGCTCTATCTCGGCAATTAGTAATGAAAGCTGCTAAAATCTAATTAAAATGTGAAATATTTGGATTTATAGCAAGAATGCTGATCGTTTTGCATGTTCTCACTACAGTAGTATGGGTTACTACTAAAAAAAAATATTTGGTGTAAATAATTTTTCTCTAACGTCTTTAATATGAGTAAATTCTTCGGACGGTTATATACAAATAACAACATATTTAAATGCTTTTAGTGTTATTTAATTTCTTTCTAACCTCAATATTGCGTACAGTAAAACATTCAAAAAAATATATCTATTCATCATGGAAAAAAAATATATACAGTGGCTCAAAAAAGAAATCGGACAAACATCAAATTTAGATTCTTGTGCAAAAAATTTTATGAAAAAAATGTAATTTATTTTTTTCAACGTTTTTTCATTAAGCCAGCTTTAAATTCATTTGAAAATAACAGTAATTTTTATTGTATATCATTTGTCATTAAAAAAATAAAAATAAAAATGTATAATATAAGGAAAATTCATGTCAAAAAGATTCCGGGCATTTACTTAAACGCTTAAAGTAAACAAAATTAACTTATAAATATTATCTGCTAATATTTTGTTGAAAAGCCTTTAGCTTTTAATCTTGGTGGCATTGATTCTACTAACTTTTTTGCATATTGAAGCATCAATCTTGGACCATTCCTTCTTAAGCGCAGCTTCCAAGCCAGTATTGTTCTTTATGGTATGATTTTTCAACTGATTCTCCAAATGTGCCCATAAGTGCTCAATAACATTGATATCTGGTGATTGAGGAGGAGTTTCTAATACTTTTGGACAGTTATACATTAATCATAAGCGATCATGCGCCTTGTGCTTTGGGTCATTATCCTGATAAAATTGGAAACTGTTTTTTATTCACAAATCTTCAGAACTTAGGACCAAATTTTCTTTTAGAATATTAAGATATTTTTTAAGGTCCATATTGCCGTATATGAAACTTAACTTCCCGGAGTCAGCAGCGGACATACAGCTCCAGGCCATTACACAACCGCCTCCATGCTTTACAGTTGGCTTTAAATTCTTCTCTAAGAGCTTTTCATTTGGTTTCCGCCATACATACCGGCCGTCCATTTGATCTAAATATGTTAAATTTACTCTCATCTGAGAATAAAAATTGGCTCCAAAAGTCGAAATCTTTATTTCCATATGTTCTTGCAGAATTCCTTCTCTTTTTTTATTCGCCTTACTAATATACGACTTCTTCTTAGCAACCCTTCCAGGTAAATTATTCTTTCGCAGCACAATTCGTATAGTTTCAGGGACACAGTTGATATTAAGATGCTTTGAGACTTCCGCTGTCAGTTTTGGAGCACTTAAAGTGGGAGTTTTTTTCACTTGCTGCACTGTCCACCGCTCATTTGCTTCAGTTTTGGCCTGCCCGATTTCATCTTATTTTCGGTTTTTTTTTTTTTTTTTTTTTTTTTTGAAACGTTTGATGGCATCATAAAAAGTAGAGCGAGGTCTATTAACGATTTCACTGATCTCGCGTACCGTTTTTCCGTTGTTTTGAAAGCTTACAATTAGATTTCTAACTTCAATTGAACTTTATCCACGTTGTCTTCCCATTTTTGTGTAATTTAATATTTTATTTAAAGGTTGAATGCTCAAATTGTCTCACAAATGTCTGTTACTTGCAGTTTTTACAATAACAATGGAAAACAGTGTTATTTCTTTTTTAAAAATATCAAAAGTAATCCAAAGCTGCCACTCGTCCGAGTTCTTTTTTGACATGAATTTTCCTTATATAATGCATTTTTTTTTTTTTTTTAATGACAAATGATGTACATATTTTTTTTCATTTTATTTTCAAATGAATTTAAAGCTGGCTTAATGAAAAAAAAACTTTGAAAAAAAATTACTTTTATTACTAAATTCTTTTTTTTATTTTTAATATTTTGCAAATTCTGTTGTTTGTCCGACTTCTTTTTTTGGCCCACTGTATATTAGCCTCACATATGTACATACATACATACAGAAAATATATAAGTTCTTTCACTAATACTGCAAAACACTAAAACAAACAAACTAAAAACCGTCAAAAATTTCAAACAGAAAGTTTTGATAATTAAATAAATTGCATAAAATTATTCTTCCATTCCATATATATATTTAAACACACACCCACAAACAATTACGCTTAAAATGCGTACGCTTATAGTCACTTGGATAAGACCAATGAACGTGAAGAATACCTACCATGGTTTGTACAAAAATATTTTGCCAATAAAGCATAAAAAAAAACAATTAACTTTTATCATTCAGACAATAAAAAAAAAATTATATGTTTTATTTTAAATCCCAAATTCATTGTTTGGTAGTAACATTTAGATGCACGCTAGTCCCAATGTGTGTAAATTCTGTAAATTCTGCTCATAGTCGCCGCGCAACACCTTAGTGTATGCACCAGTTTACATAAAGGCCTGTCACAAGAGTAGGCAAGAATCATCTAAAATAATAATATTAATAATAATAACGAACAGCGTTTTAGCTTATTTTCTATTAAATATTCATTATACAAACACATGCATGCGCAGCTCATTTTTAACCAACCAAACTCATTTATAATTCATATTATTTATTTATTTATTATTATTTTTTCTTTTATTCATTTTTGATCACCAAACATATATACGCCCACACTTATTTCTATACGTAAAATTCACTTCCCCATTGCACCATTCAGTTATTTATTAATCACATGATGGCCGGTCACGTTGTTGTTCAAAAAAAAAAAAAAACCAAAAAAAAAATTAAAAAAATTAATAATAAAAAACCTGTTTCTTCAATTTAACAATCAAGCTACGCTTGTGATTTTTTGGCCATTGACTGCTGTTTATTTGTTATTTATTTTGTTTTACATTTGTAAATAATATATATATATTTCAACATTTGATTTATTTTTCTTGTTTTTTCTTACTCTCTCGTATGCCTAATTTCATTTTTTTTTCGATTGTATTCGTGTATATTAATCGCTTTTTTTCTTTTATATGTACGCTGAAGTTTTGTTGCTGGCGTAATTCTGCGCGAACGTTTGGCCGCATTTGAACGCATGTTATGGCGCGCCTGTCGTGGAAATGTTTTTCTGCGCCAAGCCATGATTGAGTCACCGCTCGAAGATCCGTCGAATGTAAGTAAACAAAAAAAATCTAAATTTTCTGTTATTTTTGGTCACTTTGTATGGTGGTTACTCATGAGCGAAACCTTTTTTTTTATAAACGCTGTTTAAAAATAATACCCTTGTTCAATAAACAATTTTTTATGTACAAAAGTTTATAATTAAATTACTCTGTGGTGTGTTAGGACGTGAAATAAATGATGAAATCTCCACCGAAGATGTGTGAGAGCTCTTAAGGCAAAATCCGGTGTGGTAAAGGGCTAACAAATATAAATATTGTAACGTTTTTCATAGCTACCCTCGATGATTTCCCAAATCCTTCGAGTCCAATCACTAGTTTGCTAAATAAAACTCCCAAGACTTCATCGTTTGGCCTCTTAATCGTCAGGAATTGTGATAGCTGCTGCCGCTCTTTTTATACTTGAAGATGACCCAAACATTCTGTTCACGCGCTCAAGAATAGGCTGATTATTCGTTTACCTGCGATAGCTGGAGCCGCTCCGTTTATCCTTAATGACAGTCCAAACATTCCGTTAATGCGCTAGACGAGTGTCTACCTCCAGTAGTTGCTACCGCTCTTTTCGTCTGTCCTTTTTACGGAGAATTTTCATCATACTGCCGCTCCTTTTGTCTGTCCTTTTTAATTCTCTTCACACTGCTACTCCTTTTGCCTGTCCTTCGTTACAATATGAATGTACTTTATTTCATGTCTGTCTGCAAAATAGCGTATAAAAGGAATTAATTTATGCGCAAATAAAGCCATAATTTCCATATTTATTTTAATAAAATCTTTTTATTACTTATAGGATTAATAATAACAAATTTAGTGAAACAAATTCTGGTCAATCCTAAATTCCAACTGTTCTCTGTGGGAAACAAACCAAATAATTAACGTCGCGATTGATCAGCGCCCAGCATATCGCAAATCCAACAAATCCTGGTTGAAAACTCCTTTGGAGAAATCGCAACTTTTTGTTAACCTTTTACAAAACGTCTTCTCTCCACATATCGCTACAAGTGACTCTTCCATAGGTTCGACTAACTGTCTCCATCTTTCTAGAAGAACCTCATCAAATGAAATTGCCATTGCATTCCTGCTGAAGTTCTCAAAAAACTTCTTGATAAAGCCTTAAACTTTATCATTCAAGTTTTGTCTAGTGGAAGGTAGCTAACATCCAGCTGATTTTGAAACCAGGGCATAACAACGTTTAACTTTGAGAAGAAGTGAAATCGTATTATAGAATTGGTCTTCTCCCCATCTTGTCAAAAGTGTTTGGAAAACACTTTTTAAAAATAATGATGAAGTCAATCGTGTTGAAAGGATTAATTCCAAACTACCAATTCGGCTTTATGACGCAACACTCTACAATTGACCTAGTCCATAAGTTTGTAGAAAAAATTCTATCGGTGTTCGAGCAAAAAGAATTGTGCTCAGTTGGATTTTTGGACATATTTCAAGCTTTTGAGGGAGCTACCATTGAACTCATATCCAAGCCAAAGTCTGTTCTATGTTACGTATGAAAACGAAGTGTCACAGCATTTTTTATCTGGGGTTCCACAAGTCAGCATACTAGGACAATTCTTTGCCTTTTTTTTTAACCTACGATCTACCATTATTGAATGATGTTCTATTAGAACATTTGCTGATGATACGGCTATTATCACGACTGCCCATAAATGCATATTCAATACTTCAAATCGCATTTGATGGAATTTCCAGGAGGATGAGAGTCCTTGGAATAAAATTTCGCAGTATGTTCTGGCTGTTAAATCGTCAATCTCCTCTCCCGTACTGAAGCTAGTACGGCATGCAACTGTGTGTAACTGCCTCGAATTCAAATTTCGAAATTTCTCCAAAGGTGTTTTAGTCCAAGACAATACGAGTTCTGGTAAACGCCCCATGAATTTTTTTTCTTCGAGTCAGAAATACACTCGGAGGTGTTGACATTCTCTGCGGAGGGGCGCCCGCAATCGGAAAAATTAATTTTCTATTACTTTGGATGTTGATCAAACCTGCACTCAAGCCCTGGCCTTTCGAATGATAGTACGCAATTCCTAATACTCGTACATTAGATACAAAAAAAAACTATATTTATTGAATTATTTATTACATGAGGATATTCCACAGGCGGATGGATATATATCTTAATCATGGAATTATTTAACTTTTTAAATATTTTTCAAACAGATGCAAAATATTTTTAATTCCTAGACAGTATACAAAAAATATAAACAATACAAAATATAGGAATATACATATATTTGTTCTCTTTACAGGGTGACCAAGTATACAAATCCGTATTCATCATCTTCTTCCAAGGTGACCAATTGAAGACACGCGTGAAGAAAATTTGCGAAGGCTTTCGCGCCACTCTCTATCCATGCCCTGAGGCACCGGCCGATCGTCGTGAAATGGCTATGGGCGTTATGACACGCATTGAGGATTTGAATACAGTGCTGGGTCAAACACAAGATCATCGTCATCGTGTTTTAGTCGCTGCCGCTAAGAATTTGAAAAATTGGTTTGTTAAAGTGCGTAAAATCAAAGCAATTTATCATACATTGAATCTCTTCAATTTGGATGTGACACAAAAGTGTCTAATTGCTGAATGTTGGGTGCCGGTGCTGGACATCGAGACCATACAATTGGCATTACGGCGCGGCACTGAACGTTCGGGTTCGTCGGTGCCACCGATTTTGAATCGTATGCAAACTTTTGAAAATCCACCCACATATAATCGCACCAATAAATTTACCAAAGCTTTTCAAGCACTAATCGATGCATATGGTGTTGCCTCGTATCGTGAGATGAATCCAGCTCCATATACGATTATAACATTTCCCTTTCTTTTTGCTGTGATGTTTGGAGATCTCGGACATGGTACGCTAATGGCTTTATTCGGTTTATGGATGATACGCAAGGAGAAGGGTTTGGCTGCACAGAAAACTACAAATGAAATTTGGAATATCTTTTTCGGTGGTCGTTATATAATATTCTTAATGGGTGTATTCTCTATGTATACGGGCTTCATATACAATGATATATTCTCGAAATCATTGAATATATTCGGATCACATTGGCATGTACATTATAATAAGACGACTGTGTTGAATAATAAACATTTGCAATTGAATCCAGCCACTGCTGATTATGAAGGCGAACCCTATCCATTCGGTATGGATCCCATTTGGCAGGTGGCCACGGCCAATAAGATTATCTTCCAAAATTCGTATAAAATGAAAATCTCCATAATATTTGGTGTGATTCATATGATTTTCGGTGTATCATTGAGTCTGCATAATCACACTTACTTTAAGAATCGAAATGCCATACTCTATGAGTTCATACCGCAATTGGTCTTCTTGATTATGATGTTCTTTTATTTGGCACTTTTGATGTTCATCAAATGGAATAGATATGCTGCAAGCAATGCAAGTAAGTGCAATTCTGTTTAGATAAATTCCAATTAATGACTAATCGTTTTTTTTTTCATTATTTCTTTCAAAATTTATTAAAATAAATAGTTCAATACTCTGCCGGCTGTGCTCCATCGATTTTGATTACATTCATCGACATGGTTTTGGGGAATACTCCAAAGGCTCCACCTATAGACTGTAAGTCACCCTATATGTATGCTGGGCAATCGTTCTTCCAGAAATTGTTCCGTTTCGTTGCATTTTGTTGTATACCAGTTATGCTGCTCGGAAAACCACTTAAAATCATACAAGCACGACGACAAGCAAATGTAAGTTGAAGGCATGTGAAGCGAAAAAAAAAACATTATTAAATGTACATACATCTGTGCACATTATTGAAACATCAAACTTGTCATTAGTTTTGTGTAATTTATTTATATGTATATATATATATATATATATATATATATATATATATGTTAGTGTTTTTGTAGCATCATTTCGCATTTAGGGAAAATAAAAACTTGCAAATTATTAAAATTATAAATTTCTTTAAAGCGCACTTTTCGAAGAATTCCATCAATCCATTTACACCTTTCTGAACTCACGGCATCATTTAATTTAGAAATATTTTTTAGATAAATTTTAGTAGTGTTAAATGATTTATAATGTCTTTATTATCATTTTATACTTTTCCTCCAATTCCGGCATTTACTACCAAAAAAAAAAAAAAAAACAACGTCTCAAACCTAAATTTCTAACAAAAACACTATAAATTCCCAACTAAATAAAATACATACACAGGAGGAGGTTAGTTGTATCGTTGTTAATGTGTTTTTATGTCTCAAATAGTTTTATAAGAAAATCTTCTTGTAAACAAATTGCTATATAAATACGTCCGTCTTTCTCTGGTTTAATTTTTGAATATTCACATATTTTTGTTTTATTCACCAAATTTAGCGCCAAAATCTAACCGGCGCCACTAGTGATGCTGAGGTAGGCATGACCAATGGCACAGCTGGCGGCGCTGGTGGACACGGCGGTGGTGGTGATCATCATGAAGAGGAAGAATTATCGGAAATCTGCATACATCAAGGCATACACACTATTGAATTCGTATTGGGCTCCGTTTCGCATACAGCATCATATTTACGTTTGTGGGCACTCTCTTTGGCACATGCACGTAAGTTGGTTGACGAGGGCGGGTGCTTGTTTACTCTAGAAATATAACCTTTACGAGTACACAAAATTATACAATACATATATATATGTGAACTTATGTGTTATACAGTGGGCGAAAAAGATGTCGGACAAACATCCGAATTTACATTCGTGTGCAAAATATTTTAAGAAAAAAAAAAAATTTAGTAATAAAAGTAATTTTTTTTTTCAAAGTTTTTTTTTCATTAAGCCAGCTTTAAATTCATTTGAAAATAAAATGAAAAAAAATATGTACATCATTTGTCATTAAAAAAAAAAAAATGCATTATATAAGGAAAATTCATGTCAAAAAAGAACTCGGACGAGTGGCAGCTTTGGATTACTTTTGATATTTTTAAAAAAGAAATAACACTGTTTTCCATTGTTATTGTAAAAAGTGCAAGTAACAGACATTTGTGAGACAATTTGAGCATTCAACCTTTAAATAAAATATTAAATTACACAAAAATGGGAAGACAACGTGGATAAAGTTCAATTGAAGTTAGAAATCTAATTGTAAGCTTTCAAAACAACGGAAAAACGGTACGCGAGATCAGTGAAATCGTTAATAGACCTCGCTCTACTGTTCATGATGCCATCAAACGTTTCAAAAAAAAAAAAAATCCATCGAAAATAAGATGAAATCGGGCAGGCCAAAACTGTTTACTGAAGCAAATGAGCGGTAGTCAGTGCAGCAAGTGAAAAAAAAACTCCTACTTTAAGTGCTCCAAAACTGACAGCGGAAGTCTCAAAGCATCTTAATATCAACTGTGTCTTTGAAACTAAACGAATTGTGCTGCGAAAGAATAATTTACCTGGAAGGGTTGCTAAGAAGAAGTCGTATATTAGTAAGGCGAATAAAAAAAGAGAAGGAATTCTGCAAGAACATATGGAAATAAAGATTTCGACTTTTGGAGCCAATTTTTATTCTCAGATGAGAGTAAATTTAACATATTTAGATCAGATGGACGGTCGGTATGTATGAAATGCTCTTAGAGAAGAATTTAAAGCCAGCTGTAAAGCATGGGGGCGATTGTGTAATGGTCTGGGGCTGTATGTCCGCTGCTGGCCCCGGGATGTTGTGTTTCATATACGGCAATATGGTCCATAAAAAATATCTTAATATTCTAAAAGCAAATTTGGTCCAAAGTTTTGAAGATTTGAGAATAAAAGACAGTTTCCAATTTTATCAGGATAATGATCCAAAGCACAAGGCGCATATGATGTTCGCTTACGATTAATGTATAACTGTCCAAAAGTATTAGAAACTCCTACCCCTTGCGGGTTAGGAGTTCAAGGATTTACCCGCGGTAAGGCATGCCTGTCGTAAGAGCCGACTAAAATCCATAGTTCCCGCGACGGTGGGGTTTTTATACCGGATTGACCCGGATTTTTATCCGGCCAATGGACTGTCACTCCCGCAATGTTCCACGAAGCCCCATTTGGAGAATTTTCTGCGGCTACAACAACAACAACATTAGAAACTCCTACTCCCTCAATCACCTGATATCAATGTTACTGAGCACTTATGGGCACATATTTTTTTGCTGTTATTTTCAAAAGAATTTTTTAAAGCTGGCTCAATGAAAAAACCTTGAAAAAAATAAATTATTTCTTTCTTAAAATATTTTGCACAAGAATGTAAATTTGATGTTTGGCCGACTTTTTTTTAAATAATTTATTATTATTATAATCATTATTATAATTTTTTTTGTATCAAATTTCTTTCCAGAATTGGCTGAGGTTTTATGGAACATGGTTTTATCGATTGGTTTGCGTCAGGAAGGTTGGACTGGTGGCATTATGTTGACTATAGTGTTCGCCTTCTGGGCCGTACTTACAATTGGCATACTGGTTCTTATGGAAGGTTTGTCGGCATTCTTGCATACTCTACGTCTACACTGGTGAGTGATTAGAAATTGATATGTACATATTTAATTTATTCATTAACATCACATCCAATTTCTATTTTAGGGTTGAATTTCAAAGTAAGTTCTACAAAGGTACCGGTTATGCTTTCCAACCTTTTGCTTTTGATCAGATTATTGAAAACGGTGGCGCTCCTGCAGTTGAAGGTGCTGAGTAAATCAGTGAAAGCAGTTTGATTGAATCATTTGTGGTGGTATGCAGTCAAAATCGGTTGCGCCACACGCACAGCACATAAAAGTGGAAGAATTTATGCACACATAAAATTATAATAAAATATATATATAAAAAAATATGTTAATGAATTTAATGTGTAATATTCACATAAAACTGATATAGAGATAACCTTAGTGAAATTACATTCATATAAATGCATACAGGTGTATCTTAATATAATCACATAAATATACATATGTACACGTATTGATTAAAAAAAATATCCATAATAATAAGGCTTCTGAAATGCTTTGTTAGACGATGTGAGGCATTGTATGGGAATGCATGTGAGGAATTATGCTCGCCTTTCTGCTTTCAAATGAGATTATCAAATATCAAAATAACACACATATAGATGCATACATTTTTTTTATGTTTCGTATATAATAATTTTAAGCATTACAAGAATTTATTACATTAAATAATATAATTTTAATATTCATCAACACAATATTTCACTCCATAAAATCAAATAAAATAAAATATATGTTAATAAAAATATTTGAATTTAAACAAGTGGTTGCATTTCTATGTATATTTTTTATTTATATTAAATTACTTTTAATTTTTTTTAGCTGTATGTATCAGTATGTTAATCACATGTTTAGAGCTATAATTATTGTTATTTAAAATGTTTGCACTTCACGTTCCTAACAAATAGGATGCATTTCATAATATCAGCCTGTAACAGTAGTGATGCAAACTGTATTAGAAATATTTGTATTTTGTAATAAACTCTCCAATTATTTGATCGCTTTAAAAAATACACTATATGTATGTAAAATGTTAATCAAATACGTTCTTTGTGATTCATCTGCTTATATGAATATAATCGAGTAAAATGTAGTAAAAGTTATGAATAAAAAAAAATGAAAAGCAGCCGAAAGGCAAAAATAAGACATTTTAGATTATGTACCAAATCTGTAGAACGATGAATTATCGGCGCTAAAGTGTCACTACTTGTTGTTGTAACCGCAGAAAAATCCCCCAAATCATGCTTTGGGGAATATTGCGGCAGTGCCAGTCCTTGGCTGGATAAAAATCCGGGCCGTTCCGGTATAAAGACCCGACTGTCGCGGCAACTATTGGATTTTAGTCGCAGGGGGTTGTGCCATTACTTAAACTGTTTCGGTTCGTAAAGAGAATAAATTCAAATATTTAAAAAAAAAATTGTAATACAAAATAGCAGTGTTTTCGACATTTTAAAATTTTTACCAACGCTTAATTAAAACCTTGCTTAATTAAAGGTTAAATCAATGGTGCAATACCGTAAAACCACGACTGTAACCATAGTCACAAACTTAATTACATTTCTGGTAATTGATTATTGGTACCATAGCCACAAACGGCATTATTAGTAATTAATTTGATATATAAAAAAACTTAAAAATTCAAAATAAAACTCACCAAAACCAATTCGAGCAAACAAACAATAAAAATATTAAAACGCAGCAAAGAAGCAATCAACTGTCCTGTGGCTACGGCGAAAGAGTAAAATTCGATTGATATGGTTTTGGCAACGGCATTATGGCGTTGTGGCACCAATAACCAAAAACACTTTACCCATTAATAAATATCCCAACCAGCCACTTTACATACCTCCCGTAAAAAAATTTCATATTTTAAATTATGTATTTCGGCCAAAATGATTCAGCAGTTGCAAAGGGCAAATTATATTTATTCGGGAATTACGATTTCAGTTGTTATTTCTTTTGAAGAAATGGTAACCTTGTATTACATGAGCTGATGATGTTGTTGTTGTTGTAGCGGCCGCGACAACCCCGTCTAGGGTCAGGCAAGTTTAGTTTTTGTTCGAGGTCATCTAACGGGAGGCCCAGGAAACGTGCTGTATCGACGGGTTCGGACCAGAGGGAGAGGGCTTTTAGATGAGTCGGGTTAAGAGGGCATGCAAAGAGGTGGTTAGTGTCGTGCGGGGGTTCGTTGCATGTCGGACATGTGTTGGGTATGTAGGTAGGAGTTAAGACTGCTACAGTATCCAGACCTTAGTTGTGCCAGGGTTACGCGGGTCTCTCGAGACAGCTTGAGCTCTTGTTCTGCTATGGGTGGTGATTGGATCGAGAACACCATTCACGGGAAGAGAGTTCACAAAGGTGTTAACGGACTCTCGGTGAATGGTGTTTATGGTCTGTCTGTACGCCGTCCTCTCCAGCGGGTCTTGTGTGTATTGCTGTCCCGGTAGTCAAGTACTTCCTTCCTGATGTGCCTAGGTGGTGCTTCAGCTTCCAATAAACGTCTGTTGGGATGATCCCTAAGGTCGACTCCCACGACAGCCGGTTCTACGCACCGGAGTTGACCCGGATTTTATCCGGCCAAGGGCTGTCACTCTCTCGGCGACCTAACCCCGTTTAGGTCATCAGGTAATTTTAGGTTTAGTGCATCAACGGAGCAACATCTCGCAGCAGGCCTGCTCCAAATCCTTCTCATCAGGGCTGGCGTAGAAACCAATCCTGGTCCGAAGGATTATTTCTGCTGCGTGTGCCAAAGACGACTCCACCATTCTTCCACCTCGGTTAGATGCAACCAGTGCAATGGTTGGAGTCATCTTAAGACCTGTGCAGGCCTTAAGACTCATAGGGAGTGGACCACGAGTTACGTGGCTCCATGTTACCAGCGCCCAGCTGCGCCTCTGGCCCATACGGCAGTGCCTTCTGCACACTTACCCACTTTGGGTAACTCCCCCCAGGCCTCCACGGCCCATCTGAGCTCCCTGCAGCATGACTCCCAATCATCTTCCCCCACCCCCATCCAGCTCCACATCCCGTGCGGGGGCTAATCAGCAGCTCTTAGTACCTCGCACAGTCTTTTCCGTGTGTCAGACCATAGTACGGTGGAACGTGACATCAGTCAAATGCAACTCATGCACTGGCTGGTGCCACTTTCGGTCCTGCTCTGGTCTGCGCACCACTCGTGAGTGGAGTAGTGCATTCGTTCCCCATGCTGTAGGAGTCTGCCCCCGCCTGTAAATAGTACGCAGCCGCCAACTACCACCAATGTGCGGCAACTACCACAGCGGTTTACACAGCTGCAACAGTCAAGATCCACGCAGAACTCCCTCACCTCCCGTGTTACGAACGTTCCCCCATAAGCGGAACAAGTGGGAGGAGCACTTAAGATCCTGCAATCTCTCCTCTGAGGTGACCAAGCTCTGGGCTACTGTCAAATCGTTGTCAAATCCGACGAGAAGTGATGATCGGGTGGAAATTTCATTCGGTGATAACGCCTCGTCGGACCCGAAGAGATGCGCGAGCTATTTTAGCCGGCTTTTTACACTGCACCCTTCGGTCGACAAAACGAAACGACGAATAACCCGCCGTCTGCGCAAACTGCCGAACACCGGCGCGACGCTTGATTTCTTCCAGGGAAGAGGTTCAGGGGGTTATCGGGCAGGCGAAAGCCTCCAAATCCATCGGCCCCGACGGAATAAGCATGCTGGTGCTAAAACATTTGGGCCCAGCGGGAGCAGAATATCTCACCAAGCTTCTCAATCTGTCCCTGACCACCCTAACTATACTCGACGTGTGGAAACTGGGTAGAGCGGTCCCGCTACTAAAGCCGGGGAAACCCGCAAATAAAGGAGAATCATATCGTCCGAATTCCCTCCTTTCCCCAGTAGCGAAGACAGTTGAGGCCTTGCTGCTACCGTCCCTCACACACCATTTGAGCCCAGCTACACATCAGCATGGCTTCCGAAAAGTGCACAGCACCACAACTGCACTTAACGCCATAAACACCCAGATAATTCATGGCCTCAACCAAAATCGACGCTGTGCGCGAACTGTCCTAGTAGCACTGGACCTGTCGAATGCTTTCGACACAGGAAATCATTCAGTGCTACTATCGGACATTGAGGATTCCTCATTACCGCCTAGGTTGAAGAGGTGGACCATGAACTACCTGAGTGGTCGACGATCATCGGTTGAGTTTCGAGGTCAATCATCTAAGCTACGGAAAATTAAACAAGGGGTTCCGCAGGGTGGTGTCCTCTCCCCAATGCTATTTAATTTTTACATCTCGAGGCTCCCTCCACCACCTGAGGGCGTCTCGCTGATTTCATACGCCGATGACTGTTTGATTTTGGCGTCTGGCCAGGATATTGATAGCTTTTGTTCTTCAGTAAACAGCTACCTCGCCGACCTTTCCAACTTCTTCGCTGCACGACATCTACATCTACAACCTGCGAAATTCTTTGCCACCCTTTTCCCCAGCTGGACGAAGGAGTACCGGTTAGAACTAGATGTGGAGGCCGATGACGTAAAAATTCCGACCACGAACAACCCAAAGTTACTGGGAGTAACATTCGATAGCCTGCGCTCCTTCACTCCGCATACGACTGCAATTGCCACTAAAGTACAAAGCCGCAACAAAATCGTCAAATCGCTAGCCGGTAGCACCTGGGGGAAAGACAAAGAAACGTTGCTGGCAACGTACAAGGCAATTGGTCGTAAACTATGCTGCGCCGATTTGGACGCCGGGGACTAGCACGACGCAGCTGAAGAAGCTACAGACCTGTCAGAACACCGCCCTTCGGACCGCGACGGGAAACCTCCTGATGGCGCCGGAGCACCACTTACACAGTGAAGCATCCCAGTTAAGGAGCATAATGTTATGCTGTGTAAGCAGTACCTGCTGGGATGCTAACGTAGGGATCATGTTGTTGTTGTTGTTGTTGTAGCTGCAAGCCCAGTCCCGTTTAGGGTCAGGCAAGTTTAGTTTTAGTCATCGAGGTCATCTAACGGGAGGCCCGTTGCATCAAAGATCTGAAATCTCACCATCTGAAATGAATTGTCAATAGGAGTGGATATTGCTTGAACACATAAACTATTCGCCATATTGAATAATCACCTTAGTATTCTATTCTTCTTTTTTATTCGTTTGATTCGGCAAATTTAGAAGTAAAAAAACAAAGTACATGTTTGAATACTAATTATACAATAAACATCAAAATCCATCATCAATATCGTGAATAACGCTATTGTATTCCCATTTGAATACGAAGAGAAAAATTTCAGAAACGAAAATTATTGTGAATACAAAGTCGATTGAGAAAGAAGAAGATTACAAAACAAAAGAAAAGCGCGCGGAAAACATCAAAATTTGTGCATCTTTTCGTCTGAATAATAAAATATAGAAAATATATTCTGTTGAAGGTACGAAAAAAAAAATATAAATTGAGTTTTGTTTAAATAATTGCGATGCCTTGTAGCAAAATGTCAGGAAATAAATCGCCTCTTAGAAAAAGTTTAGAGGGACGCAGCCATAACTCATCTGCTTCGTCTATTGTGTCATTTCATGGTACCTGGGCACAAGATATAGCCAACGATGAGGAGGATAAGTCTTGTGTATGTATTCTTTTATTCTTTGCGTGCTATCATTTAATATTAAGGTGCATTTTTCCTTTAATTTTAACGACAGCATTCGTTAAATAATAGCGCTGAAATGCAGGACGGAAGTTATCAAGAGCAAGAAATGAAGTCATTGGAACACTCCTCTTCCCAGGACCGTGAAATATCATTAGAATTCATTGATGGAGCTAATGAAGAAAAATTTGAACGCCTGGTAAAAGAGGAAAAAATCAAAACACCATTTAAAAGGCGTCATTCGCAAACACCAAGTAATGACAGCCGATCCAACAGTCCGAATGATTCGAGTAGTGATAATGCCGCTGCTGATGATAAAGGTAGAAAAGATTTTCAACACTCAAATAACTGTTATAAAAACCAATATGAAGCACAAAAACGCCAACGATACAACAGCCATGAATCCAGTACATCATCTAAGAGTAAGGAGAGGGAAGATGATCCAGCTACTTTAGCGCGCCGGCAAAAGCAAATTGAATATGGTAAAAATACTGTGGCATATGAGCGTTATATTGATTTAGTGCCGATACGCAAACGTACACGCAATCATCCACGTACGCCTGACAAGTATGGAAAATATAGTCGAAGAACTTTTGATGGTCTCATAAAAGTGTGGCGTAAGCAACTACATTATTATGATCCGGAACCTGCTGCTGGTACGGCAAATAATGATGATGATGATGATGATGATTCGGATTAGTTACAGTACATACATACTTGTATACATACAAGCTATGATAAGGAAATACCATATTGCCGATAATTCTAAAAATTGTCTTCTACATGTTTTCATGTTTTTCAATAATATATGTTGTAAAAAAAGGCTTTTTTGTTTTTGTAAATTAGGTAATTTTATATTACATAGATTTAAGCGATATTTACACATGTTATATGTTTGAAAACAAGGTGCGAAATTTTAAATATGTAAAAAAACGAAAAAATCTAAAGTTTCGTTAGAATATTTTTTTTTTTAACAACCTTTAGTTAAGTTAAACCGATTTAATGCATGTATGTATGTATGTAAATCTACTCGTTTATAGTATTGGCAGCCGACTTATAAATGACGTACATTTTCTGTAGTTGCCTTTAAAATATTTCTAAACTAAAAAGTACCTATATATTTGGAAAATGTACCAAACCTTGTTATTTAAATACAGAGTTAAATAATATAGGCATACATACAGCAGATTTAAAAATACAGTAAAACTATAATTGAAATTTGCTAATTCAAGAGCAACTTGTTTTCCCTTTTCCCATTTTTCAGATCAAATAGAATAAAATATGCAAATGTACAAGGTCGGTAATGGTCGCAGAGCTCTATTAACATTGCTGTGGTACCTGTATGCGGATTAAGTGATCTTTCTGTTTCGAGGGAAACAATCGGTTTTTAATTCTTCCAACATGAACGCTTCGTCTGGTGTACACCAGCCTAATGGATTCGATAACTTAAACTAGTCTTACCTGCTCCTAGGCGGAGTTCATCTAGCCGCTACAACAGCAGCAACAAGTCAGGGCGACATAATTTGAGAAATAATTTGTTGCTACAGCAACAACAACATTGTATAAATTTCTAATTAATGGATAAAAATTATTAGGGCTAGGAAAATCTCTACTTCGCACTCTTTCTTGCAAGTGCGATTGCTTTAGTCAGTTTATGCTGAACTGGTTAGCTCTATTCAGTTTCATTTAGGCGATACCACGTCCATAGTGTTACCAGATACACTACATATAACTAATGCTCTACTGTTACACCCGTTGTCGTGTCTCTAGTTCAAAGAACATTACTGTTTTCTCTTGGCAAATTGAAGTAGATTCTTTATCCATTGCTGCTGGAAGATCATGAAACCTTTCTCTCCAAGTAAACTTAACCTTTGCTTGTCGAACGCTGAGCATTCACAGATCACTTGCCTTATTGTCTTTGTACATTACCTACATATATTTCCTGCACTTGTTATCCTCTATCAGAATTAATTTGAATTCATGCAACGCTAAAAGGCACTGCCCCGTAATTAGTTTTATTACCAGCTAAGAGCCTGGTCTCTTTTTTTTGCTAGAAAAAGCGTTTTAAGTTTCGCATCATATGTTTGCACGTCGATTTCGCAATTCTGCAGCCCTTTGCTTGTTCCCAAAGTCTGATCGCCAGACGAAACAAGATCGCTTGTTTTGAATGGTTCTGGTAAGTCCATAGTTACGTGCTGTTCTAACATTGACACTATTTTTATCCAGTTCATCTGCTATATCATTGGTTTTGATGCCTATATAACCGGGCACCCAGTAAATGTGAACCCTTCTTTAGTCAGTTAGTCATTTCCTAACATAGTTAGTCGCCTACTTACATAGTGCAACTACGACCGCCTTCGTGCTATACCACCTTAGAAAAGTATTGGCTTAGTAATCGCAACGAAGATCCAACGTCAGACAGAGATCAGGCGAGAGACTTCAGGTGCACCCCAAGGCTCTTTTATTTGTACTCGCAGACCCGATAGACACAGTTTTCTTCCAGAACAACTTGCTGTCCAACACAATTCCCAGGTACTTGGCGCTAAGTAACCTCTCTCAGCTTTGATTTTCATATATGCAAGAATTTTGTATTTTCTTGTGATTAAATCCGGTTCTGTTTTATCAGTGTTAACCTTAAGTCCAGTTGTTTATCGTTTAAAGTACCGGATTCGCCAGGGATCTCATGTGCCAAACACTTACCGTTCATATTTTATCTTCATCAGCAATATATTTACCCCAAGAGCCATGACATTTTCTGGGGTATTCGCCGGTGCCGACTCATGGGATGTGTTCATCGTCCATGCCTCCGTACCACAAAGCAGGACGGGAATGATGAGCGACTTGTAGAGTTTTGTTTTGGATCGTCGAGTAAGGACTTTTCCTTTCAATTGCCTATTGAGCCCAAAGTAATACCTATTGGCAAGAGTGATTTTGCGTTGGATTACATGGCAGAAATTGTCAGTGTTGCTAATGCTGGTTCTGGATAGGCGAAATTGTCTACGATGATTGCCAACAGGGACGTGGGAGCTGAGTCGCGAATGCGAAGCTTCTTTGTTTAACCTAGAGAAAGTTGAATGTCGAAACGGTGCTGATGTTAATATCATCCACATACGCCAGCAATTGTACACTCTTGTAATATATTGTACCTTGTACATTTAGCTCTGCGGCTCTTATTATTTTTCCAGCATCAGGTTACAGAAATCACACGACAAAGAGACACTCGGTATGAATCAAATTCGGACATAGAAGCGTAGAGCTAACTCGTTATCGCGCTGTCGAAACCAGTATTAAAATCGATGAAAAGGTGGAGTGGTCATCGGAACGTACGCACATCTAAAGCACCAAAGACATGTCTTCCATCTTTCACAACATGATCGATTGGGTGGTGTGTTTTTCGATTCGGCGACAGCCATGTAGCTTGATAATTTTCCACACCCCCGACAAAGTCGTCCAGCCTCCACCAGTGTGGGGAAGTTTCATCGTGAAGGCTGAATTTTCCGACTGCTGCACCAAAGTTACGTTCTTTACACACCTTGGCGTTGAAATTTCTAAACACGATTTTGATATTGTGGCAGGGGCAGAGCAAATAAGTCCGTTCATAGAAAGCATCTTTGGTCACATCGTCCTTCTCTTCCACCGGAGCATGGGCGTAAAGTGATATGTTGCGGATTGTTGATTGACGTTCACATACATGGTGAATGCCAGGACTCGGCGACAGAGTCTCTCTCCCATTAAAAACCTAACACCCAATTTGCGCTTCTTTAAATGGCCACCGTAGTAGATTTCACAATGACTAACATTCTTCCGTATTTATCTCGTCCATCCCACTTCTTGGACGGCGGTGATGACTGTCTCTAGTCTTACGAGGACATCAACCAGCTGGGCAGCAGCATCTTCTAAATTAAGGAACCGGCCATTCTGGGTGTGCATGCCCTCAAATCGCGAGCCTTTAAACGTTTTCAGGGGTCGTTATCAAAAGGGAGATCTTTCATTCAAGGCATTTGTTGATTTTTCATTGGACTGCACTTTTGTTATGTATTATGTCCCAAACCCTACACACAACCGCAGGAGATTCGCTTTCTCACTTTAGCTCGACTCCAAACGAATGTCTGTTGATTATCCGGAAGATGCTTGGTCTAAGACCGCAAGTCGTGAGCTGATCGAGCCTTAAAGGAATCGTTTATGGCCACTCCCAGGTGCATGGCAGTCAAAAACTTACCTCACTTGCGTGAGCTTCACGCATGGCTCCCGCCGCTATGGTAAATATATAATAAAGGTTTTTTCAAGTGTATTTAGAGTTTATTTCATAAAATCTATGGAACTATTAAATAATTTGTGCTTAATTTAGTTGAAAAAATATGTGTTTTTTTTTTAAATTTGCTTAAAACTAATTGTCGTTGTCGCTTGTCGCTTTTAATATGTTGATAACTTAGTCGAATTTTGTAAATAAAAGTGGTGGAATGCAAAAAAATACTTTCTAAATATTCACGTTAATGGACGTTTTCGTTTTCTTATTTAAGTTACATAACATATGTATGTATGTATGTATGTATGCATGTAAATGGCAAATTACAAATTTCCTTTGAGTTAACTTAATTTTGAATGTTCCATTTATGATCAAACTCGTGCGGAACGTGTGCGTCGTGTTTGCACAATATTCACTACCGATATGAAGATCCAAAAAATTACAGTCAACCAACTGCAAATGAGTGTCATGTAAAGACAAGCGCCGGTGTTAATGCGCCCATACTTGCGTCGTTCGTAGGAAATGCTCTCCACCAAATAGTCCATGAAATCGAAAATTGCATCACATGAGAGACGTCCCTTTATTACGGGCACTATGTTGCCAGCACCTTGAATCTCTTTCACTAACGCCTCACTATATTGTTTGCAAGTAACACGGAATCCATCGCTGTAGATCGAAGCATAGACCAATGTGTAGACGGCCATAACGCAGGAGATGACTGCAGCCGGTGTCCAGTAATATGGTGAAATGCCATTATGGGTTAATTCTGATTCTGCTGTTACCACAATCATATCGCCGGTTCTGTAAATGGAGAGAAGTATTTAATATAGTTTGCGTTAAGAAGAGATGTCGGTATTTTCAATATTCTGCAAATCTTTCCACTATTTGACATAACAAGTTTTGGAATTGAGCAGCCGCAACGCAAAAAGACTGCGGCTCACCGCAATGCCTGCAGTGAAGAAGGAAGAGAGACACAGTTGCGAAGAGAAGAAGCAAGTGCTTGGGAAGCTGACCGACAGGGATAATGTTTGAATATTCTATGAAAAAATGCTGCGACTTACAGAAAGTTTCGAGATCAAAGCAAACTCATGTAGGACCTAAAGAGGGGATCTCACGAATGATTCCCAGATTATGCAAAATTTGTGGAGGGAATACTTCTCCAGCCCGCGGAATGCCAGTGAAAATTAATCAACTGGAGATGGAACTAACATTCTAATGTCCGACTTTGAAGAAGTTCGAATTGCAGTTGCCCGTCTGAAAAGAAAAAAAGCGGCGGGTGCCAGACGAGTTATTCACTAGAACAGATATTCACCAACCGGCAGATCTTGAAAAGATCCTTGATATAAGGATCGACACACACAACCTCTTCGCCAAATTTAAACCTGCTTTCGATATGTCTGAATTTGGTAGCCCCATAGAATCGGGAAGGGCCTCCCCGAGGCATAATAGATAGATACTAAACGAGGCTTCAGACAGGGTGACTCTTTATACTCTGACTTCTATAACCTAATATGGGAGAAAATAAAAATAAAAAAACCCAGAAGATACAATCTTCCACAAGAATATACAACTTTTGACGTATGCCGTTAGTTCTAATTTCTCTAGACTGGATAAGGAAGCGAGATGAATGGATCTGGCAGTGAACGAGGACGAGACGAAATATCTCCTGCCAATAAAAAACTGTAAGCGCTTTCGCGACTCGACTCCCACGCTACGTTGACATCCATAGCTTTGAAGTCGTAGATAATATCGTCTCTCTTGGAACCAGCATAAGCACCAACAAAATTGCCTGTTAATGCAACTCAGAATAACTCTTGTCAATGGGTGCGTCTCTCGTCGGCGCTAGGAATTTTCGAGAGATAGGTTTTGCGCACGATTTGTGTTTCTTTGTGTACTAGCCACGGCGAATACCACAGACGATGAAACGATGAGCTTTAGGAGATATATGACGTAATTGACATAGTTCAACGAATCAAAAGAGAGTGGTTATGCTGGCTAGGTATGGATAAAAGGGATCCAGCTTCGTAATTTTTAAGGTAATACTCGCAGGTAGAAGCAGAAGGAGAGAAAGATCTTCACTGCGCTTAAAAGATCAAATGGAAAAGGACCTGTTTTCATTTGGCGTCGAACGCCTATGAGAATAAACGACCGGTGCACTGCTGTTAACTCGACTATAATAACTTAAGCGGTGGCTACGACATTAAAGAAGAAGAAATCGAGAACCAAGAAAGTATTGTACTCTTTTTCCTTGTGTTGCATGGGCGGAAGTTTAGGAAACAAAGTTTTTCGAAAATATTGATGGCACATTGCGTGTAAGCAGCACAATATACCATAGATGAGGGCGATCTACAAAGACATTTAACGAGCTAAGATCCCACCTCCTAGGGGCAAAAGAAACAGAGAGAAATCTTGAGAAGAACTAGACTTTCATTGATGCCTAATCGCAGAGAGATCAAATGGAAAACGCTGATGCAGCACTCAATTAAGTGTGAGAAATTTCTTTTTGAATGAAAAAGTCTTATTATAAGAAGCTACATAACGCCTATATATGAACATAAGTATATGTAAAGGGTTCTCCAATAGGGATGATATGATTTCTAAGTGTCGTTTTGGCCATTTTTAATATGTAATGGACTGTCATTTTTTCCATTACATTCAGTATTGTTTACAATTTCATCCATGGACCACCATAAACTTCGTGAATTTGCTGATTTTGCCTTGGAACAACTTAAAAACGATAACGTTTTTTTTTTTAAGAAAATCATTTTCTCCGATGAGGCTCACTTTCAGCTGAGTGGTGCGGTAAATAAACAAAACTGTCGATTCTGGTGCGAAGAAAATCCAAAAATTATTCATGAACAACCATTACATTAACTTTAGTTGACAGTTTGGTGTGGTTTTTGGTCTGGTGGTCCGTCATCGGTCCGTACTTCTTTCGAAATGAAGCTGGTAGCACCGTTACTGTCAATGGAGCGGTATAGATCGATGATAACCACCTTTTTATGGCCACAATTGAAAGAAGTTGATCTTAACAATATCTGGTTCCAACAAGACGGGGCTACATGTCACACAGCACGTGCAACAACCGAATTATTGCGTGAAAAGGTTTGGAGATTCGATTATTTCAAGAAATTGTGACATTGAATGGCCTCCAAGAAGTTGTGATTTAACACCATTAGACTACTTCTTGTGGGGTTATTTGAAGTCATTGGTCATTAGCAATAAACCAGACTCTCTTCAAGCTTTAAAAGTCAATAGTGAACGTGCTATTCATGATATACGACTTGATTTAGTGGAAAAAGAGCTCAAAAATTGGGTTCATCGAATTTGTTCCTGCAAAAGAAGTCGTAGATGCCATTTGTATGATGTTATATTCAAAACTTAATCGTATCGAGTGGACTTCACATTAAATAAAAAACATTTGAATTTTCTTGACAATAAATGTGTGTTTTTTTTTTAATCAAATCATATCAATCTTATTGGAAAACCCTATACTACATACGGAATATGTACATATATCTTCTCAAAATATCATTTGATTGCTATTGCAAATTACTTTTTCTTTCGTTGGCTTTACGAGTATTATTGCGTTTACCCTCATCAACACTTATGGCGTCAGTTCAATTTTTAAATGAGTGTCAATTTTAAATTAAATTTAACGCAGACTTCCTTCTCCTACGCTTGCAAATCTATATGCACAGGCATTTACGAGTACATATAGATTCTCGTACATGTGGTCATAATTTATGGTTATTAACCTTTGACAAAATTTCAATTAATAACTGGCGAAACATAAATTATTAGATTAGTCAATGGATTGACAAAAGGGGAAGTAATGTGCAGGCACACATACATATGTACTCGTATGTTGGTATGTATGTATGAGTTAAACATTTTTATTGCAGAACGAATGACCTATTGAACTTAGAGCATTAGCACATAGAAATGGTTTAGTTAGCTAGGAAATTCTCAACCAATTTATTCTATTTAGTGGGTTAATCCACATAATTTACCATATAATTCTTTTGTTTTGTTATTTAGGTTTATTTACTTGTGGGTATTCTATTTGTCTATATGTTACATACATACAGTGGCGGACAAAATGTAGATATACAGTTTTATTTTGAATTCTTTTCTAATCACATGTATTGAAACAAATTCATTCTCTAACATAAATAAAAAAAAATAAAAAAAATGGTGAAAAAATGCAAAAATGCCTTTGATAAAAGTCTACATACACCACAGGTTTACTAGCAGTTATGTATGTCGATATGCTGTGTTGTTATGGCGGTTAGGTGCCCATTTTTTGTTACAATTTTTTTTTTTAATTATGTTAATTATGCATCAATAATGGCTCCGCGAAAAGAAATATCCATTGATGTATGAATCTTGGTTATTCAGCATAGAAAATAGAAGAAATCGTATGGTGAAATTTTAAACTTAAGTCCACCAAAGGTACATACCGTTGTAAAAAAAAATTTGAAAAAAAAAATGAATCCACCGAAAATAAGCCGCGTTTTGGCCGCCCGAAGAAACTAACTCGAAGAGACATCAGCTTTATTCTGCAGGAAGTGAATGATGATCCTAAAGTTATTGCTCCAAAATTAGCCGATAACATCGCAAACTCATCAAGAAAGTGTGTCCATTTAAGAACAATTCGAAGAGCTCTGAACGATAACGGAATACAGTAGAACGTCACGTAAAAAGCCACTTATTTCTGTAAAAAATCATCAACTTCGCTTGGAGCTTGCTAAAGCGCATTTAGAATGGATTTTTTGGCAAAAAGTCTTGCTTACAGACAAATCGAAGCTGAATATATTCGACAGCGATGAGAGAGCAAAAGATTGGAAAAAAGAAAATACTGCACTTAACTCCAAAAATATAGTACCAACAGTGACGCGTGGTGGCAGCAACGTAATAGTTTGGGGAGCGGTTGTAGCATCTGGAGTTGGAAAGCTTGTTTTTATTGAGGGTAATTTGGATCGGTTGAATTATAAGTCATTATCGGAACCTAATCTGAAGCCTTTGGTGGACAGTTAAGAGCTTGGCGCAGGCTGGACCTTTGAACAGGATAACGATCCAAAGCACTGGGCCCATATTGTTAAGGATTGGTTTGCTTTATCATGCTCCAAGGCAACTACACATACCACCTAAAGCCCAGATTTGAATGTTTTTGAATATGTTTGGGAGATTTTTGAGCGAAAAATTAGAAAAAATCAGATTTCCAGCTCAGTATTACTCAAAGAAGAATTGACAAATTTAGTAGCTTCGATGCCCCGACGGCTTCAAGCTGTTATTGATGCGAGCAGTGGACCTACTAAATACTAAAAATATCATATCATATCATCATATCATCACCCTTTTTGAGACCCAGCATTCACTATTGGACAATATTGGACCGAATAGACCACGTCCAGCATGTAGTGTAGAAAATATAGCGGCCGTGGCTGAGAGTGTTCACGAAGACCGTGGAGAGTCAATTCGGCGCCGTTCGCAGCAACTCGCACTGACGTATGGAACGATTTGGCACATTTTACGTCAATATCTTAAATTGAAAGCGTACATAATACAGCTTGTGCAAGAACTGAAGCCGCTCGACCTTCCCAAGCGACATCGTTTCGCTCTATTGGCTCTTGAAAAGTTCCAAAAAGATCCGACGTTTTCGAGCCAAATTTTGTTCAGCGATGAGGCTCATTTCTGGTTCAATGGGTATGTAAACAAGCAAACTTGCCGCATTTGGGACAAAGAGCAAGCTGAAGAAATTCAAGAGCTGCCATTTCATCCAGAAAAAAAACGGTTTGGTGTGGTTTGTGGGCCGGTGGAATCATCGGTTCATTTTTCCTTAAAAATGATGCTGATGAGACGTAACTTCGGTGAACAGACAATTTCACGTGTTGGGCCGGTCGATTGGCCACCAAGATCGTGATCATATCATATCGTGATCGTGGAATCAACGGATGGACCATCTGAGACGTAACTGCGGCGAACATTTGAAAGAGATAATATTCAAAAAAATAAACGCCAAAGACGATTCTTTCGAATGATAATAAACATTCCCCATTAAATTTGTATTTTCTGTGTTTTTTTCTTTAAAAAATAGAGAACCTCGAAATAGATCACCCATTATAAATGCAGAATTTATGTTCTTAGGAAACCAAAATTAAAAATAGATTCGCATACTCAGTTTCGTTCAAATATTACAAAAACTGTGAAACTGGTTTGCTTTCAAACAGACGAACAGACATGGCTAAATCATCTCAGCCCGTTCTGATCGTTCTCATCTGATCTTCTTCTTCTGGTTGTTCAAGTAAGGTATAACAAAATAATAGATAAAAACATTTTTCTAAATGCTATTTTACCTCGGCAGATATTTTTAAATCTCCGATGGTACTTGTAAAAACCTTCAACCGTACGTAAATAAGATAATGAACTACCTCATAAGAACCTTATTCCAAAAGAGGGAGTATGAGCTGGTTAGCTTTACTTCTTAGAATTCATTATATACAAGTACAATATATTAAAAATATTTTGTGCTAGAGGTGTCTTGTCCGCTTTTTCCGTAGTTTTCCAGCTGTTAGCTACTTTCTGCTACCATGGTAGAGTTTCTCAGTTCTGATGAAAATGGTGTTGTACTGAACGAGATTAGAAGTCAACTTTTGAATTTGGAGGCGACAACAATCCAAAATAGTATTCACAGGGCGTGTTAACTGTTCTTCCAAGAGACTTGAAACTCTTCAAAAACGCTACTCAGTTACTTGGAAAAAGGCACAAAGTATAGAAACTTACTTTTGCCAGGAATGTCTTCCTCCTGGTTTGGATATCGTGGGAAGCAGTTCACTTTCAACTTTGCCCAGGAGGATATGTGGGTTTATTTTTACCAATACTCAAGGTTTGATATGCACATTTATGACCTCATACAACCCAACAGATTTACAACAGGTGTATTCTCATAGATCTCCCAAAAAGAAGTCTTAAAGTAGTTCTGCTTCTTTACAATAACAGTTTCATTCTTGTCGATCATTTCGTACACCTAGAGACAACCTACAAGAGCTCGAAATTGTTTCTTTGCAAATTGAAGTAGGATATGAGAACCACGGTAGGCAAATTTGCGGTGATTTAGAAATCTTAGACATAATGCTCGGAAAATAATTTCCCTTGCTTTTTTTGTCTATCAGATAGTAGAGACCAAATTAATCACTGTACACAAAAAGCTGGGATTGATGAAGCAATTTGTAAAGTCACCTCCCAGAGATGGACTCGTAGAGGCAAAATTTAAGAAATGTTTTTTTTGTCACATCAGATATTATGGTTGCATGTCAAGTTCTCTGAGTTCGGCAGAGAATGTCAAGCACTCCGAGTGTATTTCTATGTTACTATATAAAAACACTGTGTTAACTATTTTTGTGGAAATGTGCAAAGGAAACACTACTTCCTATCGCGGCAATTCTAGCGCCCAGAAGAAAGAGAAGAAGAAGAAATATATGAAATATGCCGAAACTGAGAAATCATAAGTCCAAATTAAATATTTTTAATTTATTTTTTAACCAACTCACCTATGTCGTATGGTAGTAGTGCCCGATTTCCGTTTTGTTGTGCCCATACAGATGCGGTACACATGATAAATACCCAGTACGATGGCAAATAATAAAGGAAAGATCAGTCCGTATGTGGCGTAGTGGCAGTATGCAATGTGACCACCTTCAAAGCTCGTGTAAGTGGAGCGTCCATGTAGTATACAGCCACAATTCGATTCCGGACATGCATTCAACACATAACGCCAATGTGCCCATGCAATGCCCGATGTGATGCAGCAAATGACGGACGAGGCAATGACGAGTGGATACAAATAGGCGAGTGCCCTTTCTGCGCCGTATGTCATGGTTTTTATGGTTGTGTGTGTGCTTTTTTTCGTTGTTTGTAAATATTTAAATATTTTCTTCACTGATTAAAGTTTTAATTCATAAAAACACTTTTAATTATGTTTTTTTTGCTATAAAAAAAATTAATTTTATTTTCGCTGAAATGCACAGAAAATGAAACAAAATAAATGCAGCCGCACGAAGAGAATAAGCCAAGTAACGCCACGCATACACGCGTACATTTTATATTTGGTATGCTATAGAGAACATTCTATAGGCTGATAAGCACTTTGTGGTGCTCCCACCGCTTGCGCACCTGTGTAGGTGAGCATGAGAGTAGAGTTTGTGAAGAGCTAATTGTGGCAGAACGGCTAGGTAAGATCTGTGAGATGCCATTTGTTGAGTATAAATGTAAAATTATTTGGTTAAAAAACAGCTCAAAAATCGTTAAGATAATCAAGACATTCACGGAGCAACAAACAATATTTTTTTTTCATTTAGCAAGTTTTTAAAGCACAATATTTACTAAAAAAAATATATAACAATTCAAACCATTTTCAAATTCTCTCACACAGGTGGCAACAATTGAAGGTGTCTCGTCGCTCACTGAGTCACCACTGCCCGCCCCCTTATGATATTCATTGAATGTATTTAGCTGTGAGCTGTATTTTATTTGTAGTAGAGTATCTATGTCTGCATACACTTCCAAAACATCTGAGCGTTACTTGGCTTGTGGTAAATGCATTTTGGATCATTGCACTCAAAGAATATTGAAAACAAAATGCATTTAGCGAGTCAACGAAATCAACAAATTTTTTCCACAAAAAATATTATAGATAAATTCAGCACACCAATAAATAAATTTCTTTTTAAATGCACATTAGTAACTCGCGTCAGCGTAATGAACTTCTAACATCGCGGCCGCAAACAAACTGACTTGGTCGGGCACTTGCCCATTGTGGTTTGTTTATCACTAGAGAAATGCAGAAGAGCGCGCGCTCCCAGCTAAATAAGTTGTGGCGGTGGTTTTTTAAGTGAGCGTGCATAAGAGACTCTGTTGCGAGCTCTTTTCTGGATGTGTCGTTATGACGTCACTACTGTGTCACACTGGTTGTAGTTGTTGTTCTTAGTTGGCGGTTTATTAGTAAACAAATAGCAAACAACAGTCGCTTTGGTCATTTTAATTGAAATTAACGCACAATTTACATAGAAGACTCGCAGACTTTGTATTAATCAGCTTCCTCAATGCGAGTGATTCACTCATTCATCGCACTTGAATATTTATTGCCTGAAACAGTTCGTGAGTCTGTTAGTTTTCAGCGTTCTTTGTGAAATTGCGGAAGAACAGTTGAATTATGGGAAGCGGTTTAACCTTTTAGTACTTACTTCGATGGCTTGAAAGAAAGAAAATGTCATACAACACCAATTTTCACCACCTCTGTTCGTTATCGCATTAAGCCGTTAATATCATTCATAGATGGACCATTAACACCTTTCAGAACTCTTTTTCTCTGAATATTGTAATAGGAATTCACCAAAGGGATCGTGCTGCCTCGTTAAGCTCGCGTACACCAATCAATCTTGATAGTGTAGGCGGTTTCACTTCAACTTAACCAAATTATTATTCTCCTTCTTTGGTGCTTAAACGATTATAGCTAAATAAACAATAGCACGCTGGTGGTTTCTTTTTTTTTAGCCGTTTGGTGCTAATGGGAGACACCAAGTTAATCAGTTCCTTTCCACCTCATCCTTCCAATGGAGTGAAGGTCTTCCCCTTCCTCTACTTCCACCAGCGGCTACTTCATCGAATACTTTCAGAGCTGGAGTGTTCTCATCAATCCCGACGACAAGTCTTAGCTAGCGCAGCTGCTTTCTTTTAATTCGCTGAATTATATCAATGTCGTCGTATATCGTAAACAGATCATCCTTCCATCGTCTGCGGTAGTATCCGTTGCCCATACGCAGAGGACCATATACTCATATCTTCCGCAAGACCTTCCTTTCGAAAACTCTCAAATTCGACTCATCGGATGTTGTTAACGTACATGCTTCTGCGCCATAAATTATAGTATGGAATGATGGTCAGATTTGAGATCTCGATATATAAATTATGCAACAATGATATGCTCTCACAACAACAACCACCTATTTACATGCATCTTAATCCCTGATTCGAAGCGTTAAAAGTGCAACTTTCCTGAGCTTACAGCTAGGTGACCTCGCTAATATTACAAAGTCTTGCCTTTTTGAGCGGAATAAAAGAACTGAGCTATTAATATCAAACGCAGCTTTAGACGTAACATTTTTAACTCGATAAGACTCCTTAAATATGGAACTGTAAATACAATACTGCTCCCGGCAACTGTTGCCGATTAATAGACTGTTTTAAAATTTGAAGCAAGCTGCTGAAGAAAGTGAATTTCGTGTGTTGATTAAGCATTATTTTTTGCATAAAAAAACCATCGCCGAAACCAAGGAAAGACCTGATAAATACTATGATGACTGCGCCATTAATTTCAATGGTTATGAAGTTGTTTACTGAGTTCCGTTGTGGTTGTACCATTACAAGTGACACCAAATGTTCAGGACACCCAAAAGAGGTCGTGACGCTAGAAAGCGTCGATGGAATGATATTGGACCATTGCAGAATATGAGTGCGTGTGGTGGCTGAGGCTATACGCATCTCAACTAAGTGGATACATCGAATTTTACATGAATATTTGGACATAAAAAAGCTATTAGCGCGATGGGTGAACCTATTGCTCAGACACTACCATAAGCGCAACCGTTTAACCACTTCAAAGTAGTGTTTGGTGATGTTCCACCGCAATCCAAAAGAATTTTGCGCCCCTTCGTTACCGTAAACGAAACAAGAATCCAACACAACACGAGAGTGTGGTATTTTTCCGGGTGAGCGTGTACCAAAGAAGGCAGAGGTGGGTCTGTTGGCTAACAAACTCATGGCCACAGTTATTGGGGATGCACGAGGTATCATTCATACCTTGAAAAGGATAAAACGATCACCGGCGAATATTATGCAGAGCATATAAACGGATTCCATATTGATTTGAAGTAGAAACGACAGTATTCGGGGGAAAATAATTGCTTTTCCATCATTACAATTCACGTGTGCACTCGACGTGTGTAGTCACCATTGCAGAAATTCATAAATTAGGCCAGAAACTGCTGTCCTATCCAGCACATTCTTCAGATTTAACACTCTGCGACTATGTATTGTTTCTAAACCTGAAGAAACGGCCGGGTGGTAAGAGATTCGGTTTGAATGAAGAGGTCATTACAGAAACAAACGCCTATTTTGAGGACCTGGAAAAAACCTAACATTTTGTTCAAAGAGTCCAAAATATATTTTATCAAACCACCCGAATCGTATATTCCCGAATTTAAGTAATTAGAAAGCGGAATTTCATTTTAAATTGCATCCCTGCATACTAAAATCTATAGAAATGATAGCCAGGAAAAATATTCCCAAAATGAGTAGAGTGCAGATAAATCCTCTGACTGTTCTTCGAATCTGTCGAAGTCTTTAGGAAATTTTCCAACTTAGCGACGTGAGCCCTGTAGACAATGGAATGAATATTTCCACAACTGAACTGTTCCAATCCAGCCATTTAAAAACAAGTGACGAAAGAGGTCGTTACGTTATCTGAGTTAATGCGAGCCCTAAGTTTCATAACGTGGTGATAGATTTAAGTTGCTAATTCACATTTCAAGGCTAGAAACAAATTACAAGAAAATTTTTCCGACAACTTACTTTGCACTCTATTTTCAGAGAGAAGGTAACATATATTCACTAGTCACCGCATATTCCACCGCATTATTAAGAATCTATCAATAATTTGGTATCGAAACTTTGATAATGCAGTTTCACGAAATAGTTTCAAACCATTATTAAAAATGTCCCTCTACTGGTTACAGAAACAAACAAAAATCAAATTCACGTTTTGAAAAAAATATCAAATTAAGGGTTTTCCAATAGGGATGATATGATTTCTAAGTGTCGTTTTGGCCCTTTTTAATATGTCATGATCTGTCTTTTTTTCATTGTACTCAGTAATGTTTACAATTTCAACATGGCAAGATATACGTAAGAACAACGTTTAAAAATTATTCAATATTATTATCAAAATAATCGTTTTGCATTTTAGATTTTTTTAAAGAAAATCATTTTCTTCGATGAGGCTCACTTTCATCTGAGTGGTGCGGTAAATAAATGAAACTGTCGATTCTGGTGCGGAGAAAATCCACAAATTATTCATGAACAACCATTACATTCACCTAAATTGACAGTTTGGTGTGGTTTTTGGTCTGGTGGAATGATCGGTCCGTACGTCTTTCGGAATGAAACTTATAGCACCGTTACGGTCAATGGAGAACGGTATAGACCGATGATAACCAACTTTTTACGGCCACAACTGAAAGAAGTTGATCTTAACAACATCTGGTTCCCACAAGACGGGGCTACGTGCCACACAGCACGTGCAACAACCGAATTATTGCGTGAAAAGGTTTGGAGATTCGTTTATTTCAAGAAATTGTGACATTGAATGGCCTCCAAGAAGTTGTAATTTAACACCATTAGACTACTTCTTGTGGTGTTATTTGAAGTCATTCGTCTTTAGACATAAAGCAGGACTCTCTTCAAGCTTTAAAAGTCAATAGTGAACATGCTATTCATGACATACGACTTGATTTAGTGGGAAAAGTTCTCAAAAATTGTGTTCATCGAATTCGTTCCTGCAAAAGAAGTTTGTCCGTCCCTTCATTTGCTTGGTTGAACGCAAGTTAGTCCCTCAATTTTTGAGATATTTCTACCAAACTTGGTAGGAAGATGCACATATACGTTTCAACGTACCGGCCAGGTCTGACATTTGCTATACTCCACATAAATAATGAACTGGAAATTGGTTTTGAAAACCATCAAAATCGGACGAATATAACATACAGCTCCCATACGCCGATATTTTCTGATGTGAGATTTTGGTCAAAACTCAGTCGAAAAAGCATTTAGGAGCATGAAATTTGGTATTATCCACAAATATTATGAATTGCATATTAGTAGTGAAATACGGTAGTTGAGGCATGATTACCAGCATGAGCTGGTGCATTATTGTTACGCAGAATCCATGAATTGTTTTTCCACAATTTCGATCGTTTAAGCCGTATTGCTTCACGCAAACGTTACGTAACTTCCTTGTAGTATTCCTTATTAACTGTACCAGCTTTTGACAGGAAATCATGATGCACCACACCATTGTAAACAAAGAAAATAGCGAGAAAAACCTTCACATTTGATTAAACTTGGCATGCCTTTTTCGATATTGGCTCAGCTGGCAGCTTCCATTGGGATGATTGGGACTTGGTTCCGACGTCATAACCATATACCCACATTTTGTTACCAGTTATGACCCGTTTGAGCAAACCCGGATCGTTGTTGACGTTACTCAAGAACTCCTGAGCGATACTAATGCGATATTGCTTTTGCTAAAAATTTACGTTGCAGGCTCAAAACATTCGAGAAAACTGAATGGGATGAGCCAATTGATATGCCAATATCCTCAGCAAACTTCCTTAATAGTGATTCGACGATTTTCAAGAACAATTTTTTTTCCACTGTTTCGATGTTTTCTTCGCTTGTTGACGTGGTCGCACCTTCAGGACGCTCATCGTCATTATAAATCTTCTCGGCCTTCTGTAAAACGCTTGTACCACTTATGACCACTTTTTTGAGACAAAGTCAGAGTCAACATTAAAAGTGCCTTGAAGCACTTTATTCCATTTTTAACGCAAAAATTTAATATATTTTTTTTTGATCCATTTCTTTCAAAAGTCAAAGAGCACACAAAAACGTGACTAACCTCTTCGGTTGTCAAAAACAAACTACCAATCGAAATTGGCTCCTAATGCAAGCACATGATAAACGTATGTGTCCGATTATAACAAAAACAAAATATCGATAGTCGAATGAACGCAGCCCGACAAAAATTAAAAATTCACCTTTTCCTTTGAACATACCTCGTATATTGTTTGTTGGGTGCAAAGAAGATACGTATTTGGCCTCCGGCTTGTGATCAATCAATTCGATTGATTTTATAAATACTTCTTTTTTTGGGATTGTACCGTCGTCGAAGAATTCAAAGGCAATGTTCAACGGGGTTCGTCGTCTTCCGTGAATGCCCTGCACGATCAGTTGATTCAGCCTTACTGAGTTATGGAAGATGATATCTACGTCGGATACTAAGTCCGATTTTTGTGCATTTAGTGCAAGTACGCTTTTCATTGCTTACAGCGGTGGTTCGTTTAACTTTTCATGCAAGTGACGTCACCGTATTCTCCCTGATTCTAGTCTGTTAACTGTTGGCAGCCCCCGCATAATTGCCCCAAATTTCTGCTTGTCAGACAGAGTTAGAGTCAGTGAGGGATAAATGTTTGGGATGATTGGCCGAGGATAGGAAGGCAGGTACAAGGGTAGTTTGATAAATCAGTCAGTTTTTGAATAATATACATATATTATTTTCGGCAAATAAACGTTTCATTTCTCAACATAGTCTACTTTTAGCCCTATACATTTAGTGTAGTGTTAGAGATCATCTATTATCGCCCAGCCTTTTCTTCAGGCTTGGAAACAAGAAATAGTCGCAGGCGTCTAAATTTGTAGAATATGCTGGATAGTACTACCCCAGTGCATTGCCCTGATGGAACAGCACTTTTTTCGCCAAATGCGGTCATTTCATGTTTCAAATCAATAGCGAATCTGTTAAAAAGCTTTGAATAAAATTCGTGATTGTTTTACCCTTTTCAAGGTAGTCGATGTGAATGACACCTCGTGTATCTCAAAAAAACTGTGGCCTAATTGGTTGACAGACCGATCTTGGTCTTCTATAGTCTAGGTTCACCTTGTGGAACTCACTGTTTTGATTGTTCTTTAATTTCTGGTGTATTGTGGTGGATCCATGTTTTACACCACAAAACACTCCTTTGAAGTGGTTACACGGTTGCGTGTATGCTTTCATAGCTTTCTTATTTCCAAATATTCATGTAAAATATGATGTAACTGCTCAGTTGAGATGCCTACAGTCCCAAATATATATATTGGGCTCTTTGTAACCGCTGAAATGATTTTTGGCCGAGCTCCTCCTTCAATTTATGGTTCTGCGTCTTGATGTTTTTACCAAGAAATGGAGGGACCTACAGTTTATTCCAAACCGCCTCCGAACGGCCGATGGTTTCTTATGAGAAGCTTTTATTTCATGTCAGGAGGGCTTGACATTCCATGCCGAGGGACGATCGCAATTAGAAAACATAATTTTCTATAATTTTGAATGTTGCTCGAATCTGGGCTCGAACCTAGGCCTTCCGAATTTTAGTACGCAATGTTAACCACTCGGCTATTGCGGCCGCCCCAAATGCCTCACGCAATTTTATTCTCCATGCCAAGGATTTTATCGACAATTTCTGGCATCACGACGTCTTTTAGGCGTCCTGAACATTCGGTGTCACTTGTACTGATACGATCGCAATGGAACTCAGTAAGCCACTTCTTAACCATTGAAAATGAGGGCGCAGAGTCCCCATAGTATTCATCAGGTCTTTCTTTGGTTTCGGTGATGGGGGTTTTTACGCAAAAAATAATGCTTAATCAACACACTCAATTCCGTTTTTTTTTCATTTTCGTTAAAATTCACGAGCTCGTTTGCTTTCAATGGCTGGTATTATATGGTATTATACGAGCGATATCAGGCGAGAGCGCATTGTTCTTTGAACGATTAATCGCAGCTCCTTTTCATACTCTTCAGTAGCACTGGTGTTAGCCTGATTGGTCTATAAGGTTTTGTGGCACCAAGTAATCTAGACGGAAGCCAGCAGTGAAGCACTGAATCAAGCCTTTATGCCAGCAGGTCTGACCATTTTGAGTACAGGACAGGGAAGATTTAATTCAGCGTTAAAAAAGAGCTCCTGGTACCGCCAAGATAAGTGAAGAAAGCATGAATTTATTATTTTCTTTGGGTTGGAAGATATTCACTATTGAATGGATGTTTCTTCAATGAATGTCTAAGGGTGTGCTATGCTGTTAACAATCGTTTAAGATTAAATTAAATATGTAAAATTTATTCAGTTCCACTGAAACGTATGTGTATATCAGTGGTGGATCCACGGGTGGGGTTTTCGGGTCCGGCCCCCCTTCGGAAGCAATGTAAATCTTAAATTCGAACGCTTATTCTCCAAAAAATTAAATATATTTTAGGACCCCTCCTTTCTGGAAATTCTGGATCCGTCCCTGGATCCATTACTGTTTTTAGACACATTTTATTTTATGATTTTGAATAAATTGTTTATATGTACTTGTGCCAGAAAACAATTATTTTTTGTGCCATAAATTGTACATCTAGACAGATTCGGGTATATGTTATGTATGTACACATGTACAATAAACAAATTGAGTTAAAATGAAACGCGAATCGACAGATGCCAAAACAATCAATTTATGTTTATATATATAAAGGGTTATCCATTTAATGGCTTCGAGGGTCCAAGGCTGTCTTTTGACAGCTGTTAAACTTAACTGTCAATCCAAACATGTTTTGTTTCAGTTAAATTCAGTTAAAAGTCAGGCATTTATGAAAATGGAACGCTGAACAACCGCAAAACGCATTAAAATTTTTGGTTATGGTCCACATAATCGTTAAACTACTCAAGTAATTGATAAAATTTTAAAGAAACTTGAAGAAACTGCATCGGTTACAGATATTGTAAGGCCCGTGCATCATCGTTTTGCTCGTTCCACCTCAAATATCGTCGCCGTAAGTGAAAGTGTAGCGGAATGACCCGAATGTGTATATTACTCGACGTTCTCAAGAGCTTGGACTTTCTTACTTTCTTACGACACATTATGGAGTATTTTGTACTTGGACTTACACCTGCATCCATATAAATTCTAGCTCACACAAAAACTGAAGCCAGCTGACCATACACAACGCGGTAATTGTTACGTCGATTGGGTGCTTGAACAAAAAACAGTGGAACGCGATTTTTCCAGCAAAATTTTCTCCAGCACGGCACACATTCCTCACTTGGTGGATACATAAATAATCAAAATTGTCGCAATTGGGGCTCCGAGAATCGTCAAATAATTGAAGAGAGGCTATTACTTACAAAAAAAACTTACTGTCTGCGTCTGCGTTTTTTGGTCTCTGTAGGTGTAATTGGACGAGACTGTCTCAATGACATTATGGTCGTATGATAACCGACTTTTTTTTTTTACCTGTTATTGAAGAACACGTCGTGCACTACATGTGGTTCCAACAAGACAATGCCACTTAATACGAGCGAATATGGCTTTATTGGGAGAGAAATTTCCCCGTCGTGTAATCTCTCGGTCTTGGCAATGTTAATTGATCACCGAGATTGTGCGATTTGATACCGTTGGAGTTTTTTTTTGTGGGGCTACGTGAAAACCCGTATTCATGCGGATAAATCTGTAACTCTTGAGTACTTGAAAACCAAGATTCGTCAAGTTATGGCTGAGATACCGCCCAACAATATGTGCCAAAAAGTGGTCGAAAATTACCTTAAACGGATCGAAAAAAATACCAGGCGGTCATTTGCATGATATTTCACATATAATGCCATCGTTTGAACTTCATATTAAAAAGGGAATTTCATTCAATAAATTATTTTAAATACATTTTATTTACGTTTTTTTTGGAAACCACAAAATGGATAACACTGCATATACTTATAATGCCTCAAATATATATGTGTGTACATATCTACAAAAAAAAAAAATAATAGAAATAGTTCAGAACTTACATATAATGACATATATAATTAAGCATTTTTTTTTATATATGTATGTAGGTTGAGGAATTTTGAAAGACAGTTATGATGTGAATGAACAGAAGACTCCTGAAAAACTTCATACATTCTGATCCAATCATATTCTAAGTGTGTGGTGGACTGGTCCAATTGAAAGAGATCGCTTTTAAGAAATTTTGTTGAACTTTCGAGAAAGATCATAAATAAAGTAAACCCGCAGAATTTAGATTAAAAGTAGGTTAGAAAAGATGATTTCTTATAAAATATGTGTTTGAAAAAAAAATTGATAAAATATTCAAAGCTGACAAGATTAATGGTCATCCCGCCAAAGGAAATCAGGGAAATCAACGAATCTACTTATAAGTTCAATTCTATAATCTACTTATGTATATACCGACGTTTATCTAGGTCCAAGGAAAAACTACCAACGAAATATTGAGCCATTAGACACACAACTATGTATTTATATCTCTCAAAAGATCACAGGGCATTAAGTTCCTCCCGATATCTCTTGACTAGTACTCTATAGATGAGGGAAGGTTTTCCTTTTCCTTTTTAAATGGATAAAATAAATAAAAAATTGCACTTTATAACCGATGAAGCAATTTTCGGCCGAGCTTCTCCTCTAATTTGTGGTGTGCGGCTTGGTGTTTTAAGCCCCATTCGACGGCTGACTCTTAAAAGAAATACTTCTGGTAAGGGATCGCATCTATACTTCTGGGCGTATATTGCCTAACTGCTTATACCTACTCGGCTATTGTAGGTACGAATAAGGCTTTTGAGACATCTAGCTCCAAGTTATATAACATATTTCTAAGGATATTGGGGTATGAAGAATAGAAAACAAACACTTTTATTGCTGTGTTAACCTAAATATTACTTGTTGAATGAAATAAAAGCGCAGACGAGCTGGTTCTTGCTGGTAGTAGCTGTCATTAAACGCCTGCCTCCAGCCTTTCAGCGCCTTTAAATTATATCTAAACTAGTGGACCATTGAACAACACTTAAGGTTCTGAAACACTTCCAACGAAATACTTATAAACTATTGTTAGCCACTGAGGATTGTAGACAGGCCAAATTGTTACTTGAAATAATCAAAAGGGTACTAAGTATTCTTGTGGGTGCATTGACGGGACATCTACCCGTATCCATCTCCACAAGCTAGGTAAAGTGAAATCGGCTGATTGCAAAGCTAGAAAAAACAAGATTAAACTAGGAAGCACCTCACCTTCGTGAGTATCCAACCTTCAACCGGTTGAGTCGTCATATCTTTCACAATGCTCCCACCTCAAGCTTGATTGAAAGAAATCAAAATCGAGGGGATTATTCGCAAAAGCATAGTTGAGATGAAAGGGGAAACACAATGAGCCCACTCAATGAGAACGAGCAATTCAAGAAGATATTGAAACAGGAGTAGTTAATACTAATTCTTCGGGTGTTAGAAACTTTTTTTTTTATAAACTTTTGCAGTTTGTTTCAGAGAGAGAAAGAGAGAGAAAGAGAGAAAATCGGTATGTCGCAAAAATTTGTCTCCTGTATAAAATATGATCAATTACATGTGACACTGTAAATTTGTATAGAAAAAGAACTAAAATAAATTATTATCAGACATAACGGCGTCCTAGTGGCGCTGATGTATGCTATGTTTGACGCGATCGGCATGATTTTCGCTATTTGGGCAAATGACGAAAATACTATATGTACATACATATGTACATATGTATGTCCGTATTATATTATTATATAAACGCTTATAAATCTATGTATGCACATACATACATTTGTGTTTCAAGTGTTGACGAGTTGTTTGGCGGATGTTAGTCACAAATTCCTTTTCGTTAGGGCACAAAACGGCACAAATGGGGCTAAATGTGTAGATGAGGAATATGGCTAAAACAAAGTTGCTTTGAGATATTTGTGCAAATATAAACATATACATATATATATATACATACATATATGTACATATATACATTATATTTATGCATGTACGTATGCTTATATGTATGTACTAAATATGTATTTAAGATCTTTGTAAAAAAAATGTACATTTTTGCATTTGCACCGACAAGTTGAACATTCAGTTGTTCGGGATTTTTAGCGTAGCCAAGATCATCATAGTTGGTTGGTCAAGCTAGAAAAAAGATTTCAATGAAATTAAATACTAAAATAAAAATAAAAAAATAAAATAAAATTAAATTGTCTTAATTGTGTATTACTTTTGCGGTGTGTGTATTGAAACGGTAATTACTTTTACTGAAAGTGAAAAAGAAAAAATAATTTAATTGACATATGTGCGTGTATGTGTGAAAGGCACAAAGTGAAAAATAAATCATTTAATGAGTAGTATTTAAGTTGTCACTAAAAAGCCAGCTGACCATACACAACGCGGTAATTGTTACGTCGATTGGGTGCTTGAACAAAAAACAGTGGAACGCGATTTTTCCAGCAAAATTTTCTCCAGCACGGCACACATTCCTCACTTGGTGGATACATAAATAATCAAAATTGTCGCATTTGGGGCTCCAAGAATCGTCAAATAATTGAAGAGAGGCTATTACTTACAAAAAAAAACTTACTGTCTGCGTCTGCGTTTTTTGGGCTCTGTAGGTGTAATTGGACGAGACTGTCTCAATGACATTATGGTCGTATGATAACCGACTTTTTTTTTTTCCTGTTATTGAAGAACACGTCGTGCACTACATGTGGTTCCAACAAGACAATGCCACTTAATACGAGCGAATATGGCTTTATTGGGAGAGAAATTTCCCCGTCGTGTAATCTCTCGGTCTTGGCAATGTTAATTGATCACCGAGATTGTGCGATTTGATACCGTTGGAGTTTTTTTTTGTGGGGCTACGTGAAAACCCGTATGCGGATAAATCTGTAACTCTTGAGTACTTGAAAACCAAGATTCGTCAAGTTATGGCTGAGATACCGCCCAACAATATGTGCCAAAAAGTGGTCGAAAATTACCTTAAACGGATCGAAAAAAATACCAGGCGGTCATTTGCATGATATTTCACATATAATGCCATCGTTTGAACTTCATATTAAAAAGGGAATTTCATTCAATAAATTATTTTAAATACATTTTATTTACGTTTTTTTTGGAAACCACAAAATGGATAACACTGCATATACTTATAATGCCTCAAATATATATGTGTGTACATATCTACAAAAAAAAAAAATAATAGAAATAGTTCAGAACTTACATATAATGACATATATAATTAAGCATTTTTTTATATATGTATGTAGGTTGAGGAATTTTGAAAGACAGTTATGATGTGAATGAACAGAAGACTCCTGAAAAACTTCATACATTCTGATCCAATCATATTCTAAGTGTGTGGTGGACTGGTCCAATTGAAAGAGATCGCTTTTAAGAAATTTTGTTGAACTTTCGAGAAAGATCATAAATAAAGTAAACCCGCAGAATTTAGATTAAAAGTAGGTTAGAAAAGATGATTTCTTATAAAATATGTGTTTGAAAAAAAAATTGATAAAATATTCAAAGCTGACAAGATTAATGGTCATCCCGCCAAAGGAAATCAGGGAAATCAACGAATCTACTTATAAGTTCAATTCTATAATCTACTTATGTATATACCGACGTTTATCTAGGTCCAAGGAAAAACTACCAACGAAATATTGAGCCATTAGACACACAACTATGTATTTATATCTCTCAAAAGATCACAGGGCATTAAGTTCCTCCCGATATCTCTTGACTAGTACTCTATAGATGAGGGAAGGTTTTCCTTTTCCTTTTTAAATGGATAAAATAAATAAAAAATTGCACTTTATAACCGATGAAGCAATTTTCGGCCGAGCTTCTCCTCTAATTTGTGGTGTGCGGCTTGGTGTTTTAAGCCCCATTCGACGGCTGACTCTTAAAAGAAATACTTCTGGTAAGGGATCGCATCTATACTTCTGGGCGTATATTGCCTAACTGCTTATACCTACTCGGCTATTGTAGGTACGAATAAGGCTTTTGAGACATCTAGCTCCAAGTTATATAACATATTTCTAAGGATATTGGGGTATGAAGAATAGAAAACAAACACTTTTATTGCTGTGTTAACCTAAATATTACTTGTTGAATGAAATAAAAGCGCAGACGAGCTGGTTCTTGCTGGTAGTAGCTGTCATTAAACGCCTGCCTCCAGCCTTTCAGCGCCTTTAAATTATATCTAAACTAGTGGACCATTGAACAACACTTAAGGTTCTGAAACACTTCCAACGAAATACTTATAAACTATTGTTAGCCACTGAGGATTGTAGACAGGCCAAATTGTTACTTGAAATAATCAAAAGGGTACTAAGTATTCTTGTGGGTGCATTGACGGGACATCTACCCGTATCCATCTCCACAAGCTAGGTAAAGTGAAATCGGCTGATTGCAAAGCTAGAAAAAACAAGATTAAACTAGGAAGCACCTCACCTTCGTGAGTATCCAACCTTCAACCGGTTGAGTCGTCATATCTTTCACAATGCTCCCACCTCAAGCTTGATTGAAAGAAATCAAAATCGAGGGGATTATTCGCAAAAGCATAGTTGAGATGAAAGGGGAAACACAATGAGCCCACTCAATGAGAACGAGCAATTCAAGAAGATATTGAAACAGGAGTAGTTAATACTAATTCTTCGGGTGTTAAGAAACTTTTTTTTTTTATAAACTTTTGCAGTTTGTTTCAGAGAGAGAAAGAGACAGAGAGAGAGAGAAAATCGGTATGTCGCAAAAATTTGTCTCCTGTACAAAATATGATCAATTACATGTGACACTGCAAATTTGTATAGAAAAAGAACTAAAATAAATTATTATCAGACATAACGGCGTCCTAGTGGCGCTGATGTATGCTATGTTTGACGCGATCGGCATGATTTTCGCTATTTGGGCAAATGACGAAAATACTATATGTACATACATATGTACATATGTATGTCCGTATTATATTATTATATAAACGCTGTATGTACATACATACATTTGTGTTTCAAGTGTTGACGAGTTGTTTGGCGGATGTTAGTCACAAATTCCTTTTCGTTAGGGCACAAAACGGCACAAATCGGGCTAAATGTGTAGATGAGGAATATGGCTAAAACAAAGTTGCTTTGAGATATTTGTGCAAATATAAACATATACATATATATATATACATACATATATGTACATATATACATTATATTTATGCATGTACGTATGCTTATATGTATGTACTAAATATGTATTTAAGATCTTTGTAAAAAAAATGTACATTTTTGCATTTGCACCGACAAGTTGAACATTCAGTTGTTCGGGATTTTTAGCGTAGCCAAGATCATCATAGTTGGTTGGTCAAGCTAGAAAAAAGATTTCAATTAAATTAAATACTAAAATAAAAATAAAAAAATAAAATAAAATTAAATTGTCTTAATTGTGTATTACTTTTGCGGTGTGTGTATTGAAACGGTAATTACTTTTACTGAAAGTGAAAAAGAAAAAATAATTTAATTGACATATGTGCGTGTATGTGTGAAAGGCACAAAGTGAAAAATAAATCATTTAATGAGTAGTATTTAAGTTGTCACTAAAATATGTGAAACGAATCGTTAGTAATTAACTATGTGATAAATATTTACACTTAGCATAAACGTTTTTTGTTTTTATTTGAAAAAAAAAATTAATAACAAAAATAAATTAATTAAAGTGTATAATTCATATTCTTAAAACATTCATTTACCTTTTATTGGCCCGGAATATTTGTGCATGAAAATAGATAATTTTTAGTACCTCAAATTATGTATGATTGCCAGCAAATAGGTGCATAGTTTATGCACAAGTGCACTTACATATATGTATGAGTATGCAAATACGGCTCATTAAAGGTGTAAACAAAAGTTGATGAAGAGAAAAAAAGCAAAACAAGCAATTATTGTTTCAAAAATGTTTGTTTTTGTAATCCAAATGTGATTTGTTTATGTAATATTTGAAACCTTCATTAAAAAGTTAACAAAAAACCATTATAAATAAAATTTTATAAAATATTTAAAAAAAAAATTTTATAAAATATTATATGACAAAATATAATATAATAAAATAAATTAAGGTAAAATCATCTAACCAAAATCAAATCCAATATAATTAAAAAAGTTAAAATAACATATAATAGAATAGAATAAAACAAAACAAATGAAAATAAAATAAATTATAATATAATAAAATATAAAAATAATTATAAAAACCAAATATAATATATAATAAAAAAGTTTTAATTAATTATAAAATAAACTTTAATAATGTGAAAAAAAATAAACTAACATGAAATAAAAAATAAAATAAATTAAAAAAAAAAAATAAAAATAAAAAATAAAAAAAACAAAAGTAAAATAAAATAAAATAAAAATTATAAATGTAAAAATAATAAAATAATATAAGCTAAATTAAATAATATGAAACATTAAATAATAATAAAAAATTCAAAAAAATTCCAAAAAAAAAAAATCAAAAAAAATAAAAAATAAAAAAATAAAAATAAAATAAAAATTTTAATAATAAATATATATAATATAATAAAATCAAATAATAAAGAAGTAAATAAAAAAAAATAGAAAAAAATGACAAACAAAAAATTATTAAAAATTTGAAAATAAATAAAAAAATAAAAAAATATATAACAAATTTAAATAATATGAAACAAAACAAAATAAAATAAAATATATATAAAAATTATAATAATAAATATAAATTAAAAATTTAATATAGTATACAATTTAATAATATAATTAACCCAAAATAAAAAAAAATAAAATAAAAAAAGAAAGAAAATATAATAAAATAAAATTTAAAAAAAATTAAGAAGAAGCAAATGTAAAAAAAAATTATGAATATAAAAATAAATATAAAATTTCATAAATTTTATAATAAAATAAAAAAATTTTATGAAAAACAAATAAATAAAACAAAATAAAATAAAAATTATAAAAAAAAAAAAATAAATTAAATAATATAAAGCAAAACAAAATAAAATAGAGAAATTGAAATAAAATAGTATAGAATAAAATAATATAAGTAAAAACAATACTAATAAAAAAACACCAAATTAATAAATAAAATAAAATAAAATGAAATGCTAAAAGTGAAAAATAAAATAAAATAAAATTAAAATAATTAAATAAAGTATATTAGAAGAAAAAATAAAATAAAGCAAAATATAATATAATATAATAAAATAGCATAACGAGAAATAAAATGAATAAAATTAAATTAAATTAAGAAATAATATAAAATAAAATAAAAATAAAAATATAAATAAAAAGGAATAAAAAAAAATTAATTAATATAAAAATTAAATTAAATTAAATAAAGAAAAAAATTAAAAAATAAATAAAAAATAAAAAAGTATAAGAAATAATAAAAAAATAAAATAAATAAAATTAAAATAGAATAAAATAAAAATTATAATTATAAAAAATGAATAAAAAAAATAAATAAAATATGTAACAAAATTAAGTAATGTGAAACAAGAGAAAATACAATATATAAAAATAAAAATAAAAAAAATAAAATGAAAAAATAAAAAATAAAAAATAAAATAAAAAAATAAAATAAAATAAATAAAAGTAAAATAGAATAAAATACAAAATTATAACTATAAAAAAAATTATAAAGAATTTAATAAAATATATAATAAAGTAAATAATACAAAACTAGAGAAAATACAATAAATAAAAATAAATAAAATAAAATGCATAAAAATAAAATAAAACAAAATAAAAAAATAAAATAAAATAAAATAAAGAGAAATGAAATATAACAATACAAAATAAAATTAAATAAAATTAAATAAAGTCAAGAGAAATAAAATAAAATAAAATGAAATAAAACTAAATAAAAAAAATAAAAAAAAAAAATAAAATAAGTAAAAGTAAAATAGAATAAAATAAAAAATATAAATATAAGAAATTAATAAGGAATTTAATAAAATATATATTAAAAATTAAATAATATGAAACAAGAGAAAATACAATAAATAAAAATAAATAAAAAAAAATGAAAAAAAAAATTAAATTAAATAAAATCAAATCAAATAAAATAAAATAAAGTAAAGAGAAAAAAAATAAAAATAAATAAAATAAAAATAAAATAAAATGAATAAAAGTAATATAGAATAAAATAAAAATTATAAATATAAGAAATTAATAAAGAATTTAATAAAATATATAATAAAATTAAATAATATGAAACAAGAGAAAATACAATAAATAAATAAAAAATAAAATAAAATGAAATAAAAGAAAATTAAGTTAAATAAAAAATAAAATTTAATAAAATAAAGAGAAATAAAATAAAATCAAATAAAAAAATAATACTAAATAAAAATATAAAATTATTAAATAAAATAAATGAAAGTAAAATAGAATAAAATAAAAATTATAAATTTAGAAAATATTAAAGAATTTAATAAAATATATAATAAACTTAAATAATATGAAACAAAAGAAAATACAGTTAATAAAAAAATAAAAATAAAATGAAATAAAATAAAAATAAAAAAAATTAAGAAAAAATAAATAAAAATAAAATAAAATGTATTAAATTGAGTTAAAATAAACCTTAACACTCAAAAAATTATATAGCAAAAACAACTGAAATAAAAAAAATACAAATAATTCAAAAATAAATAAATAAAAGAATATAAATAATATATAATAACATAAAATAAAACATTCGAAATAATTTAAGTATAAAATATAAAATCGTTAAAGAAATTTTATTATTTCATTTTTCTTTGAACCAATTTGTCTCGTACATAACAGCATAAATATATATTTACTTTAATTAGAAAATTTATGTATTCAATATTTTAGTTTATTTCTATTTGTATTGCATTTAATCGCTTATTCCTTTGTTGCTTTGCCAATACTCGTGCCTCATTTCCGGCAATTTTCATTCTTAAATTTTTCAAATGCGTAATTTTTGACATACACATAGACCACAAAGTCCGCGTTCACCCAAAGCATTTTTTAAAATAAAGTACAAAAACAATTGAAATAGTTGAATCAGTTAAAATTCTTTACTTGAATTTATTTATAATATTTTTAAATTTAAAATGTCAAAAAAAAAACCTATATTCCAATTTCTGTTTTCGAGGTAACGGTATCTAAGTGCAGCAACAAGTAAACAAAGACACCAAATAGTCTCCGTTCTGTTTGCTTGATTTGAGAATACCGTTATTTTTCAACAAGATGTTTCTTCTTTTTGCATATTTTCTATTGTTTTTTATTCTAATTAATCATTTAAAGAGTTCGTGACGTGTTTTAATATTAGTTTGAAAATTGGAAACCAAAGGGAAAGAAATTAGTGTTTCAGAAAGAAAAATAATTATTAAACTGTGGAAAGATGGCGAAAGTTTCCGAAAAATTGGACAAACTATTGGAAGAACGTATTCCTCCGTCCAGCGCGTAGTAAATAATTTCAAGCAAACCGGTATTTTAACGTCGAAACCCCGATCTGGCCGTCCAAAAATGTTATCAGTACGGGAAGAACGCAAAATAATAAATCTGGTGAAAGTTAACCCGCGAATTACGTCAACAAATATAGTTGAAAACGTAAATAAAACATTTAAAAACAATTTGTGCAGAAACTGCTAGAAAAATTTTACATAAAGCTGGATATCATGGTAGAGTCGAACGAAAAATACCTATATATCTTATATATATATATATATATATATATATATATATATATATATATATATATATATATATCTCACTTTTCAACAGCTGACAGCGCATTGAATTTGCTCATAATTATATAAATAAGTCTCTGGAATTCTGGAAACAAGTATTTTTTTCGACAAATTGTGTGGTGCAAATTAGGAACTGCCCTTGAAAACCAAAATCCTGTTGGTACAGTGAAACATGGTGGTGGTGGAATTATGGTGTGGGGGTATATGGCGGCTAATGGTGTGGTTCAGTTTGAATTTATCGAATCGACAATGGATGAATGGGGATATTTAAACATTTTAAAAAAGAACTTGAAACTAAGTGCAGAGAATCTAGACTTATTTTCGACATTTTGGTTTCTGGAAACAAGTATTTTTTTCGACAAATTGTGTGGTGCAAATTAGGAACTGCCCTTGAAAACCAAAATCCTGTTGATACAATGAAACATGGTGGTGGTGGAATTATGGTGTGGGGGTATATGGCGGCTAATGGTGTGGTTCAGTTTGAATTTATCGAATCGACAATGGATGAATGGGGATATTTAAACATTTTAAAAAAGAACTTGAAACTAAGTGCAGAGAATCTAGACTTATCTTCGACATTTTGGTTTCAACAGGATATCGATCCGAAGCATACTGCTCAAACAGTCAGACTTTGGCTCTTGTACAATGCCCTTAGACAGCTTAAAACACCTCCTCAGTCATCCGATCTCAATCCTATAGGGCTCCTTTGGGATATATTAGGAAAAATAATTCGTCAGCATATAATAACAAGTAAAGGGTGTTTGCGAAGGGTTATGCTGGCACAATGGTACCGAATTAGGAATGAGTAATGATAAGTTCAATGCCAAACCGATTAAGTGAGGTATTAAAACAACTTGGTTATAAAACAAAATATTAAATTTAATTTTCCTTCATAATTTTTAGTGCTTTTGTAAATAATTATAAACCTGAAGGCAGACTTTGTGGTGTCCATGTTTACTTGTTGGCACACTTATATACCGTTATAACGAAAATGAAAATGGAAACATAAATTTTTGCTTTTGATTTTTAAACTTAAAAATATAATGAAAAAATTAATGTAAAAATTTCAACTGAATTAACTATATCAGCTGTGTTTTTTACTCTACTTAAAAAAATGTGTTAGGTGAACGCAGACTTTATGGTCTATGTGTATGTCTCCTATAGATTAGTTATTTTTAGTCAAAATAGATTTCCGTTCATTTGTTCTAATTATTGTTATTACAAAAAATTAATTATCTCTTGAAATTACGGCTAAGTGATTTTTGAATGGGATGATTCATGAAGCAAATAGTTTTTATGTTTTGAGCTGTACTCACTTAAATTCCTGTAGATTTCTAATTCGCGGAATCAATTTACAGTTTATCATATAATGAGTTAAATTTTTCGAACTATTGGTCAAAAGAATTTTTTATGCCTACGTCAGCATTCAAGTCAAAGTAAAACTTTGACACCCGTGTAAGAAAACCCTTCGAGTGGATTTCTGACATGAAATAAAAGCTCCTCTCAAAAATCCCTCCATTTGTTGAAAAAAAAACATTAAGACGCCCACCACAAATTCGAGGAAGAGCTTGGCTAAAAAATTACTTCAGCGTTTGCAGAATGGTAGTTACATAATCTTAGCAAGGATAAGTGAGACTTTCAAGTGGCGGCGTCTTCAACATCACAAAAATGATTTGCTCCTATTTCTGAGTTTGGTAAACACAAAAAAAAAAAATGGAGGCTATGCAAAATGAGTATGAACAGCAGTGGAAGTGCCGTCAAAATTGGGAAAGACCTTCCAAGCCGTCCGATGCCAAATGAGGTTTCAGACCAGATCATTCTCTAATATATGAATTCTGTAACACAATATTTGAAGGTTAGGTTAGGCTAGACTAGGTAAAAATGGCTGATTCCAAGAGAATCTCACATAACAGACACATAAGACATGTCCAGTACGCCCTGCTCGTTAGGGGTTCAGGAATTTACCCGCGATAAGGCACACCTTTCGTAACAGGCACTTAAAATCAAATAGATGCCGCGACAGTCGGGCTTATACCGGAACGACCTGGATTTTTATCCGGACATGGATTGTCAATCCTGAAAAGTTCACCGAAACACATTTTGGGTAGTTACAACTACAACAACAACTCGTGCATTATAATGCACTTAATTCTCTTCTCTACATATCTCCAGTGTTCTAGACGTGCGTACGTTCCGAGGGACAAATAACAAATTACTACCTTATAGCAGCGAAAATACGTACCCGCTTTTGTGCAGCAAATAACGTCCGTAAACAAAAAAAAGGCAGGTTCGACGTAGAAAAGCTGCAATCACAACAGGCAGCTGAGAAGTTTTCTACTCGACTTGCACTCCTGCTCCCTGAGAATACTCATCAGCATCTCTATACAGGGGAGCTGTGGAACGGCATCTGAAGCTCCCTATATATCGCTGCTGAAGAAATAATTGGATTTTGACAAGGCCAAAGAAAGAGCTGGTACGATGAGGATTGCAGTGCTGCAGTGGAGAGAAAGCAGACTGCCTACCTCGCAACTTTGCGATCGACCACAACACGTACGGGGTGAGATAGATACCGGGAGGTGAAGAGGGAAACGAGATGCTTTTGCAGAAAAAATAAAAAAATAATAAAGAGGCTGAAATGCGTGAGTATAAAGGCTTGAGAAGCTGGCCGACATGGGTAATGTTCGAAAATTCTATTAAAAGAGGTGGCGACTTACAGAAGGTTTCGAGATCGGAGCACAGTCAACCAAGCATACATTCTGGTGACAGATGCACAGATTATACTTAGTGTATGGAGGGAACACTTATCCAAACTGCTGCTTACTGGCCCAACTATTCAAATACGATGGTTAAGAACTGACAAGATGTATACATCAGCTAATTGGCAGAATATGGTTAGATGAACGCTTGCCCGATGAATGGAATGGAATGTAGTCTGCCCAATCCATAAAAAGAGGGACCACAGTTTGCTTCAAGTGTATTGGGTGAGAGGTTAAAACACACCGTAAACGAAATAGTTGGATCTTGTCAGGGGAAAGGAGCTGCCTCTATGCCGTTTTAGCTGAATCTGATACCCCATGCAAAACTTATACGATTCTGTAAACTGACGCTGGACAATATCACTTGACCATAACAACCGCACCATTAGTTCTGATTTATTCAGGTTTGACAAATAAACGAAGAGAAGGTGTCTCGTAGTGAACTGTTGACAGTCACAATTTCGAAGTCGTTGATATAGTTTCGTCTATCTTGCAACCAGCATTAACAACTACGCAGAATAACTCTTATCAACAGGTGCTACCTTGGACTGAGTAGACAATTGCAAAGTCAAGTCGTCTCTCGACGAACCAAAACCAAACTCCTCTACAAGTCGCTCATCATTCCCGTGCTGCTATGTGGTGCAGAGGCATGTACGATGATGACATCCAATGAGGTTATCGAGAGAAAAGTTTTGCGGAAGATGTATGATCCTTTCGTATTTCCAATTGGTGCCAAGCTGCGAAAAAAGAAAATGGGTTTTCCGATAAGGATGATATGATTTCTAAGTGTCGTTTTTGCCATTTTTAACCTGTCATTTTTTTCCATTGCATTCAGTAATGTTTACAATTTCATCATTGCACCCCATTGGAAAATTATTTTCTTCGTTGAGGCACACTTTCCTCTGAGTGGTGCAATAAATAAACAAAACTGTCGATTTTGGTACGAAGAAAATCCACAAATTATTCATGAACAACCATTACATTCACCGAAATTGACAGTTTGGTGTGGTTTTTGATCTGGTGGTCCGTCATCGGTCCGTACGTACTTCTTTCGAAATGAAGCTGGTAGCACCATTGCTGTCTATGGAGAGCGGTATAAATCGATGATAACCAACTTTTTATGGCCAAAGTTGGAAGAAGTTGATCTTAACAACATCTGGTTCCAACAAGACGTGGCTGCGTGTCACACAGCATGTGCAACAACCGAATTATTGAGCGAAAGGTTTGGAGATTCGATTATTTCAAGAAATTGTTACATTGAATGGCCTTCAAGAAGTTGTGATCTAACACCATTAGACTACTTCTTGTGGGATTATTTGAGTTCATTGGAATTTAGCAATAAACCAGACTCTCCTCAAGCTGTAAAAGTTAATATTGAACGTGCTATACATGACATACGACTTGATTTAGTTGAAAAAGTGCTCAAAAATTGGGTTCATCGAATTCGTTCCTGCAAAAGAAGTCGTGGAAGCCATTTGAATGATGTTATCGGTCAGAACTTAATTGTATTGATTGTACTTCACATTAAATAAATAAAAACATTTTATTTTTAAAGCAACCATATCATTCTTATGGGAAAACCCTAAGTTACTAAGATTTAAATTACGTATACGCTCAGTCGCACCTTGTCCACCATTGTATTAATAAATAAACGAATTTGTTAATTTTCTTCAAGCTAAATCGCTACTACTCTGACCTGTGATGGATAATTGGAATGTTTTGGCAGCGCAGACCTCCTCCTCGGCAATTCGTGATGACATTAATTTAGCATCAAAGGAGCGTTTGGTGAGTACAGAAAAAAAAAAAAAAAAACATAACAAATGAGATCACACAGGTGATATTGCCACGTGAGTAGAGTAAGTGAGAGTCGTGTAGTGTATGTAAATGTATCTCTTCTAAATCCCAAAACTGTGAGATTTTATGATCACTACAGTGCACACTCAACTTTTCGGGGGTGTTTGACCGTAAGCCTACCGAAAAACAACAACATATTCTTGTTGTTGGCATTTTCATCCACAGTAAAGCGAAAAAGTTTTTCATTTATATTTTTTATACCCGTATGTACATACTTATATATTTATATATATACATAGATGAGCATACATGGATATGTATGTTTCAGGTGAAAGGGGTGCCAGTTTGTTGCTGTTGTTGTTGCAATTGCTGTTCTTATAAAAATTCAAAACAATCTCTCAACTTATCTAAAAATAAAATACACTTGGTTGGCACTCTTCTTCTTTGCTATTTACTGTAGTGAGCAGCATGGAGCAACCGTTAGTGGCGGCGGCAGCAGTTCGTAGGAAACATTGTGTTCGTTGTGATTTCTGTTTGAGATTTTGTGTCTGAAAATTGAGGAAAAAGGCAATCGTTTTGTTTTTACATAAGTCATTGGGGAAGTGTGGTGTTGAAAAGTTTAGCAATAAAAAAACAAACAACACAAAAAAACTATTTGAAATAATTAAAATAATTTAATTTTTTAAATAAAATAACAATATTAACGTGCCTTAGTGATTTGTAATGGATATATCAACCGATATTTGGGGTCAATTGGCTGTCGAGGCATCGCAGGTGTACCTTTCCGATGGCACCGTACGCACACCCTTCGCCGATACGGTACGATAAACATCAATGTCACCACTTTGAAAAGTTTATTAAAGTAATAATGAAGGAATATGAAGAATTATTAAATACTGCAAACATAAAAATGCTGAAATAAACATGTACATACCTATATACATACTTGAATATGCATATACGCAGGCATATATGTGCATATGCTATTTTTGTGCTTTGACGGGGGTGCATTCAAAATAAAATATTTTTTCTGCGCTTTTGTGGGCAATATAATTTATAATAATAATAATATAAATTATTGTGGTAACCTTGAAGATTGAGCAGAAACTATTTTAAAAAAAAATATTTTTTTTCTTACTTTTTTTTTTTTTAAACTTTCTCCTTTTTCAGACTATCGAAAAATTGCCCGACAAAGTGCTTCTGCACATCTTCTCTTATCTCTCGCATCGTGAAATTTGTCGCCTAGCACGCATCTGCCGACGTTGGCGTCAGATTGCCTACGATACGCGTCTGTGGAAGAATGTCTCGTTGCGTCCGGAAGTCTCTGGTTTGCATGTGGGCTCGCTCGAGTCACTGCTCGCGCTCATTTCCGTGCGTTTCGGGCCTACGTTGCGTTACATTGAGCTACCGATCGAGCTGATCACGCACACTGTGTTGCACGAACTCTCCGCCAAGTGTCCCAATCTCACGCATATGCTGTTGGATTTTTCAACAGGTGAGTAACACTATACAAGTATATATATATATATGTATGTACATAAGTTTTTCACTGTTTAATATTTAATTTTCACTTTCACTCCGCAGCTATGCAGTTGCATGACTTCAGCGAAATGCAGGCTTTCCCTACCAAACTTCGTTATATGTGCATTTGCTTGTCGGAGGTGATCTTTATGGAGGGTTTCATGCGTAAGATCTATAACTTTATTAACGGTTTGGAGGTTTTACATCTCATCGGCACGTATGAGAAGTGTGAGGAGGAGGAAGAGGAGATTTACGAGGTTATCAATGTGCATAAATTGAAATCGGCTACACCGAATTTGCGTGTTATCAATTTGTATGGCATAAATTTCATTGACGACTCACATATTGATGCATTCAGCTCGAATTGTATTCAGCTGGAGTGTTTGGCTGTGAATTTCTGTAACAAGGTTACAGGCAGCACGTTGAAAACATTGATACAACGTTCGAAACGTTTGAATTGCTTGCTGATGAATGGCACCAGCCTAAAGTCGGAGTATGTGATGCAAGTGGAGTGGGATAAGTGTGCATTGCAGGAGCTAGATATAACCGCCACCGATTTATCCACCGAATGTCTGATTGATCTTTTGACCAAAATACCAAATTTGAAATTTTTGTCTGCGGGTCAAAATAACGGGTTTAATGATAGTGTATTGAAACAGTGGATGGAGTCTGGTCTGACAAGGTGAGTGGTGTCGTCGTCGAGGCTTAAGCAGGATTAAAGCGCTGGAAGCTTGTAGATTCAAAAACTGTAGGTTAGAAAAAAGCTGGGTAAACCACTCTGAGGTTGCATTTATTTTTCTTAATTTTGAATACCGTGATCTCAAAGTTTTCTCGCTCCTCAAGCTCCACCTTAAGTTTGCGGCGTGCGTCTTAATGTTTTCTCACAAATGGAGTGATCTACAATTTATTCTAAGCCTGCTCCGTGGCCGATTGACTTTTATGAGAAGCTTTTTATTTCATGTCAGAAATAGACGCAGAGCTGTTGACATTCTCCGCCGGAAGGCGACAAAAAATAAAGAAATTAATTTAAACTTTACTCGAGTGACTGTGCATTTTAAAAAGTGATTTTACTGATCTCAACTAAGCAATATTTAAACCGATTGACTGTTAAAATCTATCCCTTAGCGATAATTCGGCTCGAATTATCTGCTAAAACCGATTGTCGTTTCGTGGGAATCTACTTTTTACCGATTAAAAATAATAATCTCTTGCTAGGGTATGTTGGTCTGTTCGAAGCTGACTCTCCAGACATATTTGAAAGAAAGTCCTAGACTATGCGGACTCCATACAAAACCATTGGACACGACTCTGCAGGTTAGGGTTTCAAGAATTCACTAGAGGTAAGACATGCCTGTAGTGACAACTAAAATCTGACCCTTTAGACTCGACCTCGACATACCCAACTTACATATGCTTAGTATGTAATGAGCGTCCTTTTTCTGAACTCAATGACATGGACTAGTTACAACTATATACTATGCCAACAGCAACAAGAGTTTGTTATACGCAAATGGAGAGATTGTAGACCTGTAAGATACCGCATAAAACCCCGTTATGTTGTTTGTTCATCATAATTTCGATCTCTCCATATGTAGACTCGAACTCAACAATCCAAAGAACATGAGGGCTGTGGATAATGTGCCACGTCTTGATATGATCTCTTACTATTGGTTCAATCGGCACTCGATCAAGCTGAACTTTGTCTCCTTTGAGCTGGGCAGCGATGTTAACACAACAAATAATGGGGTTTCAATAATCTAGAATATATGCGAATCTTACTTGATATACTATATACAAGTAACCTCGTCTTGACCTAAAAGTAACTTTTTCAACAATATAACCTTTTCATTTACAGATCTCTTATATCTCTGGATTTGGACTCTTCGGATAATATCACCGATGAGGCATTACAGAAATTTCTATCGCGCCATGGTATACAATTAGTGGCATGCTGTCTCTCTGGCATGCCACATATTACCGATCAGTTGTGGATGAGCATACTACCAGTGTTGGGCAATGCAAAGTAAATATTTTTAGAAAAATTATGCAAAAAAATTTTTTTTGATTAAATGTTCTTTAACTTTAAACTATGGTGCGCAACAGAATTATTGTTATGGGTACAGCAGAAAAGCTTGGAGTTAACATACACGTCGATCAATTGATGGACACGATCGCATCGAATTGTGTAAATTTAGAACGTTTGGAGTTGAGGTAAGGTAAAATTGATTTTTTGTTGAAATTTATTAAAAAAAAAAAAAATCAATTATGCGCTGCTACCAAAAAACGTGCTCAGATGGGATCCGGATAATTTGCGTTTCTCTGATAAGAGTCAGAAAGCTATTGATTTGCTGCGTGTCAAGTGTCTCAAGTTGCGTTGCATGGTGTTGAGGTGAGCGCAATGTCTATGACAATGTAAATGTAAATTAAATTTGTGTTGAAATTTGTTTTGTTAATTATCATTGTTTTTTCTTTTTCTTCTTTTTCATTGTTGTTTCTGTCTTCTAGTGACGGTCGCTATTATGAGACGGTGAAGGCAAATTTCGAGCGCGCTGATCGTGTGACGGTTGTGCGTACTACGACTTGCTGTCGCGTCTCACCTTATCATTTGCTACGCAACTACAATGAATTGATTTTCAATTGAGGCAGTATTGGAATGCAAATTACTTGTTCGATTTTTCTTCTAGTCAAGAGTTTTCTTTTGTATTTTAATTTTTAATTTTCGAAATTCAGGAATTCGGTTTTTTTTTTTGCTCTAGCGTGATTTTAAGCAAGTGTTTCGACTTTTAATGCAGCTCAATGAAGAGCTAAAATTTAATTTCGGAGAAAAAATAGAAATTTTTATTTTGAAAATTTTTAATATCTATGTTGTTGTAACAAGAAACTCGCTGCTTTTGACTCCTTTTCGATGTATAAAATTTTAGACATATCAAATCAAAGAATTATAACATCAAAACGGCAAGTTTTTAAATATTTAAAATTACATTCAATTAGTTAGTTACAAGTACAAGAACATTACGTATACGCAGAGTTGCACTAATAAAGTGAAAAATTCATGTTTAAATTTGTGTAAATTCTTCCACTTACTCTTGCCAAATTTTTTGCAATAATAATAATGGTTTTTTATTCAAACATTATGACATCTTTAATTTAAAATTGCTGAAAAATCTTTGCCTTCATAAAAATATGTGTGTGTATGTAATTCTTGTATTTTTGAATACATCAAACACACACACACACAATGTTATAACCACTACATACATATATGTCCATACCCAAAAGGGTATACGAGAAAATAATGTAACAAAATGAAACACATTGTAAAAAAAATTAAAAAAAAAAAATGTGTTTACCCACAGCCAACCACAGCCTGATGAACTGGTCTATTAAAGATTAATTAATTAAAAATTAAATACATTCAATTTTCTTTTAAATAATATACAAAATTATAGTATTTATTAAGTTTAAGTTCGACTAAATTCTTAAATATTTATCATAATTATTATAGTTTTTTTGTTAACATTTTGTGTTTTTTATGCACGAGTTTCTTGTGTGTGTGTATATTTATATGTATATATGTATATATATATATGTGCCATTTAGTTCCTCTGTGTGGACGTTTAAGAGCATATGTATATCCACAATTCTTTCGTAGGCTCGGTACGTATTCGCGATGTTCACACGCCGGCAATAGTTTACATAATAGTTTTCATCGTATGTTTGTATGTATGTATGTACGTATGTATGTATATTAGTACAATTCTATTTACAAATCTTACAGGTTGTTAAAATTCAAGGCCCAATTGTCCTTGTATGCATGCGTTGGTTTTGGTTGGACGTGAGCCGTGATGAGGTGTGTACAATGGTGGCAACTATGTACTTTATAAATGTGACCAATTGGAAATTAATTTCGTTCGACTATTTTGCCTTTGAGAACACTGACAATGTTAATTGTTTAGTGATTGTGATTGAGTGTGTGCTAAAACTTATCATTTTTATTTTTATTTGTACCCATAAACTAACTACTCTATGCTTTTAGAGTATTTGTCTTTTTTCTTTTTGAACAAGCTATTTACAGGCGCTTCATCCCTTTGCTTTTCCTTCGTTTATTTTTTTATGATCTTTTTTTTTATTAGCCTTTACTTAGCTAACATAATGTTACAATATTACCATATACATAGTGTATATTCAACACGTTTATATATGTACTTAATATTTACTTTACATAAGTACACACTAGTGATTCCAAAATAAGCCGCACATTGTTTGAACACTTCCATGCTTTTTGTCTTCTGTGTTTTTTCTTGCTTTTTTTTTGCCCTAAACTTTGCTTATCACACCCACCCCATTTCCACATGCAATCCACATTCAACATTTCGTTTGCATATTTTTTTTTTGTAAATTTCGTTTAATTCACTATTTTTTGTTTTTAAAACTATAACCCAAAAGTTTATTCCTGTATCCCAACATCTTGTGACACTCGAAGTGCTTGTGTAGTTGTATTACTGGCAGCTGCTGTAGCTACCGCTGCTGCGGATGAAGTAGTAGCCGCTGTGCTAGTGGTTGTGGCATTACTTGCTATTCTAGGTGTTGTTGAACTTGTCAAACTGTTGTTGTGATCCTCATCCACTTCATTCTATACGACATGGAAAGAGAGAGAGAGAGAGAGAGAGTTAAGAGAGATGGAACATTTTGAAAATGAATAACTATTTTAGCAAACATACATTGTATAGATGTATGGGCGCAGGTGCTGCATTATCTGTCGTCGTCTGTGCATCGTTATCATCACTTTTATCCGTATACATCATGATTTCATGACACAGTGGGCAGCGATCTTGTACGTATAACCATTTTCGCAGACATACACCATGGAAATAATGGCGGCAACGTGTTATTTTTGCTGAATACATTTCCTATTCCATATAACAAAAAAAAATGGTTAAAATTCATTAGCAATAAAGCAGAAAAATTGATAAATTTTTATTACCTGATAACATATTGCACAAACATCATCGAAATCGCGCAGCTGCGCCGGTGTTGCTTCGGGCAGTGCGGAAATTTTGTGTACGGCCGAACGTCGTTTCATGAATACGGACCAGCCGGCTCGTGCCTCACACCAAATGTTGAAGTAAGCATGTATGCACATCATTATGGCTCGTATAGCACCGCCTATAACATTTTGGGCTATCAAGTTATATGTTTTTTTATTATATGGGGGAGAAAATAAAACTAAATAAAAACAGGAAAATATACAAAAACAAACAAACTGAAGTTTTTTTTTTGGTTTGGTTTCTTAATAGGGTATGAAGGAATATAAGGAATGAACACAATTAAGTAAATAAAAATAAATGTTTTAAGCGAAGGATAAATGAAGCATAAAAATAAAATGAAAGTTGGGCATAAATAAGGAATGAGAAGGAAAAAAAAAGAAATAAGTGCTGTCTTCGACCATGCCGAAGTGTTGATGCCTTTCATGAATATATCAAATTTATTGCAAAATGCAAATTTCCATTTCGATGATTTTCGGTGCGAATTTGAAGTTGAAGTGTGCAGAATACAAAATTTCACGATTTTAGAATTATTTCGACGGATATTTTACCCATAACCTCATATTTGAACATTCAGTTATATGAGGGGTAAGAGACATATTCTGCCGATTTCGATAATTTTCAGTACCAATATTTACTTTAGCTTATTTATATGTGTGTAAACCTTTTTTTTCAAGTTTTTAATTGATTCATTGAAGTTTTTATGATCCAAAATCACATATCTGAACAAATCGATTGTATATGAGGTATGATATAGCCGACCGATCTGGCCGGTTCCTACAAATGATCAGCACATTACAAAGATACACTCGCATATTAAGTTTCGTTCAAATATCTCAAGAACTGAGATACTGGTTTGTATTCACACAGATAGACGGACAGGGCTAAATCAACTTAGCCCGTCGTTCTGATCTGATCGGTGCAAATTTGTGTGGGTCTATCTCTTCTCCTTACATACTTCGGACAAAAATTACGATACCATTTTAGGTTCATGAAAGGTATAAAAGATGAGTTTTATACATATGTATGTTAATCGAGTATTTAGAAGTGCTGAATAGATTTTGTTGTTGCTGTTGTTATTATTGTTGTTGTTGCTGTTGTTATTGTAGCGGAAGTAAAAATGGATTTTATTTGAAAATGGTACTTTCCGATAGCATAAATTAGAAGCTAAATGAGAGTGTGCAGCATTTTTCCGTACACATATACTTTAACACGATGAATAACAACAAAAAGTCTACAAGTTTTGACGCCAATACTTAGCAGTATTGAATTTTGAACCATAACATTCAGCCACAAATAAAACCAATGACCTAAATATTTTTGATATTTAAAACAAAAGACAACTTACCAGATTCGAATATTAATATCCAAGCACCGTTAAAGAAAAGTAATATACCAAAGCAAAATTCTACAGAATTTCCAAAGGCGCGCACATAATATAGATAGTCATCGAGTTTTTCCCAAAATGTTTGACGTCGTGCATCGAGCAGGAATAGCGTGTACGTGGCCAGTGAAACAAGCACCTGCAAAATCATATATGTATATAATGACATCGAGTACGAAACAAGTCGCTACACACTCACCTTAACTACAACTTCCACGGAGAAAGCAGTAACCGCTAGCAACCAAGTAGATGGCGAATGACGCGACCAGAGAACGGTAAGCAAACAAATTGGTGTGACAACTAGAAAGGCGCAGACAGTTAGAGCGCGTATATGACGTTTTCGCGAAGGATTACGTGCCGCACTCAATGACATCAGTATAGGTGATACAATATTGTGTAAGAAATGTAATAGAGCTGTAATTAACAAACATAAATTGCGACACAAACGCACAAAACGCTTATCGGGAGCCAATGAGGTAAGACCCGTCTGTAAAGCGAGTATGTAGAAGAGTACAGCAGAAACAGTACCCAAAGACTTTTCCTCATCATTGTCAAATGTGAGCAGGTACCATTGGAAGCCGCGTCCAATGTAATGACAGATCACCGATATAATCGATGTCATGCCCAGCACAGCGGTGAGCGTTTCACAACCATCGACCAGTAACTTTTGCATGGTGGGAAAGAAACTTATTGCCGTATTGCTATCCGTCAACAAGACGATAGAAATGAATTCCTGTCCAATTCTGTATGAAAATGAAAACAATTGAAATATAACTTCCCACTTTCATTTATACATTAAATAATAATGTTCTGCTCACCTTATAGTCCAAAAGACGCGCAACACACTCGGCACATTCAAACGTTGCCATTCGTTCTCAATCAATGCGGATAAACCGAAATTCGAAACGAAATTCATTGCATATTGATAACCATTATAGACGGTCTTCGCAGCATCATAAGCACTATTAAGCATTGTGACTTTCGTTAGTATTAGTGGTATAGCGCCAGCAAAGATTGGCAAATCTTTGATCATACGTGGTGGTAATGGTAACATTGCCAACAATATAGGACTGGCAAATACGACGGGCATAATTTTCTGTACAATTCGATGACGTGGCCCTAAATGTACGTAAGCGAATAACATGCCCATGAACCACTGTGCTACTAGGTGTGGCACCAGCGACATAACAACTTCACCCGTGTCCAGCAGTCGTGTTCTGTTAAATGATAATAAATCTTCTAATATGCATGGTGATTTCTCCATAAGGGCAAGCGCAGAAACATTTGACCAATAGGATAGAAATGTTAAACCCAGCGATATCACAAACATATATACCATCACCAGATATCGCGTCCATAGCATAAATATGCAAGCAGCACTTAGAAAAACTGTAAAGGAAATCAATAAATTTAAAATGGTTTTAGTGAAAATAAAAAAATTTCTTAAATGCATGACAAAAATTTAAAATTTTAGATATAAGTAGGTATACGAGTAGTAAGATGAAGATATGATGGCTTGGGAAGGTTTTTCAGAAGCTTATTAAACGTATTTAAAAACATTTTAATAAAACACGTGTCTACATACATATATAGAGGCATATCTCATTATCAAAGAAACAAATGTGGAAATTTCTGCATTGGAATACAAACACATATGTATAGGTACACAAAGTAATTCTTTTTTTTTTTAATATGGTAAGCAAATCTGCGATCAAGTGTCAATCCGTAAAAAAATTGCACGTAGCACAACATTTGTATATATATACATAGGTATACTCCTATACGAACGAGTACATACATACCTGAAGTGTGTACAATATTTTAACAGTTTAATTATTATTTTTAAAGTGCCTAACTGTGCTATTTAGAGGTCGTTCATTAAACTTACAGCTTAACTACTTTATATACATATATGTACATGTGCGTATAGTAACGAAGATCTTTTTTCGCATGCCGTGTAGACAATTCATTGCTCCACTTTTACCTTTTCAAGGTTTTTAGCCAATTTTCATAACAAATTTTCGCGTTTTTCTTGATTGGTTAAAAAGCAAATATTCATACATACAATTGTAGATATGTACATACTAACACTATTAACCAACTAATTTTTGTTATTTAAAACAAGACATACAAGAACAAATTCGTTGAGTCATGACAATTGAGTAGATTTGGAGTACGGTGAGCGCAAAAACACGCAAAAAGCTAGGTAAGTAGGCAGGTACAAAGTTTATGTGAGAATTTCTATGTTTATAACTTTGGTACAGCGTACTTCCCTTAACATAACCACTTTTGCATATGAAATTCTTTATGAATTCATTGTTACAACAACTTACCTATTAAACAGATCATAAACTTCACTGATGTTATTGACAACACATCCGAAAGAAATGTATCCTGCGCCAATTCATTCATCATAACACCAAATGAACTGCTAAGTACCCCACTCGTTGCAGCTGTTGTCGATGCATTGACTATGGCACGCTCTAGTTGGCTATCATCACTGCTGCTGGTACTATTTATAAGGCTGGAATTGATGAGTTCCGGAAAAATCATTGACGCTTCAGTCGGCGTAGCGGTGTGGGTTTCTGTTTGATTTTCCGTATATTCGGTGGTCTGCAATAAGCTGGAATCTGTGGGCGTAGGATAAAAACGCGTTGGTAGGCCCATACCGATTTTGAGTACTTCATCGATGACCAATATGGGTGGCACACGCATCATCACGTCCACTAAACCGAGTACTTTCGTGCGCACAGACATATTTAGTGTTTTGTAATTTTTGTTGTTAATAATTATTTACTTGCAAATAGAATGCAAGTAGTTGAAAAAGCAGCAGAATTGATGGTTCAGTGACCAATGATGTTCAGTTTCTTTACCTGCAACTGAACCTGTCGCGTTGTACGTATTTTGTTTGATAACAAAACTTGAATTGTGTACCCTGTGTTTGGTCTCAGATATAAATTGCACTTTCAATATAATGTTGTTGTATCTATATATTTTATAGTTTTTTTTTTTTTTGGTATATTGTACAAATTTCGTTGCGATTTGCAAAATTTGCAAACGATAGTCGTGGCCTTATCGCATCAGCAGGTGTGTTGGTGCTCACACTTTGGTCTCCGTTATTAATTTACTGAAGCACAGATTGTGGACGAATAAACGTTTTACATTGCTTCGTTGGTTGCAACTACACCTCCACCAGCGCCAGCGGAAATTTCGTTCCACATATGTGCCTCAAAAGATTGTTTTGTTTACTATTATTTGTTTGATAAAGTAATGCACACAAAAAACTCCTGCAAATGTTTTTCCTCCAAAACTTTACTTTCCTCTTCCTATGTCGTCGTGAATTACTAAAGCTTCTTCTTTCTTTTCGTCTCGTAAATTGACTTTGTAAATGAAAATGAAAATATTTTTTTCTTTCTATTTGCTGCAACAGAAGTCAGAAAACTCAATATTGCTATCTCTGTTTGGCATGTGCCTGTATGAAGCAGAAAGTATTGTGAATGACACTTTTGTCAGGTTTTGGGTTTAATTTGGCACAAAAAGAAATGTCAATATATGAGTGTTTACTGCTTTATTTTCAAATAGCACCTAAATGTACGTATACATAACGCATTTCAAGATATACAAAATTCAAATTGTAAATACAGAAAAATGTTTTGACAAATTAAAACTCGGAGTTTTATGGGTATTATGTGTAAAACATGTTGGTGAAATCAAGGTTTCCGTCAAAACTTGACCAAAAGATGGTGCTAGTAAATATGACAAATTCTGCATTGTGAATAGCACTACCGCCAGAGAGTTATAGAAAGTTTTTGTATGTTTCCGCCGTGTCTATTTCCTTTAAAAACGTTATTATTTTTATTTAACACTTTAAATACTCAAATAGTTGTATGTTTATAAGCAGTGTAAAAGAAAATGTGTAAAAAAATATGTATTTAATTTGTGATTGGTTAAAAGTTGTATCCAATAATGCGAGTCACGCTTCCTACCATGAAAAGTGTCTGCTTATTTGCGTGGTTTAATGTCTGATCGATGTCTAACTAATGTTGTGCTTTTTTTTGGTTTAAATATCACATCACAGCAATCCGATTGTTTTGAAAAATTTAAATTCCATTTGTTTTTATTAAAATAACTTACTCTTGTGCGCGTCACTAACCGGATGTATTCATAATTGAAAACTTCCGGCGCGTTTCTCTCGGAAGACGCTTTGGGTTGTGGTACGTGATAAGTGCACTATTTTTCGATGGAAGTTCCTACAAGAATTTTCGTGAAAATGTTAACCTGTAAAGCGGCAGCGAGTTTATTATTAGAGCAGCAACAATTAATTATTCGCTATGAAATACAAAATATGCAAAATTGTATTTATTGGTAAGCCAAAGTACTCGTAATATATTTTTTGGGAAAACTATAATAGGGCTCTCACCGCCTATTAAATGCTAACCTAACCTTATTTTCCGACACATTATACTAATAGTAAAACAAAATAGATATTTATTGCTTATTTACTGTATTTATTTATTTCAAAAGTTTATATGGCATTTTGGTAGAACGTTCATGACGTCACTCATAAATTATAAATTTATCGAAGTCTTAATAACTGAAAAAATATTTATTAATAATTTGATTATACTTTTCACTTAAAATCTATAACTGGCAATCGCATTATTTTTAATATATTCATTTAAAGATATTTCATATCTGTACTTTAATAAATACCAACACCGCATACAAAATTAGTTTGACCCAATACTAAGCACTTATATATAAAATATACATACATACAGTTGGAATATGTATGTATATAATAGAAAATTATAAAACTAAATTTTAGACATTTTTGTCCACATTCAGTACTGCAATTACTTTTTAAGGCCCAACTGACATTAAAATTACAAAATATTCACGAATCATTTGACGCGCATGCGACCCAACACATGGTTGGCAGTTGAAAATTTCATTTACGGTTGCGCAGCAAACAATTTGAATATTTTGTGGTACCAAAAAAAATCTTAACTTAAATAAATAAATTTTCGTTATAACTTATTAATAAAATTTTTATTTTTTTCCCTCAATGAATCCTTATTCTCGCTCGGTGCTCGGTCTTAAACTTTCAAATTTCTGCGACGATTGCCTATATTCGCCCACTCCATAGGCAAATCACTGCCGGTCTCATATTTTGCGGGTGTACAATTGAGCAATTTTTGAGCGCGTTCACAGCGTCGACTCACGCTCCAGTAAGCGAAACCTTGCGGACAGCGGTAGACCTGACCTTCCAAACGACCCGTCGACGTGGCGTAACCACATTTGATAAAGAGCTGACTGCATTCGTCTTTATTTAGTGCAAAGTGACCTTCAGCAGGGCATAGCGACTCACCTACGGTACGTATTTGTACCTGTGTGAATTGGGAATGTTTTTGTATAAGTATAGGGGAATGAAAAATAATTGAAATTTTTTTTTGTCAAATATACTCACCATATTCATGCGTTTTATATGGTCTTCGTAGAAAGCTGAGCGAGTCATCGACTTATCTAGGCACACGTCGCCTTTAGTTGGTTTATCACAAAGATTTGCTTGCTCATGGTATACCGTTCCTTTGGGACACTCGAATACCGTTATTGCAAGATCATGACTGTCGGCCTTTTCGGTACATTGATAGAAGAGGTCACAACTCTTGGGATGACGACGAAAACCTGTGGGGCAGACAAATGTATATTGACCCTCGCCAGTTTGAGGACATGGCCTGCTGGTTATATTTGCTGGAGGACTGGGTTTAGTTGTTGTAGTTGGCTCTGTTGATATCGGTTCGGTTGTAGGCTGAACTGTTGAAGGTTCTGAAGTTGTTGTTGTTGTTGGTGGTGGTGGTGAAGCTGTTTGTTCAGTGGTTGTGGTAAGCTCCGTTGTTGTTGTTGGTGGTGAAACTGTTTGTTCAGTCGTTGTGGTAAGCTCCGTTGTCGTTGACTGCGTGGTTGTAATTGCCGCTGTTGTGGTTGTGGGCGCTTGGGTTGTAGGCTTCTGTGTTGCGATCGTCTCCGGTTTCTCGGTGGGTTTCGTTGGTTTTGGCTTTTCCGTTATTGGTTCTTTAGTCGGCTTGTCGGTGACTGTTGTTGTTGTTGTCCATTCAGTTGTTGTGGTTATACCAGCTCCCGTCTCTGAGCAATTACCGGTAACCCGTTCCGGGAAGTTGCAAGTCTCTAATGAAGTATCCCATACAGTGCCGTCGGGGCAATGGAAACTGTAGATTTGATATTTTCCATTTTTATTTGCATCTACGCAACGATAATAACGATTGCAATCTTGCGGATCTGGGAAGTAACCTTCGCTGGTACAGACGTGGTTAATAGGTTCCACTGTTGTGGTCGCATAATCTTCGGTGGTTGATTGAGTTGTGGTGTAGTCAGCGCCTGGTTTATCTGTTATTGTGGGCGAGGAGGTAGTTGGTTTGTAACCGGGTTTCGAGCTGACGGGATACTGTGTGGTGTCCACTGGAATGCTTGTGGTACTGACAGTTTGCTCAGTGGTTGTTGTGCCCTGTGTTGTTGTCGTTCCAAGTGTAGTGGTAGTCGGTCTTTGTGTGGTAGTTGTACTCTCGTGGAGTGTTGTCGTCTCTACCGTTGTTGTTGTTGCGGGTGTTGTTGTTGTTTGCTGCGTAGTCGTCTCAGCTTGTGTTGTTGGTGTTGACCATTCACTGGGTCTTGGTGTTGTCGAACTTTCAAATGAGCTCTCAGTAGTTATAGTCGAGGTTTCAGGTTCTTCCGTTTGACCATTACAACGTTCAACATTTGCGGCATAATCACAAGTTTGTTTATCCTCACTCCAGCCGGTGCCCTTAGCACAAGTGAATTCGTATCGCTCAAAAGTATCACCATTTCGAACGCAACGATAGAATTTCCGGCAATTCATGGGATCAGCCATAAAACCTTCGCCATGACAAGTTTGCCCTGGTGGCAAATTCGGCACGGGTGTGGTCGAAGTCGGTTCCACTGTAGTGGTAGAGTCGGCTTCAGTTGTTGATGGAGTAGATGCGGTGGTGGGAACAGTAGTGGGTTCTGTTGTCGAAGCTGCTGTCGTGGTTGTCAAAGTTGTTGTTGTAGTTGACGGGGCCTCTGTTGTGGGCCAGGTTGTTGAGGCCGCTGTTGTTGTAGAAGGTATTGCAGTCGTAGTCCATATTGTAGGAGCAGCGGTAGTTGTTGCTTGCGTGGTGGTTTCAGCCGTAGTGGTCGTCGGCTTTTTAGTAGTCGTCGGTTGAACAGTAGTGCTTGGGTATGGCGTAGTGGTTGGCTTCTCATATGATGGCGTGCTGCCTCCTATGGTGGTTTCATAGTACGTTTCCGTGGTAGTCTCTGGCTCAGGCTCTTCAGTTTGTCCTGTACAACGGTCGATATTGGCTGCATAATCACAAGTTTGCTTTTCCTCACTCCAGCCAGTGCCTTTGGCGCACTTGAACTCGTGTCGAATATAACCGTCTCCCGTGCTCACACAGCGGTAGAACTTACGGCAGTTATTTGGATCGGCCATGAAGCCTTCACCCTCACATTTGGTTCCTGGTGGTAGATTCGGTATTGGGCTTATTGTCGTGGTATATTCACCACTTGTGGTTGAGTCCGTAGAGCCAGCTGTTGAAGATTCTGTAACGCTGGTTGTAATGGACGAACTGGGATATTTAGTGGTGGTCTCTGGGGTTGAGTCTGTAGTTGTCGGTGCTTGTGTGGAGGTGTCCGGATATTTACCATCATCTGTCGTAGTTGTCGATGGAGGCTGTGTGGTTGGCTCGTAACCCGGAGCCAATGTCGAAGTTTGTCCCTGTGTGGTGGTGGGACGAGATGAAGTTGGGGTAGTTGGGGGATATGACGCAGTCGACGTTTGTTCTTGTGTAGTCGATGGCTTACCTGCATTCGGATTACACATATTTAAATCGTGATTACAGGTCTGTAGGTCGTTGTCCCAAACGGTCCCATCTCCACACTTAAACGGATATTGTGTGAAGCCACCTTGTCCATTGTTAACACAACGATAGAATACAGTACAGTCCTTTGGATCTCCAATGAAACCTTCCTCGCGACACAAGCCCTGGGTGAGTATTGGACGTTGAGTGCTTACGGTCGGTGGTGAAGCTATAGGCGTATTCGTAACATCACCCGGATGACTAGTGGTTTGTGTAGGGCGTGATGTGGTTGGCTTTTGCACCTCCGTGGGAGGCTTTGTAGATTGCTGAGGAACGGAAGTACTGGGACGTGATGTGGTTGGTTTTTGAGTAGCTGGTGTTTGTGTGGGTTTCGACTGTGGCGAGCTAGATGTGCCGCATTTTTTGTCCTTCACAGCCCAAGCGTGATTACAAGCGGTGATCGCACTATCCCATACGGTGCCAGGACCACAGGTGAAGGGTACCTTATCATAACCACCTTTACCGTTATCTACACAGCGATAGAACCTAGCACAATCTTTCTCATCGCCCACAAATTGTGTTTTACCATCACAATCTCCAGAGGGTTTTGATTGGATCGGTGCTGCGGTGGTTGCTCCTTGCGAGCTTGCCGAACTTTGACTTGTAGTGTTAGACTGTGAGCTGCTCGAGCCTTGCGAGGAGCCCTGATTGCTGCTGGAATTCTGAGTAGAGTTTGATGAACCTTGAGTTGCTGTTGAACTTTGACTACTTCCGCTTTGTGAACTCCCTGTTGCTTGCTGTGTGCTGTTACCGCTCGCACTCTGATTATTGGAACTTTCCTGATTACTGGTTGAATTGCTTGACTGTGCGTTACCAGATGATTGTTGATTAGAACTACTAGAGGAACCTGACTGTTGGCTGCCCGAAGATTGCTGCCCAGTAGTTGATGAGGAGCCAGACTGGTTACCCTGATTGCTGGTTGAGCCTTGAGTGGCAGACGAGTTTGAGGAACCCTGATTTGTTGTTGAACTTTGACTGCTTCCGCTTTGTGAACTTCCTGTTGCTTGCTGTGTGCTGTTACTGCTCGCACTCTGATTATTGGAACTTTCCTGATTACTGGTTGAATTGCTTGACTGTGCGTTACCAGATGATTGTTGATTAGAACTACTAGAGGAACCTGACTGTTGGCTGCCCGAAGATTGCTGCCCAGTACTTGATGAGGAGCCAGACTGGTTACCCTGATTGCTGGTTGAGCCTTGAGTGGCAGACGAGTTTGAGGAACCCTGATTTGTTGTTGAACTTTGACTGCTTCCGCTTTGTGAACTTCCTGTTGCTTGCTGTGTGCTGTTACTGCTCGCACTCTGATTATTGGAACTTTCCTGATTACTGGTTGAATTGCTTGACTGTGCGTTACCAGATGATTGTTGATTAGAACTTGAACTACTAGAGGAACCTGACTGTTGGCTGCCCGAAGATTGCTGTCCAGCACTTGATGAGGAGCCAGACTGGTTACTGCCAGATGACTGTTGACTAGATTGCTGATTGTTTGCCGATGATTGTTGACCAGAACCGGATTGATTACTTCCCGATGTGCTTGATGAGCCTTGCTGATTTGAACTACTTGTGCTTGAGGAATTCGATTGATTGTTGTTGGAAGATTGCTGACTTGTGCCCGAGCTCGATGAGCCACTACCGCCACTACCGCCACTACCGCCACTTGCCATTACACGACATTGCTCTTTTTGCACATCTGTTGGATGATTACAACCTAAAACATCGGGATCCCACACCGTACCGGGAGCACAATCGAAAGCTATTTTGTCAAATCCGCCGTTACCGTTATCAACGCAGCGATAGAAACGTCGACAATCTGTCTTATCCGGCAGGTAAGTCTCGGTATTTTTACAATCTCCTTCAGGATTAGATGGTTTTTGGGATGAGCTTGTTTGATTTGATTGTTGTTGTTGCTGTTGTTGCTCGTTGCTTGTTTGTTGTTGATTTTGATTTGATTGATTGTTGTTGGATTGATTAGAGGAGCTCGTTTGATTATTACTCGTGGACGATTGGTTTGAAGAGTTCGACTGGTTGCTTGAAGAGTTTGATTGTTGATTTTGATTATTATTTGAGGAGCTACCGCCGGATTGCTGGTTACTCTCGGATTGCTGATTACTGCCTGCTTGTTGAGTAGTGCTGGATGAGACGTTCGTGTTGCTTCCAATATTTAACATCGCTTTACATTTTTCTTTTTGTTCGCTAGTGGGGAAATCGCATACTTTTTCCTCTTGGTTCCAAACCGTACCAGGTCCACAAGTGAAGGGAACTTTTTCTAAGCCACTACCATTATCTCGACAGCGATAGAACTTTGTGCAATCCTGCTCGTCAGGTATGTAGGTTTCATCGTTTATGCATTCCGTGTTCGTATTTGGCGTATTGCCGCTAGAGTTACTTGAACTTGATTGATTGCCTGAGCCGGATTGATTGTTAGAGCCCGATTGGTTGCTTGAACTCGATTGATTGCTTGAGCCGGATTGATTGTTAGAGCCCGATTGGTTGCTTGAACTCGATTGATTGCTTGAGCCGGACTGATTGTTAGAGCCCGATTGGTTGCTTGAACTAGATTGATTACTTGCATTTGATTGATTGCTTGAAGAAGAATTTTGATTACTCGAACCGGTTTGATTGTTTGATTGATTATTGCCTTGATTTGAATTGGAAGAGGATATTGAATTGGTGCCTGAAGTCGATGACTGTTGACTACTCGAATTTGAGCTGTGCGCACCCGATTGGGATTGCGAATTAGACGAAGGAGTCTCAGTGCTGCTTGGTTGAGTGCTTATTTGTTGCTGCTGATTACCCGCCGAGCCAGCGGCATTTGAGGCGTTTGCGCTGGTATTATTCGATGACGATGATGACGACGATGATGATGAGGAGGAAGATGATGATGAAGATGACGAGGAAGATGACGAAGAAGATGTATTGGAAGAAGAGCTGCTGGAGTTACGTTGACTACTACTGCTGTTGCTCTCCGATGCTGTTATATTCTGGTAGTTGGTTTGCGATGTGTCTGCGGCATTGTCGGCTAACGGTAAATTATCAGCTTTACCTCTGCACCCACCACCAGCACGTACACTATGTATGTGATTGCACGATTCCAGCGTAGCATCCCATGCCGTACCGTCGGAGCAGCGAAAACCGATTTTATTAAATGTGCGTCCATTCGAAATGCAGCGATAAAAGATTGTGCAATCGTCTGGATCACTCATAAATCCATCATCTTCACAAGGTGGTCCTTGCTCATCCATCGCACTGCCGCCAGCGGAGCGCGCTGCTGATGTGGAAAAGGAAATTACGGAAACGCCACCCAAACCTGACAGGCCATAATTTTGCAATTGACCACGCGCTGCACTGATATCGGCAGTAAGACTGTGGACAGCAGCTTTAGCATCCATTGCGGTCGCGTATATGCTATTACCATTATTGGCAGCAATGCCATATGTCAGTGGCGGCAGTTGTTGGCCATCAACACCATTATCACCACCGCCATTGTCCATATCAATTTCGTTCATGTAATCGCTGCATTCCTCGCGACCAGCAAGTTGGGGTGGCATACAGAGGAGAAGGTTACGCGAGAACACGTTACCTGATTTGCAAGCGAATGCATAAGCTTTGATATAGTCATTCGTTTTCGCCTCACAACGATAGTAGATACGACAGTCGTAGTCATCGGCAAATAAACCCTCCGCCGGGCAGTAAAAGGCACTCGGTATGGCATCAGCGTAGGAAGAGGGTTGCGTATGTGGTCCAGATGCGGTCAAGGTGTTAGTTGAGGTAAGTGGATTATCTGCAATTGAAAATAGTAAGGGGAAACGATAAAAAATTGTTAAAGTGTTAACTGATAGGTGAGGAAAAGCTTTTTCTTGTATGTACATATGTACATATATGTGTTTGTGTGTGATGAAAGTTATAAGTTTACATTTATAGCTACCTTAGGGAAGCTGCTTCCTTCTGTTCGTGATATCAAATACTTTGCTATGACAAGTGACTAAAATTTAAATTTTTGTATGAGAAATATTTTCCTTGGGGTTCAGTGTCAACATTTGATTGGGGATTTTATAACAAAAAAGGGATTTTCTAACAAAAAAAAAACAATTCTAATTTTGTAACAAATAAAAACAATCTCTAAATACATTTTTTTATTTCACTTAACCCGCATTCGATGCTATTATATTTTTTTAAATTTTAATATATTTATGGAAAGTTGGCAAGAAAAGTGCTTATAAAATTTTTTCAATCGCAATGTGAGACTGTAAAATAAATTTTTTTTTCGATCGAAATCCTTTGCGAAACATGCCAGCGTTCCAGGATTTAGTGACCTTTTATTTGATGTTCATATTATAGAATATAATTTTTTTCTTATATTTTATTTTATATAATTTTATTTTTTATCTTATTATTTTATTTAACAAATTTTTTTTTATTTTGGCTAGATTTTAATTTATTTAATTTTTTGAAATTTATTTTATTTTTTCCATTCAATTAAATTTTTTATTTGTTTAGTTAAATTAATTCATTATTTTTATTTTATCCTGTTTAATAAATTTTTTCTTATTTTAAATTTTTTGTTGATTTTTTTTAAATTTAGTTTATTTTGCCATTTAATTTATATTTTTATTTTATTTATTTTATTTTATCTTATTTCATTTTTTCACACCATTTTCTTTAATTATTTTGTTATATTTTTATAATTAATTTAAATTAATTTAATTTTATTGGTTGTTTAATGTGGCCTGTAATTGTTTTTGGTTATAAATAAATGAGCTGTATTCGAAGGCCTATTTCTGTTAGAAAAATTATTTTTCATTGAATATTCTGTTATACAACAAAGAAAAATTGGTGGAAGTGACAGCTGTTTCGGAGATCACCACATCTTCTCATCAGACTTCTTTTGCCAGGAATCGAACCGACGGATTCTGGCATCTCAGGCGAGTGCTCTACCAACTGAGCCAACGCCTGCCATGTAATTATTATTTTTATTGGTAATTATTATATTATTATTAGGCCTTTGAATACAGCTCATTTAATTAATTTTATTTTATTTATTGACTTTTACTATAATTTATTATTTTGGTTTGTATTATTTAATTCTTTTATTCATTTTTATTTATTTTCCTTTTTTTTACTTTCTTATTTTTTCATTTGTAATTATTCAATATTTTAAATCATTTAACTTTATTTGTTTTTTTACTTTATTTTGTAAATAGGAAATATTTTTTTTATTATTTTTAATTTTTTTTATTTACATTATTTTTAATTTATTTAATTTCGTTTTTCATTTTACTTTTATTAATTATTATTATTTTTAATTTAATTCAGTGTAATTTTAGTTATTTTTATTCTATTTCATTTTGCTTTATTTTTTATTAAATTTTTAACTTATTTTATTTCTTTTAATCGTTCAAATTAATTTGTAAAATTTTTTTATTTAATTTAATTTTTATTATTAACATATTTTATTATTTCAATTCATTTCATTTTACTTAAACTAAATTTTTTATTTTTATTCCTTTGATCTTATTTTATTTCATTTAATTTTTAATTTAATATTTTATAATTTTTTTTTTCGTTTTATTTAATTATTCTTTTTTTTTATTTTATTCCTTTTTCATTTACTTATTTCTTATTTATTTATTTTTATTCCTTTTCATTTCATTTTACTTAATTTTATTTTATCTTTATTTTCTTCTTCTTCATTGTCGTCGTATAGCTCGTACAGCTCATCGTTCCATCGTCTGCGGTATTCGCTGTTGCCAACGCGCAAAAGACCATAAATCTTCCGCAAAACTTTTCTCTCGAAAACTCCTAAAGCCGACTCATCGGATGTAGACATCGTCCAGGCTTCTGCACCATATGTCAGGACGGGAATGATGAGCGACTTGTAGAGTTTGGTTTTGGTTCGTCGAGAGGGGACTTTACTTTTCAATTGCCCACTCAGTCCAAAGTAGCACCTGTTGGCAAGAGTGATTCTGCGTTGGATTTCAAGGCTGACATTGTTGGTGTTTTAATGCTGGTTCCAAGGTAGACGAAATTATCTACGACTTCGAAGTTGTGACTGTCAACAGTGACGTGGGAGCCAAGTAGCGAGTGCGATGACTGTTTATTTGATGACAGGAGATATTTCGTCTTGCCCTCGTTCACTACCAGGCCCATTCGCTTCGCTTCTGTGTCTAACCTGCAGAACACAGAACTTACGATGCGGTTGTTATGACCAATTATATCAATATCATCGGCATACGCGAACAATTGCACACTCTTGTAGAATATTGTGCCTGGTCTATTGAACTCTGCAGCTCGTATTATTTTCTCCAGCATCAAATTGAAGAAATCACACGATAAAGAGTCTCCTTGTCTGAAAACTCGTTTGGTATCGAACGGCTCGGAAAGGTCCTTCCCAATTCTGACTGCGCTTCTGCTATTATCCAGGGTCAGTTTAAAAAGCAGTATGAGTTCCGTAGGGATATCAAATTCATACATAGGGGCGTAGAGGCATTTCCTTATCGTGCTGTCGAAGGCAGCTTTAAAATCGATAAAAAGGTGGTGTGTATCGATTATTTTCTATCGGGTCTTCTCCAAGACTTGGCGCATGGTGAATATCTGGTCAAAGGTGGATTTGCCACGTCTAAAGCCACACTGATAAGGTCCGATCAGTTTGTTGACGCTGGGCTCTGGTCTTTCACACAATACGCTAGATGGGACCTCTTATATGCGATATTAAGGAGGCTTGTCCCGCGCTGATTGGCGCAGACCGTGGGGTCTCCTTTTTTTGGATTGGGCAGAGCACACTTAAGTTTCATTCGTTAGGCATGCTTTCATCCGATCATATTCTGCAAAGAAGCTGATGCATGCTCCTTGTCAGCTCTTCGCTGCCGTATTTGAATAGTTCTGCCGGTAACCCATCAGCTGCCGCCGCTTTGTTATTTTTTAAGCGGCCAAATGCTATTCGAACTTCTTCATAGTCGGGTGATGGCACTTCTATACCATCGTCATCGATTGGGGTTTCGGGCGCGCCATCTCCGGGGTTTTCAGTTTCACTGCCATTGAGCAGATTGGAGAAGTGTACCCTCCATACACTAAGTATAATCTGGACATCTGTCACCAGATTACCTACATGGTCCCTACACGAATTTGCTCCGATCTTGAAACCATCTGTAACACATGGCCACATCCTCCTGTAAAACTGTTTAAGCCTGAATAAATTTGTGTGTCCGAATGGAATCTTTGCCTACAAAAAGGCCTATTTGTTGGAATTTTTCGATTTGAATATTTTGTTATACAACAAAGAAAAATTGGTAGAAGTGACAGCTGTTTCGGATATCACCACATCTCCTCATTAGACTACTTTTGCCAGGAATCGAGCCAATGGATCCTAACATTACAGGCGAGTGCCCTACCACGGAGTTATTGATAAATGTATAAGCAGTATTGATTGTTAAATTGTTTTAATTTAATTTAAATCAGTTTTGTTAAACAATATATTTTATTTTGTTTTATTTTATATTAATTTATATTTTATTTCATTTACTTTTTTTAATTTAAATTAATTTTTAATTTTTTGAATTTTATTTCATTAATTATTATAATTTTATTTTATATTTTATTTTAATTAATTTTGTATAAATTATAATTTTTCTTTATTTTAATTTAATTTAATTTGTTAATTTTATTATGTTTAAATTTATTTTATTTTATTCTATTTTATTGCGTTTTAGTTCATTTTAATTATTGATTTCTAATGTGAAAAGCCAAACCATACCAATAAAAACATTTGTGATTTTATTGAACTCTATTTAATATTATGCACAAAGGTATTTTTAATTTTTATCATCTCGCTGTAGCAACTCATTAAAATTACAATTCCTACAAATTCACGAATAAATCAGAATATACGCATAAAATGTCGAGACCATAAATATGATATATCATTCTATGCCTAATCGCATATACGAGTATTTCTGCATACCAAAGCAAAGCTTGATTAAAAATAAAAATGAAAATAAATCTTACATTAAATAAAACATTTCAATCTCATTCATTTACATTCGCCCATGAGTATCAATCCTATTCGACTGTGGTAAAACAAAAAAAAAAATGGCAATAAATTTATATCTGATTTTACCTTCCGTGACGGAAAATTTAATAAATCTCTGGGCGAATAAAATACGCGCAATTGACCTACATACAATGTAAGTGTATATGTATGTGTATACACATACGCGCGACACTTTTTAACATGACTACTCATACAGTGATTGGAGACTAGTTGATTGTTGGTTAGTATTAGATTAGAAAAAAATCAACTATGGTTAGCTTTCAGAAACAAAATTGGTAGACATCAGGTCTGTGGGAGCCACTTGAAAAAAGTAGGTTCTTTCAAAGGTAATTGAAATCCTGACGGATCATTATCTTATAGGGAACATGCAAAAAGGTAGAGTTCGCTTCCAGGATGGATTTTTATGAGGAGTTTTTTTTCATGTCAGCAATACACTCGGAGGGGTGACACTCCACCCAGTGGCCTAGAGAGGTAAGACTTATTTTCAAGAGCAATTCTAAAGGGTGATCCAAGTACAGTTACTTTTTTCACAGATCACGCGTCGCTTTTTTTTGACAGATCACGCGTGAGTCGTGTCAAGCTGACATGATATTTTTGTTCAATATTGTTTGGCATTTCATCATGGGAAGACCTAAGTCTGAATAACGTTTAACAAATCATTCAACTTTATTACGAAAATTCACGTTCTGTAAAGAATGTGCTTCGCGCGTTTCGCTCAACTTATGGTCGTTCATAATCGGCCTACTGAGCGTACTATTCGCAACACTATCACCCATCTTGTGACCCAACATTCATTATGGGATAATATTCGACCGAATAGATCACGTCCCGCACGCAGTGAAGAAAATATAGCGGCCATAGCTGAGAGTGTACACGAAGACCGTGGAGAGTCGATTCGACGCCGTTTGCAGGAACTCGGACTGACGTATGGAACGACTTGGCACATTTTACGTCAATATCTTAAATTGAAAGCGTACAAAAAGCAGTTTGCGCTTCGCTCTATGGGCTCTTGAAAAATTCCAAGAAGATCCGACGTTTTCAAGCCAAATTTTGTTCATTTCATCTAACAAAAACAACGGTTTGGTGTAGTTTGTGTGCGGAATCATCGGCCCATATTTCTTCAAAAATGATGCCGGTGAGAACGTAACCGTCAATGGCGACCGTTATCGCGCCATAACCGACTATGTGTTGCCTGAAATTGAAGCTCGCGATCTCCGCGACATCGTGTGATATCATACCGTTAGACTTTTGGATATGTAAAGTCTAAACTCTATGCGGACAATCCCGCTTCGATTCAGGTCTTGAAGCAAAACATCACGCGTGTCATTCGCCAGTTACCATTTCGACTGGTAACGAACGAGTCACCGAAAATTGGATTCAGCAGATGGACCATCTGAGACGTAGCCGTGGCCAACATTTGAAAGAGATAATTTTCAAAATATAGATACCAAAGAATGTTCTTTCGAACGATAATAAACATTCCCCATTAAATTTAAATTTTCCGTGTTTTTTCTTTAAAAAAAATAGAGAGCCTTGAAATGGATCACCCGTTAAAAATTAAATTTCTATAATTCTGAACTGTGGCCGGGCCAGGGCTCCAACACTGGTCTTCTGAATGGTTTCAAACACTGCTAACCACTCGCCTATTGCGGCCGCCATGGATATAAAAATATATAATTTAAATCAAAGACTCTGGAAAACAGTGCTCGAGTTTAACTTTATACAAAAGCCTAAGTGTAGGCACCAATTTTTTGAACATATAATAACAAAAGCTGAAATGTTGCCTACAATTAGGCGCTGTAGTAAATATTATTTCAAATAGTTGATTTGATCTTCACTGATTTGAAGTTACATTTTATTTTTTAATAATAAATTCATAAAAACAACAACAAATTAAAAAAAAAATTTAAAGTTATTTATGCAGTTTGATTTCTACTAACGGTACTATATTAGGAGTAAAACTGGTTCGCCCACGAGAGCATTCAATGTACTTGTATTTCATTGGTTCTAAATTGGTTTCCAAAGAAATACTAAGCAACTAGTTTAGATTTAAACAAAATTTATTTGATTAAGTATTTTTGCTTTTATATGAATATGCCACCAATGCAGTTGTCATATGACATCACCAATGTTGGAGTGGCTTTTTTCCTGAAAACAATTTTTTTAATTAAAGGAAAAACCAATAAAAAAAAGGTAAAAAGTCACCACAGCTAGGAACTGCTGCTAGGCCATATTTTAAATGGAAAGGAAATTGTAAAAATGTCAGTTATTTCAAATCAACCACTCAATTATGATTTCCGTATTTTTTGGGATTTTATTTGCGAAAATCTCTCCAAAAAATTGCACGTCTCGTTCGCAATGCAGTATTTTTATGCGGTTTTTTTGAGTAATGTTTGATTTGAATTTTATGCGAATTTTTCAAGGTTTCCGGTGGTTATTCTTTGTATGTGTTATGATTGCAAGCACTCGTCTATTGAATATTTATGGTTGAAATTCAGTTTTGATTTCTGTATGCAGCCATACATACATACATACATATGTATTTATCAATGAATGCGAAATGTTTACACATATACTTATATATATGTGTGTATAAAGCGTGTTTTTGTTGGTAATTGTATAAGATACATGCGCTTCGTTGTTGTTGTTGTTGCTTAACATTCTTGCAAACATTTATATCGATAATGAAAAAATTAAAATTTAGAAGTATTTTTAATGAGATTACGTTAAGAGGCATTCAATTGGTGGGGGTGTGTTCGAAAGTATGCGCTGATATGCATACATACATACATAAATACATACATACATACGTACATACATACATATATACATAAATGTACAAATAAATTCATATATATACTATTATATGTAGATGAGCGTAGTAGCGTATTTCCATGGAACACCATCAATTTATTTTCATTTTCATATTCATTTTCCCATTAGCTACTCATGAATTGCCAAATTTATTTTGACTCGGCTTACATACAAACATACAAATGCTGAATAATGGGCATGTGAATTTTATGTATGTTTCTATAGACTCACATATGCATTACGGTTATAAAGTGTTATCCATTTAGTGTTTTCGAAAGTGCATGGCTGTATTTTGACATCTCTCAAACCTAACTGTCAAATCAAGCATGTTTTGTTTCAGTTAAAAGTGGGACATTTATGAAAATGTATCGCTTAACAATCGCAGAATACGTTAAAATTATTGAAACCTACTACAGAAGTGGTGATTCAAACGTGGCCTCGTTTCGTGCTTTCAGAAGAGATTATGGTGCACATAATCGTCCAACTAAACCAAGCAAATGGTAGCACTGTAAAGAACATTGAAGAGACTGGATCGGTTACAGATATTGCAAGGCCTGTGAAGGCCCGACTGTTACTATTTCTTGACGTTCTCATGAGTTGGGACTTTCTTACGGCACATTATGGAACATTTTGTACTTGGACTTAAACCTACATCCATATAAAGTCCAGCTCACACAATAACTGAATCCAGCTGACCGTTCACAACACTATAGTTACGTCGATTGGGTGCTTGAACAACAAGCACATTCCTCACTTGGTGGATATGTCGATAAGCAAAACTGTCGCATTTGTGGCTTCGAGAATCCTCAAATAATTTTAGGCGTTACGTGGATTTGAAAATTAAAAAAAAGAAGATATTTTTGTCTTATTAAATTGTACAATATGTTTAAAGTATTCCTAGTATTACCTAAAATTTCAAATCGATCGGAGTAAATTCTTTGGAATTACCGGCCATCAGGCCATGCCTGTGTTAACTTGAAAATTTAAACGCGTTTATCTCAAAACTCTATTTTTTAAGTTGGTGAACATGATTTTTCGAAAAGTAATTTAACGAAGAATTTTTTTTACAACTAATTTTTTCGAGCCAGTGCATGGCGAAAATTTGATCAAAAAAATGTGTTTTTTTTTGTTCAAAGTCTGACAAAAATTCAAATTTTAATTTATTTTTTTTCCTTCGTCCAATAACGTTATTTATCCATGTACTAACGAAATATATTTGTTTTTTTTTTGATTTTAGATGAACCAATAATGAGTTCTGCTGTCCACGGCGAGAGCATTTTCTTTTGAGACGTCAAGTGGAAGATGAGGTACCAACGGCTGAGTTTTCGGAATTTTTGAATAAAAATTTCACCAAATACTGTTTAAATATGTATTTTTCATATGGTGAATTGTTCGAATAAAATATATGATTGCATATATATAAAAAAAAAAATAGTGAAAATTCCTTTTTTTTAAGCTCTGAAACTCACCTAACCCCTTAAGAGAGGCCCTTAGTTCCAAAAAAACTCACTGTCTCGCTTGCTTTTTGATTTGGAGGTGTGATTGGAACTTATTTCTTTGAAAACGATAACGGCGAGACTGTCACTGTCAACTCGGAGCGTTATGGTCAAATGATATTCGACTTTTTTTGGCCTGTTATTAAAGAACACGACTTGGACTATATGAGGTTACCACAAGTTGGTGCCAAATGTCACACGATACGAGCGAATATGGTTTTTTCTTGCGAGAGAAATTTCCCGGCCGCGTAATCTCTCGCCATGGCGATGTCAATTGGCCACTGATATTGTGCAATTTGACGCTGAAAACCAACATTCGTCCAATATGTGCCAAAAAGTGATCGAAAATTACCTTGAGACAGATCAAATTCATTTTATTTACGTTTATTTTGGAAACCGCAAAATGGATGACTCTGTATATGTATGCATTTACATATGTGTGTAAATATTCATAATGACGCTTATATCGCCCGACTCGCTAGGCTATCAAGTACTATATGCATGAGTAGGATACAGGAAGAGGAATTCGGCGCAACGGCTCATTGCCTCGCTGGTTTATAGCCTCATGCCTAAATAATGCCGTTGTGAGTAATTTTATTGGGCTTTTTACTGTAGATTATTTGGTTTTTTTTTTTGCTTTTTCCGCCTTTTTATCCTCCAACCATCGCACGCGCGCAATTTATCAGCAAAATTAGAAAGTTTATGGCAATAAAATGTAATTATATATTCATTGAAGTGCATAGTGCACGGAAATTGTAAATAATTTGGTTGTCGCCGATTGTGGTTATTTGTCGTGATGTCGTAATGTCGTGATGTCGTGATGTCGTGATGTCGCTGTTCTTGTTATTTAAGCTATTGTGTTAGCTATTTTAATTCATATTTACATAACTACAATTTTTTACTAATATCATGTGTACACAGTAACAAGCACAACTGCCTATTTTTTTTTGAATGCTATAAAATTGGGTGGTTTTTGCTTTATTTCCGTAAAATATTTGAGCCAAACGGCCACTTTGTGAACTATAATCAATGAGCTGTGCGAAATGATTCAAATATTTTCCATTTTTTGATGGTATTTTTGTACACATACAGTGGCGGACAAAAGTCTACATACACCGTCTGTATTCGAAGGTGTAGAAAGTATTATCACTTTCCTGAAAAATGTAGGTCTACAGTTTTATTTTAAATACTTTTTAATCACATGTGTTGAAACAAATCCATTCTCTAACATAAAATAAAAAAATTATGGTGAAAAAAAGCAAAAATTTCCTTGACAAAAGTCTACAAACACCACAGGTTTACCAGCAAGTCCGTCGATATGCTGTGTTGTTATGGCGGTTATATACCCATTTTTTTACTATTTTTTTCTTAATTATAATTTCTCATTTGCTAGCATTGTATTTAGTTGTGGTTTAAACACATTAGCATCAACAATGACTTCGCGAAAAGAAATATCCATTGACGTAAGAATCATGGTTATTCAGCACAGAAAATAGAAGAAATCGTATTGAGAAATTTCAATAATTTTATACTTAAGTCCAGCAAAGGTACAGAACTTAGTAAAAACTTTGAAAAAAAAAATGGATCCATCGAAAAAAAGCCGCGTTTTGGCCGCCCGAATAAACTAAATCGAAGAGACATCAGCTTTATTCTGAAGAAAGTGAAGGATGAACCTAAAGTTGCTGCTCCAAAATTAGTCGCAAAACATCGCAAACTCATCAAGAAAGTGTGTCCATCCAAGAACAATTCGAATAGTTCTGAGCGATAACGGCTTTCACAGTAGAACGCCACGTTAAAAAGTCTCTTAATTTGTGAAAAAACAAAACGTTAACTTCGCTTTGAGTTCGCTAAAGCACATTTAGGCAAGGGAATGGATTTTTGGCAAAAAGTCTTGTTTACAAACAAATCGAAGTTCAATATATTCGACAACGATGGAAGAGAAAAAGTTTGGAGAAACGAAAACACTGCACTTAACGCCAAAAATATAGTACCAACAGTGAAGCATGGTGACGGCAACGTAATGGTTTCGGGAGCGGTTGCGGCATCTGTAGTTGGAAAGCTTGTTTTTTGAGGGTAATATGGATCGGTTGAAATATAAGTCATTATCGGAAGCTTATCTGAAGCCTTCGGTAGACAGTTTGGAGCTTGGTGCAGACTGGATCTTTCAAAGGATAACGATCCGTAGCACACGACCCTTATTGTTGAAGATTGGTTGCTTTATCATGCTTTAAGGGAACTACACACACTACCTCAAAGCCCAGATTTGAATGTTATTGAACATGTCTGGGAAAATTAAGAGCGAAAAATTTGAAAAAATCAGATTTGCAGCACAGCATTTCTCAAAGAATGTCCTATTGAAACTTGGGACAGTATTACTCCCTCAAAATTGACAAAATTAGTAGCTTCGAGATCACGACGGCTTCAAACTGTTATTGATGCGAACGGTGGATCAACTAAATACAAAAACGACCATATTACCTGATATTAACCAAAGTTTTTGCGCTTAAATAAGTTATGTATGTATTGTATGTAGACTTTTGTCAATGTTGGATTTACGTTTTTTTCTCATAGCTTTACTATTTCATGTTATTAAATTATTTTTTTTTTCGGTTTTTTATGATAAGGAAAAATAGTTGAAGTAAACTATGTCGTTATATTTTCCAATAAACCTTTTGGACTTTCAATTCAAAGAAAACAGGGGGTGTATATTGTTGCCAGGGACCAGAGTTTTGGTTATGGAAGAATATTATAAAATAGAAAAAATTATGGGAAATAAATTTTTGTGTTGTTTTAACTTTTTTTTGATTTAGTTTTGTCTCCGCAGTATATTCATATGTAATTCCCAGCATAGAATATTCAAAATAAGTTAATTAATTCTGCCAGGGCTCACAGTAAAATAAGTTTTTCATAAATATTCGGATATAAAAAATATAAAAAAAATATTTAAAAAAAATATTTTCACTTTGATACCTCTTCTCAAATGCTGCGTAGTATATATAAACTTTTTCGAATTAAAAATACAAATTTTTTTGAAGAAAAAAAAAATCTACCATCCTTTCAGGCGCTGACAAATGTAGCAATTTTCTCTCAATTTTTATTTCGTTCAGGTATTTTGCTGTCAAAAATTTCAATTTAACGCACAGCCCTTTAACATTAATCGATCTCGGCGTTTTTTTTCTTTTTTTTTTGTTGAGCTTGTCTGATGGTAATTCGTTTAGTAAACTTTTTTTTGCTTTAATTCATATGACACCCGAAATTGGAGGTTATTTCAAGTTATATAAGTTCAACGGTTTTTTAAGCGGCTGGCTCTGTCCAGAACGAGGGACATTTTTAACTTAAAAATTTCCAGCAGACATTAAAATTTTGACTAAACCACTACTGAATTCGGCATTTACTTACAGCATTTTTATCGTAAGCAACAAAAATTGTCTGGCACTTTTTTTCGGTCTTTTACGAGGTTTTCGCGGTCCCTTTTGAATAATAATATATATTTTTCGGCTAATAAGCTGTTTATCTCCAAATATGATCTCTATTTAGCTCAGAATTTTTCCAATTTTTGTATTTCTTCCAAATAATAGGTCTTTCTTCAAGGGCTTCTCTGTGATGGCCTCTCCATTCGACCAGAATCTCTTACCGTCTCTAGCGATTTCTTCAGATTTGGAACAAGAAATAGTGACAAGGGGCTAAATCTAGAGAATAAATAGCAATTAATAGCCAAATTTATGAATTTTTTCCAAGGCGACGAATCTATTCAAAAGCACTGAATAATGTTAGCCACTGATAGTTTTGACCTTTTCAAGGTTTGTTGGCCGACAAAGCCACCTTGGTCTTCTTTGGTGCTTCTTCACCCGAGGAAACCCACTCTCTTGATTGCTCTTTGATCTCTGGTGTGGTGCTGAAATGGCGATCGTACTGATTGCGATTGAACATCGCCAAGCATTGCTTTGAAATGGTTAGACGGTTGCGCTTATGGTTAGACCGTGAGCAATCGCCTCACCCATCGCACGGTTAGCTTTTTCATGTCGAAATAATTATGTTAAATTGTGATGTACCCGGATTCCTACAACCCCAAATATATATTTATATATTTCGCTCTTTGAAATCGCTGAAGTGATTTTTGGCATAGCTGTTCCTCCAATTTGTGGTTCTGCGTCTTTGATGTTTTTACCAAGAAATGGAGGGATCTACAGTTTATTCTAAGTCACCTCCAAACGGCCGATGGATTTTTATGAGGAGCTTTTTGTTTCATGTCAGAAATACACTCGGAGGGCTTGACATTCCATGCCGAGGGACGACCGCAATTAGAAATATTAATTTTCTATAATTTTGAATGTTGCTCAAATCTGGGCTTGAACCTAGGCCTTCCGAATTTCGTGTACGCAATGTTAACCACTCGGCTATTGCGGCCGCCCCAAATACCTGACGCAATTTTATTCTCCGATCGTCCAATATCATGAAATGAATTTTATCCGCAATTTCTGGCGTGACGACCTCTTTTGCGTGACTTAAATGTTCGACGTCACTTGTACTGGTATGAACCCAAAGGAACTCAGTAAACCACTTCCTAACCAATGAAATTGATGGTGTGGAGACCCAATAGTATTTATCAGGTCTTTCCTTGGTTTCGGTGTTGGGTTTTTTACGCAAAAGAAAAACATTTTTTCAGCACACGAAATTCACTTTTCTTCTTTTTCATCAAACTTTCATGCGACTTTTTCCAATATAGCTATGTATATATATAAAAATCAATGCAAATTTTGATGAACGCCTATAGCTTGAGAACCACCAGATCAAATTACACCAAATTTTTAGGAGTTATAAAGGGAGATTAAGAGAAAGTTAATGTCTATGCCGTTCCAGAGGTATGGCCATTTTCGTGAACATTGGTCACCACCCATACAAAATACATGCAGCAACAACAAATACATTTAAAATTCTAAAATACGCGTACATTAAGTTGCATGTGGTGTTGAAACAGAGAGAGAGAAAGAGTGAAATTAAAATAAAAATATAATAGAAAAATGTTTATAAAAAAAATGTAAATCAATTTTTTCCTTTTCCAAAAAAATCGAAAATTCAAAATTTTAGTTAGATTTTCGTGATTTTTTCACTAGTATATGTATATAAATTTCATTTTCTTCACTATAAAAAAATTTATAAAATCTTTTCCAAAAATGTGTTTCGTCTATTAACTGAAAAATTACTTGCGCAGGGCTCTTATACATCCACAAAAAAAAAAAAAAAAAAAAAATTCAAAAATATATGCATATAATCAAGCAACAATATGAAATGTATCAACCATCCATTAAAAAATATTCCTAATTGCTTTTGCCACTTAGGTTGGGACACCGTTTTGCATTTACATATGTATGTACATATTTACAAATTGTTACACATATTTTTTTATTTTTTTTTGGTTTTCAAAAATTTCATTTACAAAATGTATCACAACAACTTTTACTTAAGATATTTCATATTTATGAGAGCAGTAGCAATGCATGAATACACATACACATTCATGTATTTGCACAAGTTTGTGTGTGTGTGCGCGTGTGTGTGTGAATTTTAATTAAACTTAAAAACATTTGATTGTGTACTTAAAATATTTATGAGCACATCAAAAAGTGGCAGAGAGAGGTCAGTCTATGTGTGTGTAAAATGTAATGAACCCTCATCTCGCTAGGATATATATGTATGTGTGTATGTATTAAATGCATGCATGTGTCGTTCTATGTGCCAAAGAAAGATTTTTAGTTGATCATAAAATATTATATAGTCGTTGTGTTGCAATAGTTTACAATGTTTTGATTTGCCACTTGATTTTTTTTTTGACAAAAAAATTTTTACACACTCGTGTACGTGTACGTGCACGTGTAGAGTAGTAGTTGGTCATTTGCATAGCCAACATGGAGCTGTATTAAAGTGTTATTTGTGTAAATGAATTTTCTTGCGGTTTTCCTGTTTTTACTTCGCATATTCAGTTATTTACGATATTACGAATGTCAAATTGAAATATTCTCACGAGTTGAGTGTGTTAGGAAACCTGCCCAGGATTATCCAATTGGTGGTTTGCAAAATAAATGTTAGTAAAATGCATCTACTATAATTTATTTCATGAAATTCCTTTTTTATTATAAAGTTTGAGCCTTGGAATTATGTGTGAAATTCAAATGATCGCCTTATGAAATTTTGTTGTTGCAAACTTCGATCGGTTTGAGGTGATTTTCGATCACTTTTTGGCACATATTGGGCGGTATCTCAGCCAGCACATGACGAATGTTGGTTTTCAAGTGTTTCAGAGTTAAAGGTTTATCTGCATACTTACGGTCTTTCGCGCAGTCCCACAAAACAAAGTTCAATGCTGTGCCATCGCACGATCTCGGTGGTCAATTGACATCGTCAAGACCGGGAGATTAAGCGGCCGGTAAATTTCTCTCGCTATAAATGCCATATTCGTTCGTGTTGTGTGGCATGTAGAACCATATATTGTTCACGTCGTGCTCTTCAGTTGTGGGGCTAAAAAAAGTCAGTTATCATATGACCATAACGTTCCAAAATGACAGTGGTAGTCTCGCCGTTATTGTTTTCAAAGAAGTAAAGCCTAATCACACCTTCTTACCAAATAGCGTACCAGACAGAACGTTTTTTTTTTTTTAGGTGTAATGGCATATCTTCAATTATTTGAGGATTCTCGTAGCCTCAAATTCGACAATTTTGCTTATTTACGTATCCAACGAGTGAGAAATGTATACATATACCGAATATGCTGAAGAAAATTTTGTTGGATAAACCGCACTCCACTGCTTGTTGTTCAAGTACGCAATCGACGTAATTACGGCGTTGTGTATGGTCACCTGGCTTCAGTTGTTGTATGAGCTGGACTTTATAAGTAGGTGTAAGTAAGTCCAAGTACAAAATGTGCCATAATGTGCTGTAAGAAAGTCTTAAAAACATCGAGAAATAGACATATTCAGGTCTTCACTTCTACTACACTTTCACTTACAGCAGCAATATTTGAGGTGGAACGAGCAAAACGATGATACACAGGCCTTGCAATATGTGTAACTGAACCAGTCTCTTGAAATTTCTTTAAAATTGTACGAATTACTTGAGTCGCTGTGTATAGCGAGTGAAGTGAAGTGTTCTTTCGTCTTTCGTTGTTCTTTAATGAGAGAAATAAAAGCAAGGAACTGGTCGCGTCAAAGGTGGGAAAGGTTTGGGTAAAGGTGGTGCTAAGCGTCATCGTAAAGTGTTACGTGATAATATCTAAGGTTTCAAAAAGCCAGCTATTCGTCGTTTAGCTCATCGTGGTGGCGTAAAACGTATATCTGGTTTAATATATACATATATGAAGAAACTCATGGTGTTTTAAAAGTGTTTTTGGAGAATGTTATTCGCGATGCAGTCACATATACCGAATATGCTAAGAGAAAAAACAGTTACAGCAATGGATGTTGTATATGCTTTGAAAAGACAAGGACGTACGTTATATGGTTTCGGCGGTTAAACAACATTTTTTTACAAACATAAAATGAAATAAGGAAAACAACCACCATAATCTCTTTTTAAAGCACGAAGCGTGGCCACGTTTGAATCTGAATTTTTTTTCTAGTAGTTTTCAACAATTTCAGCGCGTTGTGTGGTTGTTAAGCGATCCATTTTCATATATTCCTGACTTTTAACTAAAACAAAGCATGTTTGGTTTGACAGTTAAGTTTGACAGATGTCAAAATACAGCCATGCACTTTCGAAACCACTAAATGAATGACCCTTTATTTATATTTGCGGCTAAGTGACAATATTGCACAATTTGTAAGTAATTTCCGAGTAAAATCATGCAAAGAGCTTAGAGCAAATTAATTTCCCTTCTATGTATGTACATATGAACCTCTTTAGTACTGAAAAGGGAAGTTATTCATAATGGTTGCTGTAATTATTTGCTTAAATTTGATTTGTGAGCAGAAGGGACAAATTGTACATTTGCAAGAAGAACAATCACTGCTAACAGTCAGTAAAATATTAATAAATTCCTACTCTTGCGTCCACATCATGTACCCAGGAACCGTCAGCAACTCTTATGCACGATGTGATAACCAACACGTGTGGAGCCTTGGTTCATGGCTAAAAGAGAGGAAGCTTCAGTGGAGCCACCCTGAGATATATGGTTTAAGGGTTCGTTGAAGTCTAAAGGCAACGTTTGCCCACCAGAGATGCAGCTGCGAGCAGGCGCAGGTCTTGAAGCGAGCGACTCTCTACTTGTATATAAATGGGTGGAAAATTTAAACCGGCTCGCCTAACGAAGTTGCGCACTGGATTTGGAACGAGCCACGTAGAAACCAGCTTCAATGAAAAAGATAACAACCGCCTCAAAAGAGACACTCCATTTTTGATGACGATCACCCTAACCCTACTAAGGACTATGATTCCAGAGCATGCACCTGTAATGTCTGATACCTTAATTAGTAAGATATCGCTGCACAGCTGGTTGATGTTCTCGTAAAATTAAATTTAAAGGCTGACACTATCGTCGTATTAGAAGTGCGAACGACGGGTCAAGGATGGAGGATTTGGCTGTACGTGAAATCTTCTACTGCGGCGGAATGAAGGAGCGCCAATTTGGTAGATTTGGGGGATACTTCACCACCGAGCTCTGGCTTTTACGCCGATCGATGAACGTCTCGCCACAATCTCCATAAAAGCGAAATTTTTCAGCACAACGTTGATTTGTGCACACGTCCCGACGAAGGAGAAGGACAAGGCCACCAAAGATGGTTTCTAAGTGCGTTTAACGGTGAGTTTTTTCGGTATACCAGTCGAGAAATTCACTTTCCATAACGAAACATTCACAAACGGGCGATGAGGTGGATCGACTTCGCTGGAGCGCGAAATATGGTTGTCTTTATAATTAGATGCCAGCACCAGAAATGCCATTAAGCTAGATGGCTGTTACCGGATCGAAAATAGCGCACTCAAATCAAATATGTTGTAAGATAAGTCTCTCTCCAGTGTTCTAGATGTGCGTACGTAATAACGACTCGGATCACTGTCTTGTCGCAATGAATATATGCACCCGCCACTACACAACAAAAAACGCTCTTCAAATATACAAAAGAGAGGTTCGACGTCGGTAAGCAGCAAATCACAACAGACAGCCGAGTAGTTTTACAATATAATTTCACTCCCGCTCTTTGAGAGCGCTCATCAGCAGTTCGATATAAGGAGCTGAAGAGGGAAGCGAGACGAAAAAAGAAAGAGGCCGAAATGTGCCGGTAAGAAGATATTAAGAAGCTGGATTAATGCTCGAAAATTCTATGTAAAGATGCGGCGACTTACAGAGGGTTCCAAGACCGGAGCATACTCATGTAGGATAAATAAAATAGAAAATTTTATTTAACAGATTATTATCTCTGCCAAAAATAACGTCCCAATAATACCGTTAGCAACAACTTCGAGTCCGATTCTCTCACAGCGGCACATTTACTGTCTTCGATATGCAGCAACCAGCAGCACTTCCTCGAATTGCTGCAACTATCAAATTTTCAGTATTTATGTGCGTTTGCGAAGAACCAACTTGCAAAACACCACCTTACGCTCCCCCAGCGCTACGCTCTGATCGAAGTGAAAAGAACAGCGTATCGAATGAATGTCGGCGCGAAATGTCTGCTGTGCGTTGAAGTGTAGTGTTTGCTGCCATACGTTGCGGTGGCGCGCAGCTCAGTGGTCCAACCAACCAGCTCAGCTCAGTTCAACTGAACGCCCGTTCGATTGTTGGTTATGTTATGTGCGTGTGTACACACATACATACACACAAATGCATAATGACAGCCTGTGGGTGGGCATTGGAATGGACAATTGTTCGCTCAAGTGCAGTAAAGTGTAAAATTTAAAATCGCATAAAATTGTGAATCGTGTTGAAATTTCGAGATGAGTTTTCCTTTCGGCATGCACAACTCGCACAACTACTACAAACATACATACTCGTATGTCAGTATGTTTGTGGAAATGTTGCATTTCAAGTAATATCCTTGAGGTTACACCAACGACATTCAGCGATTTTGTGCAGCTTCACGCATAAATATATATATATATATATATATATATATATATATATATATATATATACAATATATATATATATATAAGTAATGAAATCCAAGCTTGGCTACTGCATTACAACCATACAACTGGCGTTTGCAACATTATTATTGAACTCGTATTTTTCCATTTCACTTTTTTCACTCACTTCCCTGGTATGAAAATATATTCTGCTTTCACAAAAAAAAAAAAAAAAAAAAAAGAGCGAAGAAAAAATCGACAAAAAATGTGCACTCAAAACTGTTTCTTACGCTGTGATGCGACGCGTCATTGCTGAATTTTTTCAGTGCGTAAAGTAAAGTAAATTAAGTTTGCGTAGATTGAGGTGAGTTGGAGGGCGGGAGACCAAAGGAATTTGAAATTATTTATGTGCGCTTGCGAAAGTGTTCAATAATAATTCGCTTGCATGTATTGAGCGAAGTGAAGTGTTCGTTGTGTGCATGGAAAGAATATAATTTGTTACTTTGTTGCTATGAAAATTGGAAAATTGGAAAATTATCTAAGTACTATTTATAGGTTTCACTCAATTATTAAATTGGCAAAAGATGTTGGTGGGTGGGGGGGGGGGGTTGAAAATGCAAGAAATTACATTCTTTTTCCGATTGGAAAATATTGTTATTATCGCATAATTGCAGTGTTTGTTCACCAGAGATGCGACTGCAAGTGGGCGCCTCGCTTTATAAATATGTTTCAACCAATACCCCCGCTCTCCTCGCCTGTCGATGTTCTGCGCTGAGCTTGGGACCAGCCACGTAGTAATCAACTTCAATGAAAAAAAAAACAACTACAAAAGCCTCGCATGAGAACTAACAATTTCTATTATGATCACACTGCAAACATATTGAGGACCTTTCCTCAGTACAGGGCATGTACCTGTAATATGAGGTTCCACAATGGTGGGAGTGCCGTTGACCATTTAAAACTGAGTCTGACATCATCGTCATCCAGGTAATGTGATGGACGAGATGAAGACCCAAAAAGATAGGTCTTTGTGATTTGTATGACAAATTTCATTTAGGATTTGTGGTGGGAGATAGACTCAGATATCGAAAACTATCGTCTACTTGCCATAACCAACATCAATGCGAAGTTTTTCAACGTACTGCTGTACCGTACCAGCGTCCGATGAAAGAGAAGGACGATGTGATCGAAAATACGTTCTCTGAGTGCCTAAAACATACGGGCGGTGTCTACGTCACGACATCAGAATCCTGCTGGCGGTTTTAAGGTCCGGGTGAGCAAAGCTGACAGTCGAAATATTCAGTCAGTACACCATGAGACATCCCATAATAATTTGACAGCCGGCGGAATACCAGGTTCCGCGACACAAACAAATCCATCAAGCTGCTTGGCTATAAACTGTTGGAAAGATTTCAATCTAGATCTAAAATTTTACGACAGATGGTAGACATGTCTAGTGTGTCTTAGAAGTGCGTACTCTCTGGTATCCCCGTGCCACCAAGTAATGTATACGCCTCAGTGCAATTAAAAAGGGCGTAAAAAAACATAAGGCAGGTTCGACGTCGAAAAGCTGCAATCCCAACAGACAGCTAAGCAGTTTTCTACTCGAACTATGATGGGACGGAATTTCAAGCCACTTGCGTATATGTGCAAACGAAACTATTGAAAAGGTCAAAGAAAGTGCTGATACAATGCGGTCGACCATAATTCGAACGATATGGCAAAGATGGCGAAAGTTGAAGAAATAAGTGACACGTATTTGCAGATAGAAAAAGCAATAGCCTGAAATGCGTGAGCATAAAGGACTTGGAAATGATGGTCAATAGGGAAAATGTTAAAAAAAATATATGAAAAAACGAGTCGCCTTTCTCAGAAGGTTTCAAGACCTGCACTTTTTTCTGCAGGAACGAAACGTTCTCAAAATACTAGGTATTTATAGAGGGAACACTTCTCCATGTAGCTAAACTGTCGTGAAAATCGAACATCCAGAGTGGCGAAACCGAAACCCCAACCGGTGACAATAGTGTAGACGTTCCATTACTAGACAATGATGAAGTTAGGATAGCGATTACTCGCTTAAAGAATAACAAAATGGTGGAAGCCGATGACCTACTGATAGAGCTATTCAAGCATGGCTGCAAAGTACTAACAAGATACATGCATCAGCTGCCTTGCAGGATATTGTTTGGACGAAAGCATTCCTGACGATTGGAATCACAGTGTGCTCTGCCCAATCCAAGAAAGGCAGGACACACGGTCAGCGCCAATTATCGTGGGTTAAGCTTACTCAATATCGCATGTAAGCTCCTATCTAGCGCATTGTGTGAAAGATTAAAGCCCACCGTCAACAAACCGATTGGACTTTACAGTGTAGCTTACGTTGGAAATATCTAATGGAGAGTGACTTGGTTTCACTTGGTGTTTCCAATTAGCGCTGAACGGCTAACGACTCCTGTGCTATTTTTAAATCGGTTATAATCGCGTTGCCTATTTTAAAGAAGAAAAAGAAAAAGAAGTTTGCCTGAAACTACCTTAGAAAAATATAACTGTAAACGCTGCAGGATATAAGTGCATTAATTGTGCATAAATCAGTGTAAAATTCCTCCGATTAGTTATGATTGACAATATTGTGAAAAGGTTGTATACAAAGAAAGAAGCATACCTTTTGGCGCAATAACTTTTTAAGTTTTTTTTTTACATTTCACTACATAGCAGGGCTAATACAATTACGGCAAAAAAAGAAGAAGACAACAGAAAAGGAATTCAATGAAAAATTATTGAAATTCTACGAAAATTTACATTTATGAGTTCATTACGCTCAAATTCTTTCATATGTGTGTTACAAGAACCAGACAAAACAGAAAAAAAATATTGAAATGACAAAAAATGCGTACAATACAAAAAAAGGCAATAAAATTCAAACACTCAAACAACAATGTAATTACAAACCGGATATAGCAGAGTTGGACTACTAACTCGGCGAACCGAAAAACAGCCCCCTCCCACCTTGACAAATAAAACAGAAGTGAGTGAGAATGCAAAATAAAAACAAATTAGCCAACAGCATGGCATAGTCAATGGAAACACAGCGCAAGAGTATTTGCGGACAAATGCAAGTCAAAATAGCATCAAAAATCATTGCTCACCACAAAAATACTAAACTCCTCAAGTGGCAAATAAAAAATAAAAAAAAGGAAGAAGACAACAAAAAGAATTCAGTAATGTCAAGCAGATAACCAAAATTGCTATGACAATTGTCAACAAGAAGAACGACCATAATGTACATACACACACACACACACACACACACATAGAAGAAGTGGCCAGCTAGTAAGCAGAAGAAATGCGAAGAATTGAAATGGAGTGGAGTAGAGTAGAAGAGCAGTGTTGTTTTTATTACCTTGTTATTGTTGTAAAACTGAAATGAACAACAAAACAGCGCCGAATTACTTAAATATTCTCATAGGAATTGCATTCACATATATACATATATTTTTATATAGTATAGCCAGTACCACGTACCAGCCAATAGTGGACGAGTCCGCTCTTCTGGTTCGTTCTTCTTCTTTCGCAAAAAAACGGCAGTAAAATGAAAATAAAATGCAAAATCACATTTTCATGCGAATTTTTGCCAATTTCTGTTGATATTTGACATTTTTGCATTGCATTTCTGAGTTGCCTCTCGAGTGGAGCTATTTTGCTTCAACTTAAACGGATGTTTATACCCAGCGAAAGTTTTTTGGGAGAGATCATTTGGCTGAAAGGATCATTTGACGGAAAGCTTGTAGTTTACTTTTACTTTTAGATAGTTGAGCTCAGAAGGAATTCAAAGATTTCCACAAACCTCTTTCTTAAAATACGATGAAGTCTTGACACATTTTTTTGGTCAAAATTCTTTTTTCCCTGACAATTGCGCTCAAACTACCTCAGGCTCAACATTAAACATTTCTTGAGCCGTTTCTGCCTAACCTAACGAATTTCTGAAAATTAGATTCTCCAATATTTGTTGCTTAATATTTTTTTCTATAAAAATGTTCGCCAAAATGTAGGCAACGTTTTGCTTAATATCTAGCATAGCGTTTTTCTATCATAATCTGCCGAATTGTAGGCAACATTCTAAATTTAATGGTTTACTTATAACGATTATATGCCATTTTTAAATAATTTTGAATATTTTCAGGCTTAGAAGGTGCATCGAATCCTAAAGTTCAGCCCTCGAAGAATTAAAAACCAAAATTATTTAAATATTGCATTTTTCATAATATCGCATTGGCGCCAAAATGTAGGCAACGTTTCGTTAACACATTTTTTAAAGAGAAACCCTGTTTTTAATTGAAATTGCTACCGAAATTTAAAAAAGGATATCCGATTATAGAATATTGAAAGTTTTAATAACAAATATTGGTTGAGTATTTTTTTGAATTTTTTTTTTAGAATTTATTACGTTTTGGAATTTTTGTGCACTCGAGACAGAAGTTAATTTAATAATTTAATGAAAAATTATAAATAAAAAATATTTTCTGTTTTCATTAAGAAAAAATTATGAATTCTTCTTTTTTCAATATTCAGTTAAACCATTTTAATGTGCTTTAAAATAACCTATATTTAGTAGAATTTTTAAAATATATGTTTTTTTAAATATGTATGTGTGTATAATTGTAATAGCTTCAGAAAATTTCTCTCTCGTTCCTTCTTTTTGCTGTTTGGAACCAGTTGGAAATACCAAGTGAAACCAGGTCGCTCTCCACCTGATCCTTCCAATGGAGTGGAGGTTTCCCTATTCCTCTGCTTTCACTAACGTGTACTCCATTGAATACTTTCAAAGCTGGAGCGCTTAACTCCATTTGGACCTAGTCAGCGTAGCCACTGTCTCTTGATTTGCTGAACTATGTCAATGTCGTCTGCGGTAAAGGCGAAATTACCTACGTCTTCGAAGTTATAACTGTCAACAGTGACATGGAAGCCAAGTCGCGAATGCGATAACTGTTCATTTAACCAAAGGAGATATTTCGTCTTGCCCTCGTTCACTATCAGGCCAATTCGCTTCGCTTCATTGTCTAACCTGGAGAACACAGAACTTACGGTGCGGTTGTTATGACCAATTATATCAATATCATCAGATGACGCTAACAATTGAACACTCTATTTAGCTCCGCAGCTGGTATTATTTTCTCCAGCATCAAATTGAAGAAAACACATGATAAAGAGACACCTTGTCTGAAACCTCGTTTGATATCGAATGGCTCTGACTGCGTTTCTGGTGCTATCTAGGGTCAGTTTACACAGCCGTATGAATTTTGTGGGGATATCAAATTCAGACATAGCGGCGTAGAGGCAGTCCCCTATCGTGCTGTCGAGGGCAGCTTTCAAAGGTGGATTTGCCACGTCTAAAGCCACACTGATAAGGTCCGATCAGTTTGTTGACGGTGGGCATCAATATTTCACACAATACGTTGGATTGTGCGATAATTGGCGCAGACCGTGGCGTTTCCCTTTTTTTCAGATTTGGCAGAGCACACTTAAGTTCCATACGCCAGGCATGCTTTCATCCGATTATATTCTGCAAAGAAGCTGATGCATGCATCTTGTCAGCTCTTCGCCGCCGTATTTGACTAGTTCTGCCGGTAACCCATCAGCTGCCGCCGCTTTGATATTTTTTAAGCGGCCAAATGCTATTCGAACTTCTTCATAGTCGGTTGATGACACGTCTATATCATGGTCACCGATTGGGGTTTCAGGTTCGCCATCTCCGGGGTTTCATTTTCCCTGCCATTGAGCAGACTGGAGAAGTGTTCCCTTCATACAGTAAATGTGCTCTGGATTACCTCCTTGGTCCCCGCACGAGTTTGCTACGGTCTTGAAACCTTTTGTAAGTCGCCGCATCTTTTCATAGAATTTTCGAGCATTACCCTTGTCGGCCAGCTTCTCAAACTCTTCATACTCACGCATTTTGGACTGTTTCTTTTTTCGTCTACAAATGCATCTCGCTTCCCTCTTCAGCTCTCGGTATTTATCCCAACCAGCACGTGTTATAGTCGATCGCAAAGTTGTGAGGTAAGCAGTCTGTGCCTGTCTCTAAATATGTCAATACGACTAGACTGTTTTTCCTGAATGTAATCAGAATTTGGAATTCTGTACCTGCTACCCTTAGGAGCAAAATCAGCAAAATCAACAAAATTAAAAAAAGCAACTACAAAAATACTCTTTACAGTTATTTCTCTAAAAAAAAAATGACGAACCATTTACATGTCTTATGTATCTGTGTTTGCTCTGCTAAATTTATTGTTTTATATGCATTTATAAATATATTTTTAGAATACAGAATTCTAGAATACAAATAATTATTGTCTTCATGACTTTTGTACTATAAAAGATTGCATTTTATTGTACTAATGAATAACTCGAAATAAATGAAGTGAAATGAAAATGAAATGCTTCTGTTGTGTCACCAAATGTGGGCAACGTTTTCGAACCTCTTATATTAAGTGCTTAGGTGTGTTTGAAAGTTAAAAAAAAATCGATTTTTTGTCTTATTAAATTTCAAAATATCCTTAAAATATTCGCCTAAAATTTCAAATCAATCGGAGTAAAATTCTAAGAGATAGACCCTTTGGAAGATCCGCCCATCGGACCATGGCTGTGTCAATTTGAAACTTTAAGCGCGTTTATCTCAAAACTCTATTTTTCAAGCCGGTGGACACAATTTCTCGAAAAGTTATAAAGCAATTTTGTGGTACACATTCTTTGCAATAACATTATCTAGTCATTGAATGAAGGATTTTTTTTATTACAACAAATTTTTTCGAGCCAATACATGGCGGAAATTTGATAAAAAAAAATTTTTTTTTTTCAAAAATTAAAATTTTAATTTTTTGTTTTTTCCTTCGTCCACTAACGAGATTTATTCATGTAGTAACGAAATATTTTTGGTTTTTTTGATTTTAGATGAACCAATTATAAGTTATGCTGTGCACGGCGAGAGCATTTTCTTTTGAGACGTCAAGGGCGATGAGGTACCAACGGCTGAGTTTGCGAAATTTTTTAACAAAAATTTCACAAAATACTGTCTAAATATGTATCTTTGATATGGTGAATTGTTCGAATGAAATATATATATAAAAAAATAGTGAAAATTCCTTTTTTAACCTCTGAAACCCACCTTAACCCCTACACAAGTAACTCACTAAATTTTTATGGAAGTATAAATAATCTTATATTTCAGCAGATGAATTTGTTTTCTGTAGCTGAGCAGTTTTGAGTCTCGATGCTTAGCAAACTCTTACATTAATGACTCGCCAAATTCAGTACGCCATGTGAATGGCTTTTGTCGGTTGAGCGGGAGGAGGGTAACCGCTGGGCTTAATTAATTAATTAATAAGTTTAGTAATTTTGAAAAATTTGTATAGTAAAAAAATAAAGCTAAAATACCTAGTTATATTCAACATTGTGTTTAAAAATTGTCAAATAGTCGTAACTACATCTTCTTCTTATCTTACATACATATCTAAAGGGTTATCCACTCAGTGGTTTCGAAGGTGCAGCACTGTATTTTGATATCTGTCAAACTTAACTGTCAAACCAAACATGTTTTTATGAAAATAGAACGCTTAACAACCGCAAAACGCACAACGAAATTGTTGAAACCTATTAAGGGAAATGGTGATTCAAACGTGGCACGTCCTTTCGTGCTTTCAGAGGAGATTATGGTGCACATAAACGGCCACTTACTCAAACAATTTGTAAAATTTTAAAGAAATTTGAAAAGAATGGATTGGTTATATATGTTATAAGGCCTGAGCATCATCATTTTGCTTGTTCTACCTCAAATATCGCTGCTGTAAGTGAAAGTGTAGCCGATGAAAGACCCAGCTGGGACTCTCCTACGGCATATTATGGCATATTTCGCATTTGTACTTACACCAACATCCATATAAAGTCCAGTTCATACAACAACTGAAGCCAGTTTGAACAATAAGCAGGGGACCGCGATTTTCCCAACAAAATTTTCTTCAGCGACGAGGTACATTTCTCACTAAGCGAATACGAAAATAAGCAAAATTATCGCATATGAGGCTCCGAGAATCCTCAAATAATTAAAGAGAATCCATTAAAACCAAAACAAATTACAGTCTGATGCGCTCTTTGACAAGGAGGTGTGATTAAGCCTTACTTCTTTGAAAACAATAACGGCGAGACTACCACTGTCATTTTGGAACGTTATGGTCATACGATAACCGACTTTGTTTTAGTCCACAATTGAAGAACACGACTTGCACTATATGTGTTTCCAGCAAGTTGGTGCCAAATGCCACACAAAACGAGCGAATATGGCTTTATTGCTAGAGTAATACCCAGCCGCGTAATCTCTCGTCTTGTCTCTCGACAATTGGCCACCGAGATCGTGCGATTTTGACACCGTTGACATTTTTTTTGTTGAGCTACACCAAAGGCTGTGTTTATGCGAATAAACCTTTAACTCTTGAACACTTGTCGTCATGTTATGGCTGAGATACACCAAAATATGTGACAAAAAGTGATCGAAACTTATCCCAAACGGGTCGAAATTTATAAAAAAAAAATTCACGAGGCGTTCATTTGAGTGATCTAGTGTTTCACATAAAATGTTAAGATTCAAAATTTATAATAAACAAGGAATTTAAGAAAAAAAAAATATTTTAAATGCATTTTATTTACACGCTTATTTTTGGGAACCGCATAATGGATTACCCTGTGTATATGTCCATAGTACTTACATTCGCTGTCTTCGCAAATTTCCTCATGCTTTTATTTGTTTTCTTCTCTTCTTACAATTCGTTTTGTGTGTCATTTTATTGCTCATCGGAATAAAAATTGAAAGCAGCCACTTAGACTTTATGTGTGTGTGTGTGTGTGTGTGTGTGTGTGTGTATGTCTGTTTGCATGCCATTATGACAAGCCAATTTTGTATTTCCCATTCAACAATTTACCATTCGTTATTCAACATTTTCACTCAAGATGTAAACAACATAAAAATGTGCACAATATCCGTACGAATAATGGCGACAAGAAGACAGGCAAAATCATTTATCGAATAAGTGAAAATGTGAAACCACAAAAATTATTTCCTACCAGCCAATGCGAATGTGTGTGTGCATTTATATGTGTGTAAGTGTGTGTTATATTTTATGCACACTTTCGAAACTTTAGCACTTTCGTTAATCAAAACTTGATTGTGAGTTGGTGTTAAGGAGAAAAATAAGTTGAAGAAGAATGAGAAGAGGATGGAGAACAAGAAGTTCGCTCTCTGTCATTAATTTGAAATTTTATTGCCTTTACAATCACTATGTCTCAATTAAAATTCATTAAATTTACCTTAAAATAATAGTTGAAGCAATAGATGAGAATGTCAAACACTTTGTAAAAGTGTGTGTGTGTGTGTGTATAAAACAATTGCGCCAAAAATCATGCTACACTTTATTGTTTAAGTGTAAAACTTTGCACTTTGCAACATGTGAGCTGAGTAAGCAAGTAGATATGTACATAGGCAGGTGTAAGTCCATGAAAATATGGTTGTGGAGTATATGTGTGCCAATAAGCGAATAAGTGTGATGACAATCACACACACACACACACATACACACTATGAATAGGTGCACATTTAAACTTCCTAAAAGATGAATATGAGCGCTTGTAGAAACTTATTTATATAATTTTCTTTACACATGTACACACACACACACACACATGCCCATATACATATGTATATAGAAGGACTGAATTTCATTTTGTAGTTTTGTATAACAATGCAAAGAAATCTTTCGCTTTCAATGTAATTATGTTGAATAATTAATTTAATTGTGTCACGACTTTTATACGAACATGCATTAGTATGTATATAACGGGTGATCCATTTCGAGGTTCCCTGCTTTTTTAAAGAAAAAAAACACAGAAAATTAAAATTTATTAGATAATATTTATTATCATTCGAAAGAACATTCTTTGACATTTATTTTTTAAAGATTATCTTTTTCAAATGTTGGCCGCGACTACATCTCAGATGGTCTATCCGTTGAGTACAATTTTCGATGACTCGTTCGAGCATTTCGACTGGTAACTGGCGAATGACATGCGTGATGTTTTGCTCCAAGGCCTGAATCGAAGCGGGATTGTCCGCATAGAATTTAGACTTTACATATCCCCACACAGGAAAAAGTCTAACGGTGCAATATCACAAGATCTTGGTGGCAAATCGATCGGTACAAAATGTAAAATTCTCTGCTCACTGAAGTGTTCTCTCAATAAATCCATTGATTGATGCGATGTGTGGGAAGTACCGCCAAACGCCGCGCAGATCACGAGCTTCAATTTCAGATGTCAGATAGTCACTTATTATGGCGCGATAACGGTCGCCATTAACGGTTACGTTCTCACCACCGGCAACATTTTTGAAGAAATATGAACCGATGATTCCACCGGCCCACAAACTAAACCAAACCGTTGTTTTTTCTGCATTAAATGGCATCATTCATCTATTTAGGTTGCTCCTCGTCCCAAATGTGGCAATTTTGATTGTTTACATACCCATTGAGCCAGAAATGGGCCTTATCGCTAAACAAAATTTGGTTCGAAAACGTCGGATCTTCTTGGAACTTTTCAAGAGCGAATAGAGCGATGCTATGTCGCTTGGGAAGGTCGAGCGGCCTCAGTTCTTGCACAAGCTGTATTTTGTACGCTTCCAATTTAAGATCTCGACGTAAAATACGCCAAGTCGTACCATACGTTAGCCCGAGTTGCTGCGAACGGCGTCGAATCGACTCTCCACGGTCTTCGTGTACACTCTCAACTACAGCCGCTATATTTTCTTCACTGCATGCTCGACGTAGTCTATTCGATCGAATATTATCTAATAATGAATGCTAGGTCTCATGTTGGGTGACGGTGTTGCGAATAGTACGTTCAATAGGCCGATTATATTGAGCATAAGTTGAGCGAAGCACGCGAAACACATTCTTTACAGAACGTGAATTTTCGTAATAAAGTTGAATGATTTGTAAAAGTTGTTCAGACGTAAGTCTTTCCATGATCAAATGCCAGAAAATACTGAAAAAATTATTGGATAGCTTGACACAACTCACGCGTGATCTGTCAAAAAAAAAGTTTATTGAAAAAAACACCTCAATTTGGATCACCCTTTATAAGCATGCTAACACACACATACATATACAAATGCCTACGCGTAGTATAGTTTTACTTGGGAGCGCCTTGAAGTAGGTAAAGGCTGCATAAAGTAGCACATTTACACTGTGCACATGCATACACACACAGGCACATACATATTTATATGCAAGCAGGGATACGTCTGTCACATAGCTGTTGGCTCTTTGAAAGTGCTAAAGAAATTATTCAAAATGTAATACAATACAGTTCACTTATTAATTTTCTGTTTTATGACTACATTTTCGCTCATACGTTGTTTGCACACATTTCAAAAGCACTGTTACTTTAAATTGAGCAATTGCAGTATATGGAGTATATATATATTTACCACTTTGTTAGTTCACATGCGGAGCATCTCAGCTGCATATCATGAGTTGGCTAATAACAATGAAAATCGAGCCAGCCATTTACCAGCATTTATTCAAATATTTGAGCTATAAAACTCAGTTATGAGTATGTGTGTAGTTTTCTATGTACATATGTATATATATAAGTATATATAAAATGTCAAAGTTAAATGAAAATCATGTTAAGGTGTTGTTGGAATTACACTTGCAATATGTTTTACAGAATACCTGAAAGTTGCTTGCAGCTGAATTGTTAGCGTTAAGTGTAAAGTTTGCTTGTATGAACAAACACATGCAATCATACATAAATATGTATACCAATTAGTCAATCACTTGGAAGTTTATAGATTCTAAATAATATATAACAATATATATATATATATATATATATATACATCTTTAGGATAATTTCTGGGTATAAATTAAATTTATTTTGCCACTATTAGTGTTTATTTTGAAAATTTTTCACTCGCGCTTATTCGAGATATTTTTAAACATAAAATTTTTTTTTAATTATCCAAACAAATCCTCCAGAAGCTTGCTACTTCTTTCAGAAATTATATCAAATTATATTAAGAGGTTTTTTAAACTTTAGGGTTCAACACTTTTTTGAGAGCGTTGTTTTTTGTATGGACCCCCATTTATTTTTAAATACATAACAGGCCAATTGGAAGGACCCCGGTGTACCATAGTAAAATACATCAAGGATGACACTCTGATTATAGCGACTCTCTAACTTTTCGATACCATTTTTGTAGTACGATTTGTCCTTTGCTTCAAAATAGATTCGATTCGATGAAAATTTCTTCCCAGCGAGTATTCTTTTGAGATCTGAGAACAGAAAATAATCGCTGGTGACCAGATCTGAAAAATAAGGTAGATGCGGAAGTAATTCGAAGCATAATGCATAGATTTTTGTCATCGATCTCACTGACTTGTGACACGGTGCATTGTGTCTTTCTTTTTCGGCGAATTCGTCCTTCAACCGGTCCAATAACTCTATGTAATAGTCGCTGTTGATGGTCCTCCCTTTTTTAAGGTATTAAATGAATATCATACCATGCGCATCCAAAAATACAGACGCCATAACCTTACCAGCCGACTGTTGCGTTTTTCAACGCTTTGGAGCGGGGTTCATCGTGTGCAGTGCACTCTGATGACAGTCGGTTGGACTTCGGAGTGAAATGATGGAGTCATGTTTCATCCATTGTCATATATCTACGCAAAAACTCGGGTTTATTATGCTTGAACATATCCAAACACTGCTTCGAATCATCAACTCGTCGTTGTTTTCGGTCAAAAGTGAGCTAGCGTGGCAGCAACTTTGCACAGAGCTTTCTCATAACCACATATTCGTGAATGATATCACGTTGATATCCTTAGAGTGCCTGTTGTTCCATTCAATTTCATGGTATAGCATGGATTATAAGAAGTTGTGTCAGAATTTAGCCGACCTGTTTAATAAATATATAATTTTTTGTGTGGAAATTTCGTGATCTTAAAAAAAAATTAAAAATGTTTAATTTTCATCATTCTACTATTTCGCCAAAATGTAGGCAACGTTCTTTGTAAGAATTTGACCGTGTCTGGATTTTTTATTTCGGGGCTTAGTGTTTAGGGATTTCATTATACATTATAGACCCAATTCATACACTGGACAATTATTTTTATATTTTGTCGGAATTTTGTGTCTGGATTGTGCCGTGTTTAGACGTGATTCGGAATTTTGTGGGTTTCAGGATTTCATTATACGCCCAAGTCATAGACTGGACAATAATTTTGTCTAAAAAGTCATTTGGCACCGAATGTCTCGAAGAGGTATTTCCCAAAAGTAATGGAGATTTTGACCCTGTTTATCATCAGTTTAGATCGCCATTTACGTGTTGCGGTGATATCAAATTTTAACATTGCGAAGCAACCTCTTTGCGTGCTGTAGAAAATAAAGTGAGCTAAAGAACTCAATGAAGAACTTTCTTTACACACGTTAAGTAAACGAAGCAAAAGAGTCTGGAAAAAGCTTCTCCTCTTATCAAATGAACAGACAGAGTATTAGTATTTCGGTTTCCACGCCACAGCTGATAGCCATTACTTTGAAGTTATAGACATTGAGATCCCATGTAAAGGGTGATCGATTTTGGGGTTCCCTACTTTTTTAAAGAAAATAACACAGAAAATTCAAATTCAGTGGGTAATGTTTATTTTCATTCGAAAGAACATTCTTTGGCATTTATTTTTTGAAGATTATCTCTTTCAAATATGTTGGCTGCGGCTACGTCTCAGATGGTCCATCTGTTGAGTTCAATATTCAATGACTCGTTCGACTGGTAACTGGCGAATGACACGTGTGATGTTTTGCTCCAAGGCTTGAAGCGAAGCGAGATTGTCCGCACATAATTTAGACTTTACATAACCCCACAGGAAAAAGTCTAACGCTGTGATATCATACGATCTTGGTGGCCAATCAACCAGCTCACAATGTGAAATTATCTGCTCACCGAAGGGTTCTCTCAATAAATCCACTCATTAATGCGATGTGTGGGAAGTGGCGAGATTTTGTTGAAACCAAACGCCGCGCAGATCATAAGCTTCAATTTCAGGCATCAAATGGTCAGTTATCATGGCGCGATAACGGTCGCCATTGATGGTTACGTTCTCACCGGCAACATTTTTGAAGAAATATGAACCGATGATTCCACCGGCTCACAAACCACACCAAACCGTTGTTTTTTCTGCATTAAATGGTATCATTAATCTATTCAGGTTGCTCTTCGTCCCAAATGTGGCAATTTTGATTGTTTACATACCCATTGAGACAGAAATGGACCTTATCGCTAAACAAAATTCGGTTCGAAAACGTCGGATCTTCTTGAAACTTTTCAAGAGCCAATAGAGCAAAGCTATGTCGCTTGGGAAGGTCGAGCGGCTTCAGTTCTTTCACAAGCTGAATTGTGTACGCTCTCAATTTAAGATCTCAATGTAAAATGCGCCAAGTCGTTCCATACGTCAGTTCGAGTTGCTGCGAATAGCGCTGAATCGACTCTCCACGGTCTTCGTGTACACTATTCGGTCGAACATTATCCAATAATGAATGCTGGGTCTCAAAATGGGTGATGGTGTTGCGAATAGTACGCTCAGTAGGCCGATTATGTTGACCATAAGTTGAGCGAAGCGCAAGAAACAGATTCTTTACAGAAAGTGAATTTTCGTAATAAAGTTGGATGATTTGCAAACGTTGTTCAGGCCCTGATGAAATGCCAAACAATACTGAACAAAAATAACATGACAGCTTGACACGAAAGACTATTGAAAAAAGTACCACTACTTGGATCACCCTTTAGAATTGCTCTTGAAAAGAAGTCTTAACTCTCTAAGCGAATAAAGTCGCTCATCCTGTATATCCTCTTTAGGCGATGATGAATGCAAAATCATATCAGTTTGATGTTTCTATCTGCTATCCTCTACTACCCAGTAGTTTGGCTTTGGAATGCATAATAATTCGTGTTTTACTAATATTTTTCAAATAAACTCAAAATTTGCCGCTTAATCTACCGCCAAAGTCGAACTATACACTTGCGCAGCTGCAGCTTAATTAGCGCCACAGTCATGCAAGAGTAAAAATAAATCGAAAATCACTAAAATTGTTACAAATAATCAACGAGATGCAAGCATTGGACTATAAAACACATCAGCTTTGCCCACATATCAGCTACAACAAAAGCAAAAGCTAAAGCTAAAAGGCAGCAGTGAAAATCAGGCAAAAACCCGCTTTGCTACTGGCTAAACCATCAAATAAATGGAAATTGAAATAAAATGCGATTAAATGGTGCCCCTGTGGCTAGCAACGTGCTGTGCAAATGCACCACGCTGACGTGGCTTGACGTTGTGTGGCAAGCAACTAAACACAGGCAACCATTTAACGGTTTGCATGTATTATGCAACAACTCAGCACTGCACACAGAGCACAAACATAGCGACGCACAGCATCTGTCAGCGTCTAATCTCAATCAGTGAGTTAGCAAGCTAACCAGCAACGTCAAAGCATGCAACAAGCACCAAAGAGAGCCGTGAGCGACAGCAGGAATAGAGGGGTAACAGTGTTTGCAACAGTTGCAATATTACTTTGCGCTCATGTGTGCATGTGTAGCCATGGTAGTGTCAGTGGCAGTGGCACTTTTCGCAGTGGCATACCCCATAAAGCAGAACGCGTGTCATGCCACTCATGAAATTAAATAAAATACATATAAATGTATGTATATATAGCTGCATGCTACATATGTAAATCGCATGTTCTTGTTTAGCAACGTCACGCAAACTCAAAGCTCTTGCTGTTTGTTTGTTTGCCTTTGCAGGCGAGAAGATAGCAATAATAAATAACTGTTGCAGGCACTTTGATGGAGAACTGAAGGCAATAATGCAAATATATATTGATTTATCGTGCTGCTTTCATTTGAGTAGAACTTTGTAGCAGAAAATTTCAGAACCTTAGCTCCCGTTCCTTGCATTTTAGTATGTTATTGGTAATTACGCTTTTGTTTTCGTAAATAATCAATCAAAAGGGAAATAATTTGAGAATCTTAGAGATGATAATCGCATTCCATAGCAAAGTTTAATATATTTTTTAATGAAATTAAAATTTGATAATTTTTTCGATACTTTATTATCTGAAAATATTACGAAAATAAAGATATTAAGAGTTCTCCAATGCAAATACTTTAAAGATTTTAGAGAAAATAATTTTATTCGATCGTTTAATAAACTGAAAATATTTCTGTAAATTTTTTGTTCGATATATTTTTAAACAGCTGGCAACTCTCCACAAACATTTTTCCACATTTAAATTTATAAATATTTTCATTCCGATAACCATATAGCAATGTACAGGGTTAACAAATTTGCGTTTTCCAAAATAAACGTAAATAAAATGAATTTAAAATAATTTTTTTCATGAAACAACTTTTTTTTGGTACATTTAAATGAATACCTTGTGAGTTTATGTAGACTTCGATCCGTTTGAGCTAATTTTCGATCACTTTTTGGCACATATTGGGTGGTATCTCAATCAAAAGCTTGTGGAATGTTGGTTTTCAAGTGCACAAGAGTTAAAGGTTTATCCACATAAACATGGTCTTTTGCGTAGCCCCACAAAAAAAAAGTCAACCGTGCTATTTGACAATCCCGGTGGCCAATTGACATCGCCAAGACTAGAGATTACACGACCGAGAAATTTCTCTCGCTATAAGGCAATATTCGCTCGTGTTGTGTGGCGAGTGGCCCCAACTTGTTGGATATTGTTCAAGTCGTGTTCTTCAATTGAAGGACAAAAAAAGGCAGATATCATATGACCATAATGCTCCGAATTAACAGTGACAGTCTCGGTGTTATTATTTTGAAAAAAGTAATATCCAATCCGGACCAAGGCGCCCACCAGCCAGTAAGCTTTTTTGCATGTAATGGCCTCTCTTCAATCATTTGAGGATTTTCGGTGCACCAAATTCGACAATTTTACTTATTTACGTATCCACCGAGGAAGAAATGCGCCTCGTCGCTGAAGAAAATTTTGTTGGCAAAATCGCGTTCCGCTGCTTGTTGTTCAAGCACCCAATCGACGTAACTACTGCGCTGTGAATGGTCAGCTGGCTTAATTTGTTCTGTGAACTGGACTTTATAACGATGTAGGTGTAAGTTCAAGTGAAAAATAAGCGATAATGTGCCATAAAAAAGTCCCAGCTCTTCGGGATTCCGATAAATAGACCAATTCGGGTTTTCGGCTACACTTAATAAATTCAATAAATCAAGCCTGAACACTTTATTATACCCGACTCTCGTCCAATTTTTTATGACAGTCCCTGAATCGGTACACTATATTCTTTTTTCCCATTACTTCACAGAAAAATTTGAATGGAAGAAATTTCAAGGAGAAAGCCAAAGGGTGATCCAAGTAGAGGTACTTTTTTCAATAGCCTTTTTTTGACAGATCACGCTTGAGTCGTGTCAAGCTGACATGTTATTTTTGTTCAGTATTGTTTGGCATTTCATTATGGCCTGAACAACGTTTGCAAATCATTCAACTTACTATGAAAATTCACGTTCCGTAAAGAATCTGATTCTTGCGCTTCACTCAACTTATGGTCAGCATAATCGGCCTACTGAGCATACTATTCGCAACACCGTCACCCATCATGAGACCTAGCATTCATTATTAGATAATATTCGATCGAATAGACCACGTCGAGCATGCAGTGAACAAAATATAGCGGCCGTAGCTGAGAGTGTACACGAAGACCGTGGAGAGTCGTTATTAGGTGCTGTTCGCAGCAACTCGTACTGACGTATGGAAAAATTTGGCGCATTTTACATTGAGATCTTAAATTGAAAGCGTACAAAATACAGCTTGTGAAAGAACTGAAGCCGCTCGACCTTCTCAAGCGACATCGCTTCGCTCTATGGGCTGTTGGACCGTTCCAAGAAGATCTGACGTTTTTGAGCCGAATTTTGTTCAGCGATGAGGCTCATTTCTGGCTCAATGGGTATGTAAAAAAGCAAAATTTCCGCGTTTGGCACGAAGAGCAGCCTGAAGAAATTCAAGAGCTGCCATTTCATCCAGAAAAAACAATGGTTTGATGTGGTTTGTGGGTCGATGGAATCATCGGAGCATATTTCTTCAAAAATGTTGCCGGTGAGAACGTAACCATCAATGGCGACCGTTATCGCGCCACAATAACTGACTATTTGATGCCTGAAATTGAAGTTCATGATCTGCGCGGCGCTTGGTTTCAACAAGACGGCGCCAATTCCCACACATCGCATTAATCAATGGATTTATTGAGAGAACACTTCGGTGAGCAGATAATTTCACATTGTGAGCTGGTTGATTGGCCACCAAGATCGTATGATATCACAGCGTTAGACTTTTTCCTGTGGGGATATGTAAAGTCTAAAGTCTATTCGGACAATCCTGCTTCGATTCAGGCTTTGGAGCAAAAATTCATGCGTGTCATTCGCCAGTTACCAGTCGAAATACTCGAACGAGTCATCGAAAATTGGACTCAACGGATGGACCATCTGAGACGTAGCCGCAACCAACATATTTGAAAGAGATAATCTTCAAAAATAAATGCCAAAATATGTTTTTTCCCCATAAAATTTGAATTTTCTGTGTGTTTCCTTCAAAAAGAAGAGAATCTAGAAATGGATCACCCTTTACAATAAATTTCGTCATGCATGCGATGTTCTCTCAGAAAAAATCAGCGAGCACAACGGGAAAAACTGGAGACACTGTGGCTCTTTCGTTTGAATTTACTTAGGATGGGTTGGTTTAAAATTAGACACAGCATGTTCCAATCTCCGAGCTATTATGGGAATTAAACTCATCTGGAAGACATTGTGTACATTGGTCTGTGGTTGCGATGTAAAACGAACACTTGGGCAGATAGACACCAATGAGAAGCAGCGAAGAAGTACCACCACGTAAGAAGTATTCTATTAAATATGCCTTGGAATAAATCGCAAAAGTTTCCCAAGATTTATTCTTCCGCCTCCCAGTTCATACCATTCGCTTACTATAAAGGCTCTGACTGAGCATTTTGGGATCGACGACCACACAATCGTGTGATTTAGATTTCCACCTTTTAAGGAGGGTAGAGCTCCAGTGTGCCTAGGGTTCGTAGTTAAAAGAACTCGGAAATTTGATAAGAAGTCTCTAGGGTGCAATTAAGACTCTGGCTGGACCCATAACTTTTGACAATTAAAATTTTTTTGAACTTCAATTCTTAAAATAATTCCCTGTACATATATATACATGTATGCAAAAAAAAAAAAAAAAAAAAATCTCAGCTGCGAAGCAACCGCAATCACTTGGCCAAGATCACGGTCAGGATCATGGCCAAAACCATTTGTAAACATTTTTCAATATTACCTAGCAGGTATTTAGAGAAGCACAAAAAAGTGGAAATAAAATAAAAAATTAATTGAAAAAGAAAAATTCCATTTAAAAAAATATCAATTCACACACATCATCACATTTGCTACGCACTGCTTATAACACTCAACACTATTTATAGTCACCTCCAAGTCATTATGCCACCGAGTATTTTGCGCATGTGCGCACGCATCGTTGCATGCCAAGTGCGGAGTTGATATGGCAGCTGCTCACACGTAAGATGACAGCTTCAGGTGGTCAGCCGTTAATATGCACTGAATGTAACTACGTACGTACATATGTGCAACACAATTTCAGCTTGAGTCAAGCGCTGGGCAGCAGTCGACTTGAGTGGAATCAATGCAAAGACTTAATTTAATCGCCGCTTGCCTGTGCCTTAAGTCGTTAACTGGCTTTTGTTGTTGCTGCTGTTGCAGACAACATTAATAATGTAGCAATGCAGAAATAGACATGCATACAAAGGATAATACTGAAGAGCTTCAGACCGCCTTACAAAATTGGCTGTACGCCGTCAAAGAAGCTATTCCTTAAATACTACTCAAGCATAAGACAAGCGTGTAAATGCCTGGTAATGGTAATTGCAACGACAACAATAATAACAACAACAATATCAACAACAACAACAGCAACAGTCAATAGCATTCAACTGCCACTTAAGTTAATGATCGTCTCTGCAAAGTCCAGGCCTTGGCATATTCGGGTTGGGCTGGGCTGTCTTCGGTCAGGCGTTTCATTAAATCAACGCATGTTGCATGTGGCATGCTGCTTGCTGCTCGTATGCACATAATTGCGTGCAATAAGCTGGTCAAAGTGCTGCCGATCAATGAAGGCTTAGTAGCTGTAGTAGTAGTTGTCGGCGTGCTTACATCTCTAATTTGTACTGGCAGCAGTAAACTTAAGACAATAACAACAATAACAACAATACCAACGAAGTTGCCATAATCATTTGTAGTTGTAATCAATGCATTCGGTTTGTGGCACGTTGTGGTAGTTACACTTTCGGTTTTCTCCAAATAATTAGGCAGCAAAAGGGACATAAGTACAAATATGTTTGTTTGTTGGATGCGTGGTGAGATGGGTGGAATGAAAAAATAAATAAATAAGTCAATACATAAAGAAACAAATAATAAATAAATATATAAACTAATAAAAATAAAAATTAAAAACATAAAAATAAAATAAAAAATAAATAAATAAAACATAACTAAATAATATAATAAAATAAAAAATAATAATAAAAATAAAATAAATAAATTAGTAAAAATAATATACCCTTATATTAAACTAAATAAAAAAATAAAAATAAAAATATACAAATAAATAATTAAAGAAATATAACATAATTTAATAAATAGTAAATAAAAAAATTAAAACAAAGAAAAAAATTAATTATTAATTTAATTAATTAATATTAAAATAAATAAAAAATATAACAGTAAAAATATAATAATAAGTAAATTAATTTGTTAATTAAAAAAAGGTAAAAAAATAATAAATAAATAAAAAGTAAATAAATAAATAAATAAATAAATAATAAAAATAAGTAAATAAAATATAATTATTTAAATAGTAAATAAATAAATAAAATAATAAAAATATAAAAATAAATAAATAAATAAATAAAACATAATTAAATAAATAGTAAATAAATAAATGAATTAAAAAAGTAAAAGTAAATAAATATATAAATAAATTAATAAAATTAAAAACAATAGAAACAAATAAATAAAAAATAAATAAATAAATTAATTATTTATTAAAATTTAAAAAATATTAAAATAAGTAAATAAATATAATAATAAAAATAAAAAAATAAGTAAATTAATTAGTTAATTAATAATAATAAAAAATAAAAAAATTAAAATTTAATAAAAAAATAAAAAAATAAATAAATAATAAAAATAAGTAAATAAAATATAATTAAATTAATAGTAAATATATAAATAAAATAATAAAAATATATAAATAAATAAATAAATAAATAACACATAATTAAACAAATAGTAAATAAATAAATAAAATAAAAAAGTAAAAGTAAATATAAATAAATTAATAAAAATAAAAACAATAGAAACAAATAAATAAATAAATAAAATTAATAAGTAAATAAATAAATAAATGAGTTAAGAAAAATAAAAAGTTATAGAAATAAATAAATTTTATATAATTAAATATATATAATAAAAAGTAAAATAAATAAATAAATAAATTAATTAATAAAAATAAAAAATTTAAATACAAATAAATAACATAAATTATTAAATAAAAAAATAAAAATTAAAAAAATAAATAAATAAATAAATAAATAAATAAATAAATAAACCTTAATTAAATAAATAGTAAATAAATAAATAATAAAATAAATAAATCAAATAATAAATGAATAAGTAAATATATAAATAAAATGAAAATAAAAAATAAAAATAAAAAAAAATATATAAAAAAAATAAATAAATAAATATATATATAAAAAAATAAAATTAATTAATTAATCAACTAATCAATATACAGTTAAAATAAAAGAAAATAAAAATAAATGAATAAATAATATTGCTAAATTGTACGAAGAGCTTTTAATGTCATGTAAAAAAAACACAATAGAAGGGGATTGCATTTCATTTGAAAGGTGAGTGAAAATTTATACCTTAGAGAACCGTACTGAAACCCAGTAAGTTTATTTTCAAAGGGATTTTACCGGCAAAGTTAATTCGTGTTACGTTATTTAGTGCTTTTAACAGTCAATGCAAAATCTGCTAAATTATTCGAATTACTTAATTATTGAATGGAATGAATACTTAATGAAGAATAACATTTTATCGAGTTTTATCGTTAATTAGATTTTGTTTTTTGATATTTTTACAAGTCTTGCAGTCTCATGTTTATAAATCTTCGCTATCCTTTCATGCATCTTGAATATTCAAAATTTCAATGCTTCTCAACAGCCACACTCGCGACCAACACTGCGCTGTCACTTATCTCATACTGAGATGAGCTTTCCATGTTCATCATTGTTTCACTTTGTAATTTCTAATTTGCCGCCGTCACAAGAGAGAAAAACATTTCGTCCTATTAAATGCTTGTATTCATGTATCGCCGTGTATACGTGTAGTACAAAATGGAAGTAAGGCGAAGACAATGAGCGTTAGAGTGCATGTGGAACTAATTGATAGCCACGACCAGGCCATTAGACATTTGCGCTAACGGCCAAAAGCTGTGGCATATTGCATGCCACAAGGCACATTAGCGTTTACACATACCGCATATGCCACAATACACACACACACACACACACACACACATCATTTCATGAAATTGCCCAACTACTGCTAGTAAATAGAAGCAGACATGCTCTGAAGAGCAGTACGCAGCAATTGAAATACAAACGCGGTCAGTTAGTCAATGCGCGTGCTTTTCCAGCTCGTTCAGCGTACATATATACATTTGTACGTATATCTGTATATGAAGACAATCAACTGCTTGATGATAATGGATAATGGAGCATTGACTGGGCTAGCTGGCTACTGTGTATAAAACGGAATATGACAGCGAAGTGCATGCGAGAGTTAAGTTGTGGTTCACCGACTGGTAGACTGATTCTCGCATTCTCTCTCCCTCTCTCTCTCTTATTCACTAGGACACACAGCCTGCTACCTCACGGCTATGAAGTTGACGGTTGACTGTAGTGCGCGCTGGCCATCCTTTTGATTTTTTGGCGATGGCACTGTAGAGTTGCCTGGTTTGGCAACATCAAAAGGATTATAACCGCCAAAATTGCTAATTCAATTTTAATTTGTTTAATAGTACATGACAATGACCAGCAGGCAAAAGTAACAAAAAACAAAAACAAAAAAAACAACAACAACAACATAATCAGAAGGAGAAGCAGAAGTATATAGTTGAGTGCTTCTACTACCCTTTACATTGCTATTGACATACGGTCCGCTGCATTGGTTGATTGTTCGTAATTGAAGGAGTAGAAGTACATAAATATGTATGTAAGTGGTTGTGTGTGCTGCCGAAACAGAGTTACAGTGACAGCTGTGACAAGTGTAATAAAATTACCGCAAGACAAAATATCAATTATTCCTTTTTTGTGTTGAATTAAATAAAATTTTCGGTTGTTGCCTTTTGTTGCTCGCTGTTAAGTGATTCCTTTTATGTCATAAAATCTGTGCTGCCATTAATTATCACTCCAAGGCTCAGTGTTATGGTTGTGAGTTGTGGTGAGTAGTAAGTTTACTTTGTAGTATAATGTGTAGAATGTTGGGGTAACAACTACCAGGTAGTTTCTTTAATAACTTAATTAATTTGTAATGTACTTGCGAGTTTGTTGATGGTCACGTTGTGCACAAGCAAGACGAAATTAAATATCTTTCATTTCTAATACATATTTTCCGAAAAATAGAAATGAAGATAATAAATTTTCTTATATTTTCACTCTAATGAGAGGTTTTAAGGGGTTAGGCCACTCTAGAAGGCCACAAAATAGTTATTTTTTGAGATTTATTTTCGCGAAAACTATTAAACAAAGCTGATTTATGGACAAAGGGATTCATTATACATATAATTAACTGCTTATAACTATTTTTTTTTAAGAAAATTTAATATAAAAATGGCGGCTATACATCGTTCTGCCTCGGATGTCTCCATACTTTCGGCAACCACAGCCGACCACCACACAGCTTCTGTAATTTTTTTATTTTAATAAGTTGTTGAACGATTTCCGCTTGTAAATAGCAATAGCTACAGAAGTACGTAGGATTTTTTCAACGTATGCATTTTTGACAAAATGGCGGAACCTTAAAGGAAAAAGTAACAATTGGACGAAAAAATTGTTCGAAATTTGTTAAAAAAAAAACTATGCAAGATAAAAAAAATCCAACGTACTGCTGTAGATAATATATTTCTGGAGATGTTGTCGAAATTTCAAGCGAATCGGTTGTAAATTGTTTGGTTTATGTTTCCGGTCAACTTGAAAAAAGCAGTTTTGAGATAAACGCTTTTAAAGTTTTGATTATGCCTTACTGACTGAAACAGACGCTTTAACTAGAAAACGAAAGGGGGGCATTTAGAGATCTTTAACTATAATAATCGTTCGGGATAACATTTTTGAGAACATTATTATCATTTATTTTTATTATCATTTGAAAGAAAAAAATCCATTCTCCGAAAATTCTAGAGTGGCCTAACCCCATAAAAGTAGTTTACGTAAGTTTTAGTGTTGGCACGATTGCTATTTTGCTTTTTTTAACCGACGAAGAGAAGGTTCTTAATTCGTCACGTATATTTTTTTAAAATAATTTTTACATAGTTATCGTATTGTAATAATTCTTTTTTTTTCGATTTTGATAATTTTTAGGGTCAATATTAACTAGAATTTACGTCTGTAGAATACCAAATTTCACGTTCTTAGATGAATTTTTGGGGAATTTTGAACGCAATATGATATATCAGTCCGATTTCAATGATTTTCACTACCAATATGCAATTCATAATGCTCATTCACGCTCCTAAATGCTTTTTTGACTGAGTTTTGACCACAGTCTCCCATCTAAACAAATCGGTTGAATGCGGGCTATATGCAATATTCGTCCGAGTTCGGTGAATTTCAGAACCAATTTGCAATTCGTCATGTATGTGTACACAAAATTTCACGTTCGTAGGTACTTTATTAACGTATTTATGACCCAAAATTTCGAATCTGAAAAATCGGTCGTATATATGCTAAAGTGGTGCGATATGGCCGGTTCCGGCATACGACATTTTCTTACCAAATTTGAATGAAATATCTGAAAAATCGAAGGACTAGTTTGCGTTCAAACAGGCAGGCGGACAGATGGACAGACGAACATGGCTAAATTAACTCAGCTCGTCAATCGGTATACTTTTCGGAGGGTCTATCTCTTCATCTTCATGGTACTTACATACTCCGGACTAAAGTTAATAAACCATTTCATGTACATGAAATGTGTACAAATTTTTTTTAATTCGATGAGAAGGAAAGGAGAAATGATTCATTGATTTCCACATATAATCCCGTATATCCCATTATCACAAAGCACGATTTTGATAACTGTTTTTTGTATTGGCTAGGGCATACCTTAAAGTCGATCCCACAGAAAGTTGGAGGAAAAAACTTTAGCCAGAGGAGTAGGAAATCCATATCTCGTTATTACATTGTCCAATCTTGCTTTAGACTTTGAAGCTGGTCCCACAGAAATTGGAACAAAACTTTTCAAAACTTTCAAAATCAGTTTAAGTTTTTATTTATTAAGGTTAAATAAAAAGTAGTTTTTCTGCGGTTTTAATTTTATTTAAAGTTTTTATTTTCTAAAGCTTTGCTTGTAACAAAAAGTTACCAATTTTGTGTTTACTTAATTTTCCAACTAAATTAATTTTGTATATATGAATCTGAATGGATTCATTTTTTGACTTTTCATCAGCTTCATACTAGTCAAATACTAGTTTCTATATGCTGATTTTGTACTGTTACCACTACATTGGGCTTACGCGATTATAGCCTCGTCGACAATAGCACGCCTCTCGTTCCTTGTATTCATTGTTTGGCGCTAGTTAGAAATACCAAGTGAAACCAGATCGCTCTCCTCCTGATCTTTCCAACGGAGTACAGGTCTTTCTCTTTCTCTGCTCCCATGTGCGGGTACTGTATCGAGCACCTTCAAAGCTGGAGTATTATCAACCATTCGGACAACATAACCTAGCCAACGTAGCCGCTGTCTCTTAATTCGCTGAACTATGTCAATGGCGTCGTATAACTCGTACAGTTCATCGCTCCATCGCCTGCGATAATTGCTGTTACGAAAGGATCATTTTCTGTGCCATATAGTAGGCCGGGAATAATGAGCGACTTGTAGAGTTTAATTTTTATTCGTCGAGGGAGGACTTAACTTTTCAATTGCCTACTCAGTCCAAAGTAGCATCTGTTGACAAAAGTGATTCTGTCTTGGATTTTAAGACTGATATTGATATGGATGTTAATGCTGGTTCCAAGATAGATGAAATTATCTACGAATTCAAAATTAAGACTGTCAAAAGTGACGAGGGAGGGAGCCAAGCCGCGTAATTGCGTCGTCTTGTCCTCTTTCACTACTAGACCCATTTGATTCCCTTCCGACTGGAGAAAGCTGATTGTTTCTTCTTTGTTTAGTTCTGTAGTTCTTATTATTACCTGTAGCATTAAGTTAAAGAAGTCCTACGATAAATAGTTACCTTGTTTGAAACCTCGTTTAGGCTCTAGTCTTTCCCATGCTCGATAAGAGTTTATATTCGATTTTGAGGAGGCTTAAACCACAATTATTGGCGCGGACTGTAGAATCTCTTTTTTTTATAGATTGTGTAGAGCAGTCTTCTCTCCCCACTGCGGCACGACAATCCTCAGCATACCATCGAACCTTTGCTTGTGTTTGTTGATGGGCTATCAAAATAGTGGTCCGAGGTCCGCGCCCATTTGGGAATGTTTTGTCCCGGAGGGTTAATTTATTGACTATTGGGCCGGAGATAGCTTCTCTCCCACCACAAATCCAACACCAAATTTGCGCTCGCTTAAATGGATGCTGTAGTAAAATTTACAAAGACAAAGAAAGACCTATCCTTCTTGTCCCGCCCATCGCACTTCTTGGACGACGGTGATGTGAGTCTTACGAGAACAGCAACCAGCTAGGAAGCGGTACCAATTAAGGAAACGAATGCTCCAAGTGCATATCCTTAAATCAGAGTCCTTAAAACGTTTTTCAGGAGGCCTTTCATCCGAGGTATGTCGTTCGATTTGTTTAGGGGAAACCGGAATTCATGAGCTACTTGAACCCTTTGTAAAAGAAACATTTCTGACGACCCTCAGGCGAATAATGTCAGTCATAAACTTTCCCCACCTGCGTGGACCTCTTACACATAGTCCCATGATCTTATTAATTAGAAAACAAGCTTGTGAAATTATGATTTATATGCTAAATACTAAGCGCAAACAGTTGTTTAAAAATTATATAATTATTTTCGGAAAATTGAAAAACTATGCTTTGCTTATGCCTATATTTTTCCAAAAAATATTTTAATAAAATTTAAGGATTTTTGGTTATTCAGCACAGAAAACAGAACAAATCGTATATTGAAATTTAAAAGTTTTTAAACTTAAGTCGACAAACAGTACAGACTATTGTAAGAAACTTTGAAAAATAATGGATTCACCGAAAAAAGCCACCTGCCCGAAGAAACTAACTCAAAAAGACATCAGCTTTATTCTGAAGGAAGTGACTGATCATCCTAAAGTTACTGCTCCAAAATTACCAGAAAACATCGCAAACTTATAAAGAAAGTGTGTCCATCATGAACAATTCAAAGAGCTCTGAACGATAACGGCTTCCGCAGTGGAACGCTACGTTAAAAAGATTCTTATTTTTGAAAGAAAAAAGTAAACTTCGCTTGGAGTTCGCTAAAGACCATTTAGACAAGGCCAAAAGTCTTGTTTACAGACAAATTGAAGTTCAATATATTCGACAGCGATGGAAGAGCAAAAGTTTGGAGAAAAGAAAACGCTGCACTTGACGCCAAAAATATAGTACCAACAGTGACGCGTGGTGACGGCAACGTAATGGTTTGGGGCGCGGTTGCGGCATGTGGAGTTGAAAAGCTTGTTTTTATTGAGGGTTATATGGATCGGTTGAAATATAAGTCATTGTTGGAAGCTAATCTGAAGCCTTCGGTGGACAGTTTGGAGCTTGGCGCTGGCTGGACCTTTGAACAGGATAACGATCCGAAGCACACGGTTCATATTGTTAAGGATTGATTGCTTTATCATGCTCCAAGGCAACTACACACACCACCTCAAAGCCCAGATTTGAATGTCATTGAATATGTCTGGGAGATTTTAGAGCGAAAAATTAGAAAAAATCAGATTTCCAGCTCATCATTACTCAAAGAACGTCTCATTGAAGCTTGGGACAGTATTACTCCCTCAAAATTGATAAAATTAGTAGCTTCGATGCAACGACGGCTTCAAGCTGTTATTGATGCGAACGGTGGACCAACTAAATACTAAAAAAAATCATGTTAACTGATATTAACCAAAGTTTTTGCGCTTAAATAAGTTATGTATGTACTGTATGTAGACTTTTGTCAATGTTGGATTTACGCTTTTTTGGTCATAGCTTCACTATTTTATGTTAAAAAATGATTTTTTGTTTTTGTTTTTTATAATTAAGGGAAAATAGTTGAAATAAACTGTGTGGTTAAATGTTCCAATAAACTTTTTCGACTTTCAATTCTACGAAAACTGGGGGTGTTTATAGACTTTTGTCCGCCACTGTATATATTTTTGTTTTATTTTATAAATTTTTTTTTTTTTTAATTTCAAATTTAACCTTCTAAATGTTGTCCTAAGCTTTCGTTTATATCTCTAACTACAAGCACATTTTTCATTTACGATTTTACGATTTCACTATTTCCATTTACAAAAAATTATTACAAAAAATTTTTGTTTGTTTTATTTACTAATGCATTTTATGGCGCCTGTGGGCCTGAACATTGACAGCGCCAATTATTGTCGTACTTTTTTTTGGGCGCCATGAAAAATGTTTGCATTTTTATTTCACCATTTCAGAATTTTATTTTCTGCAGGGCTTTTAAATGTTTGCACTGTAACATTTTAATAAATAGATAAAGCGATTTTATTTAGGTGATTACATTCGGAATTGTTGTTGCTAGCAATGACGCATCTCTTTGTTGGTAATCCAATTTTATGGAAGCACACGAAATCGAGACTTGTTTGTTGTACTTATTTTTTTTTTATAAGTGCAGCTGCATTGTACGAATATTCGATTTATATTAAATTGTTTTTTTTTTTTCGAATGTATGTTACTACATACATATGTGTGTCGGATTTTCGGAGTTTTAAAAATTTTGAAAATATGCAAATATTCAGTGGCATTCAATTACGAAAAAAAGTATAAATTATTCCAAGCGAGTTGTGGTGGAATAAAATATTTAAAAAATTACAATTTTATATATATACAGTGGGTAGAAAAAGTAAGTTATCACAGGTGAATAAAATTTGCAAATTTATATTTTTTCAAACAAAATAATTTTCTTTTATTGAGATCACATTTCAAAGTATCAAATTAAGTTATTTTTAAAACGAGTAGGAATTTCAGTGATTTTATAAAAAATAAACATAAAAGCAAACGGTAAATTTCATGTAGAAAAATTAAGTTATGAAATTGTTTAATATCCACAATGTCCATAATTTTACATTGCTTTGCTAGTTTATCCAATCGTTGTGGCATGGAGTTGACAAGTTTCAAACACTCATTTTGAGGGAAACTTGTCCAAGTTTTATAGATACAGTCCTTCAAATCAGAGGCACTTTTTTCAGTATTATCTGGCATTTCATCATGGAAAGACTTACGCCTGAACAACGTTTACAAATCATTCGACTTTATTATGAAAATTCACATGCTGTAAAAAATGTGTTTCGCGCGCTTCGCTCAACCTATGGTCAACATAATCGGCCTACTGAGCGTACTATTCGCAACAACATCTCCCATCTTGAGACCCAGCATTCATTATTGGATAATATTCGACCGAATAGATAACGTCCAGCACGCAGTGAAGAAAATATAGCGGCTGTAGCTGAGAGTGTACACGAAGACCGTGGAGAGTCGATTCGACGCCATTCGCAGCAACTCGGACTGACGACGTATGGAAAGATTTGGCGCATTTTACATCGAAATTTTAAATTGAAAGCGTACAAGATACGGTTTGTGCAAATACTGAATCCGCTCAACCTTCGCAAGCGACATCGCTTCACTCTATGGGCTGTTGAAAAGTTCGAAGAGGATCCGACGTTTTCGAGCCAAATTTTGTTCAGCTATGAGGCCCATTTTCTGGGTAAATGGGCTGCTATTTCATCCAGAAAAAACAAGGGTTTGGTATGGTTTGTGGGCCGGTGGAATCATTGGTCCATATTTCTTCAAAAATGATGCGGGTGAGAATGTATCCGTCAATGGTGACCGTAATTGCGCCATGATAACCGACTATCTACATCTGAAATTGAAGCTGGTGATCTCCGCGATATTTGGTTTCAACAAGACGGCGCCACTTCCCGCATATCACATCAATCAATGGATTTATTGAGATAACATTTCGGTGAGCAGATAATTTCACGTTTTAAGTCGGTCGTTTGGCCACCAAGATCGTGTGCTATCACACCGTTAGACTTTTTCCTGTGTGGGGATATGTAAAGTCTTAAGTCTATGCAGACAATCCCTCTTCGATTCAGGTCTTGGAGCAAAACATCACGCGTGTCATTCGCCAGTTATCAGTCGAAATGCTTATAGAGAATTGGACTCAACGGATGGACCGACTGAAACGTTTTCTTCGGAGAAAAACGAAATAGTCATGCGGTAGGCTTAGCGGGCCATATCTCAGACCTAAGAAGTTTATCACATAAATTTTTAGGAACACCAAATTTGAAGTTAATTAAATTTTTAAGGTATCCCTTTCGACATACTTCTTGGCTACAATGAAGCAAGACAAAATATACTTTCTGATTCCAGATTGCTTTTCTACATGTTGGACGATGTCACTATGACTGACAGATGGCTGAAAAGAAGTTTAATGAAGCCAGTTTAGTTGTAAGCAAGTTCTATGTTGTTTTTGAATTCGATAACATATAAATAATTATTTTTGTTACGATCTTGATCATCAGACATATTTTTTCAACCGTGATAAAGGTGTCATTAGAACTATGCCTACAAGTAGAGACGGCTGAGGCATAACACCGCAGCTTCATCCTTACTGCCTTAATTTGCTCAGTTCTGAGGTTTTGGGTAAAAAAATTATTACAGACATAAATTGAAGTTTATATTGGCACTGAATGTCAAAGAAATTGAATTTTACAATTCGAAATAAATTTTATATGTTCACTAAAGGTAGAAAGGCTTCGGCGTGACCGAATTTTAATTAAAATATGAGATTCGGTGCTTGAAATTCTCATAAAAATTATTAAAATGACAAGATAATTTTTTTTGTATTGCAATAAAATTGCTTAGCAATAATTTTCTAACAATTTTTTTTGGAGCAGTTCAAATTTGCTTATCAATTCGTTTGAATATACTGCATAAAAATTAAAGTTTATTTTGATATTAAATTTATCTCTTCGATTATATTTTTAATTCTAATTTATTTTTTACATTTTTTTAAAAGTATTTCTTTTTTATTTAATTTTCCTCTCTCATCTTCTCGGTGTACTCTACTCTTATTTGTCCTTTTAACTGTCATTTCGTTGGACATTTTCGCTGGCGCGTAAAGTTAAGCCAACTTTGCAAAAGAATTTCAAATTAAAAGTAAAAATAAAGCGTAAAGCGTGTCAATGAAAAACGATGGGGGAAAATAATCGAAATTCACAAAAAAAAGAAGAAGAAGAAATTATGAACATTAATGGCAACACTGACTGCGCATTGGCAACTATATGCCTAAACGTCAGCGTTGCGTGAAATTTGAATGTGAAATTGAACTTTGTATTTTTTATATGTTTTATGTTTTTTTGTGTGTGTGTGTACACAGAGACAAAGTTAATTTGGTTTGAATACAAAACCAACATACATACACACATGCATGTGCATATTATCTTTGATCGGCTATCGAAAATAAGGCATTTACATGTACGCATATGGTTAACGGTATTTTAAAAATATTAAATAAAATTTGGAAAAAAAAATTTTTTTTTGGAAATTTTTTTCTGTTTTAAATTGGAATTTTGGTTTAAATATTTTTTTTTTTTGATTTTAAGTTGTTAAATTTATTTAGCACTTTTTTTATTATGAAAATTACGTTTACCGTTACTAATATATATATATATATATTTGACGCTTGGTAACCGCTGAAGAGATTTTCGGCCGAGCTCCTACTTCAATTTGTGGTTTTGAGTCTTGATGTTTTTACCAACAAATGGAGGGATCAACAGTTTATTTTAAGCCGCCTCCGAACGGCTGATGAATTTTTATGAGGAGCTTTATATCATGCCAGAAATACACTCGGAGGGCTTTACATTCCCTGCCGAGGGGCGCCCGCAATTAGAAAAATTTATTTTCTATCATTTTTGATGTTGCTCGAACCTGGGCTCGAACCCAGGCCTTTCGAATGGCAGTACGCAATGCTAACCACTCGGCTATCGCGGCCGCCATTAATAGCGGCATCAATTAATACGTTCTATAAATACGAAATATTGCTTTGAGTAGTTGTTTTGTTTTGTTGCTTTTGGTATTGTTTTTGTTAAAATCCAAAATCCAATAATTTGTTGCATAATAGTTTAATCTCACATATTATTGCATATATGAATTTGAAATCAATTTCCTTCATACATATTCATGAATATTTGCAGTTGGACTATTCCATTGCCTTTTTATTCAATAATTGTTTTAAGCAAATAAATGTGTGATATAATTATAAATATATATATATATATATATATATATATATATATATATATATATATATATATATAAGTTTTTGCATAATTTATATGATAATACCGTTAAATGTGCAAGCTTAGCGCATTAAATTATTTACGCGCATAAATTATTAAATATTTATACTGGTATTAACTTATGCGTATTAACGAAATTTAATCCAAAAAGGACAAATAAAAACATAATAATATTATCAAAATATTATTCGCCTTTCAATTTATATTGAGCTAACAAAAACTTTAAATAAAATTTTTTCAAAGTAAAGAGAATTCAACAGGTCTGATGTAATAATTGAATGACAGCAATTGGCTCATATGTATGTAGAACTGTATTAAGGTGAGATACTATTTTGTATATAATTCAAGTCTCCGATCTAGTCCAAACCATTTATTCTCTCTACATAGCGAGCGACTCTTTCATAGAACTTTGAAAACTGGGCTTTCTACAAGACGATCTCTCTCTCGACGGAAATAAAGGGTTTTCCAATCTGGTTGATATGATTTCTAATTGTTGTTTTAGCCATTTTTAATATGTCATGAACTGTTATTTTTTTCCATTGTATTCATTAATGTTTACAATTTCATCATGGCAAGATATACGCAAGAAAAACGTTTTAAAATTATTCAATATTATTATCAAAATAATCGTTCTGCAATTACAACTTTTCGTAATATTCGTTGACCAGTGCTCGCTATTCGTTGAATTGTTGAAAATTTCGAGCGTACATTTTCTTTACATACTGTTCAAGTGCCAATAAGACAAAGAACCGGTCGAAGTCATGAAAATATTGCTCCCGTTCAGGCAAGTGTTGTTGAAGACCGCAATTTGTCGATTCCAAGACGTTCTCAAGAATTGGGACTGCCTCAAACCACAACCTGGCGGATTTTGAGAAAGAATTGGGCTTGAATCCATATAAAATCGTTCTCACTCCAGAACTGAAGCCATTGTATTACCATAAGCGTCGTGAATTTACCGATTTTGCCTTGGAACAACTTGAAAACTATAACGATTTTTTTTTTAAAATCATCTTCTCCGATGAGGCTCACTTTCATCTGAATGGTGCGGTAAATAAATAAAACTGTCGATTCTGGTGCGAAGAAAGTCCACAAATTATTCATGAACACCCATTACATTCACCTAAATTGACAGTTGTCTGTTTGGTGTGGTTTTTGGTCTGATGGAATCATCAGTCCGTACTTCTATCGAAATGCAGCTGGTAGCACCGTTACTATCAATGGAGAGCGGTGTAGATCGATGATAACCAACTTTTTATGACCACAATTGGAAGAAGTTGATCTTAACAACATCTGGTTCCAACAAGACGGCACCACGTTTCATACAGCACGTGCAACAATCGTATTATTGCGAGAATGGTTTGGAGATTCGATTATTTCAAGGAATTGTGACATTGAAAGGCCTCCGAGGAGTTGTGATTTAACTCCATGTGATTGCTTCTTGTGGGGTTATATGAAGTCATTGGTTTTTGGCAAAAAAACAGAATCTCTTCAAACTTTAAAAGTCAATATTGAACGTGCTGTTCATGACATACGACTTGAATTCGTTCCTGCAAAAATTTGAATTTTGAATTTCCCTGACAATGAGTGTTTTTTTTTAAGAAATCATATCATTTTAATTAAAAACCCTATATAAGGAATTGCACATTGGGACTGAAAATCATCGAAACCAAACTACTATAACATATAGCTCACATATAACCGATTTTTTGTTCTGATATGAGGTTTTGCAGTCCAAAATCCGCCAAACAGTACGTAAAAGCGTGAAATTTAATATTCTGCAAATGGGAATTCAACCTAATATTGATACTGAAAATCAACAACTCGGTTAAAAACTAATTTGGAATAAAAAGTGCTCTGTAGCGAAACTAAAAAAAAAAGAATTTATAAAATTTATTATCTTTCATAATATAAATAAATGATCCCTCACTTGAATTAATGAAATATTTCCATAACCTTTCTTCAAATTCTTAAAATTCTCCACATACCTCCTTTCATTATTTTTTACATTTATACCTACATATCTATGTACATACATATGCATATCCGATGTTTTCCAAATGACCCAAAATATAATTTCAAACACTTTATTTTTTGGCAAAATCCTTGTGCTGCCTCCATTTCTTATCGGACATTTCAATGCACTTTTACTGCATTGCAGCTCATTTACACACAGCTAAACAACTACATACTCGTATCTATGTATGTATGTATACATAACGGACTAACTGCTCTTTGCACTTTTTATGTTGTCATTTCCTTTGCTGCACTGCATTAATATAACAAACGGTATAATTAAAATGTGAGACAAAAAAAAAAGCAAAGCATACACACACACACACTAATTTACACATACACATATACGCACTCATGCATAGAAGTTCGTTTTTTTTTTGCTAGTGGCAGTGCAAGGATTTCCTGTTCATTGTCATTTTGTTCTGCTTTTATAGCGTCATTCACAGCAGCAGCAGCTCCTCTTACTTCTTCAACCTTGCATGAGAGTTTAGCTGAGCTGAGCTGAGTTGAGCTGAGTTGAGTTGAGTTGTGTTGAGGGTATCATGGATATGGTTTGCGCAACATTCAACTTACCTTGTGCTTGTGCCATTCGCACGCTTCCGCTAGTCGTTAGTAGAATGCAGTATACCGTGAGAAACTGACAAAACAATGACAGTGTGGCTCTAATGGTGCTGCAGGTGGAAGCGGGGCGGCAAAGAAAGGCGGCGGTGACGGTCTTGGTACTGCAGCTGTCCTGCAGACGCCTCAGGTGGTGTGCTTGTGGTGAGATATTTGTGTGTTTCTTGGTGTTAATGTTGCTGTTGTTTTTACTTTTAGTATTGTTGTTGTTGTTGTTGTTGCTGCTGCTGCTTATGCTGCCATGCAGCGGATGCGGAAATGGCGCCATTTGTGTTGGTGACGCCATAACGGTGCGAAAAATGCAATACAAATGTTGTCCGTGTGCCGTGTGTTGTGTGCTGTGTTGGTTAGCTGTTGGTGGAAACTGCAAAGAAATAACAAAAAATAAAATAAAAAATTATAAATTTTATAAGACTGAGAATTCGCTTTTTTGTGTGCACACCAAAATAAGTGAATTTTGCCAAAAATTTCAATAACTGCATATTTTGATTTTGTTGCTTTTCCCCTAAAAAACTTCGCGTCGAACGTGCAAAGTGATGTAATGGCGTCGCCAAAGCTAACTAAAGCTGCAAAATGTGTTACGTTACATATGTACACACACAAGACAATATTGTTACGCAAACACTATGTATTGTGTAACAATTTTGCGCACAATAAATTTTCCATCAATTTTACTAATTAAAAAGTTGCCACTTTGCAGAATGGCAGAATGGCGGAAGGCAGGCGCTGGGCTGAGCAGCGACATTAAAAAGAAATAACGGCAAAATAAATAGGAAAGAACTAAATTCGCATGGAGCTGAAAAATATTAGTCTTACCTTTTGAAAAATGTTTTATTTTTAGCATTCTAAAGCTTCGGGTGGTTGTTGGTAATAAGTAAGTGGTAAACTCATTGCTATGGCGCGGGTTTTCTGCAAGAGAGCGTTTTCAATATAGGCTAACACGTTGTTAAGCCTACTTAAGAGACTTTTTGAAATTACTTGGGAAATCCCGTCCTCATTCAGTGAATAGTCGTGGTAGTTGCCCATTCAACTTATTCGGATGCCGCGCTTGAAACTGGTTTGTTGAGAAGTTTGTGTGATTTGATATCACTGTTCCGCTATATCGATAGACAGGCAGAAGGTGAGAGTGGGACAAGCTTCTTTTGCAACAGTAGGAATCGTCGTATATCAGAGAGACTTCCTTTTAATTTTTATTAGAATGCATATAGAGGGATCTTATCTGACACACAGTTAAATTTTTTTTTGGAAAAAAGAATGAAATCCTTAAAGTCCTTATGTATTAAATCATACAACTATCATATTACAAGTGATCTATAAGTATCAGCTCTACGAACATACCCGATGCAGCTTTTGCAAGCACTCTATGGGTTTGGGTTGACTAAACTTCTATAGTTTTCGCGACATTCGGGTCTTTATACCCGAACGATCTATGTTTTTATCTGGCCAAACACTGTCACTTGGGCAATACTGCCCGAAAACCAATTTCGAACATATTTTTACGATTACAACAATAAAAAAGCCTACCCTATAATCTAAACTAAACTAATTTAACTTGTTAAAGACGGTTGGTTCCTGAGGCTGGATGAGCTTATAAAGGGTGTTTTTTTTATAGAGGTATAGAACTTTAAGTTGCAATAAAACAACGATGGATTATTCGATTGACATGAGTTTTATTTATCCGAAAGATAATCTTGTGGCATTACATTTTAAATATGATTTCTGGCACATGACCACCACGGCTGGCGCGGATGTAGTCCAATCTGGACGTCCAATTTTCGATGACTTTTTCCAACATTTGTGGCCGTATATCGACAATAACACGGCGAATGTTGTCTTCCAAATGGTCAAGCGTTTGTGGCTTATCCGCATAGCCCAAGGACTTTACATAGCCCCAAAGAAAGTAGTCTAGCGGTGTTATATCACAAGATCTTGGAGGCCAATTCACAGGTCCAAAACGTGAAATTAGGCGGTCACCAAACGTGTCTTTCAATAAATCTATTGTGGCACGAGCTGTGTGACATGTTGCGCCGTCTTGTTGAAACCACATCTCCTGGACATCATGGTTATTCAATTCAGGAATGAAAAAGCTAGTAATCATGGCTCTATACCGATCACCATTGACTGTAACGTTCTGGCCACCATCTTTTTTGAAAAAGTACGGACCAATGATTCCACCAGCCCATAGGGCGCACCAAACAGTCAGTTTTTCTGGATGTAACGGTGTTTCAAAATACACTTGAGGATTACCTTCACTCCAAATGCGGCAGTTTTGTTTGTTGACGTAGCCATTCAACCAGAAGTGCGCTTCATCGCTAAACATCGCTAAAATGGACGTAGTGCGCGATACGTTTTCCACACAGAATCATTATTTTCGAAATAAAATTGCACTATTTGCAAGCGTTGTTCAGGCGTGAGTCTATTCATGATGAATTGCCAAACCCAACTGAGAATAAATCACTTGACAGTTGTTAAATCGGTCGCCATCTTGAAAAGTAATGCCAACTTAAAGTTCTATACCTCTATAAAAACACCCTTTACTTCTAGTTTCGATGTGTGTCTCAACAATTCAACTATAGATGAAGGGAATTAGAGCTTTAAGTCGTCTCCGAACGCAGAAGCATGTTATTTCATGTCAGAAATGCGCTTGCAGAGGTGAAAATTTCTTGCCCAAAGGTGATCGCGGTTAGAAGAGACTTTTTCTCGAACTTTGAATGTTGGTGAGGACTGTGTTGAAACCCCAGTCGTTATAGTAGCACGTACTGCTACTCACGAGGCTTTAACGACTGGCCAAAGTATAAGGTATATACAAGCAGCATTATTTGAAGCCGTTATATGCCTGCTAATACAGATTGAGGTTTCAAGCCTCCAAAACTTCAATGAGAGACCCAATAGGTTATTATGACTTGAGGGATCATCTAAGGTCAGAAAAAACTTTTTTCTATTCGTCTCAGAACGCCCCTTCTACGATAAACAATGAGTTTCCCGACTAAGCTTTAAACAAAAACACTATTCGGCGGTAATAGTGTTTGGCTCAAACCAACGCCACTGACGACTATGCTCTAGGATAAGGTAAAATCTAACGGGATTGGTTCCTTCGCGGAGGTTTCGTCATGGTGACTGGAAACCTTCGAGCAGACCACGGTTCCCATCAGATGTTCAGGTGTTCAAAGGGCTCAAAATCGACGCGAATACCGTGAAAACTTTCATCTAATGGAGGTTACTTAATTCAGAACAGAATCTGACCGAAGTTGTCAGCTCATTTTTGAAATGGGAATCTATATGGGATCTCTAGAAATGTGAACTCAGGCTTTCATTATATCTCAATATTTAAAGAAGTAAAGATGGTAAGAAAGAGTGAAGAGAAAAGACAGTTCAGAAAACAAAACCGTGATGAGAGCAAAATTTTAGTACGACAGTGCCTAAATGTGCACCATGTAGAAGAACGAAATGAAAAAAGAACTGTTACGTAATAAAATTATAGGGCAGAAAGTGGCACACGCACACACATACACACACACACAAAAGCCACTAACACTAAAATTTTTAGTCACTTCATTGTTGGCTTTTGTTTTCGTAACATTCTCAATCAGTAAAATGACTAGTCCTAACACGACGGCCACACATTTGCCGCCCCCCAATAACTTGTAGGATCCTCAGAGCCATATACCTCACCATCAGTGCTTGCATAAATGAATTATGAAATAATTGCTTTACGTAAAATGCTTTGCAAAGCCACTCAGCAACACTAAATTCCAGCTATACTCTCCAGGCTTACTCATTCAGACTCCCTATCAGCGCACCAAATTGATCCACCACCAGCACACCAACACCACCACTTTAGCTTGTCATCATTGCATGGTGCAAAATTTTAACAACGCTTTCAATAATTTAAATGTTAATGCCAAACTTAAACTGCTTAACGCTCTATGTGCGCTGTGCTGCGAGCTCACTGCGAGCTGCACGCCACTTTGTTTCTTCGCCATCATTCATTCACATTCACATTCACATTCACATTTCATTAATAGAGTTTTCCGCATGCAGCTACTTTGACTGTGTCCACTGCCGTTGATCCGGCTTTGAATTGTGCTAAGCACCATTTAACCATTGCTTCTTCCTTCCATTATGCCGCTGGTATTTTATTGTTGTAACATTGTCGCTAGTTATTGTATTGACTTTGTTTTGCTCAATCTCTGTCCCGAACACTCTGCCTCTCTGTATGTCTTCTTCACTAGTGCACTGGCCCATTTCTTATCACTGCCATTTGTTCTGTCTTTGATTTTTTTGAGTTGCAAATGAGAAAAGTTGCCAGCATTTCAACAAATGGAAAATACATATATATATATATATATATAAATATATATTAAAACTGCAATGGCAACTGTAGTATGACGCAGTGGCTGAGGATTTTACGCCAGTTGCCTGCTGTGCTTTATGGACTGCCGCCATTCAGTCAACTGCTTGCCGCGCGGAGATTATGCTACGTACCGTAGCCGTATTTACAGCCGTCACTGCCTCTGATTTCACTTTACGTTCCATGCGTCAACATTTTAATTACATAATAACTTGAGCGTTTTTTCATCTCTTGCACTATTTGCTATGCGTTGCAATTCTAGAAGACAATTGCACTGTGGATACGATTCAGCGGTGGCTACGCAATATTATTTCCTTTAAATACGAGTAAAATTTCTAAATGTTTCTTAGATTTGAGTGTGAAAGCTTCTAAATGTTTAAGCTTTCATTGATAAGAAACTTTGGAATTCCAAAACTTCTAGCTGTGAAAGCTGTCATTAATTTAAGAAACTTTAGAATTCAAAAATTTCTAGCTGTGAAAGCTTCCGTTGACAAATGCTTCAATTAATGAATGCTTCAAAATTTAAACTTCTAAATGTGAAAGCTTTCGATGATAAAGTTTTCCTTTGATGAAAGTTTCTAAATGCAAAGATTTCTAATTGTAAAGGCTTTATGTTTTGAAAGCTTCAAAACGTAAATACGTCTTAATGGGAAGGCATCATGTTTTAATTCAATGAATGAATGCTTTTGAAATTACTTGTAAAAGCTTCAAACTTCGATTATTTATCCCAGTTTAGGAAAAATTATAAAGCTTAAAAGCTTCTTAAGTTTGTTTGATGAATTTTTGTTATTTTTTTTTAATTTTTATTATTATTAATCCCAACGGTTTACCCATCTCCCGCGTTGTCCGCATGACCTAAGGAGCTTTTTTTATTTTTCATCAATGCCGAGTCACGATGAGGAGAGGTTTGTTTAGTGTCGAGAACTAAAAGAGTTTACTAATGAAAACGTAGAAAGCATGGAACGTAAAGTGAAGCAGAAAGCTTAAAATAATGGATGGACTTTTCAAAATAGGCAACTAATTGTGAAAGCTACAAACTTTGAAAGGTTTTTCCAAGCTTTTTCTTCGTGTGAAGCATATTTTTAAAGTAGGAAGCGTTCGAAATTTACAAGTTTGCAAATGTGGAAGCTGCCACTGATGAAAGCTTCAATTAATAAAAGCTTCAAATTTTTAAAACTTCTTAATAGGATATAGGTTTTCAATAATAAAAATTTTCTATTGGTGAAACTTTCAAAATGTAAGAACTTCGCATTGTAGAGGCTTATAAAATTTGGAAAGCTTCAAGAAGTAAATACTACTTATTGTGAAAGCTTCACGATGATGAAAGCTACGAAATGTGAAACTAATTATTATAAGCTTCCAATAAGTCTTTAAATAATGTATAATTCTAAAGCTTAAAAGATACAAATGGTAAGGGCTACTATAGAAGTAAGCTTCGTAGTGCAAAAAAAAATGAAAAAAATTAAAGCCTCAAATATTGAATTCGATATTCTAGTAAAATCTTCCTAATATGCAGAAATTTAAAATATGAAAGCTCTACAAGTTAAAAAGCTCTAAACGTGAAAGCATTCAATATTGATTTCTTCCCATCACAATGTAAACGCTTCTAAATGTGATAGCTTTCATTGGTAAAAACTACAAAAATTTCTAAATCTAAAAGTTTAAAATTGTGAAAGTTTCAAAATATAAAACCTTTTAATTTCAAAAGTTTCAATCTTAAAATATTTATGTGTGAGCAAGCTTCAATTTTTGGAAAGTTCCAATTGATGAAATCTCGGAAATGTGACGTTTCTAATAGTGAAAGTTTCAATCTATAATAGTTTCATTCGAACAAAATCTCTTATTTTGTTTCACATATTTTGTGAGAGGCTTCAGTTGAGTTTTCGCTACCAAAAGATTGTACCAGTCAGTCTTTAAATTCATAATAGACTCTTCTATAAGAATATATATTTTGTGTTTTTTTCGGGCCCCATGCATGACGAATATGGACGAACCCACTGTGCCAACCATTTAAACACATCAAAATCACAAAAAAAGAAAGAAAAAAAAATACGATTCGCAGCACAAAGCGCAATACAGTAGCAGGAACTGAGAAATTCTATTAACTTATGAAATTACAAGAGAAATGAAAACTTATAACAAGAAGTCATTAAGTCACAAGGAATTAAAAACTAAAAAGTCACATTTTCCACTGCGAAGGAATGAGAAAACATATAAAGTTGACGGTTGGAGGAACAATGAAGAAGAGAAGAAGTGAATATTTATCATTAAAAGCGAAAATATACACTCCTTCTTGCTCGAACACAAACACACACGCTCTCACACACATAAACATACACAGCTAAAGTGACTGAAAAGTGCGCTGTTATAGAAAGTCGTCGAGTCGTCGAGAAACAAATCAATGCATGTGCATGTGCGTGAGTGTGTGTGTGAAAGGATACGAGTATGAGGCAGAAATCCAAAGGAAAACCAGTGAAGTTTATTTCAACTGCATTGTGAGTCAATTACGCACATACATATATTTATGTTCGTGCGTACTCGTATGTATGTTAATAATGCATTAGTTGGCTGACTGACAGACAGATTGGCTCTTACAGAGTAGTTAAGAGAGAAAGAGAGAGTCTAGCAAAATAATAGAAAAGAAAGCCTTTTATTAGGCGTGCGACTTTTGGGCGACAATCTTACAGTGCTTTGCCATTTATAGATACATAAAATATTTAAGAGTACTCCCGATCGCCGAAAAATATTTTCTGTATACAATTTTCGGAAAACTCCTAATGAAACTAGTGTACAAGTAATGATATAACAGCTGATCAACTCTGTATCTTATTTGAAAATGCTTGTAAAAGCTTCTAAAACCTTAAAATTAAGAAAATTTCAAATTTAAGTAACTGTATACGCGTAAAGCTTGAAACAGTAAAAACATATGATGGCTTCAAGCTCAAGTTTTCCAAAATGCGAAAACTTCAAATATTGAAAGCTTTCAACTTGTGAAAGCCTCAAATTGTACAAGCCTGTGGAAGCTCGATACAAAAATAGGAGAGCTTTAAAAACTCAAATTTATTTAAAGCTCCATATGGGTAATGCGACAAATGGAAAAAGTTTGTGAAAACTTGCAGTTCAAATTTATCAAAATTCATAGGCTTCAAAAATTTGAAAGTTGCTAAATTTTTTAAAGCTTCATCACGTTTCACGTGCTTTATTTGTTTAAAGCTTCCATTGGTAACACCTTGTAAAAGTTCGCAACTAAAATTTTAGAATTTGTAAAAACTCCAAATAAAAAAGTTTCAAATATTCCAGAATGCAAAAATTTCAAACAATGAAAGTTTTAGAGTCTCAAATTTGTGAAATCGTCAAATAGTACAAGCTTGGGAAAGCTCGATACAAAAATAGAAAAGCTTTAAAAACTCAAATTTATTTAAAGCTCCATATGGGTAATGCGATAAATGGAAAAAGTTTGTGAAAACTTGCAGTTCAAATTTATCAAAATTCATAGGTCTAAAAATTTGATTGTTACCCAATTTTTAAACGTTTCATAGAGTGGATTTTAAAAGCTCGCTCATTAAAATTTATCACATTGCATGTTTCATTTGATTAAAGCTTTCATTGATAACAGCTTGTAAAAGTTCACAACTAAAATTTTAGATTTTTTGTAAAAACTCCAAATAAAAAAGTTTCTAATTTGTGAAAGCTTCATATCAAAGAGTAAATTTTTTAAAACTTCGCTACTCAAATATTCCGTAATGCAAAAATTTTAAACAATTAAAGTTTAATTAGTTTTTAAATTCGAAATGCAAATTTTCGATCGATAAAAGCTGCAAATAAAAAAGTAAAAAAACACTAAATAGTGAAAGCTTCAAAATTATGCCAGTTTGAAATTCAAAAGCTTCATGTGGCTTGGTAGTACGTGTAAGCTCTGAGCTTGTTATCATGAAAATACTGCTTCTGTATGAGTGAAAAAAATTTTAACTACAAAATCAAATATTAATAAATTTTAGCTACGTGCCTCGGCTAGGACATCTGTAGTTTATTTTATACTTTTTTCCGCATAGCAAAAAGAAATAATAGCATTTTGAGTTGTAATTGTTAATCATGGACTTTTTTCAACTCCTCTTCTTTTTCCCTCCCAACCTTTAGTGGCTGCCAAGTAAGAGCGGATAAATGTGGTGGTGTAGATTACAATTTTTCTTCTTCTGCAACATCGCGTTTGAACTTTTGAGAAAATTTTAAAATTTTATTGTGCTTCCAGTGCAGTAAAGCCTTGCAATAACACTAAGAAAATGGCTGAGTGCGAATAGTAAGAATGAAAGAAAATTCAACTACTTTGTTGCCCAACATAATTGTGATTTTTAATTTAAATATTAAATATTAGCTACGGGCGTGCTGAGTGGTGGTGCGTAAAACTCACGTTGAGGCGTTTTAAAGAACTTTTCAGCATTTTAGTATTGATTATAAATTTCGTTTGTGTTCAATATTATTAATGGCATCATCGACTGCCCAGCGGATTAGCTTTAATATTCCGCAAAGAAATCTTCGGAGATTTTACCCTTTCTATGGGGAAAACTTCAGAACAGTTTATGCTAGCAACGCGCCTATGGCGCGTGCACTGCGAGATTTCAATGCTTTGTTTTTATCTTCAAATCAACTCGACTTTGCATTATCAAAATCAAGTTTTGTGAGAATTCTGAATTCTATTTGTTAGTAAGGAATTTATGTTTATCTAATACTTACTTCAAATACCTCTCCGGGGGTCTTATGTATTATTATTCTAGTCTGTAAGGTATTCTGTACTGTAGACTCAAATAAATAAATAAATAAATAAATAAATCGGTCGCCATCTTGAAAAGTAATGCCAACTTAAAGTTCTATACCTCTATAAAAAACACCCTATATAAACACACTTTGTATACTCCATTACTGCAATCAACAAAAAATATGAAATAAATGAGCTCTCTTCAGTCTCGAGACCTTTATTTGATTGATTGAGGCATATACAATAGTCATTTTGAGGTTTCGAAAATAAACGTAAATAAAATACATTTCAAATAATTTTTTCATGAAATTCCTTCCGGTTGAAGTGAAGGGTGATCCAAGTAGAGGTACTTTTTTTAATAGCCTTTTTTTTGACAGATCACTGTGAGTAGTGTCAAACTGTCATGCCTGTCATGTTATTTTTGTTCAGTATTCTTTGTATCATGGGAAGGCTAAGGCCTGAAAATCATTCAACTTTATTACGAAAATTCACATTCTGTAAAGAATGTGTTTCGCGCGCGCGCTTCGCTCAACTTATGGTCAACATAATCGACCTACTGAGCGTACTATTCGCAACACCATCACCCCTCTTGAGACCCAACATTCATTATCAGATAATATTCGACCGAATAGACCAAGAAGAAAATATAGCGGTCGTAGAGTGTACACGAAAACCGAAAGACCGTGGAGAGCCGATTCGGCGCCGTTCGCAGCAACTCGCATTGACGTATGGAACGGCTTGGCGCATTTTACGTCGAGATCTTAAATCGAAAGCGTACAAAATACAACTTGTGCAAGAATTGAAGCCGCTCGACCTTCCCAAACGACATCGCTTCGCTCTATGGGCGCTCTTGAAAAGTTCCAAGAAGATCCGACGTCTTCGAGCGAAATTTTGTTCAGCGCTACGGTCCATTTCTGGCTATGGGTACGTAAACAAGCAAAATTTGCCGCATTTGGTATGAAGAGCAACCCGGTTTGGCGTAGTTTCTGGGCTGGTGGAATCATCGGTGAGAACGCAACCGTCAATGGCGATCGTTATCGGGCCATGATAACCGACTTTTTGATGCCTGAAATTGAAGCCCGCGATCTCCGCGACATTTGGTTTCAACAAACACTTCCCACACATCGCATCAATCAATAAATTTATTGAGAGAACACTTCGGTGAGCAGTTATTTTCACGTTTTGGGCCGGTCGATTGGCCACCAAGATCATGTGATATCACACCGTTAGACTTTTTCCTGTACGGATATGTAAGATCTAAAGTCTATGCGGACAATCCCGCTTCGATTCAGGCCTCGAACGAGTAATCAGAAATTGGACTCAACGTATGGACAATCTGAGATGTAGCTGCGGCCAACATTTAAAATAGATAATTTAAAAAAATTAAATGCCAAAGAATGTTCTTTCGGATGATAATAAACATTCGCCATTCAATTTGAATTTTCTGTGTTTTTTTCTTTGAAAAATTGGGGAACCTCGAAACGGATCACTCTTTAATTTTCGACCACATATGGGGCCATGTCTTGACGACTGTTAGTTTTCAAGTTCTCAAGAGTTAAAGGTTTATCCGCAGAAACACAGTCCTTCGCATAGCCCCTCTAAAAAAAGTCCAACGTTCTCAAATAGCACGATCTCGGTGGCTAATTAACATCAACAAGGCGAGAGATTAAATGGCCGGGAAATTTCTGTGGTAATAAAGCGATACACGCTCCTGTTGTGCTTCATGCAGTATCAACTTGTTGGAACCACATATGGTCCAAGTGGTGTTCTTGAATTGCAGACCAAAAAGAGGCAGTTATCATACGACAATAACGCTCCGAATTGACAGTGACAGTCTCGCCGCTATCATTTTCAAAGAAGTAAGGTCCAATCACATCCTCGCACCAAAGAGCGCACCAGACAGTAAGTTCTTTTTTTGAATTTAATGGCCTTCTTTCAATTATTTGAGGAATATCGGAGCCCAAAATGTGACAATTTTGCTTATTTAGAAGTGGGTCGTTGAAGAAATTTTTTTAGGAAAAGTGCTTGTTGTTCAAGTAGGTAACAAATCAGATCGACGTAGCTAAGGTATTGTGAATGGTCAGCAGGTTTCAGCTATTGCATGAGCTAGACTTCAAATGGATGTAGTTGTAAGTCCAAGTGCAGAATACGCCATAAGAAAGTACCAGCTCTTGAGAATGTCGAGAAGTAGACACATTCGGGTCTTCGGCTACACTTTCATTTACAGCAGCGATATTTGAGGTGCAAAACGATGTTGCAGAGACCTTAAAATATCTGTAACCGACCCAGCCTCTTCAAATTTCTTTAAAATCTTACCAATTGCTTGGATAGTTGGACGATTAAGCGCACCATCATCACCACTTTTGTGGTAGGTTTTCAGGTGGTAAAAAATGTTTAAATTTTATTATCAAAAGTAATTCATATAGAGAACTGACAGATGCCTCATTGCTTAAACAAAACGAAATTATTGAAAGTTGTTGACCCTTTATCAGTGTCTGTAGAGATATCAGAGTTTTAGAATTGATATACTTATTATTGAGAAAGTTGAATTCTCTAGCATTTGTGTACATATATATATATTTGCCTCCCCTCAACATTCATTGCTCATACACAAAAACCCTACTCATTCGCCTTACCGCTTGTCTGGTCAACTGCTAATAAGTGGCACGTGACTTGAAAACTAAAAAGACAAATGAAAAGCAAATGAAAAGCAAAAAAAAAAAAATAAAAATAAATAATAATAATAAACTTAGCGCTTATTTGTTGTCTGCTAGCAAAATAACAACAAATATCGCAAACCGCAAATTTTGTTTATTTTAATAACATCCGTGTGTATATATAAAGGGTGTTTTTTTATAGAGGTATAGAACTTTAAGTTGCAATAAAACAACGATGGATTATTCGATTGACATGAATTTTATTTATCCGAAAGATAATCTTGCGGCATTACGTTTTAAATATGATTTCTGGCACATGACCGCTACGGCTGGCGCGGATGTAGTCCAATCTGGACGTCCAATTTTCGATGACTTTTTCCAACATTTGTGGCCGTATATCGGCATTAACACGGCGAATGTTGTCTTCCAAATGGTCAAGCGTTTGTGGCTTATCCGCATAGACCAATGACTTTACATAGCCCCACAGATAGCAGTCTAGCGGTGTTAAATCACAAAATCTTGGAGGCCAATTCACAGGTCCAAAACGTGAAATTAGGCAGTCACCAAACGTGTCTTTCAATAAATCTATTGTGGCACGAGCTGTGTGACATGTTGCGCCGTCTTGTTGAAACCACATCTCCTGGACATCATGCCCACCATCGTTTTTGAAAAAGTACGGACCAATGATTCCACCAGCCCATAAAGCGCACCAAACAGTCAGTTTTTCTGGATGTAACGGTGTTTCAACACACACTTGAGGATTACCTTCACTCCAAATGCGGCAGTTTTGTTTGTGGACGTAGCCATTCAACCAGAAGTGCGCTTCATCGCTAAACAAAATAGTGCGCGATACGTTTTCCGCACAGAACTATTATTTTCGAAATAAAATTGCACTATTTGCAAGCGTTTTTCGGGCGTGAGTCTATTCATGATAAATTGCCAAACCAAACTGAGAATAAATCACTTGACAGCTGTTAAATCGGTCGCCATCTTGAAAAGTAATGCCAAGTTCTATACCTCTATAAAAAACACCCTTTATATATATATATATATATATATATACATACAATATATATATATACAAACATACAAATATTAACGCCACTTGGCGCTTATACCACAAGTGCTGCCATTCACTATTCGCACATTTCATTCAAAATATACATATTCACACATACATACATACATATAAACATAAAATATTTAAATGCTAAGCGGCACACGTCTGTCTCAGTTATGTACATATACTTTGGTAGTTACAGCGTGGTGAATTACCATAAACCTGTATTATAGTTATTTTCATTCTTTCTTTCTTTATTTTGTTCGTTTGTTTATTTATGAGCTTATTATGACTGCGCTTAAGCGTTTAATTCACACCTTATTAACATAATTAATATTAATAAAATCTTCGTTGATTTTTTGTTTGGTTATTTATGGCATATTTGCGCATACTCATAAATGTATATATGTTGAGGAGATAATATAAAGATTATTTATTTTATGAATGTTTTTTTGGATCACAAATAAATAAATACATATATTTGCATGTGTTTTTGAATAAATTACTTCTGATGATTGTTACTTTTTGTTTTGTATAAGAGTATATACATACAGTGGCGGACAAAAGTCTACCTACACCCCCTGTTTTTGTTGAATTGAAAGTCCAAAATGTTTATTGGAAAATTTAACGATGCAGTTTCTTTCAATTATTTTCCCTTATCATAAAAAACCAACAAAAATAATTTTTTAACATAAAAGAGACAAAAAAAGGGTAAATCCAACATTGACAATAGTCTACATACAGCACATACATAACTTATCTTAGCGCAAAAACTGATCTTTTTAGTATTTAGTTGATCCACCGTTCGCATCAATAACAGCTTGAAGCCATAGTCGCATCGAAGCTACTAAATTTGTCACTTCTGAGCGAATAACACTGTCCCAAGCTTCAATAAGGCGTTCCTTGAGTAATGCTGAGCTGGAAATTTGTTTTTTTCTTTTCTAATTTTTCGCTCAAAAATCTCCCAGCCATATTCTATAACATTCAAGTCTGGGCTTTGAGGTGGTGTGTGTAGTGTGTGCCTTGGAGCATAATGAAGCAACCAATCCTTAACAATATGGATCGTGTGCTTAGGATCGTTATCCTGTTGAAAGATCCAGCCTGCGCCAAGCTCCTAACTGTCCACCGAAGGCTTCAGATTAGCTTCCAACAATGACTTATATTTCAACCGATTCATATTACCCTCATTAAAAACAAGCTTTTCAACTCCATATGCCGCAACCGCTCTCAAAACTATTGCGTTGCCGCCATCATGCTTCACTGTTGGTACTATATTTTTGGCGTCTTTTCTCAAATGTTTGCTGTTCCATCGCTGCCGAATATATTGAACTTCGTATATTGAACTGTAAACAAGATTTTTTGCCAAAAATCAATTCTCTTGTTTAAATGTGCTTTAGCACGCTCCAAGCGAAGTTGACTATTTTTTTTTCCAGAAATAAGTGGCTTTTTATGTGGCGTTCTACTTTGGAGGCCATTTTCGTGCAAAGCTCTTTGAATTGTTCTTGGATGAACACACTTTCTTGATGAGTTTGCGATGTTTTCGACAAATTTTGGAGCAATAACTTCCTTCAGAAAAAAGCTGATATCTCTTCAAGTTTGCTTCTTCGGGTGGCCAACACGCGGCTTTTTTTCGGTGGTTACATTTTTTACAAAGTTTTTTACAATGGTCTGTACCTTTGGTGGACTTAAGTTGACCTAACCGCCATAACAACATAGCATATCGTCATAACTGCTAGTAACTCCGTGGTGTATGTAGACTTTTGTCAAGGATATTTTTGAGTTTTTTTAACCATAATTTTTTTATTTTATGTTAAAGAATGGATTTGTTTCAATACATGTGATCAGAAAAGGATTTGAAATAAAACTGTAGACCTAAATTTTTCAGTAAAGCGATAGTACTTTCTACACAACGAATACAGGTGGTGTTTGTAGACTTTTGTCCGCCAATGTATATTTTTGCCGCGTTGTAACCGCTGAAGCGATTTTTGGCCGAGCTCTTCCTCCAATTTGTGGTTTTGCGCCTTGATATTTTTACCAATAAATGAAGAGACCTACAGTTTATTGTAAGCCACCTGGAAACGGCTAATGAATTTTTATAAGGAGCTCTTTATTTAATGTCATATACATGGAGAGTTTGATATTCCCTGTCGAGTGACGACCGCAATTAGAAAAATTTATTTTCTATAATATTGAATTTGGGTCGAACCTAGACTCGAACCTAGGCATTTCGTATGATAGCACGCAATGCTAAGCACTCACTAGTCTGCTATTGCGGCGATATTTTTCACCAAAAATTCGTTAAGAGTGGCTGCCAATGTGGGAATATCGATGCATTTAAGCCAAGGTAGGCCCATTGTGTTAAAACTACAATATTCAGCACAGTATGACTGCCATTTACTTGGATTCTCTTTCGAATCTCAGCAGGTTGTTATTGTTGTTGTTATTTTTGTAGCGACTAGCCAACCCCGCCTGGCCTCAGGTTTGTCCAGTCTTAGTCATCGAGTTCATCTAAAAGAAAGGCTCAGGAAACGTGCTGTGTCGACGGTTTTGGACCAGAGGAAGAGGGGTGTAAGATGAATCGGGTCGAGTGGGCATGCAAAGAGATGTTTAGTATCGTGCGGGAATTCATTGCATGCGGAACATGTGTCAGGGTCGAGACTGGATAAGTAGGAGTTGAGCCTGCTACAATATCTAGATTATAATTATGCCAGGGTTACGCGGATCTCTCGAGGCAGCTCATGCTATTGTTCTGCGTTGCGTGGCGATTGGATTCCGAGAACACCATTCACAGGAAGAGTGTTCATAAAGGTGTTAACTGACTCTCGGTGAATGGTGTTTATACCGTGTTTGTACATTGTACTGTCCTACGGTTCTTGTCTGTATTGCTGTACGGAGTCGCAGTACTCAAGTACCCCATTTCTGATATGCTTAGGTGGTGGTTCAGCTTCTGGTAGGTGTCTTTTCGGATGATTCTTACGGTAGCATAACATTATGCTTAACTTAACTGGTAGCATAGATGTTTCACTGTGTACTTTAGGCAATTGCAGTCGTATGTGGAGTGAAGGAGTTCAGGCTGCAAATGTGACTTCCAGTAACTTTGGGTTGTTCGTGGTTGGAATTTTAACATCATCGACCTACACATTGAGTTTTAGCCAGTACTCATTCATCCAGCTGGTGAAAAGGGTTGCAGAAGATTTCGCTGGTTGTAAGTGAAGATGTTTTGCTGTGAAGCAGGGGGAAAGGTTGGCGAGATAGCAGTTTACTCTCGAACAAAGGCTATCAATATCCTAGCCATATGCCAATATCGAACAGTCATCGACGTATGCGATCAAGGAGATGCCCTTTGGGCACCTAAGCGGTAATGAGTAGTGCTCAATGTCCGATAGTAGTACCGTGTGATTGACCGTGTCCAAAGCTTTCGACACGTCCTTTTATTGAAAGGATCTGGGTTTTAGAATTTTTCTTGGGGGCTGGGATCATGCCTAGAAAACCGCGCAGGGGTGGACAATTTTTGACTGCTATTCACGTGGGTATGGCCAGAAATATTTTTTTTTAACTTATGGCTGATGACTTCGCTCTGGGTAGCTAACAAACCTCCCCTTTGAAGCAAGTGGCAGTGAGGGGGTGGTTGTGAGTAGAGTTTGGACTATACTTCAGAAAATAATAGAAGAAGTAAACATCGATTTCCCCAGCCCATGGAACGATGAGCCTTCAGCGAGTCAAGAGACAGCGGCAACGCTGGCTAGGTCATGTCATTCGAATGAATGAATATACACCAGCTGTGAAAATTTTTGATGCAGTTCACGTCAATGCAAGCAAAGGAAGAGGAAGACCTCCGTTCCATTGGAAAGATCAGGTGCAGAAGGACTTGACTGCACTTGGTTTTCCAATTTGCGCCAAAGAGCGATAAGAAGGAAGGCATGGTGCTTTTTAATCACGCAAGAGGTGTCAATGCCTGTAAGAAAGCAGAAGCAGAAGAAGAATAAGCATCCGTTGAGAGACCTCTTATAGCAAACGAGCCCTGCAAATGTTGTAAGGATTACACAATATGAGCATACACATGAAACACTGAGTTCTTTAATTGGGATGGTTGATGTTCTCGTAAGACTAATTGATCACATAACCATCGTCAATAAGTGTGATGGATGGGATAATGTTGGAAGAAGGTGAGTCGTTGTCAAATCTACTATAGCGGTCATATGAAGAAGCGCAAATTTGGTGTTTTGGATTTGTGATGGACGAGAGATTGCGTCGCCGAGTTCTTGAGATTCGCTCCAGCGCATGAACGTGCCACCACTATCCGCATCCAAGCGAAGTTATTCAACATATCGTGGACGAGGACGAGGACATCACATCACACGAATTATAATTTTTTAGCAGAAAGGGTACACAACCCCATCTGTGTAGAAAAGACCGCAAAAGTGATTGTCGTCGATAAGGAAAGTCAAACTGCAGTGGAAAGAAAACAGATTGTCTATTTTGTCACTTTGCGGTTACCATAACACGTGCGGGGTGGGATAGATACCGAAAGTTGAAAAGGGTAGCGAGACGTATTTGGAGACGAAAAAGGAAAGAAGCCGAAATGGGTGAGTATGAAGAGTTTGAGATGTTCAAAATACACTAAATTTATGGAGATAACAATTCTCCAGCTTGCTTAAGTAAAAAATGAAACACTAGCAGATGATTAAGCCGAATCTCTAATCGGTGATGATGGAATAGAAAATTCCATTGCCTGACTACGCTGAAGGTCGAATAGTATTACCAGTTTGAGGCATAAGAAAAGTGCCGTGAACCGAATAACTGAATATAACAGCGAATATGACTAATGCTTGTGAAACACTTCCATGTGGATAGTCTCTTTGATACGAGGCAAATATAGGAGCACAAAGAAGTCGTTTTGATCTCCCAAGGAAGAGTTATTGCATGCTCAAATCAGTAAGTGGACAATTCATCGCCTGAGTTTAATAAATTACTTTAATGGTTCCGAAAAAGGCTTTAAGACAATTTCTATACTAAGAACTGCTAACTTAAACGGTAATTAAAAATTCAAGGGTGACTTCAAGTACTCCAATCTCGAAGAATTAACTCATAAACCACCTGTTGGACAGGCTAAACTGGAAACACTGGTCACTAGTATACCGTAAGCAAAATTTCGAACAGCCTAATTTCCTTAAGGTATTCTTTAAAAATACTTTTATATATTTCCATCTTAAAAAAATTATTGAATTTTAATACATAAATTATTATGAAAATCAAAGCTGAAAAATAAGTAAGTAAAAATTTTACGTTTTACGAGGATGCACTACAAATCTCATTTCCATTAACCTCCACTCCATCTGCCAAAAAATGCAGAAAATTGTACGCTTATTCAATAAAGATTACCGTTGCCATATTTAATCCACGAGTTAATGCGGGTTTCTTTTTATTACATAAAAACCATTTTCAATTTACTTCGGCAGCACACTTTATTTACATATATACTCATATACTTTATATTGTATGATATACAAAAACACTTTACCTCAGAGCTGCCTGTCAGCTGAATTTTGCGGCCTTAAGCCTTACGGAAATATACACGCACACACATGCATACAAATGCATTATAGTTAATAAAGTGCATGTTGGCCAACAACAGATTCACTTTCATTTAAAATAGATATATTTACAAGTACACACATATAATATACCAATGAATATAAATATACTTATATATGTATCTCTCATGCAATATTAAAATGGTAAAAAAATGAAATTTACACACTAAGCGTCTATATGGAAGTGAGTAACAGCATTCCTGCAGGGAAAAATACTAGTTGTCAACTAGAATCTTACTAGTTTTCATTTTTGTACTAACTAGTTCATCTTCCATATAAAGGGTTATGCATTTAGTGGCTGCGAAAGTGCAGGGCTATATTTTGACATCTGTCAAGCTTAATTGTCAAAGCAAACATGTTTTGTTTTAGTTAGAATTCAGATATTTATGAATGTGGATCACTTAAGAACCGCATAACGCGCTAAAATTTATTTATTTATTTATTTAATCTTGAAATTGTTACATTTCTTACAGACTAATTTCAAAAAAAGTAGGCATATACAAACTAACTTAACTGGTCATTAAGTAACATTTTGAACTTTTTTCCACAATAGGAGGAATCCAAAACTGAAGAATTCGGTAGCAAATTAAACTCTTTAAGCGCTCTGACAACAGGAGCACTAGCAGCATAATTGGTCCTCGCCAGCCCCACATAAAATGTGGCATGATTCCTTAAACAAATATTAGGAATAAGAAAGAAAACACGTTCAAGTAAAAAGGGGCAATCCACCACCCCAGATATCAAGTTAAAGATGAAAGTTATAGCTAAAAAGGTTCTCCTACAATTTAATGTCTTAAAACCTACAAGCAAACATCTAGATTCATAAGCGGGAATTGGAAGTTCAAAATGAAGGGGGCGCAGAGCATACTTTATAAAGATTTTCTGAACTCTCTCCAATCGACTAATATGACAAGCATAATACGGACGCCAGATAATAACAGCGTATTCTAGTTTCGAGCGTACCAGTGATGTAAAAAGTGTCTTTAAAGTATATGGATCCGAGAAATCTGAACTGAAACGTCTAACAAGAGCCAGCATAGAGTACGACTTAGCTAGGGTATAATTAAGATGGCTTTGAAATGAGAACTTGGAATCAAAGACCACCCCAAGATCAGTGATTTTGGAAACAATGCCTAATTGTGAGCCTCCAATAAAATATGAAGTAGGGATAAGAGTACGGGACTTGGAATAGGAGACATGGGAACATTTTTTAATATTTAAGGGAAGCATATTTTTCTGGCACCAAGCTACAACATTATCTAGATCACTCTGAAATTTAAACGAGTCAGAGGAACACATTATATTGCTAAAAATCTTCATGTCATCAGCATACAAGAGACATTTTGAATACTTAAAACAAGTAGTAATGTCATTGATGAACATCACAAAAAAAATCGGACCCAAAATACTTCCCTGAGGAACACCTGACGAGGCAATAAAAGAATACGACGACACCCCATCAACTACAACTGCACAAGATCGATTAGAAAGATACGACTTAACCCAATTTAAAAAATTTGAGTGGAAGCCAAAACTCTGTAACTTTAATAGCAAAATGCGATGATTAACTTTATCAAACGCTTTCGACAAATCAGTGTACATGGTGTCAACTTGGGCCCCGTTACTAAAGGCATCAATACAGTATTCAGAAAAAACTACTAAATTAGAGGTAGTTGATTTCCCCGACATGAAACCGTGCTGATCTACAGAGATGAGACGATTAATTGAAAAAAAAAAAAAAAATTTTACTATGCATTCGAAAAGTTTCGAGACAGTAGAAATTTTGGAAATAGGGCGATAATTAGCAATATGATTTTTATTGCCAGATTTAAAAACCGGAGTGATAAAGGAGATTTTCCAAGCATCAATGAAAACTCCTTTCTCAAGAGATTTGTTGAAAAGCAGCTAAATCGGGTAGGCAAGAGCTGAACAGCTTTTAAAAAGGTGAGACAACAAACCATCAACATCAGTCTGAGACGACATTTTGATTTGACGAATCCCAAGTTCAATATCGTCTAAAGAGAGTTCAAGAGCCCCAAAGTTTAGTGAAGAACCACTAGCATCCAAGCCACTGTAAAAATCACCACTACTCAGGTCAGGGTCAGCCTCAAAACTCGAGCTGAAAAAATCTGCAAACAGATTAGCAGCATCTAAAGCCGAATCTGCTTGAGCATCTTTGTAAAATACCGCAGAGGGAATACTAGAACACGATTTCTTTGAATTTAAATAACGTCAAAAAGCCTTCGGATTCAGTTTAATATCGTCTTCGAAATTACTTATATAATTCCGCTTCAAAACTTTGCTCAATGATTTAAATTCGTTTAGATAATTTAAATACAAGTCTTTGTAAAGAGAAGACCTAAGTTTTTTAAATTTTTTGAAAAACTTGTTTCTCAAATTCTTCAGTTTTTTCAACTCCCTTGTGAACCAAGGAATTTTGTAAAACTTTTTTTTACCCTCGGAATATGTTCACAACAAATGCAATTTAAATTACTCTTAAAAATATTAAAACAACTGTTAACTTCAACCTCAGCAAAAAGCGAGTCCCAACCAATAGACTCAATTGCCACATTAACAACATCAGCATTATAATTTTTAAAACAAAACTTGGAATGCGTATCTTCAACGTACGTGTTAAACTCATAAAATTCCAAACGTTCCACCTCAAGTAGTGCTGGTTTATGTATGCTAGAATGTATATATTTCTCAACGTTATCAAGAGCTGCGACTTTCTCTCATTATAACGCATGTATTTTGCCCTTGGACCTATACCTACATCCATATAAAGTCCAGTTCACACAACAACTGAAGCCAGCTGACCATTAACCACGCCTTAGCTACGTCGATTGGGTGTTTGAACAACAAGCAGTGAATCGCGATTTTTCCAACAAAATTTTCTTCAGCGACGAAGCACATTACACACTCGTTGGTTACGTAAATAAGCAAAATTTTCGCATTTGTGGCTTCGAGATTCATCAAATAATTAAATCATCATCACACAAAAAAAAAACTTACTGTCTGGTGCGCTCTTTAGTCCGGAGGTGGGATTGAACCTTACTTCTGTGAAAACGATAACGACGAGACTGTCACTGTCAATGCAGAGTGTTATGTGCGTATTGAAGAGCACGGCGATATGTGGTTCCAACAAGATGGTGCCACATGCCATACAGCAGGAGCGAATATGGCTACGAGAGAAGTTTTACCACCTCGTAATCTCCCGTCTTGGCGATGTCAAATGCCCATCGAGACAGTGTAGGATTTTTTCTTGTAGGGCTACGTAAAAGACCGTATTTCTGCGAATAAACCTTAAATTTTTGAGCACTTGAAAACCAACATTCCTCAAGTTATGGCTGAGATACCACCCAATATGTGTCAAAATGGTCGAAAATTACCTCAAACCGATGGAAGTTTGCAAAAAAAAAATTCACGAGACGATCATTTGAATGATGTAGTGTTTCACATACATAAGTAATGTCAAGGTTTAAACTTTATAATAAAAAAGGAAAATCATGAAGAAAAATTATTCTTAATGCATTTTATTAACGTTTATTTGTGAAAGCGCAAAATGGATATCCTGTATTTCCTCATGTAAGCAACTTTTATTTTGAATTGAATTTGCCTACAGTGAGTATCGAACCGAGAACTGCTCAGTGATAACCTCTAACCACTCGGCTATCGTAACGATGTCACGAGCAGTTAGCCGTTGCTTAAACAGAGTTTATTAGGAAATGAAACTCAATCGTGGTGTTCTAGAAATAATAACAAAATACGAATGGTGCGGTGGTGAAAATTATTATTATTCCCGTTACTGATGAACTGCTATGCAAATACCGAACTGGTATGATTTCAAACTATTCCATACTAGTATTTAACTAGTATTTTCGCATACCAGTCTACGTTTACCCTACAGGGATACTACATTTCTTTTTCTTTAACTATATATATGTATATGGTATTTTGTGTGGCTTCATACTCCATGTAGACCATTACAAATTGAATTTCATTATATGACGTCAATTAAATACGTGTAACATTCAATCAGCGTTGACATTTTTAAAACAACAGATCGACCAGCCATAACATGTTGCCGCTTGAAATACAATGTTACAAACACATTTATACATAATATATATATATATATATATATATATATACATATATATTTGTATATGTATGTGTGTACGAGGGCTGTATGATAAGTAAGTGGCATTTTGAATTTGCCACACAGCTACCGTAACTACAACACTGCTCCCCACAACTTATATCGATTAATAGACTGAGTTTGACAACCATTGAAAGCAGACGACTTCGCGAATTTTAATAAAAAGGGAAAAGAGTAAATTTCATGTGACTGAAACCAAGAAAAGACTTGATAAATACTATGATGCACCATCAATTTCAAAGTTTTAGGAGTGATTCACTGAGTACCGCTGCCGTAGTCGTACCAGTGACAAGTGACGCGAAACCTTCAAGTCAGTTAAGAATAAAGGTGCTTGAGTTGACTGATTTTGTAGAAATCACAACTGAGTGGATAGATCATAGTTTTCATGAATGAATATTTGAACATGACAACACCAACCACGCGATGGGTGCCGCGATCGCTTGCACACGTCCATAAGCGCAACCGTGTAACCAACCACTTCAAAGGAATGTTTGGCGCTGTTCAACTGCAGTGCAATCGAATTTTTGCGCCGTTTCATAACCGTAGATGAAACAGGGATCCACCACACCATATCAGAAATCGAAGAACAATGAGAGAGTGTGTTTTTTCCGAGTGCACATGCAGCAAAGAATACCAAGGCGGGTCTGTCGGCCAACGAGATCATGGCCACAGTTTTTTTTTTTTTTTGGATTATCGAGGTACCATTCACATCGATTACCTTAAAAAGGGTAAACCGATCAACCGCAAATTTTATGCAGAGCTTTTGAACAGGGCTACCTCTTCTAGCATATCCTTCAGAGCCCCACCCTCCACCCCTTCCACTATCTCTTGCTTCCAAACCTGAGGAAATGTCTGGGTGGAAAGATTCGGGCAGAATGAAGAGGTCATCACCGAAAAAACAAACGCCTAGTTTAATATTTTGAGAACCTGGAAAAAGTCAATTATTTGGAGGGAACACAAAAATTGAAAAAAACGTTGGACATGTATAGAGCTAAATGGAGGCTTTATTAAAGAAAAAACCGCTTATTAGCAGGGGAAAAATATATTTTATTTCAAAAACCACTGACTCATCAAACCACCCTCGTATAGATATAGAATTTTTTTACAATTTCCCAGTTAGGCTTGCTGCTGTTAAGGGGTTTAATGAAAAATACCTTCATTGTTGGCGTCTATCATAATGTCCATTTATACACAAGCAAGGCAAACAGGCACCATATATATATGTACATACATACCCACATACATACGTAATTGTTTCATTATGAAAAGTGTAGCAAATTTAAAATTATTTACAAAATATCAAGACTTAATGAGATTTTATTAATTACCATAAATATGTCATGCTTGAGTGAAGTAAAGTAAAGCTTAAGCACCAACACTGGGAATCGGATTTGGTACTATAAAAATTCACTGAAATATATACTGAACTTCTATATATATGTGTGTACATAAATACTTGTATAATTAGTATCATGTTAACTAAAAAGACAACCTTACGAAAATGTTATAGCCGTCAGCAAAATACTTGAGTCAAGACGACGAGACATTCTAGTTACCGTTCATTACTAAATTATCTGCTTGCTGAAATTCCAAGTAAAGGTAAATACAAATTGTCATCTTCAAACAGTGCGTACAGGGTTAACAATTCTTTTTTATGCGAATTTCTAATAGTTCCTCGTTCCAGTTATAATATTTGAGACCCTGAACTAAACTTAATTTTTTTTACAGGTTTTTGATTTAAATTAAATTCGGCACTTTCAAGATAAAAAAAAAATTCAAAACAAATCAAAATTTTTCAATTATTTAAACAATTGAGCCTGCTCATGAACTTATTAAGACATTTTTTCAGATAATTTTTCTTTTTTCAATTTGAAACCATTGATTAATAATTTCAATCAACTATGCTCAAAAAAAAAAAAAGGACAATAACATTTCTTAGCAATTCTAAGTTGATAGACGACTAAGTCCATTTATGCTTGGAGTGTTTTGTTATTCCGCCATCAGCAGACATTTAGATAATAAAGTAATTATTTATTTTTTTACCGCAAACTGTATAGAATTTGATTTCTTTGCTTACTCCACTTGTATGAAGATGATTTGATTTGCATTAACTCATGAATTATCCTCTTCTAAATGCAGATATGAATGCAATAAAATTTCGTGTATTTGAATTGCATTCGGGAATTTCTATTTGGCAATACTGTCACATTTGACACAACTTTCTTTTAAATAAGTAATTATTTTTAGCCAATAAAATAGCTGAGCTCAAAATTTTTTTTTGTCAAATCAGCTGATAACTAAATGCGCATCTGTGTGCTGTGCGTCAGGGTAAAAATCGAAATTGTCTCTTAATGCAATTTAACTCAGCTAGACCAGCCATAACATATTGCCACTTGTGATACAATGTTACAAATACATTTACACATTATATATATATATATATATATATATATATATATATACATATATATGTATATATATGCATGTACGAGGGCTGTATGATAAGTAAGTGACCTTTTGAATTTGCCGCGCAGTTAACGCAAATACAACACTGCTCCCCTCATCCCTTATTACTCGCCCAACATAAACATTATACAGAGTTAACCATTTTGCGGTTTCAAAACAAAAAAAAAAAACCTAAATGAAATGCATTTAAAACCACTTTTTTCATGAAATTCTTTTTTTATTATAAAATTTGAACCTTGGCATTATATGTTCTGCGAAATACTATTTTCGACCTTTTTTTGGCACATATTGGGCGGTATCTCAGCCATAACTTGACGAATGTTGGTTTTTAAGTGCAGTCCCACAAAAAAAGTCCAACGATGTCAAATCGCACGATTTCGGCGGCCAATTAGCATTGTCAAGACGAGAGCCGTGAAATATCGGGCGCAATAAACCCATATTCGCTCGTATTGTGTGGCATGTGGTACCATCTTGGTGGAAACACTTATTATCAAAGTCGTGGTCTTCAATTGTGGGCTAAAAAAAAGTCGGTTATCATACGCTCAGAATTGACAGTGACAGTCTCATCGTAATCGTTTTCAAATAAGTAAGGTCCAATCACACTGCCAGACCAAAGAGCGCACCAGGCAGTAAGTTTTTTTTTTTGGGTGTAAAGGCCTCTCTTCAATTACTTGAAAAAACTTATAGCCCTAAATGCGAAAATTTGAATTATTTACGTATCCATGGAAATTGACGTAACTGTAGCGTTTCGAATGGCTTAAGTTGTTGTATGAGCTGGACCTTATACGGATGTAGGTAGTAGTAAGTCCAAGTACAAAATACGCCATAATGTGCCGTAAGAAAGTGCCAGCTCTTGAGAATTAGATACATTCGAGTCTTCGGCTATACTATCACTTACAGCACCGATATTTGAGGTCGAACGAGCAAAACGATAGCGCACAGGCGTTATAATAAAGGGTTTTCCAATAGGGACGATATGATTTCTAAGTGTCGTTTTGGCCATTTTTAATATGTCATGATCTGTAATTTTTTTTTTCATTGTATTCAGTAATGTTTAAAATGGCAAGATATATGCAAGAACAACTTTGCTGCTTTCGCCTAGGTACAACTTGAAAACGAAAACGATTTTTTTTAAGAAAAGCATGAGGTTCACTTTTATCTGAGCGGTGCTGTAAATAAACAAAACTGTCGATTATAGTGTGAAGAAAATCCACAAATTATGCATGAACAACCATTACATTCACCTAAATTGACAGTTCAAAGTTTGGTGTAGTTTTTGGTCTGGTGGACTCATCGGTCTGTACTTCTTTCGCGATGAAGCTGGTAGCACCGTTACTGTCAATAGAGAGCGGTATAGGTCGATGATAACCAACTTTGTATGACCACAATTGGAAGAAGTTGATCTTGACAACATATGGTTCCAACAAGATGGGACTACGTGTCACACGGCACGTGCAACAATCGAGTTATTTCGTGAAAAGGCTTGGAGATACGATTATTTCAAGAAATTGTGACATTGAATGGCCTCCAAGTAGTTGTGATTTAACACCATTAGACTATTTCTTGTGGGGTTATTTGAATTCATTGGCCATTAGCAATAAACCAGACTCTCTTCAAGCTTTAAAAGTCAATATTGAACATGCTATTCATGACATACGACTTGATTTACTGGAAAAGATGCGCAAAATTGGTTTCAACAAATTCGTTCCTGCAAAGGAAGTCGTGGAGAACAATTCAATGATATTCTCTTCAGAACTTAATTGTATCGATTGTACTTCACATTAAATGAAAATAATTTCAATCTCCTTAACAATTAGTGTGTGTTTTTTTTTTAAAGAAATCATATCACTCTTATTGGAAACCCCTATATATGTAACCGGTTCAGTTTCTTCAAATTTCTTTAATATTTTACCAATTGCTTGCGTAGTTGAGCGAATATGTGCATTATGATTTCCTTTAACTAAGGGAAAACATGTTTGGTTTGACAGCTAAGTTTGAAAGATGTCAAAATACAGTACTGCGTTATCTAAATCACTAACTGGTTAACCCTTTATATTTTTAGCTATAACTCCAATACGCTTACTAACTAGATTTTCATAATTTTCACACTTTTCATTCTTCTTAAAAAAATTAATTCATGGCACTAAAATTTAAATAAAATTGTAGTTATATATAAAAAAAAACAAGTTGAGAGAATGTGTTAAATCGGTCATAAAATACGTAATCCGTTTTTTTTATGCTTAAAAAGTTTCCTCAGTTGGTTTATATCGTGTGCGGATAACTCCTCTCGCTATCTACTTTAAGTTAATTGCGCTACGCGTGCAAGCAAGGAGAATTTGAGCGAAGTTTAATATGTACATATATATAAATGTACGAGGCATATCCAGAAAGTAAGTGTAGGAATTGGCGGAGAACTACTGCGAGTAAGGCATCAAAAAAAATCATACTCTGCTTCACCATCTTACATTATATACTGAAGTATCACGTTATTTTTTTTTTATTTAGATCAAAATTCATAAAACCTCTACAAGAATTCAGTACACTTACTTTCTGAATACGCCTCGTGTGTGTACGCACATGCAAAAGTGCGGTCATACTATGCACCTGTTGCCTTAACAGTGTTGGATATTTAGTGCTAAGTATTTTTTATTGCATGCGCTGCATTTTAAGAACTTTAGTTTTTCACTCCTTTTCACTACAGAGAATAGAAATTTTTTCAGAAGATTTACCTACAATATACTAATGCTGGAAACTAGGCTAAACATTTTATGTACAGTTTGTTTAAAAAGAAAATATTCCATCCATGCCATTTGTTATGAATTTCAAATCAAGTTGCTAAGCACAAAAAAAAAGTCGAAAATTAAATTGATAAAAAAACTACAGGAAAAAAAAATATATAAACAAGAAACAAGAAAGAAAGGTTGTCTTCGGCCATGTCAAATTATTTATACCTTTCATGAACATATAAAATTTAATGTATTGGATTTTAGGTTTAAATATTGAGTCTCATATCCGAAAAAATGGTTCTAGGGTGCCTACATGTTGTAGGCTACCAATAATTAAGAATACCAAATTTCGCAATCCAAAATCCTTTTTTAATAGATTTTTCGCCCAAAACCTCATATCTAAAAGAAACGGGTTTATGGAGGTTATGCTATAGTGATCCTATCCATCTGGTGCCGAAAAATGTTCGTTTAAATATATAAAAATATAATCAAGTACCAAGTTTCGTTCAAATATCTCAAAAATTTAGTGTGTGTTCAAACAAAAGGACGACCAGAGGGTCAAACTAAATCAACTCAGCTCGTAATTTTGATTCGATAGGCACAAATTTTGGTGGATCTGCCGCTTCTTCTTCTGGCTTGGGTTGATTAAGTTTTATAATCTTCAATTTTTTTTTTTACTTTTCTCATAAAGAGTCATCCTACCGTTTCGTCTTTTAAAATTACTTTTAATCTTATTTCCGAAATAAATAAAGTTATTGAGGGTCAAATCTGGACTGTAGAATGGGTATAGCAACGTTGTGATGGTGGTCTATCACTAGGCTTATATTTGTTCTGCAAGACATCGACAAAAATTGAATATATTTCACTTCACTCTTATTGCTTTTGGCGTTGTAAAGGAATTCGATCTCACCCTGAACCGTCTTCCAATACTCTCAGAATATTCATTCTACAGAGCCTTTAGTGACTTTCGTATATCATGAACTGGTGGTGCGGCCGCCAATCATCATCAACTATTTCGTTCACCACCATGCTCTTATAGCTTAGAACAAAGTATATCTGCAGTTGTTTCCCTGCCGCACACTTACCATTTACCCACCTGCTTTTTAGAACAACTTCTAATGTAATACAATGTGAAATTGTTACTTTAAACCAGCTCAGTGCAATAGATTCCGATACCCGCTCTATTAGCCGTTCTTGATCTGTACGTGTTTATGTTGTAAATCTCGCTGGCGGAACGCACGTATCTGCGCCATCTATTCTGGTTTAATTTAGCTTCAAACCCTTTCTCCCTGTTAAAGCGTGGTAGTATGTGGCTATTTTGTCCTCCATTTCATCAGCTTATTGGGCTTTTCCTGAAGGTTTCAGTAGAAAATTCACCTAACGTCATTTCACAGCGCATTTCGCTATAATGATTTGGTGGTGGTGGATTGAGGACCCTTCGAGTGCAGCCGTTATTGCAGTTCTTAGCGCCTCCGTTATGCAGAGAGTCTCTGTATTTCTTCAATAGTTTTTATTTTAATTAATGAGTTTTTTCTAACTGCGATCCATCACATGAAAGCACCATAGACTAAGATTGGCTTGACTAACGCTGCGGAACACCTATGCATGAAGTCAGTCTCACCCTTTTCTCCATATTGTGCTTCCACAACTGTTTTATTTATATTCACTCACAAATTGGTCAATGTCGCCCGTCGGTGTATGACTCTTAAAGTGTACTCCATCACGTTAGAGAATAGCTTGGATGCTTTCCTTACAAACCTTCTTTCAGAAGCTCTTTTACTACAAGTGAATACAGGAACGATCACGATTCACCCCCCGAAGGAGCCCCCTGCAAGCTAGTCTGTGAAGTCTGGCTTCATTCTATTTGTCTTTTATCTTTTAGCAGCTCAGTAAGTTTCCACTTCCTTACGACCAAAATTCGCTAAGAGAATAGGAAGATTTTTCTAACTGGAGAGGAAGTCTAGCAGTATAGGGCTTTGGTTGTATGTGGTGTTACTGGTAACACTATGGATATGATATCTTCTGTGTGGGACTTCGCAAGAAGTTTAATGTAACTTAACTTAATCTACCATGACTGGTGTCTTTGCCTCGTCATAATTTTCATTCCATGAACTTTTGGATCTCCACTTATAATAAATTATCAAATTCAAAGCCCTTAGCTGAGTGATACGAAGCTTATGCATCAACAAAAGCGCGCCATTCGTTCCTTCTCTTTGCTGTTTGGCACCAGTTGAAAATACCAATTGAAACCAGGTTTTCCTTCAACTGATCTCATCAACGGAGAGAAGATTTTCCTCTTCTTCTGATTCCACTAGCTGGTGCTCTATAAAATACTTCCAAAGCTGGAGCGTTTATATCCATTCGGACGACATGACCTAACCAGAAGTAGTCGCTGTCTTCTGATTCTCCCTGTCTAAAACCACGTTTGGTATCGAATTGCTGGGAGAGGTATTTTCAAACTCTAACTGCGCTTATGGTATTATCCAGGGTCAGTTTACATAGCCGTATGAGTTTTGTGGGGATATCAAATACAGACATAGCGGCCTAGAGGGAATTCCTTAGAGTGCTGTCGAAGGTAGCTTTAAAATCGATCGATCACCAAGATTTGGTACATGGTGAATATCTGGCCAATGGTGAATTCACCAGGTCTAAAGCCACACTGATAAGGGCCGATCAGTTTGTTGACGGGTGTGAAGTTGTGTATCCTACATCGAAATCACCGATATCGTTAAAATATATCACATAGCAACCATATAACCGATGACCGAAGACATCATTTCTTTTTTGTTTCTCTATTTTTACTTCAATTACCTAAAGAATATTGAAAGGATTAAATTTCGTCTCATAACCTCTGAGGACTTCTAAGGCAACTAAGGCATAAAATTTCGCTTTTTTAATGGTCTCTTTCGGAATTATAAAAACCAAAGTATCTTAACCTCGGTTTGTCTAGAGCCGCAGAAGATGAGCTACGGATACTCTGACAATGTTTATTTCATCGACCACATACATTTGGGAGACCAAGCAGATTTAACAAAAAAAAAAATCCTCGTTTCCTAAGCTGAGCATGCTGCAGTTCTCAATTTGCTTCTCTATCGATTTTCGCATAGTTTCAATTTACTATTTACGAGTATAGTTCACGTAAACCTGCGTGACTTCATGTACTACACGTGTTCTTCATTCAATGCTGTGAGAAGTTGACGGACTTTTTTGTTGATTTTAAAAATTACTGTACATTTTTTCTTTGGTGAAACATCTAATCCCTCAAAGACGAAGTAAATAAGGAATAAAAAAAACCAAACCCAACAAAAAAAATTAGAAAAAAAAGCCTCGTAGGCGCGTTAGGACATTTAAAAAGTACTTAAAAACTCTCGAATCATTTCTTCGATACACGGACATACATATATAAGCAAGCGGAGTGGAAAAGAAAGAAAAAGAATCGACAAAGGGTTATAAAGGGTGTTTTTTTTATAGAGGTATAGAACTTTAAGTTGGCATTACTTTTCAAGATGGCGACCGATTTAACAGCTGTCAAGTGATTTATTCTTAGTTTGGTTTGGCAATTCATCATGAATAGACTCACGCCTGAACAACGCTTGCAAATAGTGCAATTTTATTTCGAAAATAATGGTTCTGTGCGGAAAACGTATCGCGCACTACGTCCATTTTATCGTCCTATCAATGAAGTGCACTGAATGGCTACGTCAACAAACAAAACTGCCGCATTTGGAGTGAAGGTAATCCTCAAGTGTATGTTGAAACACCGTTACATCCAGAAAAACTGACTGTTTGGTGCGCTTTATGGGCTGGTAGAATCATTGGTAGGTACTTTTTCAAAAATGATGGTGGCCAGAACGTTACAGTCAATGGTGATCGGTATAGAGCCATGATTACTAACTTTTTCATTCCTGAATTGAATAACCATGATGTCCAGGAGATGTGGTTTCAACAAGACGGCGCAACATGTCACACAGCTCGTGCCACAATAGATTTATTGAAAGACACGTTTGGTGACCGCCTAATTTCACGTTTTGGATCTCCAAGATCTTGTGATTTAACACCGCTAGACTACTTTCTGTGGGGCTATGTAAAGTCGTTGGTCTATGCGGATAAGCCACAAACGCTTGACCATTTGGAAGACAACATTCGCCGTGTTATTGCCGATATACGGCCACAAATGTTGGAAAAAGTCATCAAAAATTGGACGTCCAGATTGGACTACATCCGCGCCAGCCGTGGCGGTCATATGCCAGAAATCATATTTAAAATGTAATGCCACAAGATTATCTTTCGGATAAATAAAATTCATGTCAATCGAATAATCCATCGTTGTTTTATTGCAACTTAAAGTTCTATACCTCTATAAAAGACACCCTTTATTTTCCATAGCTAGTCTCTCCGCCATTCATAGGCTTTCTTGTATTTGGTTTTTTTTTTCTCGCCATGCCACGCTGGAATTTTTCCACATCTTTGAGGCAAAATGCTAAAGAGCCTCGAACACATAGAGGAAGAGTAGATGATAAATTCCACTTTTAAATCCTTTTTAATCACAAAAGGCCAGTTAAAAAGCGACAACGAATGTGCATGTGAGAAAAGGACGTTTGAGTGAAAAAAATTAAGCTTAAGGAAGGAAAGAAAAAACCAATGTAAGTGAAAAGAGAAAAAAAACAGGAAAAATAACAAATCATGCAAACACCCACTCAATCACTATAAAAGTCGTTGACTATAAGAGGGACTAAAAAAAAAAAAAAAAAAAGAAAAAGAAATGCAAAAAAAGAACCATAAAAGAAAAAAGTACAAAAACGAAAATTAATAGCGAAGGCAACAATTAAAAGCAACAACAAGTTAATACGACAAAGCAAAGAGGTACGTGGACAGCATTTAAAAAAAAGTTGTATAAAAAAGGGTAGTTGAAAATGGAATAGGCAGTAAAAAAATTAAAGAAATAATTTAAATTTATAAAGCCAAAAAAAAAAGAAGAACATTTTTATTACTCTCTCAGTCTCTACGTCTAGGTATTTCAAAATTTACCGTCATTACAAGTACATAACGCTTTTTTAAGGCTTAAAAACTGGATACCTTCGGCCAGCATTACGAAATTTTCACCTTTACAATGTTGGCACTCATTAAAAACTCTCTCACAGCTTTCTTTTGCCACACGAAATGCTTTACAAGCGATTAAAGCGACTTTTTTTTCAGCACACAAATATTATATATTTTTATTTACACTGTTAAACTGCCGCTATTTTGCTTCGCACCACTCACCCATCTTAAGCCACCTTAAACTCTACTCACCAACATACTCTTCTCACTCTTCTCACTCTCCGCACTCTTCTCACTCATTTTACACTTGTTTGTTGTTAACCGCATTAAAAAATTCTGTTACATTGCTTTTGTTGTAACATAACGGTCAAGTTTGGTTGACTCCTATAGCACAGTGAAAGGATACAAAAGCCATTTAACGGCTCTAACTGCTGCTGCCGGTGGTGGTGACTCGCCTAAGGACAGGCGAATAAAATTCAAATATACCCAAGGGTCAAGTAGCCTTTTGTAGGCGGTTAACTTTATTTTGGTTTAGGCTCTTTTGAATACATACATATACCAAACACTGAATGTCGATAGCCTCATCAAGGGCTTGTTCCTTTACAACTACTCTTACTACTCTTCCTCTCCTCAACTGCCTTTATGAGCTACTCGCGATTTTCTGCTCTTAAATCTCGACGACAAAATAATGAAGTTAATTTTTAGGCACGAAGTAGGTGTGAGTAGTTGGCACCTTCGTATTGCTAGTCCAGCTTTGAAGTGTCTTGGCAGGGTTGAGTGTGGTTGCCCAGTGAACAGTAGGCATTTAAGTTCCACTGAAAATTGAAACTCTTTTTCTATGAATAGTAGATCTTTGCTTCTTTATTGTGCACGGAATCGACCGAAAAGTAGGCGGAGAAGCTCATTAAAGTAGCATTTTCTGTTAGCTTAAAATGCTTAAAACCAAGGGACGAATGATTGGCAACGGGTAATACTATTAGGAAGGCCAGGTTTCGAGTCTTGGTCCGGTCAAACATAAAACTATATACACATATATTTGGCGCTTTGTAACCGCTGACGCGATTTTCGGCCGAGCTCTTCCTCCAATTTGTGGTTTTGCGTTTCGTCGCTTAGTTTCTAAGCCGCCTCCGAACGTCCGATGGTTTTTTTTGAAAAGTTTTTATTTCATGTCAGGAATACAATCCGAGAGCCTGGCGCCTAGTCGGATATCGACAAAATTCTTGAGAGCCTTCTAAAGGTCCTTACTCGAAGGTTAAGTTTTGAAAAAAATGCTAAATACGGGTACCAAATACATTTTGAGACTTTAGAGCTCAAAGCACTCCGCTAACAAATATATGCTTGCCCACCCAACTACGGACGTTTACAACCAGAGTTCCAGAATCATCCAACCTTGGCCAAAATTAGCCTTCTGGATACCTGAACTGCTAACTTCTAGGAATTTATACCCAGAGCCGTCGACCCTCGACTAAAAACAATCTTCTGGATTATTGTCCACCATCTTTCGAGGCTCCTTTAAAGAACGGCGTAAGACTTCATTCTTATTGATAGCTTTATCCCAGGTTTCGAAACTGTGGGTTTTTTTCATGAAAATACTTTACTGTGAGTTGAAATTCTGTTCACTGCTTGATTTTAGTATATTCTACACGTTGCCCATCTCAATTGCTTGCTGGTTTGCTAATTAATTTGAATCTTTGGCAACGGACTTTTGACTCAACTTGCTGCCGCTGTTGCTGCCGTTGCCTTTGACTTTTTGGCTTTGTGCCTGCGCGCCTGCAGCACGTGTTTTGTAACAGCCGCATTGGCATGATTGAAAGCCAAAAACGCGCACCAAAATGACCAAAGGACTTGGCAAAATATAAAAAGGTTCAAACAAAGTGGCTGAAAGGCCAACACCAACAACGAAAATAACAGAATAAGTAAATCGGAGATGACGGGTAGAAATGGCGTGAATGGCATGACATAGCAAGTGAAGCTTATTCATGAGCTTGGGCAAAACAAACGGCTAACATGCAAGTGTATCCACCCGCAAGTGTTAGTTCGACGCAAGAAAAAGAGGAGATGAGAGGAAAAAGTTGAAAAGCCGGTTGGGGCCCAGCATGAGTTGGCTTATAATAAGTGTTGGTAAGATGGGGAGGGGTGACGGCGTGTGCTGAAGGGGGCTGACTAAATGAATCGTAAATTCACATCAATTACGCGGGTAAACATCAACAGAATATGCATGCCGATTATGATGACTGACATTTTGGCGATTTGCGTGGTGAGTTGAGTTGAGTTGAGTTGGCTTGATTTGGCTTGGCTTGGCTTGGCTTGACTTCTGCTTAACTCAGCCTTACTACTTGCATATATATTTATTTATACAAACACATACACACACACACACACGCAAGAGGCAGTGTTACAGTAGTGACAGCAAAAACAGACTGAAATCCGTCAAATATTGCCATCGCCCGAATGAAGCGTGTCAAGGAATTCCACGTTTGGATATTAATTTGAAGGCGAGTGCACTAGCAGCGGGGGTGGCAGCGAGAAGTTCATAAAATTTTCAAATGTTTAAGTCGCTATATTTGACTTAATTCATTATATGATATTAAAGCTAAATGAAATTAACTTTTGTCCTCTAAATGGCCGCAGCGATGGCATTTTAATGTTTCAAGTGTCGCTTAAGTACGCTCTTCAATGCCTTAAAGTATGCAAAAAAAAAGTGGAGAGTGGAATTGCTTTGTTTATTCAGTACTTTGTTACACTTCTGATATATTGAAATACCACTGAGGCAGTGAAACGTAAAACTTTGAGTACTGAAATTTAATTACTAGGCGGATGGACTCCATCATTGTAATCACCGCAAAAAGTTGAGAGTAATTATATAAAAAGCAAGAAGGAAGAGCTGTTTTCGGCCATACCAAAGCTATTTTTACACCTTTCATGAACATATAAAATTTGATTTCGATGTTTTTTAGTGCCATTATTTATTTGAATTAATGTACGTAGCGTTCCGAATTTCAATCGCTTAGATAGTTTTTCGATGGATTTTTGATCAAAGCTTTATATGGTTGCTTTATGATGATATCTTCAGTCAATATTTATATGGCGTAATCTGTGTAGAATACAAAATTTCACGCTAATAGATGCTTTTTTTGCGGATTTTTGACACAAAGCCTTAGAAATCGATTATATGGGGGCCATATGATATAGTCTTACGGTTTCGATGATTTTCAGTATTAGTCTATTATACAGGGTTAGCCATTTTGCGATTTTTCAAAATAAACGTAAATAAAATATTTTTAAAATAATTTTTTTTTATGAAATTCCTTTTTTGTTGTAAAGTTTTTGACCTCGGCATTATATGTGAAATGGCCGCCTCGTGAATTTTTGCAAACTTCGTTCCGTTTGAGGTAATTTTCGACAACTTTTTGGCACATATTGGGCGGTATCTCAGTCATAACTTGACGAATGTTGGTTTTCAAGTGCTCAACGGTTAAAAGTTTATCCGCATAAACACGATCTTTCGTGTGGCCCCACAAAAACGAGTCCAACGGTGTCAAAGCGCACGATCTCGGTGGTCAATTGATATCGCCAAGACGAATGATTACGCGAACGGAAAATTTCTCTTGCGATAAAGCCATATTCGCTTGTGTTGTGTATTGCATGTGGCACCCACCTTGTCGGAACCACATATTCTTCAAGTCGTGTTCTTCAATTGCGGACCAAAAAGAGGCAGTTATACGACCATAAAGCTCCGAATCGACAGTTTTGCCGTTATCGTTTTCAAAGAAGTAAGGCCCAATCAGACAGTAAGTTTTTTTTGGCTGTAATGGCGTCTTTACAACTATTTGAGGATTCTCGGAGCCCCAAATATGACAATTTTGCTTATTTACCAATCCACCGAGTGAGAAATGTGTGTCGTGATTGAAAAAAATTTTGTTGGAGAAATCGCAGTTCACTGTTTGTTGTTCTAGCACCCAATCGGCGTAACTTCGACTTTGCGAATGGTCAGCTGGCTTCAGTTGTTGTGTGATCTGAACTTTAAATGGATGTAGGTGTAAGTCCAAGTGAAAAATACGCCGCAATGTGTCGTAAGAAAGTGCCAGCTCTTGAAAACATTGAGAATTAGACACATTCCGGTCTTCGGCTACACTTCCACTTATAACAGCGATATTTGAGGTGGAACAAGCAAAACGAAGATGCACAGGCCTTATAATATCTGTAACTGGACCAGTCTCTTCAAATTTTATTAAAATTGTATGAATTACTTGAGTAGCTGGACGATTATGTTAACCATAATCTCCTCTTAAAAGTCGAAACGTGACAACGTTTAAATCACCATTTTTTTATAGTAGTTTTCAACAATTTTAATGCGTTGCGCGGTTATTAAGCACGACCCATTTTAATAAATGCCCAACTTTTAACAAGAACAAAACATGTTTGGTTTGTCAGTCAGTCAAGTGTGACAGATGTCAAAATACAGCCCGGCGCTTTCGAAACCACTAAACGGTTAACCCTTTTCTGTGTTTAGTATACAAATTTCAATCTGTTACATGCTTTATTGAAGAATTTATGATCCAAAATCGCTTATATGAAAAATTATTTTGTTTGGGTTGAGATATACCATATAGTCATCCGATTTATATGATTCCCCTTGTCAATATTTATTTGACGTGACGTGTATAGAATACGAATACAATGCTTTTATATGCATTTTTTTTTCTGCAGATTTATGACACAAAACTTATCAAACTATATGATATAGTCGACGGATCTGGCCGGTTCCGATGAATATCTCAAAAACCGTGGAACTAAGACGTAGACATGGCTAAATCAATTCAATTCGTGTTTCTGATATGATCGGTATAAATTTTGGTGGATCTATTTCTTCTTCTTTGGCTACTTACATATTTCTGGCCAACGTTATTATAGTATTTCATGTACATGAAAGGTATAAGTATGTTCTCTTTATCGTTATAGTTTTTTATTAAAAAATATATATCGTTATAAAATCAGATTTTTGTTCTGACCTCATCTTGGACAGCCATGAACTTGATTTGTTACAGACTTTTCGAGCTCGATTTTAAGCCAGCGCGATGGGCCTCTTGGCTTTATTATAATGATTTTTTTATGACATGTTGAAGAGTTATAAGCGATTGGCGAGTTTTGGGAAGCTAGTTGTGATATAAACTGTGGTTCATTTACTATGCTTAATAACAATTTGAACCTTTGCAGACCGAAAGCCTTAAAAACTATTGGCTTGATTTCCACAGCTTCGAAAAAGTGCCAAATAATAACTTTTTCTTTAAAATTTATGGAATAAAAAGCGTTTAGAGTTATATCCTCACCTTTCAGTTATGGAATTTTTTTCTAGCAGCTATATTTCCTTAAATATTTCCTTGTTCAACTTGTTCAAATTGGGGTTTTATCTGAAATGAGACAGTAAGAAAATAAATTTTCAATTAAGTATTCTAAATATCAAAAAATGGGAATAAACTTATGTCTAAGAACAATAAAATTATCGTACGAGACTAATGGATTGCAAAATTTTCAGTTGTTTTAAGGGTTGCTCTTAGATAATGACGTTAGAAATATATATAAGAAGACGCAAATGGAACGCCCTTAAACAATTTCGAAAAAAAAAATTAAAAAAAAAATTAATTAAATAAATTAATTCTATTGTATAATTAAAAAGTCTCCCCGTTTTTATTTTATATGATTAAAAAAAAAGATTCTTTAATGAAAAAAAAATTTTTGATTTTAATCAAGTATACGAAGAACTTGGCCTAATGACTTTCAGCTGCTTTTCGGTAGGCTAAATTTTACCATCAAGAGAGTTTTGCAGTGACCGAAACAACTGACAGACATGCATGCTGCAAGATCCGGGACTATATGGTGGTAGATACATCAAAATTTTCCAACAAAGCTCCGTTAATGTTTCCCTGTTCAAAAATGTTGATCTGTTGTTATCATAATGAAACACAAAGCCTTTTTATTGATCAATTCTCTGCCATTTTATTGAAGAGCTTCTTGTAAGCGGATTGATTGTTGACAATTTAGTTCAGATTTGACGCTTTCGTCAGGTGTAACAGCTCAGAATACACCATTCCCTTTCAATCCCACCATGCACTTAGCATTACCTTATACGCCGTCAAGCCTTACATTTTTAAAGTCATTTATAGAGGGTCACTGACCGTTCACCATGATTTTTTTTCATTTATATATTCTTATTTAACTAATTTCACATCGTGATGAGTTGCTTGAGAAATGTGTTTATGACATCGAAATTGCCTAGTCGGAGTTTTGCAAACTACAGTACACAAATTTTTCCGCATGAGAGCGCTTTTAGCTTTTTTACAGTAAAAAATCATCACTTAATATATTTCATCAAAAATTTCACTTATTTTCGAATAAAAAAAAACTCTTCTCACGGATTAGTTCTTTGTATTATTATTATTTTTTTAATTTATTTTGATATACATTTTTTTTTGTACTTTCTTTTCTAAGACGTGAAGTCTTTTTGGGAAGTTTAAAAGAGCATTGATTTCAGTTCTGAAATTTTTTCTAGTACTCTGATTAGTGAAGCTCTTAGATGCCAAATACGTGTTCTGGTTAAGGCGCGTAACAAATAGAGAAGGTGTTCCAATGTTCCACTTATGCCTGCCTACCTACCTACACTTCCCACATGTTTCCCAGCTAGTATAGCTCATTCGCTCGTGTGTTATGCCAATAGGTTAGGACCTGCAATTAGAATTGCAATTACAGCATTTTACACAATCCTGATCCATATCATCCCCATTGTGCCAGAGTCTTTAGCGACTTTCGTATTCCCTGCACTAGTTTGCTTTTTAAATTCTCAAATGGATGTCCCATGCGACATAGAAATAAAATGTATCAGCGCGTTGAAAGTATATTGATTATGTTCATAAAACATTAAAGCGTCAAACTTTAGTCCATATGAAAGAATGTTTCGTGGCACAGTCATTAAAACTAATCGAGAAAAAGTGCAAATAAATTTTCATTAAGATTTTAATTTATTTAGTAGTGTTTTCAGATTTCTCGAAACCCGACGCATAAAATATTAGACACAAAAATTATTCCTTTTTTTTTTGTCCCGTGCGAATTGTCACTCCAATATTTATGTTCTTAACAACTTTCAACACTGATCAAAATTATTTACTCAGAAACATGGATATTTTTAATATAAATATAAGTATAACAATACGAATATGTACGTATGTATATATATGATACATATGAACAGTTTTCAATTTATAAAGGACATAAATTTATGTTAGAAATAAAATAGAGTGCGAGGGCCTACCTGCCAAACGCATTTATCAAAAGAAATTGAATGAAATATGTTTATTGATTGGTTAACGAAAGCTTGGGAGAGCAACGACTCGCATACTAGCCGACTTACACCTACCTACATTTACAAATATATATACCCACAGTAGTTGAAACACCACCACGTTAGGACACAACTCGCCTTTGTCGTCGATGAGCGATAAAAAAGTATTTCCTGATAAAAAAACATAATTTTTATATTATCATAAACAACATTAAAAATACCAGCAAACAAGTTTGGCTGGCATGCTGATGGCATACAGCAGTGTCAATGCCATAGAAAAACCACAACAACAATATCTATTATATGGGAGAGTAGTACAATTTGACTGGAAGCACTGAAATGATCAGCAGCAGCCTCAACATCAGCAGTCTCATTAGCAGCTGTTCGGCATCAACATGCAGTGAATAACAACAAAAACAACAAAAAGGAACAATAATATAATGATTGCTACCACATATATGTACATATGTACATACAACATTAACAACATTAATAAACACAATAACAATACTAATGACTAGCCATAATAATAAGAGCGACTTGAAACAAGCAGAATGGAATTTTACGCACACAGAAACACTCAACCGCAAAGGTGCAGGTATTCACACATATGTAAGTGTGTACCGCTGTGTGTCATTTACTGGCGCGTATATTTACATTTTCTTATCATTTGCGCACTTTTCACCTTTTCAAAAAGTGTATGGGAGATACGAAATCTACTGGTAGTCAACATATTATTTATGGTATGTTGTTGTTGCTATTGTTGTTGCTATATATTTCTTATAGTACAATTGTCACACACACAAAAAACAACTGTGCAAATAATTTGCATTCATATACAATTTGTATCACATTTGCATATTTACATATTTACATATTTACATTATTACATATTTACATTATTATTACAATTGTGTAAAAAATATATATTTATTTGCATATATATATGCCACACTGCCTGCTTTTGACACTGTTTATATCTCTCTATTCCTTCTTGCCATTACTTTTTCGACTCATTTGTATGGTGGAAAAGTTGTATTAGTATTTACTTGCCACACACTGCCTATGTATGTATGTACGTATGTATGAAGGTATTTTGGTTATAAATATTTTGTTGCGACTATTATACATGAAGGTGTGCAGCACTAAGTGAAACGTTCATGCACACGCCAATACGCAAAACTTTGCAACAACAACAACAAGTGTCAATTTTATTTCATTCACATCATCTTCATATGTATGTATGTACGTATGTGTGGATCATTTATCATTTTATGATTTTATATATTTCTTATGAATTTTCCATGTTGAGTAGAAATAATATAAATGAATGTGAATTTATGTGAGAATATCTGTGAATTTATGTGTTAATAACACATATAGATATGTGATATATGTACATCATTTATGTATATGCGTATGTAGAATTTACCTACATATTTGTACATTTATTACATTTCTCGGCTTCACGGACTACGCGCAAACTTCAATTACATTTAATAAATTTTCTGGAAAAATTAAGTTTAAATATAACAAACTTAATTAAAAATATTCAAAATAAAATTTATATAATTTCTGTATAAATAAATATAATAAATTTAATTAAAAAAAAATATTAATTAACTTAAAATCAAATTAAATTAAATAAAAATAAATAAATTAAATTATATAGATATAAATTAAATTATATAGATTATATAAAGTAAAATAAAATAAAACAAATAAAATGAAACAAAAAATTAAATAAAATGAAATAAAAAAATAGAGGATAATTAAGTAAAATAATTTTAAATAAAATTAAATTAAATTGTTAAATTAAATTAAAAAATTAAAATATTAAAAGCGAAGGATAACAAAATAAAATAAAAATATAAAAGTTACTGAAATTAAACTGAATTAAATCATTAAAATAATATAAGGGTAAATTAAAAAAAAGATAACGCTAAACAAAATACAATCCAATAAAAAGAAATAAAATATGAAAATAAAGTATTTAGAATAAAATAAAATAATATAAAAAAAAATAAAATAAAATAAAGGAAAACAAAATAAAATAAAGTTAAATAAAATAAAACTAATAAAATGAAAGAAAAAAATAAAAAGAAAATAAAATGAAATAAAATAAATTAAAATAAAATAAAATAAAACAAATAAAGGATAATTACATTAAATAATATTAAATTAAATTAAACTAAATTGTTAAATTAAATTAAAAAATTAAAATATTAAAAGCGAAGGATAACAAAATAAAATAAAAATATAAATGTTAATGAAATTAAACTGAATTAAACCATCAAAAAAATATAATGGAAAATTAGAAAAAATAATTAAATAAGAGATAACGCAAAACAATATACAATCTAATAAAAAGAAATAAAATATTAAAATAAAATAAAATAAAATAAGATAGAATAAAATAAAGTAAAACCAATAAAATGAAACAAAAAATTAAAAAGAAAACAAAATGAAATAAAATAAAACAAATAAAGGATAATTACATTTAATGATATTAAATAAAATTAAATTAAATTGTTGAATTAAATTAAAAAATTAAAATGTTACAAAGGAAAGATAACAAAACAAAATAAAAATTTAATGTTAATTAAATTAAGCTGAATTAAATAAAATTAAATCATTTAAAAAAATATGAGAAAAAATTTGAATAAATTAAAAAAAAAAAAAATAAATAAAAGCTAACGCAAAACCAAACACAATCAGATAAAAAATAATAATATAATATAATAAAATAAAATAAATTAAAGTAATATAAATTAAAATAAAAAAATGAAAGCATAAATTAAAACAAAATAAAAGAAAGCAAAATTAAATTAAATTAAATTAAATAGAGTAAAGCAAAATAATATAAATCAAAACTAATTAAAAAAAAATTAGTTGAAAATATTAAAGTAACGTAAATTAAAATACAATTAATATAATTAAATTACAAGTAATTAAAATAAAATAAAATAAAAAAATATAAATAAAATTAGATCTATCAAAAGAAAATGAAATTAGATGAATTTCTATAATAAAGGGCTTTCCAATAGGGATGATATGATTTCTAAGTGTCATTTTGGCCATTTTTAATATGTCATGATCAGTCATTTTTTTTCATTGTATTCAGTAATGTTTACAAATTCATCATGGCAATATATACGAAAAAATGAACTTGCTGTTTTTCCTTGGAACAAATTGAAAACGACAAGGTTTTTTTTTTGTTTAAGAAAATCATCTTCTCCGAGAGGCTCACTTTCATCTGAGTGCTGCGGTAAATAAACAAAACTGTCGTTTCTGGTGCGAAGAAAATCCACAAATTATTTATGAACAACCATTACATTCGCCTAAATTGACAGTTTGGTGTGTTTTTTTGGTCTGGTGGAATCATCGCGCCGTACTTCGTTCGAAAGGAAGCTGGTAGCACCGTTACTGCAAATGGAGAGCGGTATAGATCGATGATAACCACCTTTTTATGGCCACAATTGAAGGAAGTTGATCTTAACAACATCTGGTTCCAACAAGACGGGATTACGTGTCACACAGCACGTGCAACAACCGAATTATTGCGTGAAAAGGTTTGGAGATTTGATTATTTCAAGAAATTGTGACATTGAATGACCTCCAAGAAGTTGTGATTTAACACCATTAGACTACTACTTGTGTGGTTATTTGAAGTCATTGGTCTTTAGCGATAAACCAGACTCCCTTCAAGCTTTAAAAGTCAAGATTGAACATGCTATTCATGACATATATGACTTGATTTCGTGGCAAAAGTGCTCAAAAATTAGGTTCGTCGAATTCGTTCCTGCAAAAGAAGTCGTCCTGGAGACCATTTGAATGATGCTATATTCAGAGCAATTGTATTGAGTGGACTTCATTTAAAGTAAACAAAATTTGAATTTCCTTAACAATTAGTGTGTTTTTTTTTTTTTGAAAAGAAATCACATCACTTTTATTGGGAAACCCTATATAATTCAACTTATTAATTGGCTTGCATTCATTCGCACATCACTTGTTCATTAATTTAATTATGAGCTCATAGAAATGTCAGCTTTATAATGGAAATTAATTGTCTCTTTTTTGTATAAAAACAAGAAAAACACAAAAAATTCAATTCAGAAACGAAAGGGTGGAAAAGTAATTTAATGTGTTGCCTTAGGCAACGAAAGAATTTTAATGTTGGAAGAAAATCACTTTTATGAAGAAAATTTCAAAGAAATACAAAAAAAATTTCAGTTTACTAAATTTAACAGTTATGTAAGTGATAAAAAAATGCAGAAAATTTAGTCTAGTATTATTTGATAGGCAGATTTGAATTTAATAAAATATTTTTCTTTTATTTTTACAGCTTTAATCTCAATTGTATTAATTGCATTCTTTGCATCGTACATACATACATACATAAACTGTAAGTAATATTATTCTTGTATTTTTTTGGGCAAAGTAAATCCTCTGGGGTGTTCATATTCGATTGCATATTGCTTGGAATTTGTGACATAACATATGCAAGCACACGTTGTTGCATTTTCGATTATAAAGCTTTTTTGGGAATTCGGAAAGTAATAGTTTCGTTTTCATTTAATTACTCATTTATAGACCTATAAGGACATACACATGTATGTATGCTTTATCTGTTTTAATTAAGTTATTATATGTTGCGGTATTTGTTTCAAATAGCTGATTAGTTAATGCATTCAATCCCATTGAGATATTTAGCTAATTTTAGTTTGAAAATATATGTACTGGAAAGTCAAGTGTATTATAACGGTAATTAGATAAAGTTATTGTATTTACGTACAGTAAGTATTGAGGTATGAACAATTATGTGCCAACCCAAAAGTAATTAATTTTAAACAAAGTTTCAAGAAATAATAGTATATGAGTTTATAGGCTTGCAATAATCCCTGTTAAGATTAGTTTAAGTTGAAAAATAAAAAAGTAAAATACAAGCATGCGAGTGTTACGTGATTTGGCCACCTGGCGACTAACAAAACTTAATCGTAAAGTTTGACATTTTTGATGTTATACATACTCCGAACGTTTTGACGTTTTTTTTTTGTTTTGCGACGAACAACCCAGCGTCACCCAACCCACCAGAGGGCGCGCCTGATGGATAAACTTAAAATCCAGCAGGCCGGTGACCGAAACAGGCCGGACTGTCTTGAATGCGAAATCGATCGTGGAAGTTCGCGGTTACACTTGCCTCTTACACTGAGCAGCTATAATCTCAGTAAATATTTTTTTTTAATAAAAAAAGTCAGTCAGAAGAATCAAAGCTGGCGGTATGAAAACTAAAAAAAAAAAAAAAAAAAAAAAAAAAAAAATTAATTAATTAATCCCAATGGTTTACCCACCGCCCGCCCATTCGCACGACGGGCGCTGCCCGCATGACGTACGGAGCTTGTTTTGTTTTTCATCAATGCCAATGTCACGATGCGGGGAGGTTTGCTTAGTGTCGCGGACTAAAAGAGTTCAGCTACAGAGCAAAATTAATTTTTTAAGAATGTCAAATGTGCTTGAATGAGAGTTGAAATCAAGACACAAGCAATGCTCAGGCTCGTGAAATTCAAAATTCGTTTTACAAGTTTACAGAAATAAGTGGCAAAAATGTCTGGACATTCTAAACGGAACATTAAATTTGATTTCAAAGAAAATAAGGGGGCTGCAAATTGAGCCTGTTATTATTTTAACCATGAAAATTACACCAAGAATTTCCCGGCCACTGGTCGAGAGTAAAGAGATTGATAACTTTCAGACGACTAGTATAAGAAGGAAGATTGTACTGAGAGTCACAATGCAAATTTCTTAAGGAAGGAATTGTTTTTGAATAGACCCTATCCTAACAGAGTAGAATTGATACCTTGGATTCCAAATCACCGAGCCGTATTCAAAAATAGGTCTTACTAATGTTATATACAAAGCTTTAGTAACACAAGGATCATTAAACTCCTTTGACCAAAGTTTTACAAAAGCCAAAATGCTTTTGGCTTTGTTGACTATCACACCATTGTGATTTGTGAAGTTCAATTTAGGGTCCATAGTGATCTCCAGGTCAATAAAACTGTGAACTTGTTCCAAATTGTAGTTATCTATTGTGTAAGTAATTGTCTGTATGGCTCCTCGGGAGAAACACATAACTTTATATTCCTGAAGATTTAGGGGCATCCAATTTATTTTACACCATTCAACCATGCTGTTATTGTATGTTTGCAGTAAGATACCTTCATTTGTCGAAGTTTAAGATTTATAAAGTTTTACATAATCCGCAAACATTTAAAGTTTTGAAAATTTTATCTGAGAAGATATATCGTTTATAAATAGTGAAAACAGAATCGGGCCTAGAAGGCTACCCTGAGGTACGCCTGAAGAAATCTTAACGGTATCTGAAACGGAATTTTTAAATATTATTCTGAGGTATGAGGAGATCCATTGCAAAAATTTTGGTTGGAAGCCCAGTAAGTCAAGTTTCATGATTAGCAACGAGTGACACACTTTATCAAAAGCTTTGCTAAAGTCGGTGTATATTACGTCAATAAAAGAGGCCTAATGATACTAGATGATCTTAAAGTGATACTAAAGTTGAGCTCACTAAGTAGGAATGGACTATTGATAATACCTTTTATTAGCTTAGTTAAAAAAAACTCCAAAGCATCTCTCGTCGACTCTGGAGTGAAGACAGGTTAATAAGCCTTAATCGGCTTTTATAAGGAGGGAGATATTTATTCTCATCCCAATGTAAATTCCTTAACGCGAATAATATTAATTGTTTTTGTACAGATTCCAATTTAACACTATGCAATTGATAGTGTGGGTTCCATACAACGGAACCATATTCCAAAATGGACCCAACTAGTGAAGTGTAGAGTAATTTGGCAATATATGGGTTATTAAACTCCTTAGCCTACCGTATAATGAAAGCTAGGACTCCTTTAGTCTTACTAGCACAGGAATTTATATGTTTTTTAAAATCTAGCTTAGGATCCATTTTGACACTCAAGTCAATGAAGTCAGTAACTTGTTCAATATTGTGATTTTGATTCATATAGGCAAAGTATTGCAAAGATTTTCCAGAGTATGACATATATTTAAACTTATTTAAATTTAACGACATCCAGTTCACATCACATCATCTTACCACATTATTTAGGTCAAGTTGCAAGAGTTCTCTACCTTATATCTATCTTCTATAGAACGAAGAGATTTAAAGAGCTCGACATCATCTGCATACAAAAGTGTTTTAGAATGACGGACCATATTTGGCAGATCAGTAATGAATAAGAGGAATAGTAACGGACCCAGATGACTGCCTGGAGGTACACCACATGTTACTGATATTTCACGTAAAGTACTTCAGTTAAATATTATTCTTTGCTTCCTACCTGTCAAATGTGATGAAACGCATTTGAGTAAGGATGCCGGTGTTGTTTACATTAACTTAAAACATTAATCTCAGCAAAAAATTTGTTTGCGACATTAGTTTTTACAACTTACGACGTGGACTAACTCAGCAACAGTGCAGCGATGACTAAATTCAATTTTTGGCGATGAAACTCCATCAAGGCAGAGTATTTATCGAAAAAGTTGTTGTTATGGAAGCTATTGATGCTGTAAAAAACAGATATTGCAAGAACGTCATGGGACCCATTGTGAGATTGAGACAACTAAAGGCATTAGTGTGACCAGCATATATTTAATATTGCATGAACACGTGAGTTTCAAAAAATTTGTTCACATTGGACCTTATATGCGATATTAAGGAGACTTATCCCACTATAATTGGCGCAGACCGTGGGGTCTCCCTTTTTTTTGGATTGGGCAGAGTACACTTAGGTTCCACTCGTCGGGCATGCTTTCGTCTGACCATATTCTGCATGCTCCTTGTCAGTTCTTCGTCGCCATATTGAATAGTTCTGTCGGTAAGCCATTGGCTCCCTCCGCTTTGTTATTTTTTAAACAGGCAATCGCTACTCGAACTTCTTCATAATCGGGTGATGACACTTCCATACCATCCTCATCGATTGGGGTTTCGGGTTCGCCGTCTCCGGGGTTTTCACTTTCACTGCCACTGTTGGAGAAGTGTTCCCTCAATACACTAAGTATGCTCTGGACATCTGTTACCAGATTACCTCTATGGTCCCTACTCGAGTTTGCCCCGGTCTTGAAACCTTCTGCAAGTCGTCGCATCTTCTCATAGAATTTTCGAGCATTACCCTTGTCGGCGAGTTTCTCAAACTTTTCATACTCACGAATTTCAGCCGCTTTCTTTTTTCGGCTGCAACTGCAACTTCCCTCTTCAGTTCACGGCATCTATCCTACCCAGAACGTGTTGTAGTCGATCACAAAGTTGTGAGGTAGTCAGTCTGCTTTCTCTCCACTGCAGTTCGACATTCCTCATCGTACCAGCTGTTTTTCTGGTATTGTTGAAAACCAATAGTTTTCGAGGTAGCGGTCCGCAAGAAATTTGTTATTTTGTTCCAAAATTCTCTTATGTCGAGTCAGAGAGTCTGCTGTGATTGCAGCTTTTCGACGTCAAACATTCCTTGTGTTCGTTGACGGGCGTTCCTTGCCGCACAGAGGCGGGTGCGTATTTTTGCTGCTACAAGATAATGATCCGAGTCGATATTTGGCCCTCGGAACGTACCCACGTCTAGAACACTGGATACATGTCTCCCGTCTATAACAACGTGTTCGATTTGGTTGCATGTTTTACGATCTGGGGACAGCCAGGTTGATGATTTTTCGTGCGCTGGAATCTGGTACTACAGACAACCATATTTCGGGCGCCGGCGAAGTCAATCAGCCTCAGCCCGTTTGGGGATGTTTCATCGTGGAAGCTGAATTTTCCGATTGTTACGCCAAAAATACCTTCTTTGCCCATCCTGACGTTGAAATCGCCTAGCACAATTTTGACATCGTGGCGGGGGTAGCGCTCATAAGTGCGTTCTAGGCTCTCATAGAAAGCATATTTCGTCACATCATTCTTCTCTTCTGTCAGGTCGTGGGCGCAAATTAACGATAAGTTGAAGAACTTCGCTTTGATGCGAATTGCGGCTAGACGTTCATCCACCGCGGTGAATGCCAAGACTCGGCGACGGACTCTCTCTCCCATCACAGGCACAACACAAAATTTGCGCTCCTTTAATGGCCGCTGTAGTAGATTTCACAAGGACCCACTTACTTTCGTCCTTATCCCGTCCATCGCATGTCTTGGACGGCAATGATGTCAGTCTTTAATCTTACAAGGACATCTACCAGCCTTATCAATGAAGGAACCGGATATTCCAGGTGAATGCGCTCAAATCATGATCTTTTAAACGTTTGCAGGAGTCGTTATCAAAAGGGGGATCTCTCATCAGAGGCATTTGTTGATTTTTCATTGGAGTTTTTATGTGGTGGGTTCCAAACAATGCGCACAACCGCAGGGGATTCGCCTTCTCACTTTCGCTCACTTTTAAATGGATGTTTGTTGGCTACCCAGAGGATACTTGGTCTAAGATCGCAGGAAAGATCAACATTTAACATGCATATATATATATATTTGCACTTTAGGCGTTCATTTTTTTGCACTTTGTAGGAGTAAATGAAGTTTTATTGCTTGACATATGCTAGAAAGTGTTAAACAATTTCGAAATTTATTTCGTTAAAATGTCCTTTGTATATCTCGAATAAGTTTTCACAAAAAAATCTTTCTTTGTCAGCGTATATACTATATATTTACTTATTTATGTATATACGCGTATATATTTAGGCGTACACAGCATGATGGTAGCTAAACAAAGATTAACTACTTTAAGTTAAGACTAAACTGCCTTGGTAGCAGCCGTTAGCCGCGCCATAGGAAAAAAATCGAAATGAAATTCAAATATAGCAGGAGTTCCAAGAACAAAATGTCTTAAAGTACACTGCAGAAGCAAAAAAAAAAAAACATACAAAGTAAATGCTAAGACAAGTGACAGTTAAATCCCAACAACGCATTGCCGCTGCTGCCTAGCGTTACTTTGCTATTCGCTACTTAAATGCTATACAATTTAGCTTAAGTTCGACTTCCCACAGCTCCAAAGTAGTCAGCCGTCTTATATCCGCCTGCCTAAGCTCTTCCGGTCTCTACGCCATTGCGTGCGTATCACTATATGTGTGTGCATTTAGGTATAATGAATTTGCAGTGAAAATGTAAGCAACTTTAGCGTAAATTCATTTGTTTTGTGTCACATCGAGATCTCAGTGTATGTAAGTAATGTACATATATAGACTGTCGAGAAATAGCGAAGACAGCGCCAAGCAAAATGTGCTTAGCTGGAAGCCTGAAGTGGCCTGCTTTGGTACATTTCTATGCCACAATTGTCGTACGCTGCAAATTTTTCTGCATTTGTATTGTCTTAATTTTTGACAAGGAAAATGCTAAAAGTTTTGCGTAGGATTTCAGCCTGCTTTTATTGCCTCTGTGCTTTCTAACTTTCTTCTTATCCGTTGCTGTGTTGACAGGCGACGGGCGCAATGGAATTTGCGAAGTTTGTTTAATCTAATTCGAAAAAAATTAATTTTGCTTAATGTTAATTTATTTGATTTGATTTAATTATTTATTTTCATTACATTTATTTAATTTTATTATTTTCCCTATGTTACTTATTTAACTTGAGCTTAGTTTATTTTATTTTATCTTTTTTATTTTATTTTATTTTATTTTATTTTATTTTAATTTGTTTTACTTTATTTTTACTTTTATTTTTATTTTATTTTATCTAATTTTATTTATTTTATTTTATTTTATATTATTTCATTTTATTTTATTTGATTTCATTTGGTTTTATTTTATGTTATGTTATGTTACGTTATTTTATTTTATTTTATTATTATTTTTTTATTTCACTTTATTTCATTTATTATATTTAATTTTTTATTTTATTGCATTTTATTTTATTTTAGTTTATTGTTATTTTATTTTACTTTATCTTGTTTTATTTTTTTATTTTATTTAATTCATTTTGTTTTATTTAATAAAATTCTTAATTTTATTTTATTTTATTTTTTTATTATTATTATTTTTTCATTCTTTTAATTTTATTTATTTCATTTTATTTTATTTTATTTTATTTTATTTTATTTTATTTCATTTTATTTTATTTTATTTTATTTTTATTTTTTTTATTTTATATTAAATTATTTTATTTTATTTTATTTCATTTTATCTTATTTTATATTATTTTGTATTATTTTACTTTATTTTATGATATTTTATTTTTTTTATTATATATCATTTAATTTAATATAATTTTATTATTTAATTTCCTTTTTTATTTTATTTTATTTAGTTTTATTTTCTTTTAATTTATTTTATTTTTTGTTCATTTTATTTTAATTTTTTCTTAATATTATGTTATTTTATTTTATCTCGTATTAGTTTATTTTATTTTATTTTATTTTATTTTATTTTATTTTTATTTTTTTATTTTTGTTTATTTGAAATTTTCATTTTATTTTTTAATTTACGTTATTTCATTTTATGTTATTTTAGTTTATTTATATTTATTTTATTTCATTTTATTTTATTTTTTTCTATTTTTTATTGAATTTTTTTATTTCATTTTATTTTATTTTGTTTTAAATTTTATTTAATTTAATTTTTTTCATTTTGTTTTATTTTATTTTATTTTATTTTTTATTTTTATTTTTATTTTTTTTTAATGTAATTTGGTTTTTTTATTTTTTTAATATATTTTTAATTTTTTTCTATTTTTATTTTATTTTATTTTATGTTATGTTATTTTATTTTATTTATATTTATTTTATTTCATTTTTTTTTAATTTTTTCTATTTTTATTTTATTTAATTTCATTTTAATTTTAATTTTATTTAATTTTATTTAATTTTTTTCTATTTTTTATTTTATTTTATTTCATTTTAACTTATTTATTTTGTTAGTTATCTTATTTCACATAATTTTTTTTATATTTTCTATTTTGTTTTATGTTACTTCATTTCATTTTATTTTATTTTTTTATATTACATTTTATTTTGTTTTATTTTTTTCTATATTTTATTTTATTTTATTTTTTTAAATATATTTTATTTCATATTATTTTTTTTTATTTTTTTTTTATTTCGCTTTATAGTATTTTTTTTAAATTATTTTATTTTGTTTTATTTTATTTTATTTTTTCATATTTTTTTATTTTATTTTGTTAAACTCTATTTTATTTTATTTTTTTAAATAATTTTATTTTATTTTATTTTAATTTATTTCTTAATATTTTTTTATTATTTTAGTTTATTTTATATTTGTTATTAATTCATTAAATTATATGTGCCCATCACGGCTTTCTTTTTTGTTTTTTTTATGCTTTTTTTCTCACTAAGTAAAAGGCTTTTCCGAAATATTTTAACAAATCTTAATCAAACATACGAAATAGCCATTTACAAAAATAGAACCAAATGTTGCTTGCAACTGTAATGTGTTATTCTTTTTATTGCTTTATTACGATAGTTCTTCTTGCTACGCATATAAGTGTGTGTTAATAGTTGCATGCTGCTCAGAGATGCTAGTTGTTGCCAAAAGTTGCCGTACAAACCTTTTAAGACGCAATTTGTTGAAAACGACCGTTATAGAATGTTTTCCAGTTCGTTCTTTGTATTTATTTTTATTATTGTTCTTCAACATTGCTTTTATGAGCTTTTGCGTTTTGTATTTTTAAACGTTATGCTAAGAGAATATAGCTTTTGCACCAAAACAAGTTGCTCAATGCGCGCCTTAAGTGCCTTTTAAGTAAAGAAAAAACTTTATTAATTGACTGAAATTAGGCTTGCTTTGCGTTAGTGGCGTTGCCTACGTTCGACAGTCATAGAATGGCAGTAAGTACAGAGCTAAGTATAATGTATGTGTGTGCGCAAGTACATAAAAATTTATATAAAAAAGTGAATAATAAGTAGCCACTAATGGAAAAATTACTTCAAATAAAGTAAGATTTAAACTGCTTAGCAAAGGGAAAAATTATTATGAGCTTGTAAAAAATTCTTTACTTGAGAAAACAAAACTTAGTTTCTCATGCATAAATAAATTTATTAAAAATATACTCGCTAAAACGAGATTTTACGTCCACTCTGCGTAAGTAATTTTATATCTGAATATGTCAATTGTAAGCTGAAGAGGATGTTCTGCTCACCAGTTGCTCAATTGCGCATTTCACCAACTGATCACTCAATCAATGTCCGTTAAATGTCATATAAATTCAATTTAATTGCAATCAATTAACGTAAATATTTTGCATTTATTTTTGTTTAATTTTCCGAAATTATTTAATGTTACTCATACGCACCACACACCCTCGCTCCTGCGCGTAGTCATTTATTTATATAAATCGCTATCATTGTCACTTGGTATTTCATTGATTTTTTTCACACATATATGATTGTTACTTTTTTTGTGGTCTGTGGCTGTATTTCATCAATAAATTCCATTGTTAAAAAACAATTGGCTTACAATGAAAGTGTCAGTCATACGCCACGGTCGCCACGTATGTTGGTGCTGATGATTGAATGAAAATTAAGAAAAAAATATATATATATATCTATTATATACATAAATAATATATTTAACATAATTGGCATCTTATAGCCGCTGAAGCGTTTTCTGTCGCGCTCCCTCATCACTACCTTTTCCAAACTATATACATAGCTAAAAATATAGTAAAAAATTCAGCGAAAACTACAAATTCTTCTTCTTCTTCTTCTTCTTCTTCTTCTTTTTCTTCTTCTTCTTTGGCGTGGGCAACGCTTACGCGGATATAACCGAATCAACAATAGTTCGTAATTCGATCCTTCCCTTCGCTGTTTGGTGCAAGTTGGAAAAAACAAGTGAAACCAGATCGCTCTTCGTCTGAAGCTTTCAACCGGAGTAGAGATCTTCCTCTTCCTATTCTCCTGCTTCCAGGAGCAGGTATTACATCTAGTCCTTTTAAAGCTGGAGGACTTTCATCGATTTGGACGACATGACTGTGTAGCCACTGTCTCTTAATTCGCTGAACGATGTCAATGTCGCCGTATAACTCGTACAGTTCATCGTTCCACCGTCAACGGTATTCTCCATTGCTAACACGCAAAGGCGGCCGTGATAGCCGAGTGGTTAACGTTGCGTACCATAATTCCGAAAGCCTGGGTTCGAGTCCAGATTCGAGAAACATCCAAAAATATAGAAAATTAATTTTTCTAATTGCGGCCGCCTCTCGGCAGGGAAAGTAAAGCCCTGCGAGTGTATTTCTGACATAAAATATTAGCTCTTCATAAAAATCCATCGACTCCTTCATTTGTTGGTAAAAACATCAAAACGCAAAGCCACTAATTGGAGGAGGGCTCGGCCAAATATCGATCGCTGCAGCGGTTACAAGCACTAAATATATATATATAACGCGCAAAGGACCATAAAACTTCCGTAAAACCTTTCTCTAGAAAACTCCTAAAGCTCATCGGATGCCGACATCGTCCACGCCACTGCACCGTATGTCAGGACGGGAATAATGAGCGACTTGTAGAGTTTGGTTTTGGTTCGTCGAGAAGGACTTTACTTTCCAATTGCCTACTCAGTCCATCCATCTCCATCTGTTGGCATGAGTGATTCTGCGCTGGATTTCAAGGCTGACATTGTTGGTGTTATTAATGCTGGTTCCCAGATAGACTGTCAACAGTGACGTGGGAGACAAGGCGCGTATACTCTGATAGTTTTTTTGATGACATGAGATATTTTGACTTGCCTTCGTTCAGCACGAGACTCATTCGATTCGCTTCTTTGCATTTCTGGTATTATCCAGGGTCACTTTACATAGCCGTATGAGTTTTGTGGGGATATCAATTTCTGACATAGCGGCGTAGGGGTAGTTCCTCATAGTGCTGTCGAAGGCAGCTTTAAAATGGACTAAAAGGTGCTGTATATCGATTATTTTTCCTCGAGTCTTCTCCAAGGTTCGGCACGTTGTAAATATACTAGGTCTAAAGCCGCTGTTAAGGTCCGATCAGTTTGCTGACGGTGGACTTTAATTTTTCACACAATATGCTAGATAGGGCCTTATATACGATACTGAGGAGGCTTGTCCCACGCTATTTGGCGCAGAACACGGGGGGGCTCTCCTTTTTTGGATTGGGCTGAGCACACTTAGGTTCCATTCGTCGGACTTGCGTTCATCCGAGCTTATTCTGCAAAAAAGGTGCTGCATGCACCTTGTCGGTTCTTCGCCGCCTTAGTTGATTGAATAGCTCTGCCGGTGAGTCATCGCTTTGTTATTTTTTTGTTATTTTTTAAGCGGGCAATCGAACTTCTTCATAGTCGGGTAGTGGAATGTCTATATACTCGGGTCACCATCTCCGTGTGTTGGGCTTTCACTACCACTCAGTAGGTTATATAAACCATAAAACCAATATGCCCTGGACATAGTTGACCAGTTTATCTCCTTGGTTCTTACATGAGCATGCTTCGGTCTTGAAACCTTCTGTAAGTCGCCGAATCTTTTAATAGAATTTTCAAGCATTACCATTGTCGGCTAAGCTCTTCATACTCACGCATTTTGGCCTCAATTTTCTTTTGTTCACAAATACGTGTCGCTTCCATTTTCAGCTTTTCGGTATCTATCCCATCTCGCACGTATTGTGGTCGACCGCAAATTAGGGAGGTAGGCAAAACAGAATAATTGTTTTCGTAGCGACGGTATGTAAGGAGTTTGTTATTCCGTTGCCCATTGTGGTATGAAAATCGAATAGCACAATTTTGACATCGTGGCGGTGGCAGCGCTCGTAAGTGTGTTATGGGCCTAATGAAAGTATTTTTTAGCATATAAGAGTTATGTTGAGGAATTCTGCTTTGATGTGGATTGTGACGAGACCGTTCATCCACCGGGGTTAATGCCAGTGCTCTACTCTGCGAAGGAGCCACCCCACCATAAAACCAACATAAAATTTGCCATCCTTTATGTGTCTGCTGTAGTAGATTTCACAAGTACCCATCTCCTTTCGGACTTGCCGTGTCTATTACATTTCTTGTTCCGCGGTGATGCCATATGTTTGTTGGAGGCTGACATCAACCAGATGTGCAGCGGCACTTTCTCAATTAAGAAGCGGCAGATTCCAGGTGCATGCCATCAAATCGAGATCGTTAAAACATTCGGAGGGGTCGTCATCAAAGGGCGGCGTTCGCCTACTCACTTTAATTCGCCTCCAGGTGCATATCTGTTAGCTAACCAGAGGATACTTGGTCTAAGATCTTAAGTTGTGAGCTGCGTGAAGAAAATGTAAAAGAATCGTTTTTGGCCACTCCCAGGTGAATGGCAGTCAAAAACTCTTCCCACTTGCATGCGCTTCTACACATGGCTCCACAACTACTACTTAATTAATTAAAACTTTAAGAAACCATACACTGCAGCACACTTAAAGTCACTTAAAATCAGTTGAGCGCTCTCACAAAGGTAACTGTTTCCGCTAAGAAATTATAAAACTATACCAATCGGTTTCGGAACAAACAATAGTTTAACCACTTACAACAAAAACTATTTTTGTTTACCACTTTTTTTTATTGTTCTTGGTGAAAAATAAATTATTATATGTTGAAAATGAAGCTGCGGAGGAATAAAGCAAATCTCTAATGACTACCTGTCGCTGCTGAAAAAACCCTGTCAGAACTACTATAACAATAACAAGAGTACCAATAGAAAACAACAAAAATAAATAAGTAAATATAAAGTGGAAAAACTCAAATACAAACTGTCGCGGTAGTGACAACAACAACAACAGCATAAAATTGCTGCAACTCACTGAAAGTACAATAGAAAACTCACTTCAATCGAGGCGTCTTAACAACTTGCAACAAAACATTTGTGTTTTGCAAGTGGAGAGATGGTAAGATTTGCGAGACGTGAAGGCAGTGTAAAGATAAAGAAATTGCAACAAAATACTGCTGAATACATATTTTATTAGCCCATTTAGTTGGCTGGCGGGTGCGGCTTCCGCTTTTTTAACTTTTTTCTTCCCAAAGTAGCAACAAATTAGAAAAATTCATTGTTAAAAATGATAAGGAAATCAATGTGACTCATAAGAGGGGGTTAAGATGTACGGTGGCATGAGAAGGAAATACAAGCAACAACAAGTAATTGTAGGCAAAAGATCTGCGCAACACTGACAGATGGAAAAGTACAGATAAATGAACAGTTGAATGAGGCAGACAGGATGCAGGGAAGCATCACGGATGAAGGCGGCCAGAGTGGCGCCTCTGGGCGATGAGAGACGACGAATAAGCGAGTAGTTAGACAAAAGAGTAAACAAATATATAGACAAAAGGTGACAGCGAAGAAAAAAGGTGAGACAAATGAGCAGACAAAACGTTGAAGACAGTTAGTAGCTGGAGGCTGCGACAAAGGAGTTGCAACTATTAGAAATGCATGCACAAAAATACTTGCCACAACCACCACAATTTGAGTGAGTGAGTGAGTTGAATAAATTTAAACAGATAGCTCAACTTCCCGTTGCTGGCTGTGAAGTAACTTTCGAAAAGTATTTGCCAAATTTCAACACAAATACCACACAAAATTTGAATGGGTAATAAGTAGTAGGTGAATATGCATACATATGTATATTCAAGCTTATATACAAAATTCAGTGAAAACATGGACGCTAGCAAGCAAAAAAAATATATATAAACCTATGTTAAAATTTCTAAACTTTTTTGAGTTGCAAGTGAGTGTAGAAGGGATTAACTCAAAGAAAGTTTAGAAATTTTCAACAAAATTTTGACAAAACCAAAATCCACATTGCCCCAAAGTGGCAGTGCATTTTAATGTTGCAATAAGGCAAGAAAATAAAGAGAGAAGAGCACAATAATTTCGAATTGAAATTTCAATACAAAACCTTTAACTGTATTTCATGAAATTGGCATAAATTGTGTCAGTGGCTACACCACAGACATGAATGATCTACCGAAACTATTATTTATCAACTCCCTAGTTGCTGCATGACATACTACTTATATAACTACACTTTTACCGTAATTCTTCCTCAATATCGATTGTTGTAATGTTTTTTTAGTTGTAGGTAACGAAAGTAGGTATTGTTTTCATGTTATTAGCAATTTTTGGTGCTCAATGTGTTTGTGTGATATCAAAGTGCCTGACACTACATACAAGTTCCGAAAACTTCCAACCATTACTGGTTGTGGTTGCCATACAGCAAGCTAGATAATGTCAAATAATCAATCATTTGAAAAGCAAAAATTAATTAAAGCCACATAAAATGTTATTCAATTCGACAATCGTAGGTGATTGCTATGAATAATTTGAACTTTAAAATATAAAACCAGAAAAAATGAAATATAAAATAAAATAAAAGAAAAAAGAAAAAACAATATAAAATAAAATAAAATAAAATAAAAATTAAATAAAAAAGTGAAAGTAGACATAAAATAAAATAAAATAAAATAAAGTAAATTAAATAATATAAAAAGTATTTAAAAAAAATAGAATGTAAAATGAAAAAAATAATAAAATAGAATAAAAAATATAAGACAAAAAAAATTAATAAAACAAAATAGCACAAGCAAAAAAAATAGAACCAAAATAAATAAAATAAAATAAATAAATAAAAGCAGATATAAAATAAAATAAAATAAATTAAATAAAAAAATTTTAATTAAATAATTAAAAAACAGAAAGACAAATTAAATTGAATTGAATTCAAAAAAGGAAAATACGGAAAATATTTAAAAATAAATTAAAATAGAATAAAATAAAAAAAAATACAAAGAATAAAGTAATAAAATATACAAAATAACATAAAATTAAATTAAATAAAAAAGTGAAAGTAAACATAAAATAAACTAAAATAAATTAAATAAAATTAAATTAAATAATATAAACAAAATTTTAAAAATATAACAAAGAAAAATAAAACAAAATAGAATAAAAAAAAAGAAGAAAAAAAATAAAAAAATAAAAAAAATAGAATAGAATAAAGTAAAAGAAAATAATTATATAAAAGTATATAAAAATAATTAAAATAAATAAAATAAAATAAAATAAATAGAAACTTAAAAAATGGAATTAAGCAGAATAAGATAAAATAGAATAAAGTAAAAGAAAAAAAAGAAAAAAATAAAGAAGGATAAAAAAATGAAATAAAAAAATAAAAAATAAAATAAATAAAACAGAATAGAAGAAAATAAAATAAAGTAAAGTAAAGTAAATAAAATAAAATTATGTAACATAAAAAAATTTATTGAAAAAAAAAAAAATAGAATAAAATAATAGAAAGAAAGAAAAAAATATAAAAATAAAATATAGTAGAATAAAAAATTTATATAAAAAAATTCTAGGATAAAATAAAAAGAAATAAAATAGAACAAGAAAAAAACTAAATGAAAAAAATAAAATTAAATAATATTAATATATATAAAAAATATATTAGAGAAAAGTAAAATAAATTAGAAAAAAGTATAAAAAAATTAAAATATAATAATAATTAAAAACTAAATAAATCAAATAATTTTAAATAAAATGAAATAAAATAATTTAAAGAAATATCAAATGAAATGAAATAAAATAAAATAGAAAAAATTATAATTAAATTTATTTATGTAAAAGAAGTTTAAAAAATAAAATAAAGCAAAGTATAGTAAAATAAAATAAAAGAAAATTAAAACAAAATAAAATAAAAAATCGGAAAAAAATTAAATAAATAGAATAAAATTAAATTAAAAATATTATATAAAATAAAATAAAACAAAATTATTTAAAAAAAAATTAATTGAAAAAAATATATCAAATGAAATTAAGCAAATAAAAAAAAAATAAAAATTTAAAATTAAATACAATAAATTAAAAGAATATAAAAAAGTAAAATAATTAAAATAAAATAAAATAAAAAAGTAAAATAAAATAAAATAAAAAAGTAAAGTAAAATAAAATAAAATTAAATAATATAAATTTGTATAAAATAATAAAATAAGATTTAATTAATACATATAGAAGGAATCCAAAAAAAAAAAAAGCAAATATTAATACAAAGAAAAAATTAATACAAAAAAATAAAAAATAAATAAAAATAAAATAAATTTAAAAAGTAAAAAAAAATTTAAATATTAAATAAAACAAAATTAAATAATATATAAAAATAAATAAAATAACATAAAATAAAATGATATAAATAAAAAAGCAAGGTAAAATAACATAAACTAAAATAAAATAAGGATAAGACATATCGAGAGGATTCAATGAATAAAATGTCTGAAACTAAAGTGTATGCTAATACAAATCAAAGAAAATAAACTACAAACAATTAAAATATTTTATTATCTCCATTATATATTAATAACAAGCTGAATCTTTGCATGCGTTACTTGTCATAATTCATCGTAAAATATCTGTAAATACTTCAACAAATTTCGAACAATTGTTTGGAGTATTTTCTTTGCGAAAATATAATTGTTGTCAGTTTTGTGAGATAAAGCATTGTGAGGTATTCATTATCCTATCTATGGCTTTTTATGTTTGCAATATAACAAATAGACGATTATTGTGATATTATGTAACTGACAAAGTATTAACATATGTTAATACATATATATCAGCGTGTGTTTAGATTTATGGGAAAATTTATTAACAGGTGATGGACACAGCTCTATTAATAAAATACATTTATTGTTATATTGTTTTTGTTATATTATTTTATTGAATTAAAATGATAGTTGGAGAATTTGTATGTATTATTTTTGCCATTATGGTAAATAAATATGAGTTAGAAAAAGCTAAACATATGCCTTTGCTTTAATTTTTATAATATTTATAAAGAAAAGAATACAGATTTTTTAGACATAAGATTATTTTTAGAGTTTTTGTTCTTAAAAAAGGAAATATTTTCTCCCACATTATTATTGTTTATTCAAATCCACCCTAAATGTAGGTAATAAATTACCTACATTACTTGTATAAAATACGAAGAAAACGTTGCCTACATTTAGGCACATTTTTTAAATTAAATATTACAACGCATTCGCATACCTAAAACTGGTATAACAAAGTATTTTAGTTTATTCGGAAAAGCACTTTTCTTTGTGTAAAGGCTTGATTAGATAACACTCAGCATACAAATATTGCTGGTTTGAATTAAAAGTGAAAAAAATTAAAGAAATTCTTACTTACAATCTTATTTATAAAAGAGGAAAGTAAGACTTCAATTACTTTAATTAAAAATATTTACTAGAATAGCTTATTTACTTACTTTATTTCTAGCAAAAAACTTTGGAGCAAAAAATTGATGTGAATTAGCAACAAGTTCAAGTGGTTGGAGAAGCTTAACCAATGTAGTAAATTAGAATAGCAACATGTCATGCAAATTGCCAATGAACACTGAGGCGACCGAAGAAAAGCATACAAAGTTGAAAAGACAACAAAAAAGAAAAAAAAACTTAAAGAGATAAACTACCGTGTTGGAAAAACATTAAGCTAAAAAAAGTATGAAAAAAGCGTCTTCGCAAGCTTTCATTTGATATATGAAAATGAAGAATCGGCCGCGATAGCCGAGTGGTTAGCATTGCGTACTGTCATTCGGAAGGCCTGGGTTCGAGCCTAGGTTCGAGCAACATCCAAAATTATAGAAAATAAATCTTTTTAATTGCGGTCGCCCCTCGGCAGGGAATGTCAAGCTCTCCGAGTGTATTTCTGGCATGAAATAAAGCTCCTCATAAAAATCCATCAGCCGTTCGGAGGCGGCTTTGAATAAACTGTAGGTCTCTTCATTTGTTGGTAAAAACATCACAACGCAAAACCACAAATTGCAGGAGGAGCTCGGCCGAAAATCGCTTCAGTTACAAAGCGCCAAATATATATATATGTATATATATATGGAGAATCAGATCAGGGTACCGCTTGGGAATGCCACACCGTTCTAAAAGCTCTTCAGAATGACCAGTTTTTTAAATTGTTTTTTTTTTACAACTTCTAACTATCTAAGCTTTTCTTCAAAGAATAGACTAGTACGCGGTTTCAAACTCTTTTAAAATTACTACAACAGACTTCTTATGTAGAGCTTCTAATCGCCCCGCCTGTCTCCCCTAAAGTGTTATGACTCAAGGTGCACGGGATCCTACTGAAACAAAGAGCTTTTTAGACGAGCTCACACAAGAACTATAATACTTTGCTATTACTATTAAGTCTGTCCAAGATCTTGTCACACCCAGCTTAATGGAGTTCGTGCAGCACATTTTTCAGCTTAGAGTGGTTCACATCGAGATGAGTATAGCATCAAGCGCTCTTTGCAAGGGTTTAAACGACCACATTTTTACCTACAAGGCACTACTAGGGCTTACACAACCAACTCACTGATCGACCGATGTACTTTCATTGCATTGCAATGTTTGTCATTGCCTAACTGTTGTTGTTGTTGCTGCTGCTGCTGTTGCTACTACTATGACAACTACTAAGTATGCTTCCCCTAAACTACTTTGCCACCGCTGCTTAGTGCAACAACATTTGTGGCAACTTTGTTTGTAAATGAGCTCGTGTGCGGTGCATGCAACTTATTATGATGTCGACAAGGCAGCAATTGCGGTTACGAGCAGCTACAAGCTAGAAGCTTCATATAACGATGTACCTCAGGCACGGAGGGTTGGCTCACTATTACAGTGGAGAAAGAGTGAAGGGGGGGGGGGGGGAAGGGTGTTTGTGGCGTATGTTAGAAGTAAGCAAAAACAAATGGAACAAAGAGAGTAGCGAATTTTTTAGATATATGCGTGTGTGTGTATATGCTTAAGGAAAAAAATGTTATGTTTATGTCCTGCACACACACACATACACACATATTTCTGTTACAACCAAGTAAGAGCAGAAAAATGTCACTGCCAACAACAATAACAATAGTTGTAATAGCAAAAAAAGAAAAGAAAAAAAACAGAATTAACAACATGAGCTTACGCACGCAGGCAGACAGGCATTAAGAAGAGCTTGTAACTTAAGAAATTGGATTGTTAGTCATTTTGTTATTGTTGTTGTTGTTGTTGTTATTGTTGTTTTTTTGCTCAGAGTAAAACTCTGATATTTAATAAAAACATACTGCAGAAATTCCTGCTGACGTCGCACGCTGTAGCCAATTTGGCCGCTTGGAGTAAGCACAAGGGAGAGAAACCCGCAAAATACTCAGCAATAAAGCATTTCGGCATATATTAGATGCCTTCAGATACATTTTCATTCTTAACTTATTCACAAGCAATTTGTTTAATTTATTCTCCTATTTTCGTAGCATTTACGGCACAGATAGAAGAAAAACATTCTTTGTACTCACTTGTTAAATTTATATTCATTTAAACATAAAATACATACATAGATGGGCAAGAAGTTATTTAAAATAGAGTTCTAGATACCCGGGTATCGAGCATTGCGAGTAGCTCGATGTTTGCGCAATTCTCGCTCTTTCCTCAACTGCTCAGCAGAGAAAAAAACTTTCAACTTTGTTTGGCGTTTCAATGATTTTTTCTCTTTGCATAAATAAATTTAAAATTAATATAAAAAAAAGTTTTGAAAAGAAAAGTCAAAATGTTTGGCAAAATACTCGAAATGCTCGTGCTCGGCTCGAACAATTTTCGAGTAATGAGTAATGAGCAGGTGTGCTCGGAGTGACCGCTGCTCAAATGCTCGCACTGCTCAAAAATGTTTGAGCAAAACGTGGTGCTCCCCAATTTAAAATGGAATAAGAAAAGAAAAAAGACTGTCTTCGACCATGCAGAAGTCTTTATAAATTTATTTCATGAACTTATCAAATTTATTGCAAATCACAAAATTTTTAATTTTGATGATGTTCAGTGTAAATATAAACTTGGATTTTCGTATGTAAAATATCAAATTTCTTGATGAATTTTTCACCCAAAACTTCATATCTGAACAAATCAGTTTTATATGGGGTCTATACGAAATAGTATTCCGATTTCGCTGATTTTCATTAAATGCTTTTTTGGTTGATTTTTTTACCAAAATCTCTTCTCTTAACAAATCGATTGTAGAAGGCTATAGGATATAGTAATCCGATTTCGATAATTTTCAGTACCCATATGCTATTCGTAACATGTGTGGATTATGCCACGCTCCTAGATGCTTTTTTCGCGAATTTTTGACCTAAAACCTCATATCTGAACAAATCGGTTGTATGAGGTCTATACGATATAGTATTTCAATTTCGATGATTTTCGGAACCAATATGCAATTTATTATGTGTGTACGGTATACCAAAATCACGTTCTTAGCTACTTTTTTTGACGGATTTATGACTCGAAATGTCAAATCTGAAAAGTCCTTCATAATAGGCTATAGTAGTCCGATCTGGTCGATTCGAATAAATAATCGGTTAAATGTACAGATGCATTTGTGTATTAAGTTTGGTTGAAATGTCTCAAAAACTCACGGATTTTTTTGCGTTCAAGCTGACAGACGGACAGACGGACAGGCGGACAGACGGAGAGATACGGACATGGGCTAAATCAATTCAACTCTGATACGATAGGTATAGATTTTGGTTGGTCTATCCTTTCTCCTTTTGGTACTTACTTACTTCGGATCAATGTTAATTTATCATTTCATGTACATGAAAATTACTAAAAATGATTTGCCAGGTATTTCGCAATTTTTTCGCAATATATGTCCTTGAAATTTTCTTTTGGTGTATAACATAACTGCGGCCTGATAGCCTTTTTATTCAGCTTCAATTCAGTTTTGTTTTTTTATATTTTTTTCTATAATAATTTGTTTCGAAGATAACTAACTTTGAATGCAAGAAGAACATTTTTGCTTTAACCTGCAATATCTCAACAACCGGTTGTTGGACAGAAAATTGTAGGGTATTTCTGGCATTTAGAATAAATTTACTCTACGTTTAAGGGACTTGCCCATAAAAGTCAACAATAAGATACTTGCTAAATAAAAACACTGTTCACACAGGCACTCAATTAGTTAATTGAATGCAATTAAGATTCTAATTGCAATGGCATTAACTCTATAGCTACGAAAACAATTAGCAGCAGACAATTGTAGTTGAATTCCACACTTGTAACATGTCGAGAAGAGAAAACAGACTCTGAAAAAACGATTGCGATGAGAAAAAAATCGGAAAAATTCGACAGAAATATATTAACAGAATTTCGGAAAAATTATTGCTGATTAAATTAAAAAAAAAAAACGATTAAGATGTGATTTAATAGGGTCCTCTTCTAATTTTTTTTTTTGAAAAATCGAATTTTTTTTATTTTACAAATCGAAAGCTGAAAATGTCTAGAATATGTTGTTGGTAAACTGTTTTTTCGATCCGTGAATTAGTTCCGTGGCTACACGGCTTTGAGCGGACCTATATCCTGAGCGTTGGCGGACGCTCAAAAACAAGTTTGCCGTGCGCTCCAAAACAAGTTACAAGAAAACATTTGTTTTGATCAAATTTCATATATATTATTTAAGATTACTTTTTGACCGTCATGTTGGATCGGATATTTTCAATTTTTCAAATCTCACCTTAAATTCGTATTCAGCGACCCTAAATATCATTATATTCAAGGTTTCATTAATATTAATGAATATTTCACTTGTTTAGTCTGCGATATTGGATCCATCATTCTGAATTTGTCAAATTTGACCACAAATTTGTGTTCAGCGAGCCGAAAAACCGATATAAACGAAGTTTCATTCAAATTGATTTTACGTTTTAAGTTCGCCATTTTGAGTTTTCCAAATCTAACCTCAAATTCGTGTTTAGTGATCGTAGAAACCTATAAGTTCACTTACTCTTAGACAAATAGATGGAGTAACTAAAATTGTACACGAAAAACTGTTTTCAAACTTTGACACGCGTTTTCTCGAAACAAGATTTTTCGAATCTCGTTTTTGAACCATTTAACCAATCAAATTAGCGTTTTGCCCATCTAAAGGAAGACAAAATTCTCCGGCGCTGTAACCTACAAAATCGCAATATTTTGATCAGTAGTGATTTTTTACAGCCGGCCAAAGTGGAAAAATCATGCGAAAAAACGATACTTAATTTTCAAGTAGTCGCCATTTTGTTTCTATAACGAATTTTTTAATGTTTTTAAGTTGGGGTGCCTCTATGGAATGTAATCTTCAAGATCGTTTCGGTTTTCTGCTTGTAGACACCGAATTGCGAACTGTGTCGTGCCCGTAGATGAAATCGGTTTTCAAAACATCTTTGGCTGGAGCCGCCATTTCGGATGCCAATTTTGACATCCGACACTCAAAATTTTCGATTGTATGAAGAACACCTAAATAAACATTTTGTAGAACAGCGCAAATGTCTGTTATTTTACTTATTAAAAAAAAAAAAAAAAAGAAAAAAAAAAAAAAATCAAACATTAGGTAATTTTTGCACAATTACATAAGAGGACCTCCTTAATAGTCAATTCATGAAGATAATATTATCTTTAATAAAAGAGCAATCGAAGAGAAACAAGAAGAAATGCCGAAGTCTTTCTCTATACACCTTTCATGAGCATCATTTGTACTATTTGCTAAGTTTTTATTGTGAAAAACTTACAGGTGTCACTAGCATAGCTCAACAAATCAAATAACAGTAAAGTGCGCACTAATAAAATTTAATAAAAGAAAATTCATTTATTAACACCAAAGCAACAACAGCAATAGATAGTGATAGTCTTCTATTCCTTCACTCTCGTATAAATCAAGGACACAATATTTGATTTGATTTGATAACCTAGGCAATCAATCGAAGAGAAAGAAACCCAATCAAGTGTTGTTGTTGTTGTATTTACGCTTACTTATTTCTAAAGCTAGTAGTGTGTAAATATGTTTGCTTTCCACATCGCTATTTGATGAATTATAAATATACATATATATATATGTGAATGAATGTATGACAATGTGAAGTGTTGTGCAAGTGGCAAGCCATACAAATGAGATGAGTTGAGATGAAATTGCTGGGAAATCAACAATATTGATAAAACTCTAGTGTAAGTATTTATTGTTGTTGGCCACACTTTTTATTCAACTACATTTATGTATTTTATTTTGTGTTGTAAGATATGCTGACACCAACCGTTTTAATAAATAGTCTTTTTGTTGACTCTCAATACACAAGTATTTGTCGGCTTATTTTATACACTTGCCGTATTTGCTTTGTGTTCGCCTAACAATTCATTCAATTATATATTGGTATTCCTAAGTACATACATATGTATGTATATGTTATGAGTAACTAACTGTGTAACTGTTCTGTGATTCTGCCTCTTTAACGCCAAGCAAATATAGTTATAAGGGTGATCCAAGTAGAGGTAGTTTTTTGCAATAGCCTTTTTTTTGACAGATCATGCATGAGTCGTGTCAAGCTGTTATATTATTTTTGTTCAATATTGTTTGGCATTTCATCATGGGAAGACCTAAGTCTGAATAACGTCTAACAAATCATTCAACTTTATTACGAAAATTCACGTTCTGTAAAGAATGTGTTTCGCGCGCTTCGCTCATCTAATGGTCAACATAATCGGCATAATATGTCGATCCCGAAGAGCTGCCCGAGCTATTTTTGTTGACGACATGTGACCCGTTGTCTGCTAAATACCAGCGTGATGCTTCATTATTCCAGGGGAGCGGTTCAGGGGATTATAGGGAAGGCGAATGTCCCAAACTCCATCGGCCTTGACGGAATAAGCATGCTAATGCCGTTGCTAAAACATTGGCGTCCATCGGGAGCAGACTATGTCACCAAGGTTCTTAACTTGGCTTTGGCATCGCTGAAAATACCCAACGTGCGGAAACGGGACCGAGTGGTGTCGCTGCTTAAAGTGGGGAAACCAGCGTATAAAGAATAGTCTTATCGGCCGATATCTCTCCTTTCCCCAGTAGCAAAAACAATTGAGACCTTGGTGCTTTTACACACCATTTGAACCCAGTCTGGCTTCCGTAAAGAACACACACCCTACTTAACGCCTGTATACAATGAGTCCACACACGACACTAATCACTACTTTGTAGGCCCTCTAAAACCAACTCATCTATCATCCATCTCCCTATGGTCCGAAACCGTCGAAACAGCCCGTTCACTAGACCTTCCGTTAGATGGACTCGATAACTTATTATCTACTCCTAAGTGGGGGTCAGCTAGCCGCTAAAACAACAACAACAATAATGCTGACACGGACTTCTCGACTTGGGACTATAAGGCAGTATATTGATTTGTGCTTTCAGTTATTAAGAAAGGACTAAAGTCCGATTATATGGGAGGTAGGTTTATATGTGGACCGACGTTAGTATCCCTTGGCTGAGCTTGGTACTCATTAGAACTATCATATTTATTAAATAAAATCAAGTTTTTTTTTCGATAAATTCCAAATACGTCCAAGTAACGGTTAAAAATTGCGGATCTGTCATATGGAAGTTAAGTCTATTGCTAGGTGATTGTTAGAGATTTCCAGTAGTCATCTACATTAGCTATTTTTCTAAATTCTAAATTTTTCTCTCAGAGAGCGGGTGCTTAAGTCGAGCAGATAACTTGCTATCCGTTATCTGCTATCTGCTGTGATTGCAGCTTTTCGACATCGAGCCTTCCTTGTGTTTGTTGGCGGGTGTTCTTTCCGGCACAGGGGCGGGCTCGTATCTACGCTGCGAAAAATAGTGATCCAAGTTGACGTTAGGAAAACAGCAAGACAAAATAAGCAACTTGAGTTAATTGAATCGGTTTGATTTTAAATCGCTTAAGAAATACTCGACCTGGATAAGAGTGTTGCAGAGTAAAAAAATGATCGTATTGTGAATGCACCACTGTAAAAATCCAAGAAATATTCTCACTGACCGTCAAACTGCCTTGCGAATTTTTGCTAACGATCCGTTTAATCCGTTTGAGATAATTCTCAACCACTGTTTGGCACATATTTGGCGGTATCTCAGCCATATCTTAACGAGAGTTGGTTTTCCAGTGCTCAAGAGCTAAAGATTTAACCTCATAAGCACGGTATTTTATGTAGTCCCACAAAACAAAGTCTAACGGTGTCAAATTGCACAAACTCAGTGGCCAATTGACATCGCCAAGGCGAGATTACGCCACCGCGAAATTTCTCTCGCAATAAAGTCATATTCGCGCGAGTTGTGTGGCATGTGACACCAACTTGTTGAAACCACATATTGTCGTGTTCTTCAATACGACCATAACGCTCCGAATTGATAGTTACAGTCTCGCCGTTATCGTTTTCAAAGAAGTAAGGTCCAATCACACCGCCGAACCAAAGAGCGCACCAGACTGTACATTTTTTTTGGTTGTAATGGCCTCTCTTCAATTATTTCAGAATTCTTGGAGCACCAACTGCGACAATTCTGCCCACAGAGTGAGAAATGTGGTTCGTCGCCGAAGAAAATTTTATTGAAAAATTCGTGGTCTACTGCTTGTTGTTCAATCTGGCTTCAATTGTTGTGTGAGCTGGATTATATATGAATGTAGGTGTAGTAAGTCCAACAGTAAAATACGCCACAATGTGCCATAAGAAAGTCCCAGCTCTTGAGAACGTCGAGAAATATACACATTCAGGTCTTCCGCTACACTTTCACTTACAGCAGCGATATTTGAAGTAGAATGAGCAAATCGGTGATGCACAGGCCTTACAGTATCTATAAGTGACCCTGTCTCCTCAATTTTTTTTTTAATTTTACCAATTGCTTGAGTAGTTGGATGATTATATGTACCGTAATCTCCTCTGAAAGCACGAATCACCATTTTTGTGATAGATTTCAACAATTTTCTCGTGGTGCGCAGTTGTTGAGCGATACATTTTCATAAGTGCCTGACTATTAACTAAAAAAAAACATGTTTGGTTTGAGAGTTAAGTTTGGAAGATGTCAAAATATAGGCTTGCACGCTCGAAAGCACTAAATGGATAATCCTTCAATATATTTGAACTCATTATTTTCATACATATCCATGCAGGACTGTGTACGTATAATTTTAGTATTACCAAATACCAAATAATTATCAAAATTTAATCGACATTAATTGCAGGCGCTTAAATTTACAGAAACAATAGATAAATGGGCAAAATTTATTGGTGCTGTCAGTTGTTGTTGCTGTTTTATTGTTGTTTTGTGCGTATTAATGAAAATTACTTTCGAAAATTTCCAATTTGCCAACATAAGCACAAATGCATATATAATGTACATATATATAAATATATATATATATATATATATATATATATATATATATATATATATATATATAAAGGGTGTTTTTTATAGAGATATAGAACTTAAAGTTGCAATAAAACAACGATGGATTATTCGATTGACATGAATTTTATTTATCCGAAAGATAATCTTGTGGCATTACATTTTAAATATGATTTCTGGCATATGATCGCCACGGCTGGCGCGGATGTAGTCCCATCTGGACGTCCAATTTTCGATGACTTTTTCCAACATTTGTGGCCGTCGGCAATAACATGGCGAATGTTGTCTTCCAAATGGTCAAGCGTTTGTGGCTTATCCGCATAGACCAATGACTTTACATAGCCCCACAGAAAGTAGTCTAGCGGTGTTAAATCACAAGATCTTGGAGGCCAATTCACAGGTCCAAAACGTGAAATTAGGCGGTCACCAAACGTGTCTTTCAATAAATCTATTGTGGCACGAGCTGTGTGACATGTTGCGCCGTCTTGTTGAAACCACATCTCCTGGACATCATGGTTATTCAATTCAGGAATGAAAAAGTTAGTAATCATGGCTCTATACCGATCACCATTGGCTGTAACGTTCTGGCCACCATCGTTTTTGAAAAAGTACGGACCAATGATTCCACCAGCCCATGAAGCGCACCAAACAGTCAGTTTTGCTGGATGTAACGGTGTTTCAACATACACTTGAGGATTACCTTCACTCCAAATGCCGTAGTTTTGTTTGTTGACGTAGCCATTCAACAAGAAGTGCGCTTCATCGCTAAACAAATTCGCTTATGCAAATCGGGAACAACATTAATCTCGTTTTGAGCCCATTCGACGAATCTACGCCTTACTTGATGATCGTTTGACTTCAATTCTTGCACGTGTTGGATTTTGTAAGCACGCAAACCAAGATCCTTCTGCAAAATCTTCCATAAAGTGAATGTACACAGATCCAATTCGTGTGCTCGATGGCGGATGGACTCATTCGGGTCTTCCTCAAAGCTACGCTCTACAGCAGCAATAGCTTCTTCTGTACGCACCGTACGGCGTCTCTGGTGGTGCGAGTTATCAATAAGAGTAAACGTGGTGCGAAAACGTTCCATGGTTAATCGAATTAACTGCTCTGATGGACGATTTTGTCGACGATAAAATGGACGTAGTGCGCGATACGTTTTCCGCACAGAACCATTATTTTCGAAATAAAATTGCTCTATTTGCAAGCACTATCTGTTGTTCAGGCGTGAGTCTATTCATGATGAATTGCCAAACCAAACTGAGAATAAATCACTTGACAGCTGTTAAATCGGTCGCCATCTTGAAAAGTAATGCCAACTTAAAGTTCTATACCTCTATAAAAAACACCCTTTATATATATATATAGTGTATATGTAATACAATATACTGATGTATAGGTAAATGAAGCCCATCTATGTTGGAAAAGTGAGTGCGTGTGTGTGGCCGTTGGCTATGAGTATTTTGATGATTGGCAGTTGACTGTCAAACAACAATCAAATTTAATTTGTCAACGTTGTGCACACACACACACACGCACACATACAAATAAAAACAAACAGACGCAGATAGTTAAGTTTACTTAATGAGCTCAAAACGCTATCAAACACACACGCACACACGCGCGTACATATGTTACACATACATTTGTGTGTACATTTAAATGTGCTGTTTACAAGAGCCAATGAGCTCTAGGTGCCATCCAGTTTATTGTGAATGGATAAATATACATGTGTGTGTGAGTGTGTGTGTGCGAATTTTCATCTTTATATATATGTGTGTGTTGTAATTGTCCTGCAGTCAGCAGTCGCTAACAATTGCCTCTCCACTATTATTTGTTGCTGTCAAATGCTATTTTACTTCATCAGTCAGCCAACACGCCTCTTCGGCTCTTCGGCTTTTTGGCTCTACGCCTAATTGCCAATAATTCTCATACAGGTTTTGGACCTACAGCTACGAGCAGTTCTTACACAGCTAAATTCAATTGTACACATAGACCATAAAGTCTGCGTTCACTCATCACATTTTTTTTAAATAAAGTAAAAATACAATTGAAATAGTTAATTCATCTAAAAAATTTTACATCAATTTATTCGGGTTGGTGTCGAAATTCTGTATGTACAAAATTGTGCCTTTCAAAATTCTGCTTTTTTAAAATTCTGTTTTTTTTAAATTCTGCTTTCTTAAATTCTGCTTTCAAAATTCTGTATTACAAAATTTTGTATTGCAAAATTCTGTATTACAAAATTCTGTATTAAAATATAATGTTAACAATGTTAAAGAGTTCATGCAATTATTTCGAAAAAGTGCGCACTTTTAGCGAATAACAAAACAAAGGACATATAATTGGTCGTGTTCCAAAAGAATAGCGTGTCACTGTAAATCTCGATTGGTGACTAAATTAAAAGACGGTATCCATTGTGTGATTAAAAGGTCCGGTGTACATACCCATAGCCCTGAGGCAGTGGAAGGTTTTGTTGGCGATGCTAATATAAATCTTAAAGAGTTATCTAAAAAAACATGCTTGCCGGCTAGCCAGATAATTCGAGAAACTATTGTGCTAACACCGAGCGAAAGCCGTGATGCTTCTTACCTTCTAAAATGGCCCAAAAAGTAAAATAATTCGGACTAGAAAAAAGAAATGGAACATGAAAGAACCAAAAACTGTAGACGATATTGATATGCCACTTAATTTATATGTCCTTGAAGGCGAGCTTTTTGTCTTAGCAGAAAAATGGGTCGATGATGAATTTTTTATAACATTGGGAACAAAATCTTCATTGGAAATGCTGAATAGCAGTGACTGCTGGGCTGTTGATGGAACTTTCCATGTTGTTCCTCGCGTTATGAGGCAACTTTTTTCCATACATGGCAGAGTACATGGCGAAATCCTGCCTCTCGTTTTTTGCTTGATGAGCAAAAAAACGTTGAAGTCATATGTCGCTGTTTTTAACGAGTTGCTGACGATTGCAGGTAACCATGAACTAAATTTATGCCCTCGGCGTATAATTTGCGATTTCGAAATGGGTATCATATCGGCAATTAAGCAATGTTTTCCAAATAGTGATTTACGTTGTTGTTTGTTCCATTTTGGACAAATAATATGGCAAAAGGTTCAGAAGGATAGGTAATTAAAGCCTATTTTATGGTTGTTTATGCATACTAAGTAATAATATGTTCTTTATGTATAGATTGGCTCAAAAATATGGGACTTCGGTGGAATTCGCACTGCAAGTCCGAATGATTAAAAGCTTAGATTTCGTACCGCCAAGCGAAATACCGAATTACTTTCAATCATCACTTAATAACTGCGATGATGAAAGTGTAAAAAATTTACTAGTTTGGTTTGATAAAAATTATATTGATATAAATAATAATAATTCCAAATATTCTCCCGAGTTTTGGTCAGTGCATGACCATATTGCATCGCAAACAGAAACGTTTCCTAGAACACAAAACAATATTGAAGCGTGGCATCGCCGGCTGAAAGTTATTGTTGGAAGAAGAAACTCGCAATTTTACCATCTTGTGCTAAGTTTGCAAAAGCAACTTATTTTAGCGAAGACTCAAATATCAAGGAAAGGAAATGGAGAGAGTTAGAAAAAAAGGAAAATAATTAAAAAAAAAACAGCTGCGAAGAATTATTAAGAAAAGAAATGGATTAAGTCACACTACATATTTAAAAAGAATTGCAAAAAATATTGTAATTGGCTAAACTAAAATATTGTTATCGCTTAAACATATATGTATATTTATGGAATAAATGTTTATTTTGTTACTTCTTGTATGACGAAAATCACAAAACTTGAATAAAGCAGAATTTTTCGTATTAAACATGCAGAATTTTGAAAAGGCAGAATTTTAGAAAGCAGAATTTTAAAAAGCAGAATTTTAAAAAAGCAGAATTTTGTTCAAGCATAATTTTTTTGCAATTTACAGAATTTTGTAATACAGAATAATGACACGCTCCCAATTTATTCATTATAATTAAGGTTTGAAATGCAAAAGCAAAAATTTATATTTCAATTTTCATTTTCTAGATAACGGTATCTAAGTGCAGCAACATTTAAACGTATGGACCACAAAGTCTGCCTTCAGGTTTGTAATTATCTACAAAAGCATTAAAAATTATAGGGAAAAATTAAATTTAATATTTTGTTGGATAACGCAGTTGTTTTAATACTTCACTTAACCGGCTTGACATTGAATTTACCAATTTATCTGTTTAATTAGCTGTAATTATGGACCATTCTGCCTGCATAACTCCTCGCAAAACCTCTTTACTTGTTATTATATGCTGACGAATTCTTTTTTCTAATATAGCCCAACGGTGCTCTATAGGATTGACATCGGGTGACTGAGGAGGCATTTTAAGCTGTCTAGGGGCATTTTAAAAGAGCCAAAGTCTCTCTATTTGAGCAATATGCTTCGGATCGATATCCTGTTGAAATTAAAATATCGAAGATAAGCCTAGATGTTCTGCATTTTGTTTCAAGTTCTTTTTTAAAATGTTTAAATATCCCCAGTTATCCATTGTGGTTTCACTGTACCAACAAAATTTTGTTTTTCATGAGCAATTCCTGATTCGCGCCACACAATGTGGCTACCTTTTATGCCGAACATACAAAATTTTCACCCATCCGAAAAAATTACATGTTTCCAGAATTCCGGAGACTCATTTATATAATTGTGAGCAAATTCAATGCGCTTTCGTCTGTTGGCAAGTGAGTTATAAGGTTTTTTTTCGAGCGACTCTATCATTATATCCAGCTTTACGTAAAATTTTTCTAGCAGTTTCAGCAATTATTTTTTTTAACGTTTTATTTACGTTTTCAACTATATTTGTTGACATAATTCGCGGATTAACTTTCACCAGATTTATTATTTTGCGCTCTACGCGTACTGATAACATTTTTGGACGGCCAGATCGGGGTTTCTATGTTAAAATACCGGTTTGCTTGAAATTATTTACTACGCGCTGGACGAGGGAATACGTTCTTCCAATAGTTTGTCCAATTTTTCAGAAACTTTTGCCAACTTTCCACATTTTAATTATTTAATTATTTAATTATTTTTCTTTCTGACACACTAATTCCTTTACCTTTGGTTTTCATTTTTTCAAACTAATATTAAAACACGTCACGAATGCTTTAAATGATTAATTAAAATAAAAGACAATAGAAAATATGGAAAAAGAAGAAACATCTACATGAAAAGTAACGGTATTCTCAAATCAAGCAAACTGAACGGAGACTATGTGGTGTCTTTGTTTACTTGTTGCTGCACTTAGATACCGTTATCTCGAAAATGGCGATAGGAATATAGGTTTTTGTTTTTGCATTTTGAATTGAGAAATATAATGAATTAATGTAAAAATTTTTTGGTTATAAGTAATGAGCTGAAAAATTTTAATTGAATTAACTATTTCAATTATGTTTGTACTTTACTTTAAAAAATATGTTGGGTGAACGCAGACTTTATGGTCTATGTGTATGTAAGTATGTGTATGAGGGTGAGTGTGTTTCCAACAACAAAACAATGCGTTGCAACCAACGCCAACGGTTGTTTGTGCTTTTGGCATGTGACTCCACCACACCACACCTGCTTTCGCTCATACACGCACTCACCCACTCACATGTGTGTCGGTGTGTTGCTATGATTGTTGATTTGCTATTGGGCTTTGTTGGATTACTGTTGATATTCGACGGTTGCACCTGACGTTTGTCAATAGTAATTGACAATTTTGAAATTAGCGCTCCAAAAAGTGGTGTTTTGAATGGTGTGTGTGCGTGTCGCCCTTGCAGTGCCGTCGGGAAATTGATATACACTTGGAAAATTTGTATAACCTTGCTAATGCAATACATACGAGGTATGTTCGCGGACTGCATACATTCGATTATTGATATTTTGTTTTTGTTATAATCGGACATATATCTTTATCATGTGCTTGCATTAGGAGTCAATTTGGATTAGTAGTTTGCCTTTGATAACAGCAGAGGTTGGGCACGTTTTTGTGCGCTCTTCGATTCTTGACATTTGAAAGAAATTGTTCAAAGAATATTTATTAAATTTTTCGTTAAAAATCGAGTGAAGCGCTCCAAGGCACTTGAAATGTTGTCTGTGGCATTCGGTGAGTCCACTTTTTCTCAAGAAAGTGTTCATAAGACGTGCAAGCGTGTTACAGAAAGCCTAGAAAATGTTGATGACGATGAGCGCCCTGAAGGTGCGACCACGCCAACAAGCGAAGAAAACATCGAAACAGTGAAAAAATGATTCTGGAAAATCATGGAATCACTATTAGGGAAGTTGCAGAGGATGTTGGCATGCATGAAACGTGTGGCAGTGAAGTTTGTTCGGAAATTCCTAAATTTGAGCAAAAGCAATGTCGCATTAGTATCGCTCAGGAGTTGTTGAATGACGTCAACAACGACCCGGGTTTGCTCAAACAGGTCATAATTGGTGAAATATGGTTATGACATCGAAACCAAGGCCCAATCATCCCAATGGAAGCTGCTAGATGAGATAAAGACCGAAAGAGGCACGACAAGTTCGATCAAATGTAAAGGTTTTACTCACTGCTTTCTTTGATTACAATGGGGTGGTGCATCATGAGTTCCTGCCAAAAGGTCGTACAGTTAATAAGGAATACCGCAAGGAATTTATGCAACATTTGCGTGAAGCAATACGGCTTAAACGATTGGAATTGTGTAAAAACAAATCGTGGATTCTGCATCACGATAATGCATCAGCTCACACATCAATATTTATTCGTGATTTTTTGGCCAAAAACAAAACCCTAATCAGACGTCAAACACCGTATTCACCAGATTTGCCTCTCTGCGACTTTTTCTTATACCCAAAACTAAAGAGACCACTGTAAGCATTTTGCCACAATTGATGAGATCAAGTCAGAATCGAAGAAAGAGCTGAAGACCATACTGAAAAGCGCATTTCAGAAGTGCTTCGAGGATTGGAAAAAGCGTTGGCACAAGTGTATTATATGCGAGGAGGATAACTTTGAAGGGGATAAAATAGGTATTGATGAATAAATAAGTGTTTAAAAAAAATTTCAAATTCACAGTTTTCTTTGAACACACCTCGTACGGACTTACTTATGTACATGAATACGGTAGTGTTATATTATTTTTGAATGCTTTCGAAATTGACTAAATAATCTAATTTTCAATGTTGCATTTGTCTATTGGATTGGCAGCATAATTTTGCGGTTCAATTTACAATAAAATAATATATTATTTGACTTATTCGCCAAAAAAGTGTAAGGAAAGGTTGGCCTAGATCTTATAAAGTGGTTCAACATTTTTTCTAACCAAACTTGCTACTGTTAATTCGAAACAACTTGAAATACTGTAACATTTTCCAAAACTAATTAAATTTTTGTTTGCTTAAAATTTTTTAGATCTTAAAATATTATAGTATGAGAGCCCAAGCGGGGATTTCGGGATATACTGAAGCGTGGCTGATTAATATACAAGCGGATGCTTTGTACCCGATTAAGTACCCCCACCAAATATGAGCCCTATATATATGGCCGCACGTCAAGGATAAAGTATCAGACGTAAGGAAAGGGGAGGGCTGCAAAGTTGTAAAAAAACGTCATCTCGACATTCTCGAGTGTGGCTGAATTTTTATTTTATTTTGAAGGAAATGATTCATAGGTAACGGAAAGTATATAATCTGACGATTTCTACAAGCCGAAATAACAAAAATTAGTCGATAAAGTTTAATACGTACAGCTGCGTGATTCCTATATTCCCCTCTCCGCGTTTCTATTACCCTCTCACTTTTTCTCTATCTATTACTCTTTAACTCCGCTCCCACTCTGGTTTCTGTTGCCATGACATCATCACAGCTGATCACACAGCTCGGTCGTGGCATTTTATTATTTACAACGTATTTCCAACAAAAATTTATGTGAATTCAAGTTTAAAAATATTAACTATGAGTGATATTAACATAAAGTGTGTATTTTGTGGTGAAATAACTTTGCAAAAAACATTTATTTTAAATTTATCAGATTAGGCGTCAGATTATGAGACAACACGTCCGGGACATAAAGATGAACCATAAAATGGTGAATTCTTTTAGTCCATTACAATAATGGCCGCGAGTTTGCGACACATCCAAATCGTCAGATTATTAGATGAGAGCATTTTTTTAGGTTCACTTAAGATCCCCTTATTTTCAATCCTTACGTACGACCATCCTTATCGTGGAAGCGATCAGATTAACTAACGTATATTATTAAAAATACGTAGGACATGGATTCTATAAATATCTGACGCGCCCGCTCGAGTATGTACATGCAATATTTTTTTTAAAAAATTTTTGAAAATCTATAGCCGCTCCCCCACCGATGAAAAGGTATACATCATATAAAATTTTTTTCTATTTATTATCTAACCTTCGCAACTCAATAGGTATCTATGACGCTCGAATAAATCCCCATTTAGCATCGTGGGCTCCCCTACTCTTAAGGTTATACATTTTCTATTATGCTTCTGCAGAGATTTTTATATATTTTTTTAACTTACTGTATTTCCAGTATTTCTGCTGCCAAAAATATAACTGAAGTATACTAAAAAGAAAAAAAGAGAAAAAAAAAATAAAATTTAATTATTAGAAATACAATTTAATGTTGTTATAAAAATGATACAAAAACAAGTATTTAACTTAAAGTATTCGGCTGATGTTTATTCATATTAAATCCACAAATCAATCAAGACTAGAAGATCTGTTATATAAGAGATAAGTCTATTTCTTGTAGCAACGAAGGCACTGCATCTTGAGCTTTGTTAAGATCTGACAACTGTGGCATTTCGAGCAGCGTTTGTACGTTTGGCCGGAAGACCATCCATACATCCATCCAGAATTATCAGCGACAACGGCAAAACAATAATCGACGCTCAAAACGTCATACAATGCGACTTCGTTAATTTCCTTAACGAATACTCCGCCGATATTGTCCAAAAATATACTCCCATATAGGTGTCTTACGGGAATCAGCAGTGAAAAGTTTTAAGTTCCATCTCAACAAAGCCGCTGCATCCCATAAGTTTACATTTGAGGAATTTGCAATACTATTAACGCGAGTTGAGGCAGTTCTCAACTCGAGACCTCTTTCAACCATTCCACAAGGTATCGCTAATCTCATTGCATTCACATCTGGTAATTTTATTCGAGGCTCACCATTTATGGCCATTCCCAAAAGCCCAAAGCGAGCGATATTGTACTGACCAACCGATGGGGAGGATTGAAGTACTTCATCATGAATTTATTCGTCTTTGAAAAGAGGCTTATCTAAAAGGTCTCCAAAAGAGATAAATGGAAAAATCCACAGCTATATTCTCAAACAGACGACTTGGTAGTAGTCAAGGAAGATTCACTACCACCCATTGAGTGGCGACTCGGGCGCATTGAAAATGTTCGCCGTGGGCCGGATAACTACATCCCAGTTTTCGATGTACGTACCAAATTGTCACAAATATATATATATATATATATTTCGGGCAATAAAGCCGCCTTAACTCTCGCAGTACCAGGGCGGCAGGTCACTGCGTTAATTGCTTGGCGCTGTTACACACAACGGGCAAAAGCGATTCGCCAAGCAGCTCACAAACGCTGCCAAAAAGCGCATCATACCCCGTTGCACGGAGATGCACACGCGTAAACTGCCTATTTACCGCTCAAAGGTTCAGCTGCGCGATCATCCCCAGCTCGACCGAAATGCTTGCAGAACATTACTCAACTCCCAAAGGCACATACGTCGCCAGAAAGGAAAGAAAATAATCCGAAGTAACGTCATCCACATCGTAACATATCTAAAAAGAAGACGCGCACCTTTACACTCACCACGACGAGCATTCAAAAACCCGCTTTTCGCAACCGCACCACAAAAGGAGCTATTGGAGATCTGATACGGGCCCTTCAGAATCTGCAGAATGCATTAGGCAACGCATCCTTGCAGGGCGGGCAGTATGTTTAAGCGCGATGCTTAAGCCAACATAAAAGAGTATGTAATTCCCGTGCGCATGGAATGACCCGTCTATTCTTACTATATCACGCACCAATCTTTCTGCTCCTTTTAGCTCAGATTAAGTTAGCCAATCGATCACTTAGCTTTGGCCGCTCGAGGTAACGAAATCACAAATTAAATCCTACAGCTCTCGTGCGTGCACGGTAGCCTTTTTTTATCGCGGACTCTGTTTTAATTCCTAAACAGAGAATTTTGATAAAATAAAAAAGTCTTAGTTTGAGTGATTTTCCGAATGGAAAAGAATAGCCATATTTATAACAATAATTTTATTTGTTAAAAATATAAAAATGTCACATTCTAGATTAAAAAAAAGCAGTCACGAACATAAATCTTACATATATGTAAGATTAAATTTAGCTGAATATGAATCTAGTTTTTAATCTATATGAGAAGTACAGAGTTTGTTTGAGTAAAGCGAACAAAAAAATAAACTGAATCACTACGTCAGTCAAAGCATTGCACCTCTCTTTATCACACAGTTACTTCTGCTAGAGTAACGCAGTTACTCTTTGTCTGTCTCTCTTTCTCTTTAACTACTATACTTTTAGCTTTTCATAAATGCATTATTGAATTAAAGGTCAATAGAATCAAATCTTCATACAATTGAATTGATTGAAATTCCAATAAAAAAAATAAAATAAATAAATCCCAATATATTAATAAAATAAAATAAAGTAATATAAAATAAAATAAACAAAATTGAATATAAAAAAAATAAAACAAAATAAAATAATGAAAAGTAAAATTAATTAATATAAAATAAAATAAAATAGAATAACAAAAAGTAAAATAAATTAATATAAAATTAAATTAAATAAAATAAAACTTAAGTAAAATAAAATAAAATAAAATAAAATAAAATAAAATAAAAAAATCGAATAATAAATAAAAAATAAAAAATAAAAATAATAAAATAAATAATAACGAATTAATATGGAATAAAATAAAATAAAATAAAATAAAGTAAAATAAAATAAAATTAAAAAAAAACAAAAAATTAATAAAAAAAGATAAAATAAAATAAAATAAAATAAAATAAAATAAAATAAAATAAAAAATTAAAAATAAAATAAACAAATTTAAAAATAAAATAAATAAAGTAATTTAAAAAAATATAAGGAAAAAAAAATTAAATTAAAATAATATAAATATAATAATAATTTTCAAACCCCATATATACATTTTAAAATGAAATCGTTCACAACCTTACTGATAAAACAAAGTGAAACATTTCGTGATATTTTGTGCAAATCAGCGCACATCAATGTCACAAATAAATGTCAGCTAAAACAACGGCAAAAATATTTACGAACAAGTATAGCTCAGAGTGAAAAAAAATAAATATGTTTTTTAGCACACGAGAGTTAAAAACTATTGCTTGCCCCACACATGGCAATTTAATTTGAGTGGCGTTTTAAATTTAAAACGCTAAAAAATATGTTCTTATACATTTATATTCAAGTATGTACGCAAGTTTTTGCTCTTTATTATGCAAAATTATTTGACAATTTTTTTTCGCCCTTACTACTCAGTTACATACAACGATAACAACAAATGCATTTAATGTTTAAATACAATATGAAAGCGACAAGGCAAACGTACTGCTGCAGAAAAAAGAACAGTGAAATATATATATATATATATATATATATATACTTTACATATCTGTGTATTTTGCTTTTTATTGCAAGTAAACTGTCATGTTGCAAGCTTGTTTGATTGCACTATTTGTTATTATTATATATTTTTTTGTGCCATTCAATACTGCAGGCAGAGAGAAAGTGGTATTAGCAGCAAACGCAATAGCTATCACATATTATTATCTCAATTATGGCAATGCGTAGGCAAAAAAAAAAAAAAAATTTTGTTTGGCAGTATACTTGTACATGTCAGTTTGTTGTTTGAATTTTTTTTTTTTTGCCATTTTTCACTGAGCATTAAAGCCGTCATGTATTGTTTAATTTAAACGCTATGAATATGCAAAGAGTTAAATAAATTATTTATAGTTACAAAGAGTAAACAACTTATAAATTATTTATCAGAAATATTTATTTATGAAGTAGTGCGTACATAGGTTATATGCGTATAATTAGCATACTTGACTCGAAAAAATTTAAACAAAATCTAATTTAATTTTTTATAAAATAAATCATATTATTGTATTTTATTTAATTTTTTAAATTTTTTTTTTCTTTTTAATTTATTTTATTTTATTTTATATTATTGAATTTTATTTAATTTAATTTTTCCTATTTGTTTATTTTATTTAATTTTATTTTACTTTATTTTATTCAATTTTTTTATTTTTTATTTTTATATATATAATTTTTATATACGTTAATTTATTTGAATTGAATTTTACTTTAGTTTATTTTATTTTATTTTGTTTTATTTATGTGTTATTTATTATTTTTTTATTTAAATTTTTTTAATTTTATTATTATTATTATTATTAGTTATTATTATTTATTTTATTTATCTGTTTTAATTTTGTTTTTCATTTAATCTTCATTTTTATAATTTTGTTTTATTTTGTTTTAATCATATTTTTTACCTTCAATGTTAACTTTGTTAGGCAGATGTTTCTATACGTTTAAATGATCATATGTCGGAACCAGCCAGATCGAGCTACCAAAGCATATATACGACAAATTTTTCAAATTTGATATTTTAGGTCATAAATCCGCTTAAACTTACCACAGAACTTGAAAATTGATACACCATACATCAATAACGCATCATGGAAATCGGACGACTACAACATATAGTTCCCAAACACCGCTTTCTTCAGATGTGAGGCTATGGTCAATACCCATTCAAACAAGCATTTAGTAGCGAGAAATTTGGCATACTCCACAAGTAGATTAAAATAAACATTGGTACTGAAAATCAAAGAAATTAGTGTACTATATCATATAGACACCATACAACCGATTTGTTCAGATATGAGAACTCGTCAAAAGTCAAAAATTCACCAAAACGCAACTAAGAGCGTTATGTTTGGTATAATGCACACATATTATGAGTTGCAAGTTTGTCTGTGAAAATCACCGAAGTCGGAGCACTATATCACATAGCCCCCCTAAAACCGATTTTTTCAGATATGAAGATTTGGGTTAAAAATCCTCTAAAAATGCGTCTAGAAACATGAAATTTGGTATTCTACAGACGTAATCTCAAGATAATATATACTTATAGACACTGAAAATCGAAATCAAGTTTTTCAATTTGCAATAAAAAATTTAATTTTAAATTTTTTTAATTAAAAATTTGTTTTTTTGCTTAATTCCAGGTTGTGCTTTGTGTAATTTTAATTTAATTTTAAATTTTCTAGTTTAACGTAATTTAATAATTCAAAGGCCTATTTTGTTAGAAAAATTTTTGAATTGAATATTTTGTTATACAGAAAGCTGTTGCGGAGATCATCACAACTCCTCATCAGACTTCTTTTGCGAGGAATCGAACCGACGGATTCTAGCATCACAGGCGAGTGCTCTAACAACTGAGCCAACGTCTGCCATGTAATCTGTTGTTGTAATATTCAATTTATTGCCAACCAACAACTGTTAAAAGAGCTAATATTTAGTCGAAATTCTACTTATTGTTGGGTTAGTGAGTTTTTGCAATCCTGCACACACTCAGACATTCATTGTCTGAGAAATGTATAGGGTTTTCCAATAAGGGTGATATGATTTCCTTAAAAAAAACACATTGTACTTCACATCAAATAATGTTTTTTATTTAATGTGAAACAATCGATGCAATTAAGTTGGGAAGATAACATCATTCAAATGGCCTCCACGACTTCTTTTGCTGGAACGAATTCGATGAAACCAATTTTTGAGCACGTTTTCCACTAAATCAAGACGTATGTCATGAATAGAACGTTCAATATTGGGATTGAAAGACAAAGACCAATGACTTCAAATAACCCCACAAAAAGTAGTCTAATGGTGTTAAATCACAACTTCTCTGAGGCCAGTCAATGACAAAATTTCCTTAAATAATTGAATCTCCAAACCTTTTCAGGCAATAGTTCGTTTGTTGCATGTGTTATTTGACACGTAGCCCCCGTAATGTTGGAACCAGATGTTGTTAAGATCAACTACTTCAAATTGTGGCCATAAAAAATTGGTTATCATCGGTAGCGGTATCGATCATTGATAGTAACGGTGCTAATTCATTTCGAAAGAAGTGCGGACCGATGATTCCACCAGACCAAAAACCACACAAAACTGTTAATTTAGGTGAATATAATGGTTGTTCATGAATAATTTGTGGATTTTCTTCGCACCAGAATCGACAGTTTTGTTTATTTACCGCACCACTCAGATGAAAGTGAGCCTCTCGGAGAAGAAGATATTCATAAAAAAATCTTTATCGTTTTCAAGTTATTCCAACGCATCATCAGCAAATTCACAACGTTTGTGGTGGTCCCATTGCTTCAGTTCTTGAGGGAGCAAGGCCAAATTCCCCAAGGTCCCAATTCTTGAGAACGTCTTTGAATCGACAAATAGCGGTCTTCAGCAATACTTTCTTGAACGGCAGTTATATTTTCGTAACTTCGACTGGTTCTTTGTCTTATTGGCACTTGAACATTATGTAAAGCAAATGTATGCTCGACCAAAACGACACTTAGAAATCAAATAATCCCTATTGGAAAACCCTTTAGTTAGCATTTTTGCACCAACTAGTTCGTCTTCCGCAGCAAATGCCGAGTGCTAACATTGCGTACTACAATACGAAAGGCCTGAGTTCGAGTCCAGGTTCGAGCAACATCCAAAACATCCAAAAAGACAAGCAATCCTACTTATATACATTTCTCAGACAATTAATGCCTGAGTGTGTGCAGGATTGCAAAAACTCACTAACCCAGCAATAAGTAGAATTTCGGCTAAATATTAGCTCTTTTAACAGTTGTTGGTTGG